>CM076985.1:9066465-9103622 GCA_039105355.1 Benthosema pterotum
AGTGAAGCGACGAGAGTGGTGGCTCCACTACCCTCCACTCTAACAAGGACCATGCCTTAAAAACGGACCTATAGAAAACCGACAGGTCAGCCATACCCAAACCTTTCATATGTGTTAAAAACAAAGCCCCGTCCAACCCCAGACCGTCCACCCTCCTCAAGATGGTGCTAGTCACGTCTTTCCAGATTAGGTACTGATATGGTGCTGTGAGATATTTCTGTAGAAACTGTAACCGAAAAGCTGCAGCTCTGCTTTCAATGTGCACCAGCCCTTGCCCCCCCTCCTCCTTAGGCAAAAAGAGAACAGCTTGAGGTACCCAATGCATCCTGTCCCAGAAAAAATCAACCATCAACGCCTGTATTTTCCTCATTAGACCACTTGGTGGTTCCATGCATGCGAGACGATGCCACAAAGTACTGGCCACCAGGTTGTTGATAATCAACGCTCTTCCCCTGAAAGACATTTTGGGTAGCAACCACTTCCATTTGTTTAATTTCCCTTGCACCACATCCAAAACATTTTCCAGTTTTTATTCATGGTTGCTTCATCACCAATGTAGACGCCCAAATACTTAAGCCCCCCCCTTAACCAAGTTAGGCCTCCTGGTAGCTTTGGAAGACCTCCTGCCCACCTCCCCACTGCTAGGGCCTCACTTTTCTGCCAGTTTACCTCGGCTTTGGACAAAAAGCAAAAATCGTCTACAGTCTTTCCCACAGATCAACATCTCTTTGTTTCGTGACCAGAATTGCGACATCGTCCGCATATGCTGACAAGACATGTGCTGTGTTGAACCCCGGCAGTGTCAGGCCATCAAGGTCAGATCGTAGCCTATGCAGCAGCGGCTCGATAGAAAGGGCATACAACATTCCAGAGAGTGAACAACCCTGTCGGACCCCACGTTCTGCTTTAAAAGGAGCACTGAGTCCCCCGTTTATTTTGAGCATACTTTCAATGTCTCGATATAACACTTTGATCATACCTATGAGACCTGGGTGCAGTCCAAACCGCTCCATGATCTCCCACAGGTATTTATGCTCCACCCTATCAAAAGCTTTGCATTGGTCAATTGAGATAAAACCGACATCAAGACCTAATGAACTGGAGACGTCCAAAACATCACGAATCAGAGACACATTGTCTACAATAGACCTACCGGGCACGCAGTAGGTTTGGTCTAGGTGTACAACCTGGTCAAGCACCTCCCTGAGTCTATTGGCTAGAGCCTTGGACAGAATTTTATAGTCCGTACACAGGAGAGACACCGGCCGCCAGTTCTTAATGTCTTTTAGGTCACCCTTCTTGGGCAGCAGGGTCAACACCGCTCTCCTGCAACTTTGCGGCAAAACCAAGTGTTCAAAGCTTTCACTCAGCACGTCCAACAAGTCCTCCTTCAACTCCTCCCAGAAAGCCTTATAGAACTCCACAGTCAGCCCGTCAATGCCAGGGGCTTTGCCCCCTCCATGCCTTGCAAAGCAGCGCTTAGTTCCGCCAGTGTGAGAGGTCCCCCTGACCACAGTCCTCGTTGGGGGAAACTGAGGAAGTCCCTCACAGAATGAGGAGAACAACAGTTCATTGTCTTTGTATTCACTCTTGTACAGTTCAGCATAAAACTCCACTGCCGCGCGCGGATCTCACTCGCCTCCGTAAGCTCCTGCCCTCCAGGTGACCGTAACGTATGCAGGAACCTGCTCTGTCCATTCTTTTTCTCAAGCCCGAAAAAGAAACTGGAAGGTGCATCCATCCGATTCACGCCCTGGAACCTAGACCGCACCAAAGCCCCCTGCGCCTTAATGCCCAGCAGCTCTTCAAGCATGCACTTTTTGATTTTAGGACTTCAAAATGTCCCTGCTTTCCTGTGGCCTCGCTCAAATTCTGCAAGTCCACTAAATCAATCTCCAGAGCTCTCATTGATCTAGCGATATCCTCGAGACATTGAGAGTATACTGCTGGCACAGCTGCTTAATCTGAACTTTACCGCAATCCCACCACTGCTTCAAAGACATGTAGCTGTCTTTTTCAGTTCTATAGTGCGTCCAAAAAAACTTAAAGGTGTCTTTAAATTTTCATCCAGCAGCAACGTGGAATTAAAATGCCAGTAGGCACTCTTTGGTCTGACATTATTGATGAAAATATCCCACTACTAGAGAGTGGTCAGTAAATCCCACTGGCACAATGCCACACTTCTTAACAGCACCAAACTGATGTTTAAAAACATAGAGCCTGTCCAGCCTGGCCAAAGACATGATGTTATCTCTTACATGAGCCCATGTGTATTGTCTTTCAGCAACATGTAGCTCTCTCCACATGTCCACTAAGTCATGCGTTTCAATAATGTTGCTCAGTGCCCTTTGCGACTGTTTGTGAGGTTCGACATGGTTGCGATCTATTTCAGAATTTTGTGTACAATTGAAGTCCCCCCCAAGGTACAAAAAATCAGTTGAGTTACATGACATCAAAAAATCATTCAGTGCACTCAGAAACAAACTCTGTCCTGCCCAATAACCGGTGCGTAAATATTTATGAAAATAATTGTGTGATTTTCATACTTCGCCCTGACAATCAACAGTCTGCCTTCTACCTTAACCTGAACATCATAAGAGATGGGAGCGAGACTCTTTGAGAACAAAATAGCGACTCCCCACTATTAGAGCTCAAAGAACTCAAAACCACCTCCCCTTCCCACTCTGCCCTCCAATCCGTCTCATTTCTTCCATCAGTGTGTGTTTCTTGCACCATCATGACATCAATACTTTTCATTTTAACTAGTTCATATAGCAGTGCCCTTTTTCTAAAGTCCCTTGCCCCATTCAAATTCAATGTGGCGATTCTGAAGCCAGCCATTTGCGAGAGAGAAAAAAAGGCACCAACCATGTAACCAGAAAAAAACAAACAGTGAAAATTACAAAAAAATTAGACTGTTTTCCTTCCATCATTATTCTCTGGTTCTTGATTCACTTTCTGTAAAAGCTTTCTGACCCTGTAAATCTCTTGCTCTGTAAAAGCCCCTCTTCCTTTTTTCTTTATATTCTCCTTAGCAGAGTATACAAAAGATTTTTTTCGAGGGAAAAACTTGGACACTTTTACTCCCTTTACATTTTTCGTTTTGTGCAGGAACTGTTTCATTTCTGCCAGACCATAATGGGTTAACTCATCATCTGACAACTCGCATTCCCAGGTACCGAGCTCAATACCCTCCAAATCCGTCTCTTCCTGCTCCATCTGGCTGTCATTTTTGCCCTCAGTAGCCTTTTTTGGCTGTGACCCAGTGGGGTTCTTTTTTGCTTTTCTTTTCTGGCTCATGGTCTTTAAACCATCCTCCTCACTCCTCATATCCAACTCAGTTGCAAACATCCCATCCGCCATAGCAGCGGCCCCCTCCTGCCCCGCTACGCTGCTCTCCTGCGTGCCCAACAAACCCTCATCAGCAGCAGTAGCATGCTGACTTTCCTCAAGTTCATCTGCCTCCTCCTCCTCCTCCCCCTCCCGTCGATCAGCTTCTTCCTCCATTCCAACAACCTCTTGTCTCACTGCCTCCACCCTCGTTTCATTGCTCACTATTCCCCCCGCCTGCTCCCCCGCCGTGGAGGCTCTCCTCGCCCCCCAGCCCCGTGTGGTACTCGGCCCCGCACCGGGCGCCGCGGCGGGCGGCCGCTCTGGGCAAGAACGGACCAAATGCCCTCAGCCCCGCACCCAAAACATTTCATACTCTCCGTGGTGGCGAAAAGAGTATAATCAAAGCCATCCACCGACAGCTTAAAATTCACTTTCATGTCTTGCGTTCTATCATTCAAGATCATAAAAAGCATCCGCCTGTGCGACACGACGTGTCTTAGCTCAGGCGATTTGCAACCTGACGGCAACTTTTTGACAGGCGACACGACTTTGCCAAACCTACTTAACTCCCTCACAATAAGCTCGTCATTTATGAATGGGGGGACATTTGACAGCATTACTTTTGCTGCTGGTGTGGCGAGGGGCGACACAGCCACAAAAGTTTCATTTATTATGACGCCGTTTGCCACCACGGCATTAGCTTTCTCCACACTGTCAACAAAGATGACGACCCGCCGTTCATCCTCGCGGCTGATCTAACACTCGCCGCACTGACAACTTTTGCCACAGCAACACTACACTCCTCCACGGAGCACGGGAAAGTTGGCGTGACTTTAATGCCATGCTTTCTCGTTAGAGCGTTCAGCTCCATAACGCCGACCAACAGCAGCAGCCGCTGCTGCGGCGTTCAAACAACTCACAACCCGCTGCCAAAAACAGCGGGGACAAAAACACTGATCAAAACAAGAGAAACCGCTCTAAAACACAGCACAATAAAGCATGAAAGATAGAATGAAAAGACTCACTCGCTCTGGAGACACTCACTCCGCACCACCACTCCACACACGCTCGCACATGCGCACGAGAGAGAGAGAGAGACAGAGACAGAGAGAGAGAGAGAGAGAGAGAGAGAAGAGGAGAGAGAGAGGAGAGAGAGAGAGAGAGAGGAGAGAGAGAGAGACAGAGAGAGAGAGAGAGAGAGAAGAGAGAGAGAGAGAGACAGAGAGAGAGACAGAGAGAGACAGAGAGAGTGACAGAGAGAGAGTGACAGAGAGAGAGAGAGTGACAGAGAGAGAGACACAGAGAGAGAGAGAGTGAGAGAGAGAGAGAGAGAGAGAGAGAAGAGAGAGAGAGAGAGAGAGAGTGAGAGACAGAGAGAGAGAGAGAGAGAGAGAGAGAGAGACAAAAATTGTGATTTTTCAAAAAAGGTCTACAGGCCAGGGGAAAAGGTACAATTTCAGCCTAGGAAAAACAAAACTCCAACAAACAAACAATTACACATACCTAGGGCTGAAGATCAGTTCTACTGGGAAGTTCAACTTGGCTATTGATGAACTGAAAGAGAAGGCTAGGAGAGCTTTCTACGCCATTAAAAGGTCAACACATGTTGACATCCCAATTAGGATCTGGCTAAAAATATTCCAATCAGTAATTGAACCTATTGCACTATATGGCAGTGAAGTTTGGGGCCCTCTCACAAAAAATGATTTTGAAAAATGGGAAAAACACCCAATGGAAATCCTGCATGCAGAGTTTTGTAAGAGAATCCTGCGGGTCCAGAGGAAGACTCCTCACAACGCTTGCAGAGCAGAATTAGGCCAATACCCTCTAATTATAAACATTGAAAAAAAGAGCCATAACATTTTGGAAACACGTAAAACTGAGTGACCCCAAATCCTATCATTATAAAGCTCTCAAAAGCCAAGAGCTGAATATAGAGAAAAGTCCCCTCAGTCAGCTGGTCCGGACGCTCTGCAAACCATCAACCAGCAATAACGAGACTCAGGACAGTGATACCATTCCACAACAAATCCGACCCAACCAAATTATTAATCAACAGAAACAAAAATATGAAAACTATTGGCTTGAAACAACAAAAAACCCAAAGTAAACTTGATTGCTACCTGGCCTTAAATAGACAATACACCGTGGCAGAATATCTGAGCACGGTGACTGATAACAAACTCAGAAAAACCTTAACAACGTACAGTAGAGCCCGACGATGCCATATTTTTGTGGCCGATGCCGATACCGATTTTTGGAAAAAAACTGCACCGATGTTACCGATGTTTGGGACCGATGTATAATAATGAATTAAAATAATTAAAAATACATTTGAAAAACTTCTAAACGTCAAATTTATTCTCTCTTTCAAGTAAACAATAGAATACGACATTGACATCATTTACTTTTCTGAAATAATTCCATTTGCTGTGTTTCTTTTTCTCTTCCAGGCAAATATCGTCCGATATATCGGCCGATGTTACCGATATATGGGCAGATTTTACCGATATAATGGCCGATGTATCGACCGATATATCGGTACGAATATCACCGATACCGATGCCGATATATCGGTATCGATATCGGCCGATATATCGGTACGACAGATATATCGGTCGGGCTCTAACGTACAGACTCAGTGAGCACAGCCTGGCCATCGAGAAAGGCAGATATAGACAACCTGGCTGCCCAGAGAGGACAGGCTGTGTTCTCACTGCAGTCAGGGAGTGGTGGAGACAGAGCTCCACTTCTTGACTGAATGTGACAAATATAAACACATCAGAGACCAATACTACCCTAAATTCACAGATATAACAAAAACGATGATACAGTTTCAATCTATCCAAGCAATCCCCTACTTGTTAGGGGAGAAAACAGAATGTTCCAGGTTGGCAGCAAAATACGTATCAGCCTGCCATAAAATGAGGGAAAATGGGTAAACCCTAAGTGTATATGTGTATTTAACCTCATAAGTGCACTTAATAGATCAATCTAATGTTGCTTATGTTCATCTTTATATTGTTATACTAAGCGTATATGCATAATACATTTTATTGTTATTTATTTTAGTTTTGTACTTATATTTCTATCTAATTGTTATTTATTTTAGTTCTATACTGTACTTATATTTCTATGTAATGCTTTGGCAATATAAGAATGTTTATCATGCCAATAAAGCATATTTGAATTGAATTGAATTGAATTGAGAGACAGAGAGAGAGAGACAGAGAGGTAGAAACAGAGAGAGAGAGACAGAGAGGTAGAAACAGAGAGAGGAGACAGAGAGGTAGAAACAGAGAGAGAGAGAGAGAGAGAGAGAGACAGAGAGAGAGAGACAGAGAGGTAGAAACAGAGAGAGAGAGACAGAGAGGTAGAAACAGAGAGAGAGAGACAGAGAGGTAGAAACAGAGAGAGGGAGACAGAGAGGTAGAAACAGAGAGAGAGAGAGAGAGAGACAGAGAGAGAGAGACAGAGAGGTAGAAACAGAGAGAGGGAGACAGAGAGGTAGAAACAGAGAGAGAGAGAGACAGAGAGAGAGAGACAGAGAGGTAGAAACAGAGAGAGAGAGACAGAGAGGTAGAAACAGAGAGAGAGAGAGAGAGAGAGAGAGAGAGAGAGACAGAGAGACAGAGAGGTAGAAAACAGAGAGAGAGAGAGAGAGAGTGAGAGAGAGAGAGAGAGAGAGAGAGGAGAGAGAGAGACAGAGAGAGAGAGACAGAGAGGTAGAAACAGAGAGAGAGAGACAGAGAGGTAGAAACAGAGAGAGAGAGAGAGAGAGGTAGAAACAGAGAGAGAGAGACAGAGAGAGAGAGAGACAGAGAGAGAGAGACAGAGAGAGAGAGAGACAGAGAGAGAGAGACAGAGAGGTAGAAACAGAGAGAGAGGACAGAGAGGTAGAAACAGAGAGAGAGAGAGAGAGAGAGAGAGAGAGAGAGAGAGAGAGAGAGAGAGAGAGAGGTAGAGACATTAATACTGAGTAAAAACTGTGTGTACTTAGCGAGAGTAGTCAATAGCACGATTATCATACGTGATCTAAATAAACCCACCTCTTCCACGTATGACTGAGGATCTCTCTTAATAAGGTTCTGCAGCTGGGGCAGGTTGTTTGGCAGTTTGTTGCTCTGTCGGCCAGACATGATTTTGGCAAAAGTTCTAGGTGTATTATAATCTGAAAATCTGCTACACGTCCCACTCCTCAAGCGTGGCTCTCACAGGGAGGCTGCCGTGTTGTTTTGGTTGGTGCACTCACGCTGTGCTCTGGTACTACAACTACGGAAGGCGAACAGGGACAAACAAAACGGCTTCGCGTCGTTACAACTGAAGTTGGGCGTTTTGTTGGGCTGTGGTCTGGGTCGAATTATTATCAGGGTCTATTAATGAAAATCGTCGATCTGCGATTTGTGTAGTATACATCAGGGGTTTTCAACAGGTGGTCCGGGGACCACCAGTGGTCCCTGAGAGGATTCCAGGTGGTCCCCAGGCTAAATGATGGAAAGTTGGGGGACCAGATGTAACTCTTGAGAGTGTAAAAATGAAACCAAATGGACCCTTGCGGGTCCATTTGGTTTCATTTCTACACTCTCAAGAGTTAAAATAATCACCATCTGAATCAGCATGAATTAATTAAGAAGTCTACACTGTTGATGTTTGCAAAATTCAGCCTGGAATGGTGGACAAAACCAAAAGAATTCTTTTTTTTTTTTAGGTCTTTGGAGTGAAATTGTCATCAAATGGTGGTCCGTGGCTCAAATGCTGAAGAAATGGTGGTCCCTGGCATCAAAAAGGTTGAAAACCACTGGTATACATGATTCATTTAAGCTGCTTATATTGCTTTTATTTTTTTAGATAAACATCAGTTCCAAGTCCACACATAACGTCCGTTCAGAACACATGCATAGTCCTCCTCTCTGTGCTGCCCCATCTGGCGGAGTCAGGTTACCTTATAAGGCTCTGGTGGGCGGTAGAGCCTTATGCCTTAAAAAGGCTCTGGTCTGCGGTAGAGCCTTATGCCTTAAAAAGGCTCTGGTCTGCGGTAGAGCCTTATGCCTTAAAAAGGCTCTGGTCTGCGGTAGAGCCTTATGCCTTAAAAAGGCTCTGGTGGGCAGTAGAGCCTTATGCCTTAAAAAGGCTCTGGTCTGCGGTAGAGCCTTATGCCTTAAAAAGGCTCTGGTGGGCAGTAGAGCCTTATGCCTTAAAAAGGCTCTGGTCTGCGGTAGAGCCTTATGCCTTAAAAAGGCTCTGGTGGGCAGTAGAGCCTTATGCCTTAAAAAGGCTCTGGTCTGCGGTAGAGCCTTATGCCTTAAAAAGGCTCTGGTGGGCGTGTCCAACAGGTGCGAAGCGCTGATTGGACGGGCTTGTGTACAGCTCTGACGTCAGAACCTTGGAGTTGTATAAAAGGCAAGAGCCCAAACGAAATGCAGTCATTTCTGTTTCATATTGTGTAGTTGTTGGACATCATTTTTAAATAAAAAAGAGCTTTCATTGAGATCATGAAGATGAAGATCACCTATGACAGAGCTACCCTTCTGAGCCTCCAGTTCAGCCCGGCCAGCACAAAGAAGCCAGTGGACCTACCAGATGTCGCTGAGATCCTGGAGATCATCAGGAGGCCTCTGGGAAGGCTCCAGCCCAGGTCTCTACCAGCAAGAGTCACCGGCCGCGGTGACTCAGGCTTCAGACCTTCCATCAGACCCTCCACCGGAGAGCCAGGCGCCCGTCGTCACTTCACGCTCTCCACAGATGTGACACTTCACAAGGCCAAGGAGGCCTGGAAAGCACCTGCTACCGTCCAGAAACAGCAGCAGCAGCAGCGTGAGGCAGTGAGGAGCTCAGAGGAAACGAAGACCCAGGACCTCCTCAACAGGGTGCGTGGCATCCTGAATAAACTGACGCCCCAGAAACTCCAACAGCTGACCGAGCAGGTGAAGGCGCTTCCAGTCTGCACTGAGGGGATGCTGCAAGGAGTCGTCAGCATCGTTTTCGAAAAGGCCGTCGCAGAGCCCACCTTCTCAGGAGTGTATGCCAGCATGTGCCACTGCCTGGCAGAACTGCAGGTGCCCTGCGCAGATAAGGCAGGCTGTGTGACATTCCGCCGGCTCTTGCTCAATCGCTGCAAGACTGACTTTGAAAAGAGCCTGGATGCTGCCCAGAGTGAGGACAAGAAGAAGACCAGGAAGTTCTCCCTGGGCCTGATGAGATTCATCGGCGAACTCTTCAAGCTGAAGATGTTGACGCAATCAACGATGGACAAATGCATCATCGCCAATCTGCTCACTAAAGACGACGACGAGAGCATGGAGTGCTTGTGTGTTCTCATCACCAGCATCGGGAGAGACTTGGACTTTCACGCGGCCAAGACCTGCATCGACCGTATGGAGCAGGTCATCGAGCAGAGAACGACCTCCCCCAGGGTCCGCTTCCTGCTCCAGGACGTTGTGGAGCTCCGACGCAACAACTGGGTGCCCAGGCGCCCTGACCAGGGCCCCAAGACTATTGACCAGGTGCACAAAGAGGCCGAGATGGAGCTACTAGGGGAGCAGCAGCAGCTGAAGTGCATAAGCTTCGGCGGACAGACCCCAAACACAGACGTGACACTTCACAAGGCCAAGGAGGCCTGGAGAGCACCTGCTACCGGCCAGAAACAGCAGCAGCAGCAGCGTGAGGCAGTGAGGAGCTCAGAGGAAACGAAGACCCAGGACCTCCTCAACAGGGTGCGTGGCATCCTGAATAAACTGACGCCCCAGAAACTCCAACAGCTGACCGAGCAGGTGAAGGCGCTTCCAGTCTGCACTGAGGGGATGCTGCAAGGAGTCGTCAGCATCGTTTTCGAAAAGGCCGTCGCAGAGCCCACCTTCTCAGGAGTGTATGCCAGCATGTGCCACTGCCTGGGAGAACTGCAGGTGCCCTGTGCAGATAAGGCAGGCTGTGTGACATTCCGCCGGCTCTTGCTCAATCGCTGCAAGACCGAATTTGACAATACTCTGGATGCTGCCCAGAGTGAGGACAAGAAGAAGACCAGGAAGTCCTCCCTGGGCCAGATGAGATTCATCGGCGAGCTCTTCAAGCTGAAGATGTTGACTCAATCAACGATGGACAAATGCATTATCGCCAAGCTGCTCACTAAAGAGGACGACGAGACCATGGAGTGCCTGTGTGTTCTCATCACCAGCATCGGGAGAGACTTGGACTTTCAGATGGCCAAGACCTGCATCGACCGGATGGAGCAGGTCATCAAGCAGAGAACGACCTCCCCCAGGGTCCGCTTCCTGCTCCAGGACGTGGTGGAGCTCCGACGCAACAACTGGGTGCCCAGGCGCCCTGACCAGGGCCCCAAGACTATTGACCAGGTGCACAAAGAGGCCGAGATGGAGCTACGGGAGCAGCTGAAGTGCATGACCCCCGCCGGGCGGACCCGATACACCCAACAACGACGATAGAGTAGGGCTGGCCAGGGGCTGGAACAGCTCTAGTTCCATCTCCACAAACCAGTGTCAAGCCTCTCTCTTTACCCACACTACAGACTTTTGGCTCAGAGCAGCAACAAAGATATTGAAGACATTTTTAATAGGTGATTTTTAAAGACGTTTGAAACTGTTTTAAACAATGATGTTAAAGATGTTTTAATTGTTGCTTTGAATTGTTTGAAAGATGTTTTGAAACTGTTTTAAATAATGATTTAGGCCTACTTGTAAATAGAAATAATCAATGAAATACCTCAATCATTCTTGCGTAAAACTTGTAAATATCTATTAAATACCTCAATTGTTCTTTGGAAAATAATATGTGCCTTAATATATTTATAAATATCATTTGTATACATAATAAATTATCTAAGAATGTAAAATGTGTTTGTAATATCCATCCAAGTTTTTTCTTAGGCTTCTAATAGAAGCCTAATATATTGTAGTAACCTACTAGTGCATTATAACATCTACATTTGTTATAACACAGTAGTAGGCTACTACAATAGCATATTCAGGACATGGGACAGTTTGACTATTTTAACTAGTACTTCAGGTGAGATTTAAGGTGGTTGTGTGTAAAGGGAAATTATAGGTTAGTTTTACACAGATACACCATGTAATATGCCAGATCCCACACAGAACCCACAAAAGCATGGAAATCACTGTGCAAATAAGTGTCATTCTGATAGCATGAAACAAAACTTCAGAATAGATCAAACATGGCAAAATGTGACAGACCTGGGGATGCCCAAAAGATAGACCACATGACATGCCCTAAAATACTGTATATGAATTATAGGTTTGTCAGTTCAAACCCACAATGAAGTACTTTGTTCTCAAGTATTCTATCACAACATTGTCAGTAGCATTACAAAGTTACATGAGAGAAGACCCCCCTCACCTCCTGTTCCAAGTGAATTAGTTTTAGAGTAATTTCAAGCCCTCTCAGGTACATTGTTTAAATATTTTTCACAATTGGAAAATAGGCCATGTTTGATCAAGCAAATGTCAACCTCAAGTTCAGAAAGGAAGCAGAATGTTTACTGCAAGCTGTCTTATAGGTAGTAGTGGGGAGTGAAGTCTGATCTTACACATGAACTTCAATCATTCATTCATCAATACCGTTTCAATCAATAGTTGTTAACTGTTAACTCCCCCCATTTTTACAAGCACAGCTGGAATAGTTGCTCTGTGAACATGGAATGATGCAGAACAAAAAAGTTCTCTCTCCTCTAGGTGGCAGTATCGTCCTTTGTCTTGCTCACTTCCTAGTCCTTTTGCAGTAGTACTGCAGACGTGCAGAGGACAAATGATAGCAATGACTCATCAGACCAAATGCTATATTTATAAGTAGAGGCACTAGACAAGTCGTTGATTGAAGCTGGTGACAATACCACACCGACACACACACACCACTTTCTATCTACATTCTACATCCAAGTTGGCTCTGTTGGTTTTATCTTGTTGCTGAAGAGTAATAAATGATTTGAATCTGTGGTACAATGGATCTGATGTAGTTACTCACAAGATATTGCCTTTGTACAACATTTATACCCCCTCCCCACTATAAATACTATAAAGGCTTAACCAATTTATTTCATTCAAAAACAAAATCACAAATTGCAGATCTACAAGCTCTCAATTTGTTGCATTGTAAGTTCGTACATCGTCCGTTTTTGCCACACTTTGTGTAAAAGTGTAAAATGACAAAGAAAACATGAAAAGTTTAAAACTGTAAAACTGACAAGACATGGACATGTTTGACTTGTGTTTACAAAAGAGACATGTTTTGTTACTGACATTTAAAACGTATCCACAGTTTAATTTTAAAGGAGATGAATATGTACACTTAATTTCATCAATTACCCAAAGCAGTTAACAATTACTGTATAATAGATTTACAAAGCAAACACTGTCATAGTATTTTGTCAAGGCAGATCCCAGCATCAATTATACCGGTACTTAAAACTCAAAATAAGTATAATTTTGTTCCACATAAAATACAAATTCATTCATCATTTTTATAATTATTTTAGCATAATCCAAGAATCTGGAAGAAAAATATATTTATGTTCTAAAGACAACATACATTAACAGTTCACATAAATGCATTAAGAGACGTACTGTAGCAGCCAAAGATGGGAGAATTTAAAAAGCAAAACAAAAAACATAAAAATATATAGACTTCTAGGATTTACTCTCAAGAAATTAAGGTTTAAGGAAATTAAAAAAAAAAAAAATCTTGGAATTGTGATTTGGCAATATCTGCCTATGACAACAGTCCTCCATTTGAGTTTTTTGTTCAGAAAGTTCATGATATAATCCATGGTCCCCGCTATCCTGAGATCTTCTCTGCTTGAAGACATCTTAGCACATATAAGATCACTTGATAGCAGAAAATATATTGCTCCTGTAAAGAAATACAAATATTTGTATTAGTCAAAAGATTGTGAAAACATACTCAAAGGGGACCATACCAGCAGTCTTCCTGGATTAATCATCCAAAACTTTCAGACCTTTTAAAATATATTCAAACATACTAGCAAACATTGAGGTCAAGGGCATGTGTCATGGTGCATTTTTTTTTATCTTGCAGAACTGTTTTTGATCATAATACAAATGATTAGGACTTGATCAATTGATTGATTGATTATAACCATATTATAACCAGTCATAATCTTGCAAATCCTTGAGATACACAATAAGACATTCTAGAAATGTCAAACATGTTGTGCTTTTTATTGCATTTTAACGCAAGCACATGCCAAAAAATACCCCCTGGAGAAAAAACTGATTCATTAACAAATGTGAAACAGTAGCAATTTTGAAGCCCACACTTCTTCAAACATAAGTACAATCATATACATGAAATTATTTAATGATGGCTCATTATGGCTCCATCCGGTCGATGCTCATCTGAAATATAAAGCTACAGAAGAGACACAAATCACACAGAGCACATGTCAAACAGATGCATTGCACTAGTTATTTAGATATCATCACTGTACAAGCTCACAATGTGTTGCATCGTGACGTATTGTGAGCTTGTAGATCGCCTATTTGCAATGCGCAAACTGTACATAGGGCTAATGGATAATGTATGTTTTGTGATCATCTTAAATCTACAAAGTAACTAATGTTTAATAGTAGATGTATTTTGTTACAGCGGAAACATGGTACTTACATCGGCATCTTTACTGATGAGGCCCAGGACCACGTCTATGCAAATGAGCGTTCCTGAACGGCCAATGCCTGCACTGCAGTGTGTGATGATGGGTCCTGATTGGTGGATGTGCCTCATGTAGGAGATGAAGGCTGAGAAGGCGTCCCGTGATCAGGCCAACCGGTATAGTTCAGATGAGTGACGAGCTGGACCTCGCTGGTCTGCAGTGGAGGACAATTAAAAACCTTGTTACGTGGTACAATATTTATTCATTCCCTATGCCACCTATAGCCTAAAGCAGTGGTTTTAAATCTTTTTGGCCCCAGGGCCCACTATTTATTTAGAATTTGAGCCACGGATCACCACTTGAGGACATTATAGCCCCACAGACCCCAAAAATAAAGATTTATTTTGCTTTTGTCCACAAATACCGTCTGGATATGGGGAAAAAAAGACAGTCAAACCTACAGATCAAAATTTGAGTAAACTTGGGCTAATTCAGATGATGAATATTAGAACTCTTGATAGTGTACACCTATGCTAACCAATGTTCCATCATCAGCCTGAGGACCACCTCAAACCCTCTCAAGGACTATTGGTGGTCCCCAGACCACTGGTTGAAAACCACTAGCCTACAGGGATATCCCGTATCAGGAATATCCCTCTCTCTACCTCTTTGGTACAAAGTGCATGTTCGCGTAAAACAAGTAAATTCATTTTTCAAATTAATGCTGTGCTTAAGGCTAGCGCTGGAGGGACAGGGAGACCATTCACATTAAATACATAAATATGTCTGTTTGTTGCAAGAAACTGAACATAAATTCAGTTTTGAGTTTGATTTCACCTTGATATCTTTAACCTCGACCATTCGGATGACAAAGTTGTCCAAGTGCTGGTCTTTGACCAAGGTGATCTGCAGCCTGTCGTCCACCATCTCTGCTGTCCTCGGTGTATCTGGCCAGTAACGTTGGCATTTCACTTTCCCCCCTTCTACCTCTTGGGTCATCATGGCGATTACATTAGACTTCTGTTCCCAAACCATCTGCCAGAAGTCACCCAGAGTGGTGGGTAGAGGTCCCTGGCAGTCCTCATCCTTCACTGGCATCTTGATAAAGTTTGCGTTTATGTAGCCTCCCTCCTTTCCAAGTACAACTCCAGTGGTATCAACTGCAAAAGAAACGTATACCAAGGAATGTCGTTTACTCACATGAAATACTTGCCATCCTGCCTTGAATGCAACAAGTGAAATTGTTTCTTTAAAAGTGGTTGGCAGCCTAGGTGCCCAGAAGGCTGAGCTTACCACCTGGGCCTGGATAAAGGATCTTACACAATATACTGTACAACAATATACAAAAACAAAATAACAATGAATTTGGCTTACAGGGAACAATGTTCTTGACTTGTAGCGATTCTTCATTTTGTTTTCCTTTGTCTGCCCTATTAAACAGTCGTCCAGTGGCTGAAGATTTTGTAGATTCTGTCAGAGGGTGTATCAGAAAACAAAAACATTTATATACATAGTTCATATATAGAAAGTCATGAGAATGAGAAATGAGATGTGATTACCTCAAACTCCTGCAGAGGGACCTTCTGCTCCAGAAGTCCTCTCATCATGCGGACCACAGTGTTGAGTTTGGAGCCTGTGTACTGGCCTTCTGGAACCACCTTGACCAGAGGCAGGGCGGTCAGCTCATCTTCTGTGATGACAGCTCCCTCTGGGGGAGGGTTAAATTATTTTAACATTTGGAGAATTATACTCCTACCAGATAAGGAACTTCACACCACAAAGTTTTAATATTGGCATTGCTCTTGCTTGAGCCTCGTTGTGTCTGGACAATTATATACAGGTCCTTCTAAAAAATTAGCATAATGTGTATAAGTTCATTTTCTTCTAGAATATAATACAAAACATGAAACTTTCTCGGTAACCCTTCCATTTACGGTACACTAATTACCAGGTAACTAGGTAATTACCTGGTAATAATCAGTAATTGCCTGAAATTACATGGTAACAACCAGGTAGTTACTATAGTAATTACTTCCCTGACAACTACCATGTAACTACTGGGTAATTTCCAGCTAGCTTTAAGTATTTACCCATTAATTACCTGCTAGTTAGAAGGTAACTTGCAGATACATTACTCAGTAATTGCCATATAATTACCAAGTAGTTTTCCTGAAAACTACCAGGTATTACCTGGCAACTGTATTCTCTGACTTTGCATAGGTATTATTAAGGCATTGATTGATCCTTCACGATTACCCATCAGCCCATGATTTGAACTCTGAACTTTGAACTGGTAAAACTGTTAATTACCAAGTATTTACACAGTAATTACACATTATGTTTCCAGGTAAAACCTTGGTAGTTAACATGTAAGAAAGGTGGAACTGTACTGTAAAGTAAAGTGTGCTCTGTTTCCATGATGTTTCCATGTACCTACCTGATAATTGTAGATTATGATCCTTCACGATTACCCATCAGCCCATGTTTTGAGCTTTGAACTTTGAACTTTGAATTTTGAACTGGTAAAAACTGTTAATAACCAAGTATTTACCTAGTAATTACACATTATGTTACCAGGTAAAACCTCGGTAGTTACCATGTAAGAAAGGTGGAACTGTACTGTAAAGCAAAGTGTGGTCCGTTTCCATTATATTACATGGTACTTTCACTGTAACTGTAAATACATCCACCACCATTGGCTGTAATAGGGAAGGATTATAATTTATAATTATCAGGTAGATACATGGTAATGTCATGGCAATAGAGTACACTTCCTTTTACAGTACAGTTCCTCGTTCCTTACGGGGTACCTATCAGGTAATTACATGAGTAGTACCATAGAATTACCATCTACCTAGCTGATAATTATAAATTATAATCCTTCCCTATTACAGCCAATAGTGGTGGATGTTTAAAATATACAGTTACAGTGAAAGTACCATGTAATATAATGGAAACAGAACACACTTTACTTTACAGTACAGTTCCACCTTTCTTACATGGTAACTACAGAGGTTTTACCTGGTAACATAATGTGTAATTACTGCATAAATACTTGGTAATTAACAGTTTTCATCAGTTCAAAATTCAAAGTTCAAAGTTCAGAGTTCAAAACATGGGCTGATGGGTAATCGTGAAGGATCAAAATCTACAATTATCAGGTAAGTACATGGAAACAGAACACACTTTACTTTACAGTACAGTTCCACCTTTCTTACATGGTAACTACCGAGGTTTTACCTGGTGACATAATGTGTAATTACTGGGTAAATACTTGGTAATTAACAGTTTTACCAGTTCAAAGTTCAAAGCTCAAAACATGGGCTGATGGGTAATCGTGAAGGATCATAATCTACAATTATCAGGTAGGTACATGGAAACATCATGGAAACAGAGCACACTTTACTTTACAGTACAGTTCCACCTTTCTTACATGTTAACTACCAAGGTTTTACCTGGAAACATAATGTGTAATTACTGTGTAAATACTTGGTAATTAACAGTTTTACCAGTTCAAAGTTCAGAGTTCAAATCATGGGCTGATGGGTAATCGTGAAGGATCAATCAATGCCTTAATAATACCTATGCAAAGTCAGAGAATACAGTTGCCAGGTAATACCTGGTAGTTTTCAGGAAAACTACTTGGTAATTATATGGCAATTACTGAGTAATGTATCTGCAAGTTACCTTCTAACTACCAGGTAATTAATGGGTAAATACTTAAAGCTAGCTGGAAATTACCCAGTAGTTACATGGTAGTTGTCAGGGAAAGTACTTGGTAATTACTTAGTAATTACTATAGTAACTACCTGGTTGTTACCATGTAATTTCAGGCAATTACTGATTATTACCTGGTAGTTACCTGGTAATTAGTGTACCGTAAATGGAAAGGTTACCACTTTCTCCATTCTCCATCAATTGTGCATCAAGTGAAGTATTTAAAAACTTGTTTTGTTTTAATCCTGATGATTATGGTGTACAGCTCATGAAAATCCCAAAATCCTATCTCAACGAATTAGCATATTTTTACGAGACCGATGTTGTACATACATACATACAAGTATGATGGAGAAACCATGCAAAGTTGTAAACAACACCTTCAAAGCACTCAAAGTGTGCTAGATTGTGATAAATGTATAACTACAATCGTTAGTCTCAATCATGGCCTTGCTACAATGCTATAATGTTGAGGACTAGAAAACAAAGATTATTTTTTGTTCTGTACTGTTTACAGATGTATTGTAAACCCTCTTGAAACATGAATATCAAGACAATGTGGTCAAAATACTGTAAATGAGCCCATTGGGACAAAACACATAAAAGGTGAGCATGTTTACTTACTGTGTTTACTTTAAGGCATTAATGTTTTTGATATCCAACACAATGTGTGTGTATAATGTCTGTGGAAGGGAAGAAAAAATGTCCAAAAGGAACGTGTCCATATTTTAGCACAAACAAAAATGTATACCACAGGTCCACAAACTAATATATAATTAAAATAGTTGGTGTGGTTTACACATTGAGGCTCTCTGACCTGTCTGAGAAGTTTGTCGTGACATCGCAGCAGCTCAAAGAAGAGCTCCAACAGAGAAGTGGGGTTTATCAGATCCTTGTTCCTCAGAAGAATCAGCGCTTTGCAGAGGGTCTGTCAGAGAAAGTGTGACATTAACATACTGTCAGACAACATTGCCAATGATTCAACTGGAAAATGTTTCATGCCAATCTATGGCCTTTCAGTGAGAAATACAACAATTTATGTATAAAATACAACAAAAAACAAATACAACAACAAAATAACACCTGGATCACTTTTTTTCGAAAAAATAACTGCAAATAAAGATAAAAAAAACAAAAACTTTTGGGCCGAAATTCTCCTTTAACCCTTTGTGTACTGAACGCGTTTTGGTGTTTTAGCTGTTGAAAAATAGCAGATCTACAAGCTCATATCGCGCCACTCGGTGGCGCGATATGAGCTTGTAGTTATGCTATTCTTGAAAAATCGTGAAAATGTGGTGCAAATCTTTGAATAGTTTATTATTTCGGAAGCAAACGTTTTTAACTCAAATCTTTGCTTCTGGGGGATCCCTAGAACAACATGTTTTTAGATGAGGTTCTGCAGATAAATGATAGATATTTCTGGGGGTCGTTCCCCCAGAATTCTCCCTTAAGGACAGTTAACGTACCAGCTAGGTTGGGGTCGTCCATCTTGTGTCGGATCTGCATGGTGAGCTTCTGGATCAGAGAGTAAACTTTGTCGCAGGTTTTCACCGGATTCTGGATCATCTGCATGGACTTCACCAGAGAGTGCCCTCTGGTGGGGGCCAGCTGCAATGGCAATAAAAAAAAAATCACACTGGTGTGAAGTGAGGGGGGATCATCACATTCCATGATCGGCCAATGAAATCATGCATTTTATTGGCCATGGGACAATCAAATCATCGGACAGAAGAGAAACAGTAATAAGGATGTCACTGGGAATAATTAAAAAAAAAAACCTAACAATAAAAATAAATAACCTCCTTGAGTTCAATACACTCTGGACAACTATTATCTGTCTGAGTTTTTCACTCTCTTTCTCTCTCTTTTTTCACTCTGTGTCAACAGTCATTTCCAACATGGCGTGTCTTCTTTATATCTTCTGGTGTGAAATCACATGTGACAGGGGCGGATATAACATGTCCCATCTGGGGGGGGGGGGGGGGGACATGTTGGAGGGGCAAGAGAAAATGCCGACAACCTCATCTGTGCAAGAACCCTTAAATATGGTAATTAAGCATTAAAACACCCGCGGCTAATATTCCAGTGCGGCTTGTATATGTACACAATTGATTTTTCGGCCTATATTCAGGTGCGCTTTATAATTTCATATTTATAAAATATGAAATTACGGTAGTTAGTAGCAGTAGTAGTGTTTCAAATCATTTAAAATATAGGTACTTTAATTTGAAATATCTTGGTTTGTTTCGCATGCCATCATGTTTGGTGGGGCAGACAGGGCATTTAGGGGGGCATCCCCCCCCCATGCCCATGGCTAGATCCACCCCTGACAGTGACTGAAGTGTTGGCCTGTACACTTATCCTATAACTCTGGCACTAGTTATTAGTTCACATGTTTATCTTTCAGCTCAGCATCTGTCCAAAGGAAATAAACTGAAAGGTATACTAGGGTAGGGGGTAGGGCTGTCACGGTTATCGCATTTACCGCATACCGCAACACTATACTTTTATACTGCAAGGGGGCAGACCTACTGCATGTTTGCGGTTCACTGGTGAATGGTGATAACAGTATTTATGGTACAGTAAATGAAATCTTATGTCCAATGGTTTATTGGGAAGTCCTGCTTTTTTTTTTTTACAAAGTTACAAAGAGAGAGAGAGAGAGAGAGAGAGAGAGAGAGAGAGAGAGAGAGAGAGAGAGAGACAGAGAGAGACAGAGAGTGAGGTAGAGACAGAGAGAGAGACAGAGACAGAGAGAGAGAGACAGAGAGAGAGAGAGACAGAGAGTGAGGTAGAGACACAGAGAGAGAGAGAGAGAGAGAGAGAGAGAGAGAGAGAGAGAGAGACAGAGAGAGACAGAGAGAGAGACAGAGAGAGAGACAGAGAGAGAGAGTGACAGAGAGAGACAGAGACAGAGAGAGAGAGACAGAGAGAGAGACAGAGAGAGAGAGTGACAGAGAGAGAGAGAGAGAGACTTTTTTCGACTTTTTCAAAACCACTTTATTTAAAAACTAAAAAAGAACAACAGTCACTTCAGTTCAGTCATCTAATAAAACCACGTAGAAAAGTGCATACAATAGGATCTCACCTGAACACTGAATCAAACACCAAGACCCCTCAACAATTAAACAAACAACGTCATTTACACACCATTGATGTACAAACAAGTCTAGTGTTCTCATCTCTTTATGAAAATTAAAATCAACCCATACTCTGGCCCTGACCAGTGAGATGAAGACGCTAACCACATCCTGTAATACACCCCTCTCCACCCTGTTTCTCCTGGTCAAGTAAATCGCTAATTTTGCCTCCCCCAGCACAAAATTCAGCAACTGGCACTTGCTTGCGTTTCTTTTTTGGTAGCCCGCTCCAAAAATAAAAACAATTCTGGACCATTTCTCCTCAAACAAAGAAAACAACGTTTCTAGTACACCAAATAGAGCACCAATCCTGTCACATTCAATAAAACAATGAACAATAGTCTCCTCCTTTCCACAGAAAGGACAACCACTTAAAACAGTTGGGTTCATCTTTGACACGATCGCATTGACGGCCACTGCCCCATGGAGAATCCTCCACTGCAAGTCCCCAGTCTGTTTTTTTGATGGGAGCTTGTATAAAGCTCTCCACCCTGGTTTGCTTTCAATGTCTTGATCAAAATGCCTCCTCCACATTGTGTCCACCCTCCCGTTTAGTTTTTCCCTGTTAAGGGCCTTAACACAGCACATGTACAACCGCTTCCCATCTATGAAGTACAACTCAGCATTTTGCCCCCTTTTTTCTTCAAGCAATGGTCCTGAATATCCCCTCAAATCAGGCCATACCACCATTTCTGGAAAAGGGTCGTCCCAAAGTGGGGTCTCTTCCCCCGCACTGTACAGAGAGAGAGAGGGACAGAGACAGAGAGAGGTAGAGACAGAGAGAGGTAGAGACAGAGAGAGAGGGAGAGGGAGAGGGAGAGAGAGAGAAAGGGAGAGAGAGACAGAGGGAGAGAGGGAGAGAGAGAGAGAGAGGGGGAGAGACAGAGGGAGAGAGAGACAGAGAGAGAGAGGTAGAGAAAGAGAGACAGAGAGAGGTAGAGAGAGAGAGGGAGAGGGAGAGAGAGAGAGGGAGAGAGAGAGAGAGAGGGAGACAGAGAGAGGGAGACAGAGAAAGAGAGACAGAGAAAGAGAGACAGAGAGAGGTAGAGATAGAGATAACCATTTCTCCAAACAACGAAAACAACGTTTCTAGTACACCAAATAGGGCACCAATCCTGTCACATTCGATGAAACAATGAACAATAGTCTCCTCCTTTCCACAGAAAAAACAACCACTTAAAACAGTTGGGTTCATCTTTGACACGATCGCATTGACGGCCAGAGAGAGAGGTAGAGATAGAGACAGAGAGAGACAGAGAGAGAGAGAGACAGAGAGAGAAAGAGAGAGACAGAGGGAGACAGAGGGAGAGACAGAGAGAGACAGAGACAGAGGGAGACAGAGGGAGAGACAGAGAGAGAGGGAGAGACAGAGACAGAGGGAGAGAGAGGGAGAGAGAGAGAGAGAGAGAGAGAGAGAGAGACAGAGAGACAGAGAGAGAGAGGGTCTCGTGCCAATAAAGCTCATTGAATTGAATTGAGAGACAGAGAGAGAGGGAGAGACAGAGAGAGAGACAGAGATAGAGAGAGAAAGTGGTAAGGGAGCGGCTTCATTGCACGAGTTGTTTCGCGCTGCATGATGTTGTTTCTCGCTGCATGATGTTTTAGGTAGGGTTCAGGGTACATACAGTACCTTATCGTAGTCCTCAGCAGTGAAGTCTCTGTCTCTCTGCATGATGTTTTAGGTAGGGTTCAGGGTACATACCTTATCGTAGTCCTCAGCAGTGAAGTCTCTGTCTCTCTGCATGATGTTTTAGGTAGGGTTCAGGGTACATACCTTATCGTAGTCCTCAGCAGTGAAGTCTCTGTCTCTCTGCATGATGTCGTGCAGTCTGGTTTTGACTCGTTGCTGGCAGCTGCTCAGGGAGTCGCTGTCGCTGTCCAGCAGGCCGTTCATGTTGGCGCTCTTCACCATCTGGACCAGGATGGGCGTCAGCTCACCCTCCAGAGCCAGGAGGCCCTGGAATGGATAGAAAATAGAGGAGGAAATACACCCACAATATAAATATATACCCTCTAAAAGCAGGATACAAATTAGAGTTCTCAACGGGCCTGAAAATTGAGGCCCGGCCCTAACTGGGCCCTAACCGACCCGGCCCTACAATGTCGGGTCGGGCCTGGTCAGGTTTGGGTGGAATTTGAGCAATCTACACAGAGTAAAAGTGAAAATACCAATCAGCACCATCTTCATAAGAGATAAATATACAGACAGACAGAACAGATTATTTTTATCATAATAAAATAATTCAATATATATATTGCTTTTTTTCATGGAGCCCTAGGCCCGACCCGGCCCTACTGATCTGCATACATTTTGGGTCCGAGCCCGACCCTAAAATGTCGGGTCGGGTCGGGCCTGGTCGGGTTCGGGCAGAGGTTGAGAACTCTAATACAAATACATAACTTACATCAGGGCTGCCCAAAAGGTAGACGGTGATCTACCAGCAGTGTTGGGACATGTGCACTATGTGACTTAATATATTACATAATATATTACCCAAATGCAGTAACTTGTAATATAAATATATTACTTAACTAAAACAATCTAATACATTATACTTTTCTTTCTGCATTACTGCATTACTTTCAATATTACTTTCTGTCAATCTGTCTCATTGAAAATGTTCTTGTGAAATTATCTTGACAACTGCAAAATTTAAATAATTACTTATTTTCTATCATTTGTCATCAAATTATTTATTCAGTAGTGACATTTTTTCAAGTTGATTTCATATGGATTTGGCCAGATAGCAAGTGCGCTTGCTTTATTGTAGGTATGCCACTGGTCTACGCAATATTTGATTAATAGTGACATATATTTTCATTATATATTTTGTATAACGTTTTTTTAAGTAATATGTAATAGTAATATTAATATATTACACTTGCTCAGAAGGTAATATTATAATATAATGTATTCCTTTAAAATGAAGGTAATAATTAATAAGAAATATATTAACAAGGTAAAGTAATATTCCTAACACTGTCTACCAGTAGATCACACAGACCGTGCAGGTAGATCACATGACAGTCCCCCCAGCACTTGGACCCTTATAGATCTGTAATTCTTGAGAGCGGTAAAATGAAACCAAATGGACCCGTAAGGGTCCATTTGGTTTCATTTTACCGCTCTCAAGAGTTAAATTATATTTAAACATCTGAATTACGTAATTCTCAAGAGTCCGCACAATTAGAAAATGGAGAGTAATTGTTATTTTGACCAACTTTTTGCCAGTTATGTCTCCCAATTGTGGACAGAAACGTGAAAGTTCTTAGTTTTGGGTGCAAGAGACTAAATTCAACGTCACGAACTGTCAAGTCAAACCCCAAATACTGTTTTCTTGTATATGCTACTACTGACGTTTGAAAACATTCCAATTCTCCCCCCGTCCATTTTTCATTATAAGTGCATTATTCTTAAACATTATTATAGCAAGTAACACCTTCACCACTATTTTAAAGTCAAACTTTCTTGAAATTGATTTTTTTTTCTTCTTTTTGATGTGTAGATCTTGTTGAGCCGGTCATTTGGAAAGTAGCTCTCAAGTACTAGACAGTATAGATCAAACCTTAGCGAAGGCGGCAGCAGTCATCTGGACGCGACCCTCGTCAGAGGCGTAGATCTTCAGGTCGTGGCGATACGTGCTGTGAAGTCTCAACAGACCACACCCTGGGAAACCTGCGTAGTCACCTGACAATGACACCATCATCATCATCATTAGTATTATTATTATTATTATTACCCTATTGGCCTGAATATAAGACTATGTTTTTTCCCCAATGGAAATATCCCAAAAATGGAGTCGTCTTATATTCAGGGGCTATACTATTTGACATTCAATGTTCTTTTTTCTGTAAATGGGTCTCGAAAAATGAGGGTCGTCTTATAAACGAGTCGTCTTATATTCGGTACAATACGGTATTATTATGCTTATGCTGTACCAGTGTTGTTTTTGTAGACTAAGACTAAAGACTAAAGACTAAGTCGACTAAGGTTTTAGTCGACTAGACTAACAAAAATGAATTTCAAAAGACTAAATGGGACTAAAAGACTAAATGTGTGTTTTCAAAAGACTAAGACAAAGACTAAATCATAACCTAAGACTAATGTAAATAGGAAACATTTTTATCTTCTTTTTTTCTTTCTTTTTAACTATGTGAACAAATCTGCAGTATATATTGCATACCTATTCAGGAAAGGAACTTATTACTATTCCAGTAATTTTATACAAAGAAACAAAACGGGACATGTTTCATACTAAAAACTATAAATCTCACATATATAAACCTACAATGTATTTGTATGTAAGGCTAGACTACCAAGACTAAGACCAAAAGACTTAAGACTAGACTAAATCATTTTTGACATTTCGTCGAGTAAGACTAGACTAAAAAAAAAAAAAATCAGAAGACTAAATAGGACTAAAAGACTAAATATGTCTTATCAAAAAGACTAAGACTAAATCGAAATATTCTAAAAAAAAAAAAACACTTCTGTACTAATGATATTTCTATTATATTTCTGTGTTGTGTAATTCACTCTAGTTTGAACAATAGTTGACTGTGTTTCACCACCTCTAGAGGTCTAACGCTAGAGGACAGACAGGCAGACAGGCAGACAGGCAGACAGGCAAACAGACAGGCAGACAAGCAGACAGAGAGACAGACAGCCAGCCAGCCAGACAGACAGAGAGACAGACAGACAGGCAGAGAGGCAGGCAGACAGACAGACAGACAGAGAGGCAGACAGACAGACAGACAGACAGACAGAGAGGCAGACAGACAGACAGACAGACAGAGAAGCAGACAGACAGACAGACAGACAGACAGACAGACAGACAGACAGACAGACAGACAGACAGACAGACAGACAGACAGACAGACAGACAGAGAGGCAGACAGACAGAGAGGCAGACAGACAGACAGGCAGACAAGCAGACAGAGAGACAGACAGCCAGCCAGACAGACAGAGAGACAGGCAGAGACAGACAGACAGACAGGCAGAGAGGCAGACAGAAGGAGAGGCAGAAAGGCAGACAGACAGAGAGGCAGACAGACAGACAGACAGGCAGGCAGGCAGGCAGGCAGGCAGGCAGGCAGGCAGGCAGGCAGACAGACATAGAGAGAGAGAGGCAGAGAGGCAGACAAACAGACAGAGAGGCAGAGAGGCAGACAGGCAGAGAGGCAGGCAGGCAGACAGGCAGAGAGGCAGACAGACAGACAGGCAGAGAGGCAGGCAGACAGACAGACAGGCAGACAGAGAGACAGACAGACAGGCAGACAGACAGACAGAGAGACAGGCAGAGACAAACAGACGGACAGACAGACAGGCAGGCAGAGAGGCAGAGAGGCAGAGAGGCAGACAGACAGACAGACAGACAGACAGACAGACAGACAGACAGACAGACAGACAGACAGACAGACAGGCAGGCAGGCAGGCAGGCAGGCAGGCAGGCAGGCAGAGAGGCAGACAGGCAGACAGACAGACAGACAGACAGACAGACAGACAGACTACCAGACAGACAGACAGACTACCAGAGAGGCAGACAGACAGACAGACAGAGAGGCAGACAGACAGACAGAGAGGCAGGCAGACAGACAGACAGAGAGGCAGACAGACAGACAGACAGACAGACAGACAGACAGACAGACAGACAGACAGAGAGGCAGACAGAGAGGCAGACAGAGAGGCAGACAGACAGACAGATAGACAGAGAGGCAGGCAGACAGACAGGCAGAGAGGCAGAGAGAGAGACAGACAGACAGACAGACAGACAGGCAGAGAGGCAGGCAGACAGACAGACAGACAGACAGACAGGCAGGGAGAGAGGCAGACAGGCAGAGAGGCAGACAGACAGACAGACAGACAGGCAGAGAGGCAGACAGACAGAGAGGCAGGCAGACAGACAGACAGAGAGGCAGACAGACAAAGTTGAAGAATGAATTCACAGTGTCATAACTCCTCTCCTAGTAGAACTAGTCATGGTGTTGTTTAGGGTCAGAACTCCTCTATAGTAGAACTAGTCATGGTGTTGTTTAGGGTCAGAACTCCTCTATAGTAGAACTAGTCATGGTGTTGTTTAGGGTCAGAACTCCTCTATAGTAGAACTAGTCATGGTGTTGTTTAGGGTCAGAACTCCTCTATAGTAGAACTAGTCATGGTGTTGTTTAGGGTCAGAACTCCTCTATAGTAGAACTAGTCATGGTGTTGTTTAGGGTCAGAACTCCTCTATAGTAGAACTAGTCATGGTGTTGTTTAGGGTCAGAACTCCTCTATAGTAGAACTAGTCATGGTGTTGTTTAGGGTCAGAACTCCTCTATAGTAGAACTAGTCATGGTGTTGTTTAGGGTCAGAACTCCTCTATAGTAGAACTAGTCATGGTGTTGTTTAGGGTCAGAACTCCTCTATAGTAGAACTAGTCATGGTGTTGTTTAGGGTCAGAACTCCTCTATAGTAGAACTAGTCATGGTGTTGTTTAGGGTCAGAACTCCTCTATAGTAGAACTAGTCATGGTGTTGTTTAGGGTCAGAAGTCCTCTACTGGTAGAACTAGTCATGGTGTTGTTCAGGGTCAGAATCACAGTGTCATAACTTCTCTCCTATCGTAGAACTAGTCATGGTGTTTCTGCAGTCTAGCAACGCGAGGCTTTGCTCTGCTTTTTTTGTGTCGACAAGCATCATGTTTCGATTATAAAAGCTTCTATGGACATGTTAGACATCCTTTTAGGTCAAAACAAAACGTTATTCACTCCGGCTGGATTGGGTTCTTTCAGAGTAAGAGCTGTAGCTCATCTGGCACCGACTGGCTACTAGACTGTTGGAGCTTCCTGTGGACGTGTTAGACAGCCTTTAACGAAAAAAACTAAACAATATTCGCGAGAATAATGTTCGACTTCATCTTACTCTTACAGAGTGAGAGCTGTAGTATACCCAGGCAAGGTCACCTGGCGGTAAACGAAAACGGGTGAGGTGAGATGAGACAAGACAAGACAAGACAGATGTGAAATGTGAAACTCACCCCATGTTGACAGCGAGGTGTGCTGCCCTCTGCTGGCTGAGGACTGGAGCTGCGTTCACTGTCCTCCCGCTGGTCTTCCTCTTAAAGGGCCGGAGCACCTGATGTCCATCTGCCCCCTAAACACCCTGAGACCAGCAAGACATGGAGTTAGCTGGTTTAACACCCATAACACCCTGAGACCAGCATGACATGGAGTTAGCTGGTTTAACACCCATAACACCCTGAGACCATACATGGAGTTAGCTGGTTTAACACCCATAACACCCTGAGACCAGCAAGACATGGAGTTAGCTGGTTTAACACCCATAACACCCTGAGACCATACATGGAGTTAGCTGGTTTAACACCCATAACACCCTGAGACCAACATGACAGCTGGTCTCCTCGCTACAGCCACGCCATGCTAACACAAGGTTGTCATTCATTTTTTGATGTTTTTTTTTTCTTTTTCACATTACAGAGGTCTTGTTGGAGAGAGTTTTTAATAGAAGACTGTGTGTGCATGACCGAGTGTTGTCTACCTGTGTGTGTGTACACACAAATTGTGTACAAATACACAAAGGCTCAGCCAAATCCTTCTCGGCCGGGCGCGTGAAATGGTCGAACCAGTCGCAAAGAACGCTCGGACAGAAAAGCATCTGGCGTGCTCAGGCCCAAACTCGGAGAGAATAGTTGGTTATGTTGTGAGCAGTGTTGGTCAATATCACTTAGGAAAGTAACTTCTTTACTTTACTCGTTACCCCTTAGACAAAGTAATATTACTTTACTTATTACTGGAATCAAAGAGTAATATATTACCGTACATATTACGTTATTACTTAAAGTTCTCAAGATGTACAACATCTGACTAGCGAGTTCTTTTTAGAACTGAATCAAATTTATTGGAATAATAATAGTCACTTTGCCTCTTTGACTTTTTAAACTTTTTCACAATTGTTTTCAAAGACAGTTGAGGTCTTGTATTTAAGAATAAAATACAAAATAAAGCAGCAAGCGATTTGTAGTGTACATAACTGCGCAGGATGCAGCGTGTGGACTGGATCTACAATCTAGTGCACATCTCTGTTGTTACAGTACCTGTCAATAGCTTGTAAATCTGTTCTATTTTTGCATGCAACAACAAGCTCATTTTAAACAAGTAACTTGGCGTTACTTGCAAAGTAATGCATTACTTATTACCCATTTTTGCAGAGTAATCTCGTTACTTTACTTTTTGGAGCAAAAGTAATAATGTTACAGTAATATGTAATCTAAAATTCGTTACTGCCCAACACTGGTTGCAAGCTAGTGTAAACTGTTTTATAATACCTTGCACGTGCGACCCTCCTAACCTTCCTCACTTTCCGCGTCCGACTCCGAGTATGTATGATCAGAGCAGAGCCTTCCTGTTACCTAGAAAACAACCACCCTAAGAACCCCACCCTGCTACCTGTACCAAGACGTTCTGCACATGTAAATGATGGAATACAACCACTCTAAAAACTCCTATTATGTCAACCAGGGGTTAATGTGAATTAGCCCAAGTCTACACTCGAGAACCCTAAACCCTAACCCTAACAACTAGAGAATGTAGAAGATGAATGGTTATTTTGATTTGTATGTTTGACTGTTTTGTTTCCAAAATCCAGCCTGGAATTGTGGAGAGGAGTAAAATAAATCAGTAAAATAAAGCAAATGTCTATGGCAAAAATGTCCTCAAATGGTGGTCCGTGACCACCTGAATAAATAGTGGGCCCTGGTATCAAAAAGGTTAAAAACCCTTTGCAATACAAGTACAACCACTCTTGTACCATGCTGTACCTCCAACTGTATACTTTATGTTTACACAATGCTGTACCTTTACCAGTATACTTTACTTGAGGTGCAGCCTATGAGAGTTTATTGTTCATCTTGTGCAACAAAGTGCAACACACTGCAAGTAAGAGCAAACGCTAGAATGCAAATAAAAGGGTGAACAAGAAATTTGTATTGAATATTCTTACCTGTGTGTGAGTGTGTGTGTTCTCTCACAGTGTGTAGTGATGGTTGGCATTAGCATCAGGCTAACTGCAGCAGCACTGGGTCTCCATCAGGCTTCAGAGAGTATAATAATACAAATAAAATGTTTTGTGTCTGTTCGGATATTTAGAGTTTTTATAATCACAAAATAAAATCGTTTCTGTCTGTTGAGTTCATTTTAGTTTCACTTTATTTTATGTTAATCAGAGCCATGAAGGAACGACGCTACGCGACAGCTCTGGTGGAAACACGGACACTTTTCTACGTCGCACGGCTTCTCGCCAGTGTTGCCAGATAGACCCTCATTCATTTTTAACTTTTGAGAGCTCACATTTTATTTTTAAGGGTTAACCAAATAAAACCTGTATGGTAATTATTACAATCAATCGATCAACCAATCCGCCAATAAATCAATGTTTTTGTTTGCTTGGAGATTTTCAGTAGGCTACAATTCAAGTACTGCAAGCTGTGAGGACGTATGTCACCATGCAACGTGCTGTGAGATTGTAGATCTGTTGGCTTTGACGTTTAGGGATTTTGGAGATATTTATAATATAACATCACACACAACATTTGCACAAATTATGGAAACTCAGCCCGCATTTATTTGCAAAGAAACCTTTAGCCTACTGGAAAACAAAGTCGCTTATGATAAGCAGACCTGGCAACACAGTTGATTATCACGGAACGGAACTGTTGTTACACCAGCGGTGGAAACACGGAATGAATTTGGTAAGGTGCACTTCCGGTTTCAAAATAAACTCCTCTGCCTCAAAGAAAGTTGCTCAATAATTATTTCAATCAATTAACTAATAACTATTTGTTCTTCTCATAAACCATTTCTATTTATTAATAGGCCAATATTCTAAATTAGGTTGTATTACCTTATTAGTTCTGCCTGCTTAGAGAAAGCAAACATTTGCAGTTTGTAGGCCTATGTTATTATTATTAGTGTGTCTGAAACTTGTAAGGCTGACAGGCTGTCATTACTGTCAGTCACCACTAGAGGTGAGTGTTGGCCAAACCTTCATCTGGGGCCACCTTTGGCTTCATTCATGTTTGGATGTAGGCATGGAGGGGCAATGCCCTATGCCCTCTAAATGCCCAGACTGCCCCAACAAACATGATGGCATGCAAAACAACCCAAGATATTTCAAATTAAAGTGCTTATATTTAAAATGATTTGAAACACTACTACTGCTACTAACTAACTACAATTGTCGGATCACTAAACCAACAGCATTTCATCATTGAAAACAGAAAACTCTCTGAGTCAGACCTTTAGCTTTATGCATGCTGCGTGTCTGTTGCAACTTCAACAACACCTGATGTTATTATTGATGCTACACTTGCCTAATAAAAGTCCTGTAACTGAAAATGGTATGGGTGCGGCTTCATGTAGTGTCCGCAAAGCGACCCCCCCCCCCCCCCCCCCCCCCCCCCCAATTGGGAAATGTTACATCCGCCCCTGGGGTGAATCATATAGGCATACCATCATTAAAGGTAGGGTAAGTGATTCGTGTAGTACCAGCCTGGTGCACTAGGGGCCCCCAAGAGTAGCTACACTATGTGAACCTGCTGCTCGATCCTGATTGGAGGAGAATTCACCCTCCACCTGGGGAACTTTTATTAGCTCCTCTGCTAACGTGGGGGAGGGGGAAACTCCATATATGGTCTGCACACCTTATAATAGAGCATTTTAACAGAAAAACATTTTTTTTAGTGATATCTGACAAAAGTGAAATCACTTCCCCTACCTTTAACATTCTTGGGTGACCGCTGGCTCTAATCCCAACCCACGATGCAGATGCTGCAATATTTTGTGCCTACATGTCAGAGAACCCAGTCGGTAGACTATTCAAATGTCCACCAAAGACCAGTCCATGTTCTGACCACCTCACTTTGTCAAAACAGTTGGGCCGTTTTTATTCCTTTTTTTGTGCAAAACTAATGCTTGATTCAGAGTCATGCATAAACACTGGACTAAAGGCCACTGTGGCTCAGGAGGTATAGTGCAGGTTGTCCAAATCAGAGGTTGCCAGCCACTGCTACAGTACTATTAGGGACTTTAAGCGGTCAACGGTGACATCACTACAAAAACAGGAACTCGATCCGTGCTTGATAAAACCTGCTTGCCGTATAGCAGCCGTTACTAACTACGGCAGAACCTAGACGTTGTCGTAGTGTCCACAATGCGTGTTTGACGCACGCTGCATAGAGGCGTCACCATGGTAACCCGTCGCCGCTGCGGATGGCTGTTTGCTTAACGATTTTGACAGCTACGGCAAATACATCTCAATGTTTCAGCCACCATGTACGTTGTACAAGTACACCGATAATAGCACATGTGCACCAATAAAAACACAATGTCCATTCAATTTTCACACCTTTTTTTATTTATGTATTCATTCTCCAAAGGACATGAAGGTTTTTTTTTTTCTTTGCTCACTTTGGCCGAGACAGAAATTTATTGAAATAAATGTACCCTATTGGCCGAATATAATAAGACAGTGTTTTTTCTTTTCAATTGAAATATCCTAAAAATGGAGTCGTCTTATGTTTGAGGACTATATTATTTGACATTCAATGTTCTTTTTACACAAATAAGTCTTGAATAATGTGAGTCATCTCATCACCAGGGTGGTCTTATATTCAGGACAATACAGTATTTTCATGATCAATTTCAAATCACGCAAATTAACATTTCTGCACATTTGGTGCTTGAAGTGCGTTTTATTAGTAATACTTTTGAACGCTAACTCGAGTACATGTTGAATACTTTTACTAGTAACAGATCAGGGTTTCAATACTGAAACCTTTACCAAAGTAAAAAAAAAAAGTTATTTTTCAGTGTGTGTGTGTGTGTGCGTGTGCGTGTGTGTCTTAAAGGGGAATTCCATCCATTTTCAAAAAAATCCTGAGAGGATACAAATGGACCCGCTAGGGTCCACAAGGTGAAACACAACTTGATGATGTCATCAAGTTGTGTCATCAAGTTCGTACAGTATATCTGGAACTCTTGAGAGCGTAAAATGAAACCAAATGGACCTGTGAGGGTCCATTTGGTTTCATTTTACGCTCTCAAGGGTCAAATTATATTTAAACATCTGAAATACTTGTTTGCAAAAAACACATTTTGCCAGTTAACTCTCCTAAATTCTAGACAAAAACTTCCAATTCCTTAGTTTTGGGTACGACTCAATGTCAAAGGTGGTCCGTGGCTAAAATGCAGAATAAATGGTGAGCCCTGGGATGAAAAAGGTTGAAAACCACTGACATAGTAGAATGTTGAAAATGGGTGGAATTCCGTTTTATAATATGGTTGATCAGGTTGCCCATGGCTGAGGGAAGTAGGGGTGCTGGGGGAGCTTGAGCACCACCTTTTTTCAGACACAGCCCCCCTTGGACAGGAGGAGAAAATACTAGTATTTTAATCAAAACAGATTCCTGTTAATAGGCCTTATACATATGCTCTAGCGCTGTATGAGAGGCTAAGGTACCTGTCAGTTAGCTCATGCATGTGGAGAGGGAAGGTAAAAGTCACTTTTCCGTGTGTAAATGCATGAAAATGTGCATGCACAATGCACATTCACACACATTTTGCGTCTGTGGGCATCTTGCAGCACCCCATAGTGAGTGTCCAGCACCCCCTACTGTCAATATCTTCCCGCGGCCATGAGGTTGCCCTCTCTCTCTCTCTACATGTTACTCTCGGTGTGGGCGTCCTGCATCAGGTTGTATGGTTTCTTGGCTCTCTCTCTCTCCTCCACCACGGAGTTCCCCATCTCCACGTCTTTGGATCGAAGCTCGTGTCTGGAGAGGAACTCCACGATGCCTGCTCCGATGGAGTCCCCCAGGACGTTGGTGGTGGTCCTCAGACGGTCCCTGCACACACACACACACACACACACACACACACACACACACACACACACACACACACACACACACACACACACACACACACACACACACACACACCACACACACACACACACACACACACACACACACACGTTCTTTATTTGAATCCACAAATTACATTAATTTACAGGGAAACAAATATAACGGGGCTGACGGTTCATGTTCACTTAACCCATAGTAGACGGGAACCCCTAGTGGTAGTTTTACCCTAGTTGACGGGAACCCCAATAGGGGTTCTGTACAGTATGTACAGTATAAAAAAATGTCAAAAATGTGATGGTGTTACACAATAATTTGAAGTTTTTCAATACACTTAGGTTAGTATTTCAAAGACATTTTTAGAATCATTTTTAGAGTCAAGTTGATCAAACGTACTGTGTACAGGGCAGAACAATTATGGACAACCTGTTTCTTGTTCGCGATACGATTGATGTATGCAAACTGTATGACCTGGACATTGGTATTCTTTCCCTTGACCAAGAGCAGGCCTTTGACAGAATTGACCATGGGTATTTGTTTTCCACATTGAGGGCTTTCGGTTTTGGGGGACAGCTTCATCTCCTGGGTGGGACTGCTATATCCCATTGAGTCCTGACCCTCGATTCGAGTTTCATTCACTACAGTAATTTCCGACACTAGATTCTAGTTATTGACACTAAATGATAGCTTCTGATGCTAGGATCTCCTTTTTGACACTAGAATCTACTTTCTGATGCTAGAATCGAGTTTTGACACTAGATTCTATAGTTTCTGACACTAGATTCTAGTTTTTCTGAAAAATCTGTGCTCCTGTGTCAGTGATGCAAACATATTTCTAGCCAAGGACCACCAGAATTATCCATATTTGGCTGCAGACCGCCATCTGAAAACATGTTGTTCTCGGGGTTCCCCAGAAGCGAAAAATTGAGATAAAATGTTTGCTTCCAAAATAATGTATTCAGAGATTTGCAGCACATTTTCACAATTTTTCAAAAATAGCAGAACAACAAGCTCATGTCGCGCCACTCGGTGGCGCGACATGAGCTTGTTGATCTGCTATTTTTCAACAGATAAAACACCAAAACGCGTTCAGGACGCTAGAGGATATAACAGAGCAGAATGTTTGGTCAAGATTGGTGGTGGTCTAAAGTAGGCCAATCTCAGTGCAGAGGGGTATAAGACAGGGCTGCCCCATCTCCGGTCAGTTGTACAGTTTTATTTTCGAACCTCTGCTGAGTAAATAAAGAAGCCGGCTCAAGGGCCTCAGGCTACCTGGGACTCATTATCCCCTTCTGGCTCCTCCCCGAAAGGCAGCTGGCGGTGCCTGTACAAGCCGCCCGTTGACAAAACGGTCGGCTGACCTCCAATGGAGGATTGTACATGGGGCGATAGCTACAAACAGACACAAGGCACACATTGATCCCAATCACGGGGAGGGTTGTCCCTTTTGCCCCCAAGTTGAAACTCTGTTCCACCTCTTTGTCCAGTGTCCCAGGCTACATCCAGTCTTTGACCTTTTGAGGGGTTGGTTCATGGGGTTGGGGGGAGATTTTCTCTTTTCATTTGGCCAAAGTATAGAGATGCGCAGTGACGTCATCGCCCCTGTTCCACTAGTGGATTTCCCATTCATTTTTCTCATAGACCATTCGAAAATAATTTATATCAAGACGATTACGCCGCGGACAAAGCCAACTCGAGTCGTGACGAATCATGATGACACACACAAACTTTTGGGACAAGTTGAAAAACGAAACAAAAAGTCTTGTATCATGCCGTTTTCTACTTCTTCCTAATTATATATTATAGGACGATATTGTGTTTGTTGCCATGATTTGTCACGACCCGAGTTGGCGTTGGCCGCGGCGCAATCGTGTTTTTATTAATCATTTTCGAAAAGTCTATGAGGAAAACGAATGAGGAATCCACTAGTGGAACAGGGCTGGTGACGTCACTGCGCAGGTCTATACAGTGGCAAGAAAACTTGTGCATACGTTGGTTAACTTTATTTCTGCTAAGGCAAAATTAGCGGTTTGGCTTAGCCGCAGGAACAAGGCCCAAGGGGTGGGCTGTGTGGACCCTGTCCCTATATTGACTGGGCTTGTGAAAGCACGCCTAAGGATAGAATACTCCTATTTTTTGATGACGGACAACCTCGAACTTTTCTGGGAAAAATGGGCGATCGAAGGAGTTCTGTGCACAGTGGGAGAGAATGCTGAATTGATAATGTCTCTTTGATTTTGTTCTGGTGTGTCGCTGTGTTTGTTCTCCCCCCCTTGCTTGCTATTAAGTATGTAGTTTAGGTTGTAAATAGGTTTGTACCACCCAGCAAGTGCCTAATAAAGGAATCTTTAAAATCAAAATCTCTCTCTCCCTCTGTCGCTCTCTCTCTGTCACTCTCTCTGTCGCTCTCTCTCTGTCACTCTCTCTGTCGCTCTCTCTCTGTCACTCTCTCTGTCGCTCTCTCTCTGTCACTCTCTCTGTTGCTCTCTCTCTCTGTCTCTCTCTCTCGCTCTCTCTCCGTCACTCAATTCAATTCAATTCTCTCTCTCTCTGTCTCTCTCGCTTGCTCTCTCTCTCTGTCTCTCTCTCTCTCACTTGCTCTCTCTCTCTGTCTCTCTCTCTCTGTCTCTCTCTCTCTGTCTCTCTGTCTGTCTGTCTGTCTGTCTGTCTGTCTCTCTCTCTCTCTCTCTCTCTCTCTCTCTCTCCCCCCCTCTCTCTGTCACTCAATTCAATTCAATTCTCTCTCTCTGTCTCTCTCTCTCTCTCTGTCGCTCCCCCCTTTCTCTCTGTCTCTCTCTCTCTCTGTCGCTCTCTCTCTGTCACTCAATTCAATTCAATTCTCTCTCTCTCTCTCTCTGTCTCTCTCTCTGTCGCCCCCCCCCCCTCTCTCTCTCTCTCTCTCCTCTCTCTCTCTCTCTCTCTCTGTCGCCCCCCTCTCTCTGTCTCTCTGTCGCCCTCTCTCTGTCTCTCTCTCTCTCTCTCTCTGTCGCCCCCCCCTCTCTCTGTCTCTCTCTGTCGCCCTCTCTCTCTCTCTCTGTCTCCCTTTCTCTCTCTCTCTTTCTCCTGCCTCCTTCCTATACAAACCCATTATAACTTAAAACTCCATTTTAACCATGACAGATTATTTGAAAACAACCCATCTTTTTTCTGGTGACTGATATTGTCCTCCTAATACGTGAGAGGGCTGTGGAATTTCATCTGCAAGTTTTCAATTTTTAAAATATTGTTTTGGGAAAAAAAAAATAAAGGAATCTTTGTAAAAAAAAAAAAAACAACTCTCGGGGGGGGGGGGGGGGGGGGGGGGGGGGGGGGTCTCTCTGTCTCTCTCTCTCTCTCTCCCTCTGTCACTCTCTCTGTCGCTCTCTCTCTCTCTGTCTCAATTCAATTCAATTCAATTCAATTCAATTCAACTCTC
>CM076985.1:9104122-9106622 GCA_039105355.1 Benthosema pterotum
TTCACTCTCTTCTTTTTTCACTCTGTGTCAACAGTCATTTCCAACATGGCGTGTCTTCTTTATATCTTCTGGTGTGAAATCACATGTGACAGGGGCGGATGTAACATGTCCCATCTGGGGGGGGGGGTGGACATGTTGGAGGGGCAAGAGAAAATGGTATGGGTCACCCATACCATGGGTCAAGGTTCAAGTAAAGCATCAATAATAACATCAGTTGTTGCTGAAGTTGCAACAGACACGCAGCATGCATAAAGCTAAAGGTCTGACTCAGAGAGTTTTCTGTTTTCAATGATGAAATGCTGTTGGTTTAGTGGTGCCACAGCTGTAGTTACCGTAATTTCCGGATTATAAGCCGCAACTTTTTTCCCATGCTTTGGACCCAGCGGCTTATACAGCGGTGCGGCTAATGTATGGATGTTTACAGCTAACGAACACTAGAAGTCTAAATGCACGGTATGCACCCCAACTTTAAGCGGCCCGAGCAGGAAATGTAGGGGGACAGGTCACAGGCAGTTTGCGCAAAAACAAAAAACAAAAACAAAAGTTGAAACCTAATGTACCAGAACGGCAGCCACTACGAAGACAAACACTACTAAATGTGTCGCCGCCGCCGCCAAAAAAGCACTGCTCGTTTTGGACAGCATGAGGGCCCATATAACAGATTCTGTGAAATCGTGCTCGATTCCTGCCGTGATTCCTGGGGGCACAACGAAGCACCTGCAGCCCCTGGACATCAGTGTGAACCGTGCTTTCAAAGTGGGAGGCTTGGATGACTAGCGGCGAGAAATCTTTCACCAAAACTGGTCGCATGCGGAAAGCAACTTTTTCTCAAGTCTGCCAGTGGATCTTGACTGCGTGGAAACATCCACGATCACAAACGGGTTTCGAAAGGCTGGACTGCTGCAGCAGCGCGATCAGGAGGAGAAGGCGGCGAAAAAAAAAAAAAGACTGGAAAAACGCCACATTGATATTGCCTCATCGAGCGCATTGGGAGGATTTCTGGTGGTCGCCAGTTAACCCTTTCCCTACCAGCATAATTAGGCTTAATACTGTAGCCAGACCAGCTAAATACCCTAATAAAGTACATATATGAATGTCCATATAAAAATGTGTGATATGACCACACATGTCACAAATGTCTCATTTTAACCCTGCCAGTCTCCACTTCCCCAGAAAAAAAGAAATAAATGTATATTTTATTTTATTATTCTCAAGGATTAACATTATTATTATTATTTTTTTCATTTACTTTCCTCACAACACTTCACAACGTGTTGTGAGCTTGCAGAACTGTTATTTTCTGATGTATTTGAACTTTTTTATGCACTATGTGTAAAGTAGTTTATTATTATAAACCTGTTGCTTATTTCCCTCCAAACACCTGGCAACCATGTCGCCAACTTGGCGCATTTGTCAATATATTTCTTTTTTTTCAGACCACCCTAGCACCAAAATTATTGAAAAACTAGTACTTTTTTGAAAAACGAGTGCTTTTTTCTGTGAGTTGGTTTGAAAACCACTGCCCTAGCTCCTTCTAGTGCATTTTGGAAGTGTCACTAGTGTATTTGGAAGTTGGCAACACTGCAAACACAGAATGGCACATTGTGTTCCCAGCTGTAAAGCCATGGCTGTGGCTTGCAGCCTGTCATCAGCATGGGAGTCCTGATACAAATTATTGGATTTATTTACCTTTGGATCTATTGGCAATCTTTTTTACATGTTTTTGATCTTTTGTGCTGTTATTTGGAGACACATAAGGTAAGGTAAAAACAATCCCTTTGTTGCTTTGTTGTTGTTTTTGTTAGGGCTAGTTAGAGATCTCTAAGGGTCCATTGTAATGAAACAGCTGCATGAGACTTTGTGACAAGTTGGGGGAGGGCTCCCTCTGCTGGCGGAGGGCCCCCACTACACCCCAAACAGCCAGAACCACCCAAGAATACACAATACATTACGTCAGTGGGAGGCTTGGATTTGCATGTCAATTACCTCAATTACGTCATTGGTAATTATAAGGTTAATGATAGACAGTTGCTTAACCAGATGTACGGTAACTTTTTGAGAGTGTAATTGTGAAACTCCGTTCACTTCATGAAACCAATGTCTATGCCTAGATCCGTCCCTGGTCTATGGCTCTAGTTAATTACATACAGCACGTGCAGTTAAATGTTACACGTTTCTGACTGAAACACTACAGTTCATGTTCTGTACTATTGCACTATAGATTAAAACACTTGAATCAGTTATACAAATGCTCTTTTTTCTTGAAGTCGTTTAAATAATAAAAAGGATGCTTCTCAAACAGCATTTCGTTGCCGACAACCTCATCTGTGCAAGGACCCTTAAATATGGTAATTAAGCATTAAAACACCCGCGGCTAATATTCCAGTGGGGCTTGTATATGTACACAATTGATTTCTCCGCTAAATTTGGCCGATGCGGCCTATATTCAGGTGCGCTTTATAATTTCATATTTATAAAATATGAAATTACGGTAGTTAGT
>CM076985.1:9114122-9121622 GCA_039105355.1 Benthosema pterotum
GATGTGTAGATCTTGTTGAGCCGGTCATTTGGAAAGTAGCTCTCAAGTCCAAAAAGTGTGGGCACCACTGACCTAGATAGTATAGATCATACCTTAGCGAAGGCGGCAGCAGTCATCTGGACGCGACCCTCATCAGAGGCATAGATCTTCAGGTCGTGGCGATACGTGCTGTGAAGTCTCAACAGACCACACCCTGGGAAACCTGCGTAGTCACCTGACAATGACACCATCATCATCATCATTATTATTATTATTATTATGCTGTACCAGTGTTGTTTTTGTCGACTAAGACTAAAGACTAAGTCGACTAAGGTTTTTGATATTTAGTCGACTAAGACTAGACTAACAAAAATGAATTTCAAAAGACTAAATGGGACTAAAAGACTAAATGTGTTTTTTCAAAAGACTAAGACGAAGACTAAATCATAACCTAAGACTAATGTAAATAGGAAACATTTTTATCTTCTTTTTTTCTTTCTTTTTAACTATGTGAACATATCTGCAGTATATATTGCATACCTATTCAGGAAAGGAACTTATTACTATTCCAGTAATTTTATACAAAGAAATAAAACGGGACATGTTTCATACTAAAAACTATAAATCTCTATAACACATATATAAACCTACAATGTATTTGTATGTAAGACTAGACTACCAAGACTAAGACCAGAAGACTTAAGACTAGACTAAATCGTTTTTGACATTTCGTCGACTAAGACTAGACTAGAAATTCAGAAGACTAAATAGGACTAAAAGACTAAATATGTCTTATCGAAAAGACTTAAGGGGCTTACAGACGGCGGGGAATAAATCACCCACTCTAATTCATTCTCAATGGGGGCCGGCGTTTTTTGAGCACAAAAGTTCAAAAATCGACAGGCGTTCAAGAGAGCGTTTAACGCCAGTCGTTTTCCGCTCGGCGTCACTGATTTTAGTCGCGCGCGCGTGCTCGTTTTGTGCACGCGCGCGCGAGTTCAATTCAAGTTCAATTCCAGTGAACTTTTTGTAAAACGCTTGGCGATTTATAGCAAACAAACAACATAATGAGGACGATGAGGACCCACTCTACCAGGCAGTAGACCTGCACAGTGACTTCACCATTTCTGTTCCAGGAGTGGATTCCCTAATCATTTAAGGCTCTGGCGCAGCCGAGCCAGGGCAGGATCTAGCCAGCCCTACTAGGGTGGGCTGGAAGAATGGCAGGGTGGGCAACTCGAAAGTTTTCATAAGAAGCAGTGCTTTTGAACATTTTTTATACCAGGGCCCACTATTTATTCGGCTTTTGAGCCACAGAACACCATTTGAGGACATTTTAGCCCCACAGACTCCAAAGCTATTAAGCTAAGATTTATTTTGTTTTTGACCACAATACTAGGTTGGATTTAGTAAACAAAACAGTCAAACATACAGATCAAAATGACCATTAATGAAGCATGTTGGTTACATGCTTTTAGCCAGCAGAGATTATTATAGGCTACAACAGGGGTGCCCAACCTTTTTTGACCCAAGATCTACTTTTCAGCAGCCAATGCCTCCGGGATCTACCAGTCCAATATCAACATTTAAAACCACACGCATCGTTGCCAGCCTGCAGTAACTTCACAACACCACACTACTTTGTTTTACCACTTTACTTTATGTCCATATAAGCATAAAGTACAGCATACTTGTCATAAATAGGCCTACAACAGTACAACATAAGTACAACAGACATGGACAAACACTGCCATAGCAAATGCATCACACACACAGACGAAAATAGCTCTTTTTACTTTTCCACCCCATTTTTTCTTTCCCCCCCACATCTCCCGAGATCTACTTGAAATCAGGCCGAGATCTAGCCGGTAGATCCCGATCTACTGGTTGGGCTTCCCTGGGCTACAACATATTTAAACCGTGATGGATGCTGCCCATTTTATTTTAACCTTCGCAACTTGGAATAACTACGCCTACGTTCAAATGTCAACCTCTACGGCTGCAGCCATCATTTTTGGTGATTAATGACTTGGTGAGTCATTAATTCATTGTAAATGAATTGTAAATTCAGCGCGATGATCATGATCAGGTAGCCTGCTTGACTGCAAGGATGTAGGCTACTGGGAAGTTGGCAGCCTGTTGGCTGCTGAGCCCATATGGCTGAGCCACGCATTTCGTGCCCCCCCCCGGCATAAAACGCTTGGCGTTTATCGACGGGCGATTTTCTTTATGTCGGCAAAGAAACTCGCCCGACGATAACGCCGGCGTTTATCGTTGCCGTCTGGAAGCCCCTTAAGACTAAATCGAAATATTCTAAAAAAAAAAAAACACTTCTGTACTAATGATATTTCTATTATATTTCTGTGTTGTGTAATTCACTCTTGTTTGAACAATAGTTGACTGTGTTTCACCACCTCTAGAGGTCTAACGCTAGAGGACAGACAGGCAGACAGACAGGCAGACAGGCAAACAGACAGGCAGACAGGCAAACAGACAGGCAGACAGGCAAACAGACAGGCAGACAGGCAGACAAGCAGACAGAGAGACAGACAGCCAGCCAGACAGACAGAGAGACAGACAGACAGACAGACAGGCAGAGACAGACAGACAGACAGACAGACAGACAGACAGACAGACAGACAGACAGACAGACAGACAGACAGACAGACAGAGAGGCAGGCAGACAGACAGACAGACAGAGAGGCAGACAGACAGACAGACAGACAGAGATGCAGAGAGGCAGACAGACAGACAGACAGACAGACAGACAGACAGACAGACAGACAGACAGACAGACAGACAGACAGACAGACAGACAGACAGACAGACAGACAGAGAGGCAGACAGACAGACAGAGAGGCAGACAGAGAGGCAGGCAGGCAGACAGACAGACAAAGAGGCAGGCAGGCAGACAGACAGACAGACAGGCAGAGAGGCAGACAGACAGAAAGGCAGATAGGCAGATAGACAGACAGACAGACAGAGAGGCAGGCAGACAGACAGGCAGAGAGGCAGACAGGCAGGCAGGCAGACATACAGAGGCAGACAGAGAAGCAGACAGACAGACAGACAGACAGACAGACAGACAGACAGACAGACAGACAGACAGACAGACAGACAGACAGACAGACAGACAGACAGACAGACCTTGTCCTCCAGGGTACATGCAGCGGAAGGCTCTCCCCAGTTCTTCAGCCTGGACTCTTCCTGCTGGAGTCAGTTCACCTCCCCACTTCAATACCAGCAGCAAACTGCTGGGGGCGCAGTGGAGCTGAGTGTCTGCACACACACACACACAGTACATAATGATTTAAACATAGGAGGCTTTGGGTGCAGCTGTGGGGGGAAGGCGTAAGGCCTATTCATAGTCTGATTTTCGGCGACCACCGCGAGCACCACGACCACCGTTGCCTACAATATGATGTCATACCACCGCAAGCACCGCTCTTTCTAAGCCGTCCTCTCTGATGTTACTAACCACCGCAACGCTGCTCACCGGGAACGCCCACTAAACAGAGCTAAACCAATCACATTGGCCGGGAGCCGCCGGGCATTGTTGTTGGGTACAGAAGTTTGGAGCACCGGCTGCTTGTTTTTAACGGCTGGAGTCGTAAAAAACATAAATATGTTGCAGAATAGGAAGCAAGTTTTTCACCAATGTAGGAATAGCAAGGTATTCCTCTTTGCAAACAACTGAAAGTGCAGAACGGCACTCGTTTATTGCACACTCTTCAGTCACACTGACAACGCAACATGCACACACACACCCCACTGTACACCCCATGTTGTACCCCCAAAATCCCCGCCCACTGTCTCAAGGTGAATCATGTCCCCAGAAAGTCACTATGAAGAGTAAATAATGATGTAAAACAGTACCTTCCTCCTCGCTGGAGGCTTTGGGACAGCCGTGGGGAAGGTAGGTCAGCTGCACTTTGCGGTTGATGCCAGAAAAATGGCCGTACCTGAAATTAAAAAAAAAAAAAAAGTTTGCTTTTATTCTGAAAGACTCAAACTTCACCCAAACTCACTTCATACTGTAGTATGCAAGAGCCTTAAAACATCTCTGTTATCAGCAGCCCCAGCTTGGCTTAGGCTTAATGTTAGGGGTTAATGTTAGGTTCAGAGTTAGGCTTAGGGCAGGGCTGCCCAAAAGGTAGATGGTGGTGATCTTTTTTCTCTTTTGTTAAAATGAAACCAAATGGACCCGTAAGGGTCCATTTGGTTTCATTTTACCGCTCTCAAGAGTTAAATTATATTTAAACATCTGAATTATGTAATTCTCAAGAGTCCGCACAATTAGAAAATGGAGAATAATTGTTATTTTGACCAACGTTTTGCCAGTTTCCTTTCCCAATAAAACAGCAAGTAACACAATCAGAGCTCAAGGCTCAAAACTTTCTAGGGGCCTTGAAATGGATTTTCAGTAATGAAATAATCACATTTTTTGATGTATAGATCTTGTTGAGCCGCTCATTTTAAAAGTAGCTCTCACGTTAAAGGGGAATTCCACCCGTTTTCAACTTTTTTTTTTCTGAGAGCGTACAAATGGAACCAAATGAACCCTAACGGGTTCATTTGGTTCCATTTGTACGCTCTCAGAAAAAAAGAAACGTCTAAAGATATGCATTAACATGGTGAAAATACATCTTGATGATGTCATCAAGATGTTTCACCACGTTAGTGGCTTTCTTCAGACCTCCATCTCTGGGGAACACGGAATGGGGAAACTTTTTTTTTATCATGTCCACCTAAACCTAGGGTTTACTAATGACATATTAGAACAGGGGTTTTCAACCTTTTTGACTCCAGGGACCACCATTCATTCAGCATTTGAGCCACGGACCACCATTTGATGACATTTTCACACCAAAGAAATTCTTTTGATTTTGTCCACCATTCCAGGCTGGATTTTGCCAACAAAACAGTGTATATACTTCTTAATTAAGTGGTGCTAAGTCACATGATGGATATTTTAACTCTTGACAGTCATTTTTACACTCTCAAGGTTAACCAACCAATGTTGAAAATGGGTGGAGTTCCCCTTTAAAAAAGTGTGGGCACCCCTGGGCTTAGGGCAGGGGTCAGCAACCTGTGGCTCAGGAGCCGCATGCGGCTCCAGAACACAGCCCTAGTGGCTCCATGGCTGTAGCATTATTACATACACACTGGGGTGATCCACACCAAAATATAAACATTTCAGTCAGCCAAAACGCGTTGCGCTGTCTGACAGTTGCCAGTTAAAGTAGCACTTGGCCATGTCAAAAAAAGCCCAGCAGTTATCAGAGGTGGAGCTTTCAGTCTGAACCACCCATTTTCAAAGGTTTACTCAGTTTACTATGTCATTAATATACCTTAGAGGTGTTGTGTGGACTAGAAATGGAGTTCTGAAAGACTCTGTTATTTTTTTTAGAGACTCCATTTCTGAAGAAAGGTTGTGTTTCACCATGTTAATGGTTTTTCTTTGAGGACCTTTTTTCTGAGGTGGTCATTCTTACATCTCCAGGACGGTCTTCAGCTGCTCCAACTTGGCTTTGGATTCCTCGATCTCAGAGTCCGTGTTCTGATCCAGCTCCACCAACAGCTGCCGAGCAATGTCCAGCACCTCCTGTTGATGATGTTAAATGAATAAATAAATGAATAAATAAGTGAAATCACACCTGCGTGAAGTGGGGGGGCGCTGATTCAGGGATGAGCCAGGCTAACCAAGTAATGCTAAGTAATGCTAATAATGCTAAGGCTAAGTATAGTTAATAATGCATTGTAGTATTGTGAAAATGCTAATAATGCTAAGTAATGCTAATAATGTTAAGTAGTGCTAATAATGCTAAGTAGTGCTAATAATGCTAAGCAATGTTAATGCCAGGTATTGTTAATAATGCAAAAGTAATGCTAACTATTGTGAAAATGCTAATAATGCTAAGTAGTGCTAAGTATTGTTATTAATGCTAAATAATGCTAAGCATGGTGAAAATTCTAATAATGCTAAGTAATACAAATGATGCTAAGTAATGCTAATTCTAAGTATAATTAATAATGCTAAGTAATACTAAGTATTGTGAAAATGCTAATAATGCTAAGTAGTGCTAATAATGCTAAGTAATGCTAACTTGTTCCTATTGGCTCAGTACGTCCATCTACAAAATATTGAGGCAGTAGCATGTTCCAAACCCAAGTTATAGCTGTGTAAAGACCAGCCAATAGGAAGACAGAGGGGTGGGGTTATTACTATTAGGACGTGTAAGGGTCCATTTGGTTACATTCAAACCTATAAGCTAGGGTATATTTGGCACGTGTGTGACAGTTGACCTTCAATCAATTACATTGTTTTCAATGCGTCCAATAGCGATAGATAATGTTAATGCTTTCAATAGCTAAAGCTAATGTCAACATGCTAACATGCTAATGCTAAGATGCAGTGTAAGCCAGGGAGAAATGTCTGTCTGTGTGTGCGTGCGTGCGTGCATGTTTGTCTGTCTGTCTGTCTGTCTGTCTGTCTGTCTGTCTGTCTGTCTGTCTGTCTGTCTGTCTGTGTCTGTGTAGACACAGACAGACAGACAGACAGACAGACAGACAGACACAGACAGACAGACAGACAGACAGACAGACAGACAGACAGACAGACAGACAGACAGACAGACAGACAGACAGACAGTCTGTCTACCGTATGGTCCAGCCTCTGGACCGAAGGTCAGGATATTGACACTTTCACTGACACTATCCGTGTCTTTCTGTCTGTCTGTCTGTCTGTCTGTCTGTCTGTCTGTGTCTGTCTGTCTGTCTTAGACACAGACAGACACAGGCAGACAGACGTGTCTGTCTGTCTGTCTGCTGTCTGTCTGTCTGTCTGTCTGTGTCTGTCTGTCTGTCTGTCTGTCTGTCTTAGACACAGACAGACACAGGCAGACAGACGTGTCTGTCTGTCTGCTGTCTGTCTGTCTGTGTCTGTCTGTCTGTCTGTCTTAGACACAGACAGACACAGGCAGACAGACGTGTCTGTCTGTCTGTCTGTCTGTCTGTCTTAGACACAAACAGACACAGGCAGACAGACGTGTCTGTCTGTCTGTGTCTGTGTCTGTCTGTCTTTCTCTGTCTGTCTGTCTGTCTGTCTGTCTGTCTGTCTGTCTGTCTGTCTGTCTGTCTGTCTGTCTGTGTCTGTGTCTATCTGTCTGTCTGTGTCTGTCTGTCTGCGTGTGTCTGTCTGTCTGTCTGTCTGTGTACACACACACAGAGTGTGTGTGTGTGTGTGTGTGTGTGTGTGTGTGTGTGTGTGTGTGTGTGTGTGTGTGTCTCTGTCTGTCTGTCTGTCTGTCTGTCTGTCTGTCTGTCTGTCTGTCTGTCTGTCTGTCTGTCTGTCTGTCTGTCTGTCTGTCTGTCTGTGTGTGTGTGTGTGTGTGTCAGTTGATAAATATTGTATAGAAATACATTGTATCATATCCAGGCCTGCCAGTCTATGCAAAGCCAGCCAGTATTGCCTGTTACAAGCCCATTCACTTACAATAGAAAACATCTTTCCAAACAGAT
>CM076985.1:9136622-9139122 GCA_039105355.1 Benthosema pterotum
CGACAGAAGAGAGATTATCCATTGTGATGGAGGCGACTGGGAGCTACTTCTACCCCGTGTCTCGGAGCTACTACCCCACCACCCTGAGCTACTACCCCAGGAGTAGCTTCAGCCCCGTGGAGGTCGACCGCCCGGCTCTGACCGAGACGGAGGAGGAGCAGCTGAGGCTGAACGAGTCCGAGTGGCTGGAGCTCCAGGAGGAGTTTGAGGAGAGGATGGAGGAGTGGGAGTCCCACGTGGACGACTACTTCTCTCTCCGCAAAGCAGAGGAGACCCTGAGTCAGCTGCCGGACGACTGGACCGAGGAGGACCAGCTGAGGCTCAACCAGGAGCAGTGGCAAGCCCTCGTGGAAGAGAAGGAGGACATCGAGGAGGAGCGGCTGAACGCCGTAGCGAAATACTTCTCCCTCATGTCTCTGTGAGATCCCCCGCCCCCTCCCCGCCCCATCCCCCGGCCCTTATAAGGGCCACCACCTCTCCTTTTTGCTGTGACCTTGACGTGGTGGAGAGGCTTAGTGATTCTTAGTGACCCTGCGGACCTAATCGTGGTGGTTTGACTACACCCGCATTAGGTCCCAGGAGAAAAGAATCCAAACTAACAACAGCAACATCCCTTTCTGTAAAATGGAACCTTATTACCTGGCGGGGAAGGTGTTCGGCTTGGGGAGCTTAGGGTTGCATCACTGCTATTTGCAGATGATGTGGTCCTGTTTGGCTCCATCGGTTGGAGACCTACAGCTCTCTACTGGACCGCCTCCATCCCGACTGTACGGCGAGGCCATGGTTCTCAGCCGGAAACCGGTGGATTGTACAGTCCAGGTAGGGAAGGCGGCATTACCACAGGTGTTTAAAGGACCACTTCACCATTTTTCTGTCTGTCTCTGTCTGTCTGTGTCTGTGTGGACACAGACAGACAGACAGACAGACAGACAGACAGACAGACAGACAGACAGACAGACAGACAGACAGACAGACAGACAGATAGACAGACACAGACAGGCACAGACAGACACAGACAGACACAGACAGACAGACAGACAGACAGACAGACAGACAGACAGACAGACAGTCTACCGTATGGTCCAGCCTCTGGACCGAAGGTCAGGATATTGACACTTTCACTGACACTGTCTGTGTCTTTCTGTCTGTCTCTGTCTGTCTGTCTGTCTGTCTGTCTGTCTGTCTGTCTGTCTGTCTGTCTGTGTCTGTCTGTCTGTCTGTCTGTGTCTGTCTGTCTGTGTCTGTCTATCTGTCTTAGACAAAGACAGACACAGGCAGACAGACGTGTCTTTCTGTCTGTCTGTCTGTCTGTCTGTGTCTTTCTGTCTGTGTCTATCTGTCTGTCTTAGACACAGATAGACACAGGCAGACAGACGTGTCTGTCTGTCTGTCTGTCTGTCTTAGACACAGACAGACACAGGCAGACAGACGTGTCTGTCTGTCTGTGTCTGTCTTTCTTTGTCTATCTGTCTTTCTCTGTCTGTCTGTCTGTCTGTCTGTCTGTGTCTATCTGTCTGTCTGTCTGTCTGCCTGTCTGTATGTCTGTCTGTCTGTGTACACACACACAGAGTGTGTGCGTGCGTGCGTGCGTGCGTGCGTGCGTGCGTGCGTGCATGTCTGTCTGTCTGTCTGTCTGTCTGTCTGTGTGTGTGTGTGTCAGTTGATAGATATTGTATAGAAATACATTGTATCATATCCAGGCCTGCCAGTCTATGCAAAGCCAGCCAGTATTGCCTGTTACAAGTCCATTCACTTACAATAGAAAACATCTTTCCAAACAGATTGCATTAACTTAAAAGCAAAACTTCGGATGCGTTTACTTTTTTCGATGTGGGCTTCCCAAGTTTGTTGTGTACGTTGTGTGCGATCGTGGCGTCGGTGCGATAAAAAATGTGGTCATGAGAGCGATTTAAGAATTGTGGTTCAACAAGAAATGTGAGAATAAAAAGGCGGCCTTCTTAATGGTTTTGAATAGGGGACCTGACGGTACATCATCTCGGTTTGAGGACGATAGCTCCGGTTCTGTACATGTCTGGACTTTGGTAGTGGCATTGGGTGAAAGGCGACGAGCGTGACAACAAAATATCCGAAAACCACGCATGTAAAGTGAATACTGTAGCCGGGACGACGATTTGTTCGCTAAAAACAACCGTTAAGAAAAAGTGTGCTCCTCCACTCTGTCTGACTCTGTCCGTCTGTCTGTCTGTCTGTCTGTCTGTCTGTCTGTCTGTCTGTCTGTCTGTCTGTCTGTCTGTCTGTCTGTCTGTGTCTGTCTGTCTGTCTTAGACACAGACAGACACAGGCAAACAGACATGTCTGTCTGTCTGTCTGTCTGTCTGTCTGTGTCTGTCTGTGTCTGTCTGTCTGTCTGTCTGTCTGTCTGTGTCTGTCTGTGTCTGTCTGTCTTAGACACAGACAGACACAGGCAGACAGACTTTTCTGTCTGTCTGTGTCTCTGTCTGTCTGTCTGTCTGTCTGTCTGTGTCTGTCTGTCTGTCTG
>CM076985.1:9144122-9163967 GCA_039105355.1 Benthosema pterotum
TTATTTAGTTACATTAATTTTGTGGATTAATATGATTAAAAAAAATAATTTAATTTTTCTTCTATCCTTCTCTAAAACACCCTGGACAACGCTCCACATGTCCCAGACTCTTCTATCCTTCTCTAAAACACCCTGGACAACGCTCCACATGTCCCAGACTCTTCTATCCTTCTCTAAAACACCCTGGACAACGCTCCACATGTCCCAGACTCTTCTATCCTTCTCTAAAACACCCTGGACAACGCTCCACATGTCCCAGACTCTTCTATCCTTCTCTAAAACACCCTGAACAACGCTCCATGCATCCCAGACTCCTCTATCCTTCCCTAAAACACACTGGACGACACTCCACACGTCCCAGACTCTTCCCCCTTCTCTAAAACACCCTGGACAGCGCTCCACACGTCCCAGACTCTTCTGTCCTTCTCTAAAACACCCTGGACAACGCTCCACACATCCCAGACTCTTCTGTCCTTCTCTAAAACACCCTGGACAACGCTCCATGCGTCCCAGACTCTTCTATCCTTCTCACCCTGGACAACGCTTCACACAGAGGTCACTCACATGGTACCAGAGGTGGTAAGGTTAAAGGTCATCAGAGGTGGTAAGGTTAAAGGTCACTCACATGGTACCAGAGGTGGTAAGGTTAAAGGTCATCAGAGGTCACTCACATGGTGCCAGAGGTGGTAAGGTTAAAGGTCATCAGAGGTCACTCACATGGTGCCAGAGGTGGTAAGGTTAAAGGTCATCAGAGGTCACTCACATGGTGCCAGAGGTCGTTGGGACGATGGGGATGTCTTCAGCCTCCAGAGGAATGGACCAGGGGATCTGGAACTGTGGAGCCAGCTCTCTCATGATGATGTTCCTGGTAATATGCAATAGAAAACATAAATGTACAAGAATATACTACACTAAACTATAGTATATCATACTGTAATTCTATAGTCTACCAGGGACGGATTGGCCATCTGGAGTACAGGGAGTTTCCCCGGTGGCCTGCGCCACCTAGTGGCCTGGACAAGATCCAAAATGCACTAGTGGCACTTCCAAAATGCACTAGAATGTGCTAGATGCTCGCCTGGAACATACAGATCAAAATGACAATTAATCTTCTACATTCTCCAGTTGTGTAGACTAAGTTGGGCTAATTCACATGATGAATATTTTAACTCTTGAGGGTGTAAAAATGAAACCAAATGGAGCTGCCCCCCCCCCCCCCCCCCCGCCCCCCAGGGTGGCCTGGCAAAGGCAAAATTGTCCCGGTGGGAAACTATGGAGCCACTTCTGTTCCTGATAATATAGAATGTACAGTTTATTAAAAGAAAGGGACAGTCATGTAGTACTGACTACTGACTAGTATTTCAGTAGTGCAGACTAGTATCCCACTAGTACTGGCTAGTATTTCCAGTATTAATCGACTTTCCATTATTTAGCTGGGGACCACCTGGAACCCTCTCAAGGACCACTGGTGGTCCCCGGACCACTGGTTGAAAACCACTGCCGGATGCTAACTTGGGGGGGGGTTTCCATGATGCTGAATCCATTCCAAGCATTAGTTTTGCTCACAAAACAGTCGTTGGGCTACAAACGGCCATACCAGTCATCAAAAATGAGCGTAGTCAGCACATTTGGGGAAGCGCTATGGCTGTTTTCAGCCCCAAAGGGGCTCCTAGTTAGTTAGACTTATCACACGCTATATATGGTATGGTGATTTTTTTTTTTTGCTTTATATACTGTAGGTTGTTACCGGTGTGGTCACAATGAGGATCTATGGGCTGGCAAGTAGACTACTAGTATTTCAGTAGTATTCCAACAGTACTGACCCTAGTATTTCAGTAGTATTCTAACAGTACTGACCCTAGTATTTCAGTAGTATTCCAACAGTACTGACCCTAGTATTTCAGTAGTATTCCAACAGTACTGACCCTAGTATTTCAGTAGTATTCCAACAGTACTGACCCTAGTATTTCAGTAGTATTCCAACAGTACTGACCCTAGTATTTCAGTAGTATTCTAACAGTACTGACCCTAGTATTTCAGTAGTATTCTAACAGTACTGACCCTAGGTTGAACGATAGCTTCGTTCACCAAGCCGTCAGGATGCTGAACTCCCTCCCACTCCCTCGCACTGCGCACGCCACTGTGCACGCTCCCACCCCGCACCCCCCCATGCTGCCACTCCTCCCCCCTCCCACGGCGGGGGTGCACGCGCACACACGCACACGCTGAACTCCCTACACACACATGCACACGGACGCTGAACTTTCAACCACCCACTGCCCCTTACACATGCACACACACTCACGCACATGCACGCACTCACACATGGTCAAACACACATACAACTGAAGGACTGGATCGAACTGCTGCCATCCTATCCTATCCTATCTTGCACATGTATACCTCACCTCATAGGAAGCTATATGTTGTTGTTTAGTTGTAGCTATGTACTGTAGTCTCGTATATAGCTTTAGATTTTTTTTAGTTGTAGTATACTGTAGTTTCTAGTAGTAGTTTCTAGTAGTTGTATATGTCCTGTCTATAGTCTGTTAGCTTCACACTACTGCCACTTTATCACACCTGGTTAGCCAAGCACCTTCACCTTAAGTTAGGTGTACTGTTCGCACCTTACTGGTCTGCTGCACTATTGTTTGTCTCGTCTATTGTCTCGACCTTGTCTTTTGCACTGTCTATTGTCTTGACTATTGTCTATTGCACTGTCTTGTCTATTGCACTGTGGAGAATGGAAACGCTATTTCATCCCTGTATATGTCCTGACATACACTGGAGTGACAAATAAAAACCTTGAACCTTGAACCTTGAACCTAGTATTTCAGTAGTATTCCAACAGTACTGACCCTAGTATTTCAGTAGTATTCCAACAGTACTGACCCTAGTATTTCAGTAGTATTCTATCAGTACTGACCCTGGTATTTCAGTAGTATTTCAGTAGTATTTCAGTAGTATTCCAGTAGTACTGACCCTGGTATTTCAGTAGTATTTCAGTAGTATTCCAGTAGTACTGACCCTAGTATTTCAGTAGTATTCCAGTAGTACTGACCCTAGCATTTCAGTAGTATTTCAGTAGTATTCCTGTAGTACTGACCCTAGCATTTCAGTAGTATTCCAGTAGTACTGACCCTAGCCTTTCAGTAGTAGTTCAGTAGTATTCCTGTAGTACTGACCCTGGTATTTCAGTAGTAGTTCAGTAGTATTCCTGTAGTACTGACCCTGGTTTATCAGTAGTAGTTCAGTAGTATTCCTGTAGTACTGACCCTGGTATATCAGTAGTAGTTCAGTAGTATTCCTGTAGTACTGACCCTGGTTTATCAGTAGTAGTTCAGTAGTATTCCTGTAGTACTGACCCTAGCCTTTCAGTAGTAGTTCAGTAGTATTCCTGTAGTACTGACCCTGGTTTATCAGTAGTAGTTCAGTAGTATTCCAGTAGTACCAACTCACCCTAGTATTTTGGCACAGTCATCGTAGTACTTCATGGAGTTCTTGACGAAGCTGAATCCGTTGACATCACAGACATACGACTGGCCGTTGGCGCGCAGCAGGTCGAAGCCGCACACCGTCTGCTGTAAAAGTACATCCATAGTACGCATGCGCCTTAGGACAGCAGTTACAGTACATTAAATAGTACATTAAAACAACATAACACCTGTTATAGGTTATATTAGCAGTACACATTAAAATGTATAGATATTAAAGACATCATCCATTCTGGAGACTCAAGCTAGTTATAGTTTAATAGAGTTTCTAACCTTGAACGCCAGACAGACCTTCCAGGCGATCAGTTTCTCTCTGGCGTTGAGAATGACAGGATAGCGGACCTGTAGGGGGCAGTATTACACCGTTTCAGATCATGATTGGGTGTATTTTTAAATTATATATGGTCAGTTTTTTAGAAAAGCCTCTTATGGACGGAGCAGTGGTGAAAACTAGCACTTGTGCTAACACACTGTAAACAACACATCTACTAATTGTGCATTTGTGCAATGAGCAATGTAATGTTTATGTCCATACAGGGGTGTTTTTTGCCATTGGGGAGACTAGGCAGTTGCCTGGGGCGCCATGAGGGGAGGAGGGAGTGGGAGGAGTGGGCACCGGGGCGACCACCACACATGCTTTAAAAGGATCCCTGGCTAATAAGACAAACATGCCTTAAAAGTTAAAACACGATACTTGCCTTCTATAAATAAAATATAAAGATAAAATCACCTTCAATACTTTATTCCTTTCTTAAACAGGGAATCTTTCACTCAATAGGAACTGCTCCGCGTCACATTTTGATGATGCCACATGAGCATATGCTTCCATAGAGCTGGACCACGCATGGACATGTGACGACATCAACCTGCGACAGGAGCAGTTCCTGTTGAGTGAAATATTCTCTGCTTATGAAAGAAATAAGATACCAATGGTGTTTGCATTTGTTTATGCTAGTTATATAGGGCAAGTATAACGCTTTAAGTGATATTGTCTTATTAGCCAGGGATCCTTTTAAAAGGATCGCCAGGCTAATGGGCCTCATGTGGATAAATATGATTATACTTGTCCGCTATAACTAGATTTGAACATTTAAAAACACATCTAACATGTTTATATAGTTTTAAAAAAATAGTTCATATTTTCATCCCTCGCTGTGGCTGGATCTTGCCTGGAGCAACAGAAGCTCTGATCGCCAGCGAAATATATAAATATATAAAGCAGAGAGGGTTCTACCACTACTGTTATAGTAGTATTATTAGTAGGCATGTCCCGATACTGTATCGGTATCGTGAAAAAGTATCGGATCGGCGCTTTTTTGTCATATCGGTTCATATCGGTATCGGCAAAAACTGTATCGGTACCAGAAAAGTATCAGTATTGACCCCAATTTGTTATCATCACACCATGGTAAGTATACCAGTCTAACCAGTGATCAGACACAGGGGTAAGGGGTTGACACTATGGTGAATATACCAGTCTAACCAGTGATCAGACACAGGGGTAAGGGGTTGACACTATGGTGAATATACCAGTCTAACCAGTGATCAGACACAGGGGTAAGGGGTTGACACTATGGTGAATATACCAGTCTAACCAGTGATCAGACACAGGGGTAAGGGGTTGACACTATGGTGAATATACCAGTCTAACCAGTGATCAGACACAGGGGTCAGGCGCGTATTTTACGGTGCCGCCGGTGCGGTGCACGGGGCCCCAGCCCCCTTGGGGGCCCACTGAGAGGGAAGGGGGAAAAAGAAAAGAAAGGCTGCTGACAGCGGGCCCCTGCGACTACATATGGACCTGTGGCCGGTCGTTAGGGGGTTAAACGCTGAGAGTGGCTGGGCCTACCAACCGTCGGCTGGTTTAATTATTTGTTTGCTGAGATTGGTTTACGTTTCTATTGTATATATAGGCTTAAGCCTGCTGCCCACCAGCCTGCTCTGGTGGTCAGTGAACCATAAGACCAACCACCAAAGGCTGGTTTAATTATTTGTTTGCCAAGATTAGACTACGTGTATATTGTATAGTATATAGTCATGCCTGCTGCTAGCTAGGTAAATACCATACCATAAACGTAAAACCAACCGAAGTCAGCGTGCAGCTCTATAGAGTAGGCTACAGACGGAGCTGTGTTCTTGATGCTTGTTGCTTATGCTGTGGAAGTAAGTGCATACCAGCTTTGTTGGTGTTGGACATAAAGTGAATGTGTGAATGTAATAGTTTGGGGACATCATGTTTGAGCCCAGGTCAGGGCAGGCTGTTAGATATTAGTAATGATGGAGGATAGAGATTGAGCTTGGCATCTGTCCATGTTGTTATGGTTCTGAAAATGGTGTGTGTGTGTGTGTGTGTGTGTGTGTGTGTGTGTGTGTGTGTGTGTGTGTGTGTGTGTGTGTGTGTGTGTGTGTGTGTGTGTGTGTGTGTGTGTGTGTGTGTGTTTGTTTCATGGCCAAGATCATTGAAAATGAATGAAATAATTGTGTAGCCACTAGCCAGGCACGTTTGTTAGTCTATACAGTATAGCTGTAGTGGGTGTTTGTGCGCACACATGCGTACAAGTTGCTCGTTTATGGCAATGGTAGCTAGGGGCCACAAAATATTCTTGCACCAGGGCCCATCCTCTGCTCCCTACGCCAGTGACAGGGGTAAGGGGTTGACACTACGGCAGGTAAATAAATGTTGTGGAATTTGCTTTGGAGTTGCCTAAGTGCACATATGAGCGAGGAGTGCTATTCTAGTCTGCTATATCATTCTGCTGTTTGGTGGACTTCATATAAGATCTTTTTCTTGGGACAATTTAATTGAGTTTTAGTCTTTTTTTTTCCTTAATGCATTTCCAAAATGTATCTGATTGGGAGAAATTATGGGGAATGATCGGGATGGTATCGGGAGCAAAAAAAAATGTGATGGGGACAACCCTAATGATTAGTAGTACTGACCTCCTTGCCCTCGCTGTCTCTCTCCACCTTACCGTCCAGCGCTGGAGACTTCCTGGCCTCTGCATGAGCATAGTCTGGTCCTACGGTGTACACCTGATGATCACATACACACAGAGGTATATATAGAGCAGGGGTTTTCAACCTTTTTGTGAATAATGCTAAGAAGAAATGCTAATGCTAAGTATTTTAATAATGCTAAGTGATGCTAATGATATTAATTCCACCCATTTTCTAAAGAAATCTATTAACATGGAAAATACATCTTGATGATGTCATCAAGATGTTTCACCATGTTAGTGGTTTTCTTCAGACCTCCATTTCTTGAGAAACACAGAATGGGGAGAACTTTTTTATCTTGTCCACCCAACACCTCTAGGGTATACTAATGACATATTAGAATGTTGAAAATGGGTGGAGTTCCCCTTTAAGTAACGTTAATAATCCTAAGTGGTAGTAGTAGTAGTTGAAAATACCGTTCTCACTAGTTACCTTGACATCGGTGCCGTCGGTGGGCATAAACTCTTCGTAGATGTACGATCCTGTTTTCCTCACGCTGCTCTCAGGAGAGTAAACGCTGCTGCGACTTCCGATCTGAACATGAGACACACGAAGAAGAAGAAGAAACTATACAAGAAATGAAGATGAGGTTTATCTACAACAGCCCCAGAGCCTTATAGTGGGAGAGTTAGGATATTCCCGTTCCACTCCTATGTGCCCGGGCGCTTGCTCTGCTGGAGGAGCATAATAATAATAATAATAATGGATTTTATTTATAACGCACTTTACAATCAGTGAATCTCAAAGTGCTACAAGAGGTAAAAACAAGATAATTGCATCACACCATAAAAGCATCTAAAAAAGAAAAGAAAGAGGGGGAAAAAAGACAATGCAGCCCGACATAAAAACATGTAAAATCTAGATAAAATGGAAAAACAGGCAGCCTAAATTTAACTAAAAAAGGCTTTGTTAAAAAGAAAAGTCTTTAGTCCTTTCTTAAAAGAGTCCACCGACTGGGGCGCTCTCAGGTGGGTGGGGAGAGCGTTCCACAATTCGGGGGCAACTGAGCAAAAAGCCCGGTCACCCATGGTGCGAAGGTGGGTTTTGGGGGGTTTGAGGAGGTAGGAGTTTGATGAACGGAGGGAACGGGTGGAGGATTGAGGTGTAAGAAGTTCCTTAAGGTAAGGGGGGGCATTTCCATGAATGCATAAAGCCAACAGAGCCCCATTCACACACTGTTAATAATAATAATAATAATAATAATAATAATAATAATAATAATAATAATAATAATAATAATATCTGGGACTTATATGGCGCTTTTCTAGATACTCAAAGTCGCCTTACATATGTGGGGGGGCAAGGGGAACAGAAAAAGAAAAGACAGCTTTATTAGAAATAAAAGCAATAAAACAATAAAAACAGGACAAGTAGCAAGTTTAGACGCTTCAGCTTCCAAAAGCACTTCTGAAGAGGTGGGTTTTTAATGCATTTTTGAAGGTCTGGAGTGTGGGAGCATCGCGGATAACTTTAGGGAGTGCGTTCCAGAGGGTGGGGGCGGCCACGGAGAAGGCCCTGTCACCCCAGGTTTTCCTTTTTATTTTATTGGGAACCTCAAGAAGGCCGGCGTCGCTGGATCTGAGGGAGCGGGATGGGGCATGTGTCTTGAGGAGAGCAGAGAGGTAGGGAGGGGCCAGGTTATGAAGTGACTTGTAGGTGGTGATGAGGACTTTGAAATCGATTCTGTGTTTGATGGGGAGCCAATGAAGGTCACGGAGGACTGGTGTTATGTGGTCTCTGGAGCGGGTGGAGGTGAGTAGGCGGGCGGCTGAATTTTGGATGTATTGGAGTTTATTGAGGGTTTTGGTGGTGGAGCCATAGAGGATGCTATTACAATAGTCCAGAGGGGATGTGATGAAAGCATGGATGAGGGTTTCTGCAGCGGGGGGTGACAGGAAGGGGCGGAGACGGGCGATGTTTCTGAGGTGAAAAAATGCTGTTAGTAAACTCCCTCTCTCTCTCTGTTGCTCTCTCCCTCTCTCTCTCCCTCTCTGTCGCTCTCTCTCTGTCTCTCCGTCTCTCTCTCTCTCTGTCACTCTCTCCTTCTCTCTGTCTCTCTGTCGCTCTCTCTGTCTCTGTCGCTCTCTGTCTCTCACTCTCTTCCCCTTCTCTGTCTCTCTCTCACTCTCTCTCTCTCTCTGTCGCTCCCCCCTCTCTCTCTGTCACGCTCTCTGTCACGCTCTCTCTCTCTCTCTCTCTCTCCCTGTCTCTCTCTCTCTCTCTCCCTGTCGCTCTCTCTCTGTCTCTCTCTCTCAGTCGCTCTCTCTCTCTGTCGCCCCCTCCTCTCTGTCGCTCTCTCTGTCGCCCCCCCCCCCCCTCTGTCGCTCTCTCTGTCGACCCCCCCCCCCCTCTCTCTCTCTCTCTCTCTCTCTCTCTCTCTCTCTCTGTCACCCCCCCCCCCCCCCCTCTCTCTCTCTCTGTCTCTCTCTCTCTCTCTCTCTCTCTCTCTCTCTCTCTCTCTCTCTCTCTCTCTCTCTGTCTTCTCTCTGTCTCTCTCTCTCTCGCTAGTCTTGTGCACAGTGGGAGAAAATTCTGGTGTATAGTTGCGTCTAGGTACTTTTTTCCCTTGCCTGCTATTAAAGGGGTATTTCACTTTCAAAAAAACTTTTGGTCATTTTATGGTCTACTCAGTCTCATGTGAACACACCAGACAGTTTATAAGTTATTCCATTCACTATTTAGATATTTGATGTTCATTATCGCTGTCCTGCCTCCTTCCTATACAAACCCATTATAACTTAAAACTCCATTTTAACCATGACAGATTATTTGAAAACAACCTATCTTTTTTCTGGTGACTGATATTGTCCTCCGTGAGAGGGCTGTGGAATTTCATCTGCAAGTTTTTAATTTTTAAAATATTGTTTTGGGGAAAAAAAAAAAGGAATCTTTATTAAAAAAAAAACTCTCGGGGGGGTCTCTCTCTGTCTCTCTCTCTCCCTTTGTCTCTCTCTGTCTCTCTCTCGCTCTCTCTCCGTCACTCAATTCAATTCAATTCTCTCTCTCTCTCCCTGTCGCTCCCCCCTCTCTCTCTCTCTCACTCTCTCTCTCTGTCTCTCTCTCTCTCTCTCCCTCTCTCTGTCACTCAATTCAATTCAATTCAATTCTCTCTCTCTCTGTCTCTCTCTGTCGCTCTCTCTGTCACTCAATTCAATTCAATTCTCTCTCTCTCTGTCTCTCTGTCTCTCTGTCGCTCCCCCCTCTCTCTGTCTGTCTCTCTCTCTGTCTCTCTGTCAATTCTAGGGATGCCTCGATGACACTTTTTCCAATGTGATTCGATTTCGATAAATCAGTGCCAAAAGCGATTCGATTTTCGATAAATTTCGATTTAATTTCTATTTCGATTCGATATCGATCCAGCACATTTAATTCTGTATGATGTTGCATATCTGGCATATCTTTTTCTTTCAGGCCCAAGATGGTACAAATGGAACCAAATGGACCCGCTAGAGTCCATTTGGTTCACATTTGTATCTTCTCAGGAAAATTTAGAAAATGGGTGGAATTCCCCTTTAACATTTTTCTTTTTTCTGGTAGTGTCTGTTCACTGCACTAAGAACTGAGTGGACCACACACACACACACACACACACACACACACACACACACACACACACACACACACACACACACACACACACACACACACACACACACACACACACACACACACACACACACACACACACACACACACACACACAGCAAAACTGCAAGTTGCAATACTGTCCAAAGCTAAGAGTCCAGAGTTAAATTTCACTCATTCTGCCTGGAGAATACAATGCTACCGTTGGTAGCATAGCCTAATAACAGACAGGCAGGCAGACAGAGAGAAACAGACACTCACACACACGCAGGCAGGCAGAGAGAGACAGACACACACATACATGCAGGTAGACAGGCGAGCATACAAAGCGAGACACACAGACAAGCGTGCGCGCACACACACACACACAGACACACACAATGCCGGCGCGTTATTCACAACCACCCCCACAAAACGGTCCATGGAACGGTATAACTATCACCACCACTATTCCAAACTTCTCTTTCCCAGACCCCCTCCCTAGTCCCGACACGACACCTCCGTGGAGTCGCTGTCGCTGTCTGGCCGTATTTCTAAAGTGAAATACGTCCGACATGACTGCTTGATGGGTGCTTTGCGAACTTGCTAAGTTGCTAACTAGCAACAACAACAGCTCTGCCCTCTGGCTCTGCCCAGAGGTAGAGCTGTTGCGCAAACTCTGTTCACTTCATGGGGTCAGCCCAATGGCGGCTAATCTACATAGACTTCTATTGAATTGGGACAACTGGAACCACGTGACCAGGCTGTTTTTTCCGCCCCCTCAATGTCGCAATTCTTCTAATAGATGGCCCTGCCTTGCGCCGCAATGCATGCTGGTTAGAAACAACGAAAAGCGGGAGTGGATTACTGGAATGGAGTGAATTAATGGAGCGAATTAATCGCAGAATTTATCGCCATTTTTCGCCATAGTGCGATGCGATTTCGATAACGTTTTTTGGCTGATATTGCGTCGATATGCGATAAGCATATCGAATCGCGGCATCCCTAGTCAATTCAATTCAATTCAATTCAATTCAATTCAATTCAATTCAATTCAATTCAATTCAATTCAATTCAATTCAATTCAATTCAAATATGCTTTATTGGCATGATAAACGTTCTTATATTGCCAAAGCATTACATAGAAATATAAGTACAGTATAGAACTAAAATAAATAACAATTAGATAGAAATATAAGTACAAAACTAAAATAAATAACAATAAAATGTATTATGCATATACGCTTAGTATAACAATATAAAGATGAACATAAGCAACATTAGATTGATCTATTAAGTGCACTTATGAGGTTAAATACACATATACACTTAGGGTTTACCCATTTTCCCTCATTTTATGGCAGGCTGATACATATTTTGCTGCCAACCTGGAACATTCTGTTTTCTCCCCTAACAAGTAGGGGATTGCTTGGATAGATTGAAACTGTATCATCGTTTTTGTTATATCTGTGAATTTAGGGTAGTGTTGGTCTCTGATGTGTTTATATTTGTCACATTCAGTCAAGAAGTGGAGCTCTGTCTCCACCACTCCCTGACTGCAGTGAGAACACAGCCTGTCCTCTCTGGGCAGCCAGGTCTGTCTATATCTGCCTTTCTCGATGGCCAGGCTGTGCTCACTGAGTCTGTACATTGTTAAGGTTTTTCTGAGTTTGTTATCGGTCACCGTGCTCAGATATTCTGCCACGGTGTATTGTCTATTTAAGGCCAGGTAGCAAACAAGTTTACTTTGGGTTTTTGTTGTTTCAAGCCAATAGTTTTCATATTTTTGTTTCTGTTGATTAATTATTTGGTTGGGTCGGATTTGTTGTGGAATAATGTCACTGTCCTGAGTCTCGTTATTGCTGGTTGATGGTTTGCAGAGCGTCCGGACCAGCTGACTGAGGGGACTTTTCTCTATATTCAGCTCTTGGCTTTTGAGAGCTTTATAATGATAGGATTTGGGGTCACTCAGTTTTAGGTGTTTCCAAAATGTTATGGCTCTTTTTTCAGTGTTTATAATTAGAGGGTATTAGCCTAATTCTGCTCTGCAAGCGTTGTGAGGAGTCTTCCTCTGGACCCGCAGGATTCTCTTACAAAACTCTGCATGCAGGATTTCCATTGGGTGTTTTTCCCATTTTTTAAAATCATTTTTTGTGAGAGGGCCCCAAACTTCGCTGCCATATAGTGCAATAGGTTCAATTACTGATTGGAATATTTTGAGCCAGATCCTAATTGGGATGTCAACATGTCTCTCTGTCTCTCTCTCTCTCTCTCTCTCTCTCTGTCGCTCCCCCCTCTCTCTGTCTCTCTCTGTCGCCCTCTCTCTCTCTCTGTCTCCCTTTCTCTCTCTCTTCTCCTCTGTCGCTCCCCTTTCTCTCTCTCCCCCTTTCTCTCTCTCCGTCTCTCTTTCTCTCTCTCTCTCTCGCTCTCTCTCTCTGTCGCCCCCCCTCTCTGTCGCTCTCTTTGTCGCCCCCCCCCTCTCTGTAGCTCTCTCTCTCTCTCTCTCTCTCTCTCTCTCTACCTCTCTCTGTCGCTCTCTCTCTCTCTGTCGTCCCCCCCCCCTCTCTCTCTGCCGTCCTCTCTCTCTCTCTCTCTCTCTCTCTCTCTCTCTCTCTCTCTCTCTCTCTCTCTCTCTCTCTCTCTCTCTCTCTCTCTCTCTCTCTCTCTCTCTCTCTCTCTCTCTCTCTCTCTCTCTCTCTCTCTCTCCTCTCTCTCTCTCTCTCTCTCTCTTCCTCTCTCTCTCTCTCTCGTCTTGTGCACAGTGGGAGAAAATTCTGGTGTATAGTTGCGTCTAGGTACTTTTTTCCCTTGCTTGCTATTAAAGGGGTATTTCACTTTCAAAAAAACTTTTGGTCATTTTATGGTCTACTCAGTCTCATGTGAACACACCAGACAGTTTATAAGTTATTCCATTCACTATTTAGATATTTGATGTTCATTATCGCTGCCCTGCCTCCTTCCTATACAAACTCATTATAACTTAAAACTCCATTTTAACCAGGACAGATTATTTGAAAACAACCCATCTTTTTTCTGCTGATATTGTCCTCCTAATACGTGAGAGGGCTGTGGAATTTCATCTGCAGTTTTCAATTTTTAAAATATTGTTTTGGAAAGAAAAATAAAGGAATCTTTATATAAAAAAAATCTCTCTGAGGGGGGGGGGGGGTCTCTCTCTCTCTGTCTCCATTTCTCTCTCTCTCCCTCTGTCGCTCCCCCTTTTTCTCTCTCTGTTTCCCTCTCTTTCTGTCTCTCTGTCTCTGTCTCCCTCTCTCTCTCTCTCCCCTCTGTCGCTCTCCCTCTGTTGCTCTCTCTCTCTCGCTCTCTCTCTCTCTCTCCCTCTGTCGCTCGCTCTCTCTCTCTCTCTCTCTCTCTCCGCTCTCTCTCTCTCTCCTCTCTGTCTCTGTCACTCTCTGTCTCTCTCTCTCTGTCACTCAATTCAATTCCCTCTCTCTGTCTCTCTCTCTCTGGTGCTCTCTCTCTCTCTGTCTCTCTCTCTCTGTCACTCATTCAATTCAATTCTCTCTCTCTGTCTCTCTCCCTCTGTCGCCCTCTGTCGCTCTCTCTTTCTCGCTCTCTCTCTGTCACTCTTCAATTCATTCAATTCTCTGTCTCTCTGTCTCTCTCTCTGTCGCCCCCCCTTCTCTCTGTCTCTCTGTCTCTCTGTCTCTCTCTCTGTCACTCAATTTAATTCAATTCTCTCTCTCTCTCTCTCTCTCTCTCTCTCTCTCTCGCCCCCCCATCTCTGTCGCTCTCTCTCTCTGTCGCTCTGTCTCTGTCGCCCCCCCCATATCTGTCTCTCTGTCGCCCCTCTCTCTCCCCTCTCCCTCCCACCCCCCCCCCCCCCCCCATATCTGTCTCTCTGTCGCCCTCTCTCTCCCCCCTCTCCCTCCCACCCCCCCCCCCCACCACCACCAGAGGCGATGAAGCCTCTGGGCACCCCCCATACCATTTTCCCTCCCCCCCCCCCCCCCCCCCCCCCCCCCCCCTATTTTAAATGTTACATCGGCCCCTGAGTAGTAGTAGTATTGTACCTTTCTGAACAGTCTCTGGCTTCCTCCTCCAGCAGACGTTGGGTAGTAGATGTAAACGTTGTGATCTTCAGCACTCACTGGCTTCTCTACGAACGGTTTATGAAAGATCTGTCCGTTCACCTCCACGTGGTCCTCCCCTTCTACCAGGTTACACTCTGAAATGCACATAGAAATATGCACATAGAAATATGTGCAAATGAACCCATTTGGTTCCATTTGTGAAAATGGGTGGAATTCCCCTTTAAAGGGATATTCCACTTTCAATAAAACTTTTTTTTTTCCCAAAAACTTTTGGTCATTTTATGGTCTACTCAGCCTCATGTGAACACACCAGACAGTTTATAAGTTACTCCTTTCAGTATTTAGATATTTGATGTTCATTAATCTGCCGGAACGTCCTTCCTATACAAACCCATTATAACTTAAAACTCCATTTTAACCATGACAGATTATTCAAACACAACCAATCTTTTTTCTGGTGAATGATATTGTCCTCCTAATACGTGAGAGGGCTGTGGAATTTCATTTATTTTTAAAATATTGTTTTGGAAAATGTAGCCGCCTCCATATTTGGGCACGCCCGCCCAAATGAATAAAACAATATTTTAAAAATATTTATATATTTATTATTAATAAATAATAAGAAAAACTGTAAATGAAATTCCACGGCCCTCGTTTTAGGAGGACAATATCAGTCACCAGAAAAAAAGATTGGTTGTTTTCGAATAATCTGTCATGGTTAAAATGGAATTTTATGTTATAATGGGTTTGCAGACGTGTCTGCGTGCGTCTGTGTCTGCGTGCGTTTCTGTAAGTCAAGCATGAAGCAACTATGTACTGTAAAAACATGAAAAGTGGTGAAGTGGTCCTTTAACAGCTAATCTCTGACACTGTTGCTTTGATCAAAGGCAAACTCTACCACACACACTCCCTGAATGATCAAACTGAGTTTTCAGCACCATATAAGGCTCTGGTGCCGCGTACACACCGGCACCATATAAGGCTCTGGTGCCGCGTACACACCGGCACCATATAAGGCTCTGGTGCCCTGTACACACCAGCACCATATAAGGCTCTGGTCCCTGTACACACCTAGCCTGATTGTCAGACTCTGAGCCATGGCTCAAGAGTCTGACATTGGCCCCATTGTAACCGATTTACAAGGAGGCGGGCCCTTGATTTTCCCTCGACCAATCACTGGAGACGTTGTTTGCAGTCGACAACAACAGTTAACTAGCAGTTAGCTAGCAGTTAACTAGCAGTTAACTAGCAGTTAACTGACTAGCAGTGCAGTTGGCGTCGGACATTTTCACTATTTATAACTAAATGCAGTATTAAAGAATGAAACTCTATTTACAATGAAACTCTAGTTACAATGAAACTCTAGTTACAATGAAACTGAATGGATGTGTGCTGTTTTTTTTAATGGGAAACTGTTCTGTTGTGGCAGTTAGATGATCCTCGGTGTTGATTGGCTATTTTTTTTAGACCCGCCTCCAACTCCAGCTCATTGGCCGAGCCCCCCCCCCCCCCCCCCCCCCCCCCCCCCCCCCCCCCCCCCTCCTCTGTCACTCTCTCTTCCATATAAGGCCCTGGGGCACTGTGATGTCAGAGTGACATCATCTGATTTGGTCCGAAAGCGAATAAATAGCCAGCGCAACATCTTCAACATCAGTTCCCAGCTGTTAAGCTACAGAGCAGACACAGTTAGAGAGAGTTCCAGAAAGCAGCATAGAGAAGTCACAGCAGCTTCAGTCTGAGAAGAAGTGCAGAGATGACTCCTCCTCCGGTCAGGTTAACCCGGGCAGCAGTTGCCAGACGCAAAGCCACCCCCGGTCCCACTCCTTCGGATGTTGACCGACCCCGAGTCCGCCGACCCTCTGCCCCAGCTGGGGGGGAACAAGCTTCAGTCCCCCTGGGAGGACAAGGGCGCAGGAAGCTTGAAATTAAACTGGTGAAAAACACGAAGAGGCGACACACCATCTTCAGCAAGCGCAAATTCGGCATCATGAAGAAGACGCACGAGCTGGCCATGCTGACCGGGAGCCAGGTTCTGGTGGTGGTGGTCAGCGACACCGGCCACGTCTACACCAACGCCACCCGCGGCCTCCAGCCCATGATCACCGGGAAAGAAGGCCAGGCCCTCATCCAATCCTGCCTGGACTCTCCAGACCCTCCGCCGCATTACGACCCGTCCAAAGACCAGCGCATCACCTCCAGGGGCTACCAGGAGACGGACAAGGCTTTCCAGCTGCCGTCGGAGAAACCTGCAAGAGGACGCCGAGCGCAGTCCACCACCAGCCCCATGGACAACATCAACACCACCATCACCACCAGCTGCTGTGTCCAGACCCAGACCACAGAGCAAGACTTGGGGATGTCTTCAGAGCCGTTGGAGACACCGGTGGGATGGCAGCACCATACCCAGGATACCACCAGTCTCATGGACTCCACCAGTGAGGAGATGGAGGAACCCTTCCAGCTGTTCAGCAGTGGAGAGATGGAGGAACCCTTCCAGCTGTTCAGCAGAGAGGTGCAGGAAATCCACCAGCTGCTCAGGAGTGAAGAGATGGAGGAAACCTTCCAGCTGTTGTCTGAGTTTATTGAGGGACCCCAATTCACAGAGCCAGCAGCAGCGCCCAGCACCACCACCACCACCACCACCACCACCACAGCTATGACACCACCGATTTGGAACACAGAGCTCTACCCCTCCTCCTATACGACGTTGTTGGGCATGCACAATGGACAATGGGTCTCCATGGACCCTCAGTGTTACAGTTGAGAACTCCCTGTCAGTGATGCAGGACAATTTGTCTCTAGTGTATATTGTTGTATATTATTGTATTTTAAAGGTTTTATTTATTTATTTCCAAATTTCTTTATTGTTTCTATATCATAATAAAAAACTTTTTTCTTTATAAGTTATGTGTTGCAAGTGTGCCTCAGTCAGAAAAAAAAATCAATTACAGTAGTTTCTCCACCCATACTGCACACAGACTGTGCACAAAGTTCTCTCTTATCGACCCATTTTGTCCTGACTAGATTCTAGTTTCTAATACTAGATGGCGCCAGATTCTAGTTTGTGGCACTTGTTTCTGATGCTAAATTCTCGTTTCTGACACTAGATTCTTGTTTTTTCCTGAAAAATCCATTCTCCTGTGTCAGTGATGCTCAAAATATTTCATAGGACCACCAGAATTGTCTATATTTGGCTGTGGGAAAAAAAAAAAAAAAAAAAAAAAAAACTTCTAGGGATCACCCCAGAAGCAAAGATTTGAGCTAAAATGTTTGAAAAAAAAAAAAAAAAAGATTCTGAAATAATATATTCAAAGATTTCTGCCACATTTTTCATGATTTTTCAAAAATAGCAGATCTACAAGCTCGTAGCGCGCCACCGAGTGGCGCGCTACGAGCTTGTAGATCTGCTATTTTTCAATAGGTAAAGAATGATGGTTAGAACACCAAAATGCGTTCAGCCCCTAAAGGGTTAACAGGGGAACATAGATGTAATGGGATGTATGAGAAAATTCACCCTCTCACACAAATAACTATAGCACTACACTGATGTTCTCTCTTATCAGACGGCAGTGGCGTGCACAGAGAGTTTTAAGGGCAGGTGCTCAAATGTAACCAGGAGGGCGGAAAATTGAGTTTTGGGGGGGTTAAAAAACGCATAGAAAACAGCATTTCAGCATCTTTTTGCTCTTTTAAAAAGGGCATGTTGGTCCAGAGAGGGCCACTAGGGGGTGCTCAAACCCCCCTTGAGGTCTATCTATGCACGCCTATGTCAGACGGCATTTCAGCAGGATTTACAGCATGGGATTGCTTGAAAATAACAAACACAGAAAATAACTGAGCCAAATAAATGAAAAATGTTTAAACACCTGCGGTAATTTAGCGTATCTTGATGGTTTAAAGGTCCATTGAAATGCCCCGGCCACGTCCCCTTCTTTTACTGTACATAATAGAACACGTTTTTGGAAACGCACCTCCCTAAACGTTTTAAAATGCTAATTTTGAAACCCACCGCAGTTATGCGGCCGTCGCCTCGCGATAGCATTGTGTAGCTAACTGGCCAGGCTAGTACTTTTTAGGTCATATTTGCGTGTGTCTGACATAGTCTTGGGCGGTATTGATTTTTTAATATCGGTATTGATAACGTGTTAACTATATCGATATTACCGGTATTGGCCACTAGATGGCAATAGCATGCAATCAGATTTGGACACGTTCCACCAGTCACCTAGTTCTCAGAATTGCGACATTGAAGGGTCAGAAACTGAGCGCTCTGCTGTTCAAGCAGCCTAAATAGGGACAAACTGGAGTAGGAAATACAGTGTTTCCAAAAGGCCTAGCCCAAATAAGGGCTATTTTAGGCATGTTTGTAACACAAAAAATGTTTGTATAGTTACAATTAAAAGTCTCATTTCTCATATCTTAATAGAATACAGTATAATGCCGGTATTTGACGATCTTCGGTATTCGATATTTTTTATAGACCCAACGATAATACTCGGAATTGATTTCCAATATCGCAATACACGGTAAAACCGGTATATTGCCCAAGACTAGTCTGACGCAGACACACGCAGACACAGGCAGACACAGAGAGACACAGATGTAGACGCACACAGATACACGCAGACGCACACGCACGTAGACGTGCACGCAGATGTTAGCTCCTAAGGGGTATGTCACCACCTCTTTAATGGAAACTGAAGCTAACCCTTGTTAGCTTCAAGTCAACGCCTGTTATATAGATAACGTTGGCGCGTGCGCACACACACACACACACACACACACACACACACACACACACACACACACACACACACACACACACACACACACACACACACACACACACACACACACACACACACACACACACACACACACACACACACACACACACACACACACACACACACCTGTGTGTGAGTATGAGTAGGCACAAATTTTCCAGCCAGCTAGCGTATAGCAGGTGTTGTGAGAAATGCATTATGGATGCAACCAAATGGACCCTTAAATATAAACCAAAACCTAAGTATTCTTATCTTGCATTATACAGGTCAGAGTGCTAAGCGTTTTATTTAGCTTCCAGGACCAGGTGGGCGACAATTAGTGTTTTATTTAGCTTCCAGGACTAGTTGGGCGACAATTAGTGTTTTATTTAGCTGCCAGGACAGGGTGGGCGACAATTAGTGTGTTGTTTAGCTGCCAGAACCAGGTGGGCAACAATTAGTGTTTTATTTAGCTGCCAGGACAGGGTGGGCAACCCTTAGTGTTTTATTTAGCTGCCAGGACCAGCTGGGCAACCCTTAGTGTTTTATTTATCTGCCAGGACCAGGTGGGCGACAATTAGTGTTGTATCTAGCTGCCAGGGGCAGGTGGGCGACCCTTAGTGTTTTATTTATCTGCCAAGACCAGGTGGGCGACAATTAGTGTTGTATCTAGCTGCCAGGGGCAGGTGGGCGACCCTTAGTGTTTTATTTATCTGCCAAGACCAGGTGGGCGACAATTAGTGTTGTATCTAGCTGCCAGGGGCAGGTGGGCGACCCTTAGTGTTTTATTTATCTGCCAGGACCAGCTGGGCGACAATTAGTGTTTTATTCATCTGCCAGTTTTATTCATCTGCCAGGTCTACACCGTGTGGTCTGTCAGATCTACTCACCCTGGGGTTTGGCTGCATCTCTGTTTAGAACGGCGTATCGAGGGAGCTGGATGCCCTCTGAGCTCAGGATGCTGTACAC
>CM076985.1:9164467-9186331 GCA_039105355.1 Benthosema pterotum
TAGGGCTGTTGAATGATTAAAAATTTTAATCAAATTAATCAAAGCTTCAAAATTAATTTAATCATTTAATCATTAATTAACGATTTTCAACGGCCTTACTAATAATGTTTATTACATGTTAAACAAACACTGCGTTCACTCCTGCTGTGATATACTGATAGTAGAGACTATAACCCATTATAATACTGATAGTAGAGACTATAACCCATTATAATACTGATAGTAGAGACTTTAGGCAGATGACAGCAGCGTCTCTCCACTATGTCAACAGGAAGTTGATCTGTGCTCAAGGATAAAGCTACTTGCCGTTGCAGCCGTTCCGACTGCGGCTGAAGCTACAGTTTAACATAGTGTCCACAACGGCTGTTTGACACATTCTGTAGAGACTCATCACCATGGTAACAGGGGTGGATCTAGGCATGGGTGTGGGGGGGCAATGCCCCCCTAAATACCCAGCCCCCCCCCCCCCCCCCCCCCCCAAACATGATGGCATGCAAAACAACCCAAAATGTTTCAAAATAAAGAGCTTATATTTAAAAGGATTTGAAACGCTTCTACTGCTACTATAACTGACTACAGCTGTGTCAACACTAAACCAACAGCATTTCATCATTGAAAACAGATATTAGTGGGAACTGGTACACACTGTCAAATTGGTAATAACACATTATTACCACATTACCATTTCGACAGCACGTACCAGTTCCCACTAATATCCAGCAACTTCACACAGCCATTGAAGAGGAGTGGACCAACATTCCACAGGCCACAATTGACAATCTGATAAACTCTATGCGAGGAAGATGTGTTGCACTGCATGAGGCAAATGGTGGTCAAACCAGATACTGACTGTTTCGGAGGCCCATACACCCAATAAGGCAAAACAAAATTGCACATTTCAGGGTGGCCTTTTATTGTGGACAGTCTAAGGTACACCTGTGCACTAACCATGATGTCACATCTGCATCTTGATGTGGCACACCTGTGAGGTGGGATGGATTATCTTAACAAAGCAGAAGTGCTCAATATCACACATTTAGGCAGATTTGTGAACAGTGTTTGAGAGAAATGGTAATATTGTATATCTGGAATGAATTTTAGGTATTAGCTATTTGAGAGCAAAAACAAAAGTGTTGCGTTTATATTTTTGTTGAGTATATATTCAGCAATACAAATCATGTTAGTTTTGTGAATTAATTTAATTTTACTGCATGACCCAGAAAATGACCAGAACTACTTCATATTGACCAGAACCAGAGCAGAACTCCCAGCACAGGACTCTGGACATCAATTAATACAGTTTAAACCACTATAATAATGGACAGGATTTCATACAACTTAAGTAAAAAAAAATCGGGACTATCCCTTTAAAATGCTTAGTACCAGCACAGAGAGAGAGAGAGTGAGTGAGTGAGTGAGTGTCAGTTCATCACCATAGCAACCCTTCTATCTCTTCCTCTGTGGTTTTTCTAACATGTGCAAACTTTTTTAACTAAGATACTATCAGCAGAGAGAGAGAGAGAGAGACAGAGAGAGAGAGAGAGAGAGAGAGAGAGAGAGAGAGAGAGAGAGAGAGAGAGAGAGAGAGAGAGAGAGAGAGATCAGCATCTGAATCCTGAATAGTAACTTTATTTAATTTTGAATGCATTTAGTTATAGTTATGTTAATTGTGTGAACTAAATGCAAACACTTTGGACCTAAAAAAAGACAATGACATTATAATAAAATGAAATGAAAATGAAGTTGGTCATGTTTGCATGTTTGGAATCATAAGAGCTGAAATCAATAATTTATCAGTATTGTGATATTAACTATATCTCCAGTTAGTTACAATCTATATGAGCCCAAACTATCCAAAAGACATCATGTAAATGCAAAAATAATAAATAATTATTATTAAAATGATTCAGTAAACGAAAAAACATGTGGAAAAAAAGGTGTGAGGAGAAAAAGGTTTGCACACATTGATGACGTATAACCAAAGAGGAAGAGATAGAAGGGTTGTTATGATGAGCACACACACACACACACACACACACACACACACACACACACACACACACACACACACACACACACACACACACACACACACACACACACACACACACACACACACACACAGAGACATGCAGCAAAGGGGGACTCGAACACGCGGCATGCTGTCGGTCTTACACAAGCTGCTGGTTAATCCACCACTAACTATATCATTCAAATATTTACTTTATCCTCATTTTTCGCTTTCCCTAATGAAGTTTTTTTTTTTTTTTTTAATTTGTTTCCTCATGTTTTCTTTGTTTTCTTGACTTGACACGTGATGTACATGTTCCCACTGACATCAATGATCTCGTCTCTCTTTTCAACCATCACTGTCTGTCTTCCCTTGACGTAGTTGCTCCCCTAAAAAATAAAACGATAAATGCTGGTGGCATAAATTCATCCCCCTGGATAAACGACGAGATTCGCACCCTCAAGAGGGAGTGTAGAAAGGTTGAGCGTAAATGGAAAAAAATCTAAACTATTATCTCACTTTAACCAAATGAAGCTTCTACTCTCTTCGTTCAATCAAAAAGTGGAGGCAGCTAGATCCTCCTATTTCTCCAATTTGATTGACTCAAACAAAAATAAACCTAAAGTTCTCTTCTCTATCATAAACACTCTGGTTAACCCAGCCCCTCCGCCGATCCCTGTCTATTCAAATAATGACTGTGAACTATTTCTAACATTTTTCATTGACAAAGTAAACAACATACGGTCCAACATAACTTCGCCCACTTCTGCTCCGACTTACCATCCTCCTCTTCCCCCTCTAGTGTCCTCACTCTGTCAATTGCGCACTATTACTTTAGAAGAGCTGACTCCCATTGTTTCACAAATGCATCCCTCATCCAGTCCTGGTGACATAGTCCCCACCTCAATGTTAAAAGCGGCATTTAATACTTTAAGCCCTTTTATTCTGTCTATTATCAACACCTCCATATCCTCTGGCTCTGTTCCCGACACCTTCAAACACGCAACTATTCAACCTCTCTTAAAGAAGCCCAATCTCGACCCTCAAGTTCATAACAATTATAGACCCATCTCCAAACTCCCGTTTTTATCAAAGGTTCTGGAAAAAGTAGTCTGTAATCAACTCTTACATTTTCTCAATAATAACAACATTTTTGATAAATTTCAGTCTGGTTTTCGGCAATATCATAGCACGGAAACCGCCCTACTTAAGGTCACTAGTGACATCATGATGAAGGCTGATGCTGGTGAGTGCTCGGTGCTGCTACTCCTGGATCTGAGTGCAGCCTTTGACACTATCGACCACTCCATCCTTCTTAGCCGGCTCAAACAGTGGGTAGGTTTGAGTGACTCATCATTAAAATGGTTCTCTTCCTACCTCTCGGGCAGAAGCGTAGCTGTTGCTGTCGACAACCATGTTTCCTCCTCGGCCCCGTTGACGTGTGGGGTCCCCCAGGGGTCCATCTTAGGCCCAATCCTCTTCTCTCTCTATATGCTACCACTCGGCTCACTTATTAATCGCTTTAAAGGCGTATCCTATCATTGTTACGCTGACGATACTCAGATTTATTTTTCTTTTAAACACTCTGATTCTTCCAAACTCTACATCCTGCAAGACTGCCTAGCAGCCATAAATAATTGGATGGCACTTAATTTTCTGCAGCTTAACTCAGAAAAAACACAAATCCTACTTATAGGTCCCGATAATGCCACCAATGCAACTCGGCTCTCTTTAGGCCCTCTAGCCCCTAACATAATTGACACGGCAAAAAACTTAGGTGTCTTTTTTGACAAAAAAATGAACTTCGAGTTCCACATAAAAAAGGTTTCCCAATCTTGTTTTTATCACTTACGCAACATTTCAAAAATTAATAATATTCTCTCCCCACAAGATCTAGAAAAAATTATCCATGCGTTTATTTCATCCCGTGTCGATTATTGCAACGGGCTTTATACCTTTCTAAATTCTTCCTCTATCCATAGACTCCAATTAATTCAAAACACAGCTGCTAGATTACTTAAAAATGTTAACCGCAGAACTCATATAACACCAATACTAGCTGAACTTCATTGGCTCCCTATCAGGTCTAGAATAAATTTTAAAATTCTTTTAATAACGTATAAGGCTCTACATGGCCTAGCACCTGTCTATTTATCAGACTTACTTGTGGCAAAGCCTACTTCGAGAGCCCTTCGGTCCGCTGACAAGGGCCTCTTGTCCATACCTGCCAGTAAACTCAAAACTAAAGGTGACCGTGCTTTTGCAGTGGTCGCACCAACACTATGGAACGCTCTTCCTTTAAATATAAAAACTGCAGCGTCCGTCAACAGTTTTAAATCCATGTTAAAAACGCACTTATTTAGGTTACACTTCACCCTGTAAATGTTTTATCGTACCGTTTTACTTTACTGCTTATTTTCACCCTTTTACTGTTTTGCTTATTGTGTTTGCCTGATGTAATTTGTTTGATTTGTAAATTGTATTTTATGTCTCTGATGTACAGCACCTTGTAACTTTGTTTAGAAAGGTGCTTTAAAAATAAAATTTACTTACTTACTTACTTACTAAAGTGGGTCATGTTTGCATGTTTGGAGTCATAACAGCTGACATCAATAATTTATCAGTATTAAGATATTAACTATTTCCAGTTATATGTGACCACACTGTAGACAACCTATATAAGCCCAAACTATCCAAATAGCAAGATTTGAATTGAATGTAAGTATTTATTCATTAATAAAATGTCTGAAAAAACAGTTTACACAACACAACTTGTAGAAGGGTTGCTATGGTGTGTGTGTGTGTGTGTGTGCGTGCGTGTGTGTGTGTGTGTGTTGTGTGTGTGCGTGTGTGTCGTGACAGAGAGAGAGAGAGAGACAGAGAGAGCTGTTGCCCCTGTGACCCAACTACGGATAAGCGGTTCACATACCATAATACCTGTTATGAACAAGTAGCTCATTCTGTTTATAACATTAAGAGTTGTGTAAAAATGCAACCCAATAGATGCAGATCTCCTTCTGCCTCCAGATACAAAGATATTTCAATCATTGTCTGATATTCTGGATATCTGTATTTAATGACTCTGAACTTATCAGACTCCATTTCTATACTGACTAGAGCACAGATGCAACTTCTCTCATACGGGAAGAAACCTTATTCTAGCACACTGGGAAAAAAGGAGAATCCTACATTTAAACATTGGCTGAATGAGATGACTAGCACTAGGGATGGGCAGATCCATGTATCGTCCATACACATATACATATACTGTATACAGTGTTGTAGTGGGGCTTTTAGAAGTGGGGGACGCCTCTTAAATTGGATTTCACCCAATTTTCATTTTTTCTGAGAGTGTACAAATGTTTGATTAAAGTCAACATCAAAGGTGGTCCTCCATGGCTAAAATGCTGAATAAATGCTGGGGCCTGGTATGAAGAAGGTTTAGTAGAGCAACAATATGCTCCAAAAGTTGACTATACCCCTCCCCGAGGTATAACAAAACGGGACATAGTTTTTTCATATCTTTAGGATGTCCCATTCATGAAATGGATTGTCCCGAGATTTACTTTTACTGCAAAGTTCATGAAATAGATCCTTAAAGTTACTCACCACAGGCCAAAAAACGCCTATTCTAAAAGAGGGTAAATCCTCTGACATTTTCTATCTGCTAATTGTTTTTACATCATCGTTGTACAGATGGTCTACAGGTAGTATCCCTACATCCCAGAAAAGCCAGAATGCCAATATGTGGTTCTATTGTAGATCAGAAGCCTATTTTATACAGTATTAAATAGGCGGAAATAGCAAGTTGACTTTTCTGAGCAGGAGAGGAGCAGGACTTTTCTATTAGGGGTATAACTAAATGGGACATAGTTTCTTTATATCTTTAGGATGTCCCCTTCATGAAATGTTTATTCCCAAGCTTTACTTTTACTGCAATGTTATGAAATTATAATAAATGAAGTGACACACAGCATAAAGAAAAAAAAACATATCCTACACGACCGAGATCCAAGAAAATGCTGTAATTTTATCTATAATTATTGTTGTTTCATATTTGCACAAAGGGTCTGCAGGTTTCTCAGAATGACAATATTTGTTTCTACTGTGAATAAGCAGCCCTTTTAAGGCCTTTAAATTGGCGGAAATGGCACAAAGTTGACTTTTCTGAGCACCCTTTACTATCCGCTTAATAAAATGGAAAGTTTTACCTTTACCAGAAAAAGTCATGAAATTAATCCATGAAGTTACTGAAAGTGGGTAAATTCTTTGACATCTACTTGCTGGTTGTTTTTACTTACATGCAGTCATGTGCAGAGGGGGGGGGGGGCTTTTGGTGCTTGTGCACATGTCATTTTGCTTCAGTATTGCTCTTCCCCATCCATCCTTCCCATTCAATGTCTCCCCTTTGACTGATACCTGTGCAATTAAACTCTAGACATGCCTGCCCCAAAATTCTCAACAGGCCTGAAAATTAAGGGCTTGCCCTACCTAGGTCCACTCAAGGCCCTGCTGTCACCCTTAGATCTGTTCCCTTGATATGCTTGCAAAACCTGTATCATCAACACGCTCCAGCAGTATATGGCCAGAACAGAATCCATTCCATAGGTTGATCTGCCTCCCCATTAGGGTGTGTCATAAAATAAAAATTTGAGAAATCAGGGTTTTCCCTATGGTTTCAAGTTGTATTATGATGTACTACTGTAAACCATAATCAAAAGCAAAAAAACTGATTTTGACTTAATTTACCTACCCCCTTTTTTGATTGAAAAATTGCACTTTTAGGCGTTTTTTGGTGGATTTTGACCATTTCCGCCTAAATCACATTTGCATTATGTGGCTGCTTGGCTACTTCCTGGGACCTTTTTTGGTTTGCCCTATGGTTTCAAGTTGTATTATGATGTACTAAACCATAATCAAAAGCAAAAAACTGATTTTGACTTAATTTACCTACCCCCTTTTTTGATTGAAATATTGCATTTTTAGGCGTTTTTTGGTGGATTTTGACCATTTCCGCCTAAATCACATTTGCATTATGTGGCTGCTTGTCTACTACCTGGGACCTTTTTTGGGATATTTTTATCACCACCATTCAAAACCACTTCCTACTGCAGTTGGAAATGGTCCTTTTAAAAATAAAACCTTTATTTATTTTCAATAAAGCCTTTCATTTTCTGACCTGCAACGACCACAGCCAACCAGTTGCTACCAGCCATCATAACTGATTGAAAGTACACTCTGTACACTAGACTGGTTTCTCACCTTTCACAAGCTGTTATTTGAATTGAATTGATGCAACTAACATTAGGAGGGGTCTCAAGACCAGGCATGAGGCTGGGACTAGCCTGGCTGATGTGACAGGTCCAGGAGAACCCATGGCACAGACCTATGCTACAGGGCATCCTGGGGCATGGCATCTACCTGCAGGAGAAGAAGCTGTTGGAGGAAGGGGTGGATAGGAGGACCTACAGCATCAAGCAGCTGAGTATGGATGTCACGGTCGAGTTGTTTGGTGAGCTGTTGGCAGAGGGCCAACAGCTCAGACCCCCAGTCATTCAAAGACGGATCCATTGAACAGAAGATCCAGGTGGTCTGGACTGCTCTGGAGAACTTCGTCTGGAACAGAGGGCACATGAAAAGGAACAAGAAGTACTTCCTAGACAATCTGGACTACCTCTTCAACATCGCCTCCTGTAGCCATGGCACCCTCCCCTGCTCAGAGTCAGGGTGTGAGGCATGTCAGGAGGGGGCACACCTGCTGGACTGTAATTGTAGGAGAGATGAGAGGATTCCAAAGCTGGAGCTGGCTTTTATGATGTCTATGAAGACCAGGTGAAGAAGAAGGCTTCCATCATAATGGTGGGACCAGATATAAAGGAGACGAAGAGGCAACAGAAAGCTGCTGAACGAAATAAGAAGGCTACTGGAGAGAAGGAAAAGGAACACCAGAAGGAGTTAGATCACAGGAGGGGTGCTGAGGCACAGCTCTTGCTGCTGGAACAGAACACCAAAACTACACCTGAGACCATGAAAGAGGAAAATGTGATGAAGAGAAACAGACTGAAGTTGACATCCCCTTCTAGTATGTCTGTCTTCTCTCTAGACAGAATTTTCTTGGGATCAACAGCCAGGTACTTGCATCCAACTGGCAGTACTTCAGCTGCCATCAGGTCCTTGACAAATCCGGAGGTGATGGCAGCAGCCAGCTCCAGCTTTGGAATCTTCTCATCTCTCCTACAATTACAGTCCAGCAGGTGTGCCCCCTCCTGACATGCCTCACACCCTGACTCTGAGCAGGGGAGGGTGCCATGGCTACAGGAGGCGATGTTGAAGAGGTAGTCCAGATTGTCTATGAAGTACTTCTTGGTCCTTTTCATGTGCCCTCTGTTCCAGACGAAGTTCTCCAGAGCAGTCCAGACCACCTGGATCTTCTGTTCAATGGATCCGTCTTTGAATGACTGGGGGTCTGAGCTGTTGGCCCTCTGCCAACAGCTCACCAAACAACTCGACCGTGACATCCATACTCAGCTGCTTGATGCTGTAGGTCCTCCTATCCACCCCTTCCTCCAACAGCTTCTTCTCCTGCAGGTAGATGCCATGCCCCAGGATGCCCTGTAGCATAGGTCTGTGCCATGGGTTCTCCTGGACCTGTCACATCAGCCAGGCTAGTCCCAGCCTCATGCCTGGTCTTGAGACCCCTCCTAATGTTAGTTGCATCAATTCAATTCAAATAACAGCTTGTGAAAGGTGAGAAACCAGTCTAGTGTACAGAGTGTACTTTCAATCAGTTATGATGGCTGGTAGCAACTGGTTTGCGGGTCAGAAAATGAAAGGTTTTATTGAAAATAAATAAAGGTTTTATTTTTAAAAGGACCATTTCCAACTGCAGTAGGAAGTGGTTTTGAATGGTGGTGATAAAAATATCCCAAAAAAGGTCCCAGGTAGTAGACAAGCAGCCACATAATGCAAATGTGATTTAGGCGGAAATGGTCAAAATCCACCAAAAAACGCCTAAAAATGCAATTTTTCAATCAAAAAAGGGGGTAGGTAAATTAAGTCAAAATCATTTTTTTGCTTTTGATTATGGTTTAGTACATCATAATACAACTTGAAACCATAGGGCAAACCAAAAAAGGTCCCAGGAAGTAGACAAGCAGCCACATAATGCAAATGTGATTTAGGCGGAAATGGTCAAAATCCACCAAAAAACGCCTAAAAATGCAATATTTCAATCAAAAAAGGGGGTAGGTAAATTGAGTCAAAATCAGTTTTTTTGCTTTTGATTATGGTTTAGTACATCATAATACAACTTGAAACCATAGGGCAAACCAAAAAAGGTCCCAGGAAGTAGCCAAGCAGCCACATAATGCAAATGTGATTTAGGCGGAAATGGTCAAAATCCACCAAAAAACGCCTAAAAGTGCAATTTTTCAATCAAAAAAGGGGGTAGGTAAATTAAGTCAAAATCAGTTTTTTGCTTTTGATTATGTTTTAGTACATCATAATACAACTTGAAACCATAGGGAAAACCCTGATTTCTCAAATTTTTATTTTATGACACACCCTACTCCCCATGCCAAGCACTATGGTTGTCCAACTTTTTAACCGGTCACGAAGTTGTTAGCTATTCATAGCCTTTCACGCCAGTTAACCCCATTGGAAGGGTCCAGCGATCACATAGGGTCTATTTATTACTCTTGCTCAATGGTCTTATCTAACTCTAAATAACTGATTCAATATGTATTTTGGCATATATTTATTTATTTAGCATGCATAACATAGTTCATAATATTCAGGTTAGTACACATTGAACAATTGTCAGGTAATAAATCTGTATACAGAAAGAGATAGAAAACATAGAATTCATAAATCACACAGATAATAGTCTCACAATTAAAGATATTAGCAGAATACAATCATTAAAACATGTCCAATATATTTACCGTTTGGTCTATGTGGTCTCTGGTTATATTGGTTTCTTTGCGCCTCCCAGCCGGGCTGCACAAGGTACGATGCTTCTGCTGTTGCTTGCTTAGGTGAATCTGATGAATTTCACCCATGCAAGCTGTATTGTCACTTCCTTAAGCCACCCCCTTTGGTGTATGACTCCAGCCAATTGACACCATTGGTTGCTTATCAGGAAGTGTTTGAGGACCAGTCCTGTTTCTTTGGAGGAGAGGGCCTAACTCCACTGTTTACACAAGCAAGCGTTATCTATCAGGGGCCAGTTTATGGCAGTGGGGTTCCAGTCACAGTTAATTCAAACATTCCTTTCCATGTTAATACCATTCATTCAGGTCTGTACTGGGATATGCTTTATCAATATGACAGAAGATGAACACATACGCCCAATGCCCAAATTGGGCGCCACACTATGGTGCTCACCCAGCAGTCTGGCAGCACCCAGGGGGGTGAGTGCACACAACCTAGACCTAAAGGTTTATCACCCTCAGATGTCTTACTGGAAGTATCTACAGTACATTACCATCAATGGTAATACAAAACTTGACCATGATTCATGACATGGAAGGTTATAAGGATTTCTTTCACATCAAGAGAAATGTATCCATATGTATCCACGCTTTGAAGCATGAAAGCATGGATACAAAAAAGAATGTATCCATGCTTTGAAAATACAAATGCAGAAAAGTCACTACCTTATGTCCAAAGTAAAAAAAACTAATGGCTGGATCACTAAATCAGAACATGATTTCTTGTTTTGTGAGCACCCTATACGCCCGGTGTTGTATACTTTGCCAAAAATACACAAATCTTTAATTGATCCCCCGGGCCGCCCTATTGTCGCTCAAACAAATTCATTATTGGCTCCTCTTTCTGAGTTTGTTGACTACTTCATTAAACCCTATGTACATGCTCTACCAGCATACATTCGAGATTCTACTGATTTCATAAACAATATTTCCAGTATCACTGACTTGCCAGATGATGTTTTTTTGGTTACATTTGATGTTGCCAGCCTGTACACAAATATACCACATGATGGTGGTGTAGAGGCCTTAGGCCATTACCTTAACAGTCGTGATGCCACTGCCAATCCGCCTAATCATTTTATTATTGAACTCACCAATTGGGTTATGAAAAAGAACTACTTCAAGTTCAATGGTGATTTCTATCTGCAGGTGTCTGGCACTAGTATGGGTTCCATTTGTGCGCCTAACTACGCTAATCTGTATGTGGGGTTCTTTGAAGAACAATTCATTTTTAACCCTGAACAGAATGCACACCTGCCCAATATTTTAAAATGGTATAGGTATATAGATGACGTCTATTGTTTGTATCAAGGGACCACTGATCAGTTGCAAGATTTTTATACTCTTCTGAATAGCTTTAACAGCAATTTACAGTTCACTATGGAGTATAGCTCTGAAAAAGTTCATTTTCTTGACATGTGGGTCATAAAGCAAAACAAGTCCCTGATCACCACCCTATACAGAAAAGAAACTGACACAAAAACACCCTTTTAATGGCCAACAGTTTCCATCCTACACCTCTTAAAAGAGGTCTCCCCAAAAGTCAGTTTTTTCGCCTCAGGAGAGTATGCTCTTCCACTGAGGATTACATTAAAAAGGCGGACGACATGACCGCCAGGTTCCTCCAACGGGGATACCCGGCTGAGTGGATCAAAAAAGCATACGACACGGCACTGAATAAACCCAGGCAGATCTTCTCAAAAAAAGTGTAAGGGAGGATAAAAAGTTCTCAGTCACATGCATTACCACTTTTTCTCCACACTCTAGCATCATAAAACCTGTGTTTAATAAATATTGGCATATCCTCAGATCTGATCCTGCCCTCTCGCATATTTTCAATTACAAACCCCTTTTCGTTTTCAAACGGGGTCGTAATTTGAAAGATATGCTTGTCCATGCTGACCAAAAGCGCACGCCTCCACAGGCAGCCAGACTCTTTTAGCCCCTCTACGTAAAGGCAACTATCGCTGTGGTAATTGTGCACAATGCAACAATACTTACAAAACGGATCATTTTTGCCATCCGCACTCAAGAAAAGTGTTTCCTATTAAAAGTGTCATAACGTGTGCTTCCACCCATATTGTGTACATGTTGCGGTGTCCTTGTGGTTTAGCCTATGTGGGCAAAACCACAAGGAAATTAAAACACAGGATCAGTGAACATAAAAGTTCTATTCGTCGAAATGATAGAGACTATCCTGTGGCTGTGCATTTCAATGATCAAAAGCATGACATCAGTTCTCTTCGCTTCTGTGGCATTGAAAAAGTTGATCCACCACCCAGAGGTGGCGACCATGACCTTCTTTTAAAAAGAAGAGAATTGTTTTGGATATACACTACACTACAGACTCTAGCACCCAAAGGCCTAAACGATGAATTGCCTATGAGTGTCATGTTATGATCTTTGTGTTTATTGTTTATTGTACTTCAGCTCAATGAATGTTTTTAAACTTTTTCACTGTTTTTATTATATGATAAACTATTCCCTTTTCTTTTACAGGGAAGGTTTTTACTTGAAGCCCCTACCAGCATAACGTGTTTTTCCTCTCATCATGATTTTGTATATATTTATTTTTTCTCTAATGTAATGTTTGTTATATACTGTCATGATGTCATATTTCTATGGTTTGATATGATGCTTATTCCTTTTAATCACACTGCAATAGGAGCTTTTCTCTGTTTTGTGACAGTTTACCTTCATAAAAAACTTTATTGTAACGGTCACCTTAAATGGACTGAGTCACATGGTGCGCTCAGACAGGTTCACCATAGGCTGGCTAGTCTATATAGCAGGCTCTCTCCTTTGTCCTTGAAAAAAGATACAGCCTGATGATGGCCGCATAGGCCGAAAACGTTGCTGCTCCCTTAATAAATTCCACTGCAAATTGAGGACAGCGTGCGGGTGTTTTTTTACTTTTGATGTTGGGATTTTACCCTCTCCTACGCACCTGTCGCAGTAGGTGTGCATAGGTCTTTTTTCCTGTTGACTACCTTATGTCCAAATCCTGATCCATTAATGTAAAATGCCTGTGTATATACTAAATTGCTGCTTAATAACAGGAATTACAGTATATTTTGATGCCATGTTTTAATTTTATCCACTTCATGTTTCTCAGGTAGGCCTATGTCTAAAACAGCTGAAATAACAAAAATATGGTAGCCTACTAAGTCAGCAGGTTATTTTCAATGTCATTGAGAATTGTTCGGGGAACTTTGATTGTTTTCCATAATTAGCTGTTTGATGATCATCCATTGCACCTTTTCCAAGGTGCTTTAGGTAGTGCATTACATTTTCTCATTCACACATACATTCATAGACCAGCTGAAGCAATGCAAGATACGAACCAGCACATCAGACGCAGTTTGGGGTTCCGACCCACAGACCATTGGATGGTCTACTCTACCTCCTGAACCAAGGTCACCCAGAAAGTAAACTTTATTTATAGCAAATACTGTAGCTAGAAGCTTTTGGCTATGCCTGCCTCTAATACAGCCTTATATTAAAGGCTACAGTAATTCACTATAGCAGGGGTTTTCAACAAGTGGTCCGGAGACCACCAGTGGTCCTTGACATGGTTCCGGGTGGTCCCCAGCTAAGTTGGTTAACCAGATGAAATGTTGGTTAACCAGAGGTAACTCTTGAGAGCGCTCAAGAGTTAAAATATCCATCATGTGAATTATCCCAAGTCTACACAACTAGAGAATGTAGAAGATTAATGGTCATTTTGATCTGTATGTTGGACTGTTTTGTTTCCCCAATCCTGGTTGTGGACAAAAGCAAAATAACCCTAACCCTTTAGTTATGGGACTGTGGGGCTAAAATGTCCTCAAATGGTGGTCTGTGGCTCAAATTTTGAATAAATAGTGGGCCCGGCTATCAAAAAGGTTGAAAACCACTGCATTATACAACCAATTTAGGTTGCTTGAGGATGTATAACTGACTAGAACATCTGTGCAAGCATGACGTAAAAATAACCATGCAGCAGGTAGAAAATGTGAAAGGATTGACTTGGAACTCCCTAATTCAGGGTTGATGTAAATATGACAAAAACATTGTTACATTTTGTTCTACCCGTAGCAGGGGTACAGTAAACTTTGGGGGTTTTGTTCTACCCGTAGCAGGGGTACAGTAAACTTTGGGGGTTTTGCTTTCTGCACTGAAGCCATTTTTGCAGTAGTGAACTAGTGATCACTTTGTGGATTAATTCCCTGACATTTGCTGTAAAAGTTTAACTTAAAGATATGAAAATAACTATAGCACAAATAAATGGCACAAACGTCTGCCTATTTAAGGCCTTATGAAAAGGCTGCTCATTCACAATAAATCTTGTCATTCTGACATTTTGAGACTCTCCAGACCCTGTGCAAATATGAAACAATTATAATTAGCAGGTAGAAAATGTCTTTTGATTTTCTTGGATTTTCCTTCTTATTCCTCCGTGTTATTTCATTCTGTCGTGTGTCACTTCATGATTCATTTCATAGCATTGCAGTAAAAGTAACATTTGGGACAATCCATTTCATGAAGGAAACATCCTAAAGATGTGAAAAAAAAAAAAAAAAACTGTGTCCCATTTAGTTATACCTCTAATATAGAGTAGGACAAGTGTAGGACTTGGTATTTTCACCTATTTAATACCTTTATAAAAAGGCTTCTGATCTACAATACAACCAAATATTGGCATTCTGGCTGTTCTGGGATGTAAGGACACTACATCGACATATTGACAACTTTTAGAATAGGCGTTTTTTGTGTATGTGGTGAGTGAATTCATGGATCAATTTCATGACCTTTGCAGTAAAAGTAAAATTTGGGCCAATCGGGAACATCCTAAAGACGTGAAAAAACGGTGTCCCGTTTTGTTATCTAATACAGAGTAGGGCAAGAGTAGGACTCAGAAAGGTCAACTTTTTTGCTATTTCCGCCTATTTAATACCTTATAAAAAAGGCTTCTGATCTACAATACAACCAAATATTGGCATTCTGGCTCTTCTGGGATGTAAGGACACTACCTGTAGACAATCTGTGCAAATATGATGTAAAAATAAGCATCAGGTAAAAAAAAAATGGCAAAGTATTGACAACTTTTAGTTTAGGCGTTTTTTGCTTTTTTGCTTTTTTTTTTTTTTTTTGCAATTTCATGACCTTTGCAGTAAAAGTAAATCTCGGGACAATCCATTTCATAAAGGAGACATAATAAAGTTATGAAAAAACGCTGTCCGTTTTGTTATACCCCGGGGAGGGGTACCTCAAAAACTAAGCCTCTTTTTGAGCATTTGTTCCTCCACTAGTTGAAAACCACTGCTGTACAGTATGTACAGTATTCAAACATTTTTATGTAGCTATATACAGTAAATATTTGAAGTTTTTCAGAAAACTTAGGTTAGGCCTAAATGGGTTAAAGGGATAGTCCGTATTTTAAGCTGTATGAAATACTTGCCATTAATAAAGTGGTGTCAACTGTATTATTTGATGTCGAGAATCCCGTGGTGAGAGTTCTGCTCTAATATGAAGTAGTTCTGGTCGTTTTTGGGGGATCACTGGGGTCACTGGAGGTCACTGGGGTCACTGGAGGTCACGCAGTGAAAGTAAATGAATAAAAAAATAAAAAAATAACTTGCTTTATGCTGTTGACCCATTTCTAAAATATTTAGGACATTCTTTGTTCATCTTTGACTCCTCTATCACAGGGAACTACCGGTATGTATTTTGTGTCCATATCACTACGCCAAAAAGTAGTTCCATGTGATAGGAGGGTCAAAAATGAACGAAGGAGGTCCTAATATCTTAGAAATATATTCAGCAATACAAATCACGTTAGTTTTGTGAATTAATTTAATTTTACTGCGTGACCCAGAAAATGACCAGAACTACTTCATATTGACCAGAACCAGAGCAGAACTCCCAGCACAGGACTCTGGACATCAATTAATACAGTTTAAACCACTAGAATAATGGACAGGATTTCATACAACTTAAGTAAAAAAAATCTGGACTATCCCTTTTAAAAGTGCTTAGTACCAGACAGAGAGAGAGAGAGAGAGTGGAGTGTGAGTGTGTGTGTGTGTGTGTGTGTGTGTGTGTGTGTGTGTGTGTGTGTGTGTGTGTGTGTGTGTGTGTGTGTGGTGTGTGTGTGTGTGTGTGTGTGTGTGTGTGTGTGTGTGTGTGTGTATGTGTCAGCTCATCACCATAGCAACCCTTCTATCTCTTCCTCTGTGGTTTTTCTTACATGTGCAAACTTTTTTAACTGAGATACTATCAGCAGAGAGAGAGAGAGAGAGAGAGAGAGAGAGAGAGAGAGAGAGAGGAGAGAGAGAGACAGACAGAGAGAGAGACAGAGAGAGAGAGACAGAGAGAGAGACAGAGAGAGAGAGAGAGGAGAGAGGACACAGAGAGAGAGGAGAGAGAGAGAGAGAGAGAAGAGAGAGAGAGGAGAGAGAGAGAGAGAGAGGAGAGAGAGAGAGAGAGAGAGAGAGAGATCAGTGTCTGAATCCTGAATAGTAACTTTATTTATTTTGAATGCATTTAGTTATAGTTATGTTAATTGTGTGAACTAAATGCAAACACATTGGACATAAAAAAGACGTTAACATTTTAATACTAGTCATTCAGCTACATATATAGACTGAGGTGATTAAAGTTGGTCATGTTTGCATGTTTGGAGTCATAACAGCTGACATCAATAATTTATCAGTATTAAGATATTAACTATCTCCAGTTTGTGTGTGTGTGTGTGGGGTGGGGGGGGGGGGTGCGTGTGTGTGTGGTGACACAGAGAGAAGAGAGAGAGAGAGAGAGAGAGAGAGAGAGAGAGAGAAGAGAGAGAGAGGAGAGGAGAGAGAGAAGAGAGAGAGAGAGAGGACACAGAGACAGAGACAGAGAGACAGAGAGAGCTGTTGCCCCGTGACCCAACTACGGATAAGCGGTTCACATACCATAATACCTGTTATGAACAAGTAGCTCATTCTGTTTATAACATTAAGAGTTGTAAAAATGCAACCCAATAGATGCAGATCTCCTTCTGCCTCCAGATACAAAGATATTTCAATCATTGTCTGATATTCTGGATATCTGTATTTAATGACTCTGAACTTATCAGACTCCATTTCTATACTGACTAGAGCACAGATGCAACTTCTCTCATACGGGAAGAAACCTTATTCTAGCACACTGGGAAAAAAAGGAGAATCCTACATTTAAACATTGGCTGAATGAGATGACTAGCACTAGGGATGGGCAGATCCATGTATCGTCCATACACATATACATATACTGTATACAGTGTTGTAGTGGGACTTTTAGAAGTGGGGGACGCCTCTTAAAGTGGAATTCCACCCATTTTCATTTTTTCTGAGAGTGTACAAATGTTTGATTAAAGTCAACATCAAAGGTGGTCCTCCGTGGCTAAAATGCTAAATAAATGCTGGGGCCTGGTATGAAGAAGGTTGAAAACCACTGCTGTACAGTATGTACAGTATTCAAACATTTTTATTTAGCTATATACAGTAAATATTTGAAGTTTTTCAGAAAACTTAGGTTAGGCCTAAATGGGTTAAAGGGATAGTCCGTATTTTAAGCTGTATGAAATACTTGCCATTAATAAGGTTCAAGGTTCAAGGTTTTTATTTGTCACTCAAGTGTATGTCAGGACATATACAGGGATGAAATAGCGTTTCCATTTTCCACAGTGTAATAGACAAGACAGTGTAGTAAGACAAAAGTCATGACAATAGACAGTGCAATAAGACAAAGTCGAGACAATAGACAGTGCAATAAGACAAGGTCGAGACAATATATGGATGAGACAACAATAGTGCAGCAGACCAGTAAAGTGCAAACTGTACACCTAACTTTACTTGAGGTGAAGGTGCTTGGCTAACCAGGTGTGATAAAGTGGCAGTAGTGTGAAGCTAACAGACAGGACGTATATACAACTACTAGAAACTACTACTAGAGACTACAGTATACTATAGCTAGAAACTACAATCTAAACATCTAAAGCTATATGCGAGATACATAGCTACAACTAAAACAAACAACTAAACAAACAACACATAGCTTCCTATGAGGTGAGGTATACGTGTGCAAGATAGGATAGGATAGGATAGGATAGGATAGGATAGGATAGGATAGCAGCAGTTCGATCCAGTCCTTCAGTTGTATGTGTGTGTTGACCATGTGTGAGTGCGTGCATGTGCGCGAGTGTATGTGCATGTGTAAGGGGTGGTGGGTAGTTGGAGTCCAGCGTCCGTGTGCATGTGTGTGTAGGGAGGAGTCAGCGTGTGCGTGTGTGCACGTGCACCCCCACCGTGGGAGGGGGGAGGAGTGGCGGTGTGGGGGGGGGGGTGCCGGAGTGGGAGGGGTGCACAGTGGCGTGCGAGGGAGTGGGAGGGAGTTCAGCATTCTTTCGGCAGTGGTGTCAACTGTATTAATTGATGTCCAGAGTCCTGTGGTGGGAGTTCTGCTCTAATATGAAGTAGTTCTGGTCGTTTTTGGAGGATCACTGGAGGTCACGCAGTGAAAGTGAAAAAAATGAATAAAAAACAAAAATAACTTGCTTTCTAAAATATTAGGACAGGGCTTTTCAACAGGTGGTCCGGGGACCACCAGTGGTCCCTGAGAGTTCCAGGTGGTCCCCAGCTAAGTTGGTTAACCAGATGTAACTCTTGAGAACGTAAAAATGAAACCAAATGGACCCTTGCGGGTCCATTTGGTTTCATTTTTACACTCTCAAGAGTTAACATAGTCATCATCTAAATTAGCCCAAGTCTACACAACTAGAAGATGGACAAAAGCAAAATAAATCTTTAATAATCTTAGTTTTGGGGTCTGTGGGGCTAAAATGTTCTCAAATGGTAGTCCGTGGATCAAATGCTGAATAAATGGTGGGCCATGGGATCAAAAAGGTTGAAAACCACTGTATTAGGGACATTCTTTGTTCATCTTTGACTCCTCTATCACAGGGAACTACGGTATGTTTTGTGTCCATATCACTACGCCAAAAAAGTAGTTCCATGTGATAGGAGGGTCAAAAATGAACGAAGGAGGTCTAATATCTTAGAAAATATATTCAGCAATACAAATCACGTTAGTTTAGTGAATTAATTTAATTTTACTGCGTGACCCCAGAAAATGACCAGAACTACTTCATATTGACCAGAACCAGAGCAGAACTCCCAGCACAGGACTCTGGACATCAATTAATACAGTTTTAAACCCACTAGAATAATGGACAGGATTTCATACAAACTTAAGTAAAAAAAATCTGGACTATCCCTTTAAAGTGCTTAAGTACCAGCACAGGAGAGCGAGAGAGAGTGAGTGCTCGTGTGCGTAGTGTGGTGGTGTGTGCAGGGCTTGGACACTAACACTTACCGCTTGCCCGGGGCAAGTAAAAAAAAGTAAGGGTGGGCAAGTGAAGACTGCTACCTGGTTGCCCGATCGGGCAAGTGTGCAACTTAGTGCACTATAACACAACACAAGATGAATTTGTCTTGAAGGCAGTCATTGCACTCTGCCTCTGTGTCTTTCCCTGCTTTCTAGATATCCACAATTCCAGGCTGGATTTGGGAAACAAAACAGGCAAATTAACATACACATCAAAATGACCTAATGTTCTACATTCTCTAGTTGTGTAGACCTGGGCTAATTAAGATGATGAATTTTAACTGAATTTTACATCTGCAAAATTTACAATATATGTTTGGGGGGCAAGTGACCATGAGCTGAGGGCAAGTAGAACCTGACTTGCACTTGCCCCGATTATGCAACGACAAGTGCCTCCGAGACCTTAGTGTCAACCCTGTGTTTGTGTGTGTGTGTCGTGTGTGTGTGTGTGGTGTGTGTGTTGTGTGTGTGTGTGTTCAGCTCATCACCATAGCAACCCTTCTATCTCTTCCTCTGTGGTTTTTCTTACATGTGCAAACTTTTTTAACTAAGATATATAGCAGAGAGCGAGAGAGAGAGGAGAGAGAGAGATGAGATTGAGAGAGGAGAGAGAGAGAGAGAGAGAGAGATGGACGAGAGAGGAGACGAGAGAGAGAGAGAGAGAGAGAGAGGAGGAGAGGAGAATGATGAGAGAGAGAGAGAGAGAGACTGAAATCCTGAATAGTAACTTTGAATGCATTTAGTTATAGTTATGTCAATCGTGTGAAGTAAATGCAAACACTTTGGACCTAAAAAAGACAATAACATTATAATACTAGTCATGCAGCAACATATATAGACTGAGGTGATTAAAGTTGGTCATGTTTGCATGTTTGGAATCATAACAGCTGACATCAATAATTTATCAGTATTAAGGTATTAACTATTCCAGTTATATGTGACCACACTGTAGTCAACCTATATAAGCCCAAACTATCCAATGGCAACATTTAAATTGAATGTAAGTATTTATTCATTAATAAAATGTCTGAAAGAACAGTTTGCAAAATCCAACTTGTAGAAGGGTTGCTATGGTTGTGTTGTGTTGTGTGTGCTGTGTAGTGTGTGTGTGTTGTGTGTTGTGTGTGGTGTGTGTGGTGGTGTGTGTGCGTGTGACAGAGAGAGAGAGAGAGAGGAGAGAGAGAGAGAGAGGAGGAGAGAGAGAGAGAGAGAGGAGAGAGATAGAGAGAGACGAGAGAGAGATGAGAGAGAGAGAGAGAGCTGTTGCCCCCTCAACCCAACTACGGATAAGCGGTTCACATACCATAATACTGTTATGAACAAGTAGCTCATTCTGTTTATAACATTAAGAGTTGTGTAAAAATGCAACCCAATAGATGCAGATCTCCTTCTGCCTCCAGATACAAAGATATTTCAATTATTGTCTGATATTCTGGATATCTGTATTTAATGACTCTGAACTGATCAGACTCCATTTCTATACTGACTAGAGCACAGATGCAACTTCTCTCATACGGGAAGAAACCTTATTCTAGTACACTGGGAAAAAAAGGGAATCCTACATTTAAACATTGGCTGAATGAGTGACTGGCACTAGGGATGGGCAGATCCATGTATGGTCCATACACAATACATATACTGTATACAGTGTTGTAGTGGGGCTTTTAGAAGTGGGGGACGCCTCTTAAAGTGGAATTCCACCCATTTTCATTTTTTCTGAGAGTGTACAAATGTTTGATTAAAGTCAACATCAAAGGTGGTCCTCCGTGGCTCTAAAATGCTGAATTAAATGCTGGGGCCTGGTATGAAGGAAGGTTGAAAACCACTGCTGTACAGTATGTACAGTATTCAAACATTTTTATGTAGCTATATACAGTAATATTTTTTTCAGAAAACTTAAGGTTAGCCTAAATGGGTTAAAGGATAGTCCGTATTTTTAAGCTGTATGAAATACTTGCCATTAATAAAGTGGTGTCAACTGTATTAATTGATGTCCAGAGTCCTGTGGTGAGGAGTTTGCCTCAGAATGAAGCAGTTCTGGTCGTTTTTGGGGGGTCACTGGGGTCACTGGGGTCACTGGAGGTCACGCACGTGATAAGTAAATGAATACAAAAACTAACTTGCTTCATGCTGTTGACCCATTTCTAAAATATTAGTGCATCCTTGTTCATCTTTGACTCCTCTATCACAGGGAACTACCGGTATGTATTTTGTGTCATATCACTACGCCAAAAAGTAGTTCCATGTGATAGGAGGGTCAAAAATGAACGAAGGAGGTCCTAATATCTTAGAAATATATTCAGCAATACAAATCACGTTAGTTTAGTGATTTAATTTAATTTTACTGCGTGGACCCAGAAAATGACCAGAACTACTTCATATTGACCAGAACCAGAGCAGAACTCCCAGCACAGGACTCTGGGCATCAATTAATACAGTTTAAACCACCATAATAATGGACAGGATTTTCTACAA
>CM076985.1:9186831-9204331 GCA_039105355.1 Benthosema pterotum
CTACTAGCTGTAGATTCTATGTTGGTGTGTTGGTCATCTGTAGTCTACTAGCTGTAGATCTATGATATCCATTATAAGTACAGAACAACCATTCACCAGACGACAATCTTCCAATGAGCCGCTTCGTAGACAGACACACAGTCACACAGTCACAGACACACTCACACACAGAAAAATCGCTCCCCCCCCCCCCCCCCCCCCCCCCCCCCCACATCTCCCCGAGATCTACTCGTGATTGAGATCTACCAGTAGATTGAATCTACTGGTTGGGCTCGCCTGCTTTAAACATTGGTATCGGACAACAATTTTCATATCGATGCATCCCTATGTTTCAACCCTCATTTCCATTTGTCCGGCTTAGTCATTCTGTCTGTTTGGTTATTTTGTAGGGGGGCGGGGCGCCCATTCCGAAGCACCGCCACTTAGAAACACCCCCATTTCGAAGCATCTCCATTCCGAAGCCCCCCCATTTCGAAATAATGTGATTTCGGAATGGTGATGTTTTCACCCTTTTACTAAAGACATCGCCATTCCGAACGCCCGCCCCCGCCCCCCCCCCCCCCCCCCCACACACACACACCCCCCCCACACCCACGCAACGCTCCCTCCCGCCCCTCCCCCCAAACGCGCGCGCCCCTCCTTTCCCCCTCTCCTCTCTCCTCTCCGCCCCTCGCCCCCCTCCCGCCCCCCACGCCCACGCTCCCCAACAATCCGCCGCCCTCTCCGCTCCGCCCCCCCCCCCCCCTCGCCCTCCCCCCGCCCCCCTTCCGCCCACCCGCCCTCCCCGCGCGCCCCCCTCCCCAACCCCCGCCCGCACCGCGCTCTCTCGCCCCCCCTCCGCCCCCCGCCCACGCCTCCGCCCCCCGACCGCCCCCCCCCCCCCCCCCCCCCCCCCCCCCCTGTGTTTATTTATTCATTTCGTAAAGTCTACAGATATGGCTAGTCCTATATTAAAGTTGCACGCACATAGGCTCCCTCACTGTATGTCACGCTATACCAATAATATACAATATAGGTAGCAGCCTATAACAAAGCATCGGCATGGGCACATGTAAAGTTCCCGACATAAGCTGTGTGACTCCGTAATGTGTTCAGTACAGTGTCCAACAACACAGCCACGTGTTGCGGTTTACAGCTGAGCTGACAGGCAGGCAGGCAGACGGATGGACGGACGGACGCACAGACCTAAAATCGGGATCTAAAATGCACGCGCGGCTGTGCCAACGCTCAGTTACACACGCCTTTTTCACACCAGGGCCCACTATTTTTTCTGCCACGGACCACCATTTGCCACGGAACCACCATTTGGTGTCGACTTCAGTCTCTCTGACCCAAAACTAAGGATTTTCAAGTTTTGGTCCACAATGTAGGAAGTAACTGGTAAAACGTTGGTCAAAATGACAATTCTTTTGTTCTTGAAAATTAATTAGGCCTAATTCAGATATTTAAATATATTTAACTCACTTAATCTAACTTGAGAGCGTGACGAGTTACAGATCTATAAGGGTCCATTTGGCAACTTTCATTCCATTTAGCTGTGGACCACCTGGAATCCTCTCAGGGACCACTGGTGGTCCCCGGATACTCGTTGAAAACCACCGCACTAACGGTTCGCATTTCGTTTAAGGCTGTAGCGCGCGGCACTGCTCTCTCTCTCGCTCCTCCCCAAGCTCTTAAAAAAATAGAACTACTATGTTGAGTGAATGTCTGTGAGTCTAATATTTCAGAAATTTAGACTCACAAATAAATAGAACTACTATTCATTCAACATAGTAGTTCTATTTTATCACGGCGCAGATGCGCTGTGCCTGTGAGAGGCTCAAATAGTGCAGTAGAGGGTTTTTTTGGAGAGTTTTTTTTCTTCTCAATATAGCGGCTCGCTATAATAATGTTCAATCAGAATACCTAGCCTACTCACACCTTATGAGGATCAGGTTTTTTATTACATTTGTCCGAGGAGAGCAGAGCGTTTTCTCCTGCTCAGTGCACTGACAGAACGCATTCGCCTATCAGCATGTTAATTCAATTATTGGCAAAAGCCGTTGTGTAACTTTACATTGAGAACCCAGCCCAGGTGGGATAAATACCTTTATGTAGCCTATGTAGGGACTAGGGATGTTCCTCTTCTTCATACCGGTACAATTTGTCATGAAATGAAAGTAGCTGTCGATCTTTCTCCATAATGCAGGTGCAATCAATCTGTACAACGAGCCGTCCAGTTGCGCACTAACGGCTATAATATCATATAAGATGGTGGTGGTGGTGGTGCTGCTGCTGTACAGACGCGTTTTCTATTTATTCCCATTTACTTTATTTTCTACATAATTTGGCAGGGCCGCAGTTCTCAAACTTTTTAGTGTCTTTTATCCACATGTGGGGTTGAGAAGGACACGCTTTACGCTCGAGACATTTCCAAATGAGCGCGCGCGCGCGCGCTGCGCACACACACACACACACACACACACACACACACACACACACAGCACACACACACACCACACACACACACACACACACACACACACACACACACACACACACACTGCCCGTTCTGGAGCTGGAGGGAAATGTGACCTGTCCAATTTCCAAATATGCGATCATCATGGGCCAACAGACAGACAGACAGACAGACAGACAGACAGACAGACAGACAGACTGTCTGTTAAAACAGCATCGATCTGTTTGATTGTGGTCGCGCGTAGACGAGGGTGAGCAGGGCGAGAGAGAGAGAGAGAGAGAGAGAGAGAGAGAGAGAGAGAGAGAGAGAGAGAGACATGTGGTTGAGAAGATACGCTTTAACGCACAAGACATTTCCAAATGAGCGCGCACGCACGCGGCGCCACACACACACACACACACACACACAACACACACACACACACACACACCCAGATATTCTTCTTCACTCGGCCCTGCTTTGCGCGTGCTTTTCGCGCATAGACGAGGGTGAGCAGGGAGAGAAGAGAGCGCAACTGGCGATACAGAGTAATGATAAGGCAACGGATAATAATATAATCGGAATGGCGTGGTCTTTAAAAAAAGAAGAAGCATCGCCATTTCGAAGTGTTATAATTCGAAATAGCAGTGTTTCGGAATGGTGATGTGTGGCCGTCGGAAAGGCAGTGTCTTTTTTTCCACGGAGAAACCCCGCCATTCCGATTAATGGAAGTGAACGATCGGAATGGCGGGGCTTCGGAATGGCGACGTGTAACCATTTGAAGCATTCCCATGATGTAAATCCTGCTGAGATACAGGTGAACGTCACGTACCCATCATAATTGTTATGTATGCTTTGTCGGGAAGAAAAAAGCTCCGGTCTGTTGGGCGGGGAGGCCCTTTGGGTGATGATAAATTCTACATCCGTGTATGACTGATTATTTATTGCCCAGGGGGCTTGTATTTGACTGCACATACCGTGCTTTAGGGATTGTGGATTAGTTGTTGCTGCTATTATCTTTCAGACAAAAGCTCATCTGTCGTCTCAGATTTTAATTGATGTTATGGCATTAACCTGTAACCAGTAGTAACCCCTTTTGTTGTGTGCTTGTGCACTAGTGCACGTTTTAATCTGTATCATTCGTGCAACACGCTAAATGACATGGAATCCGCCACCGACTGTTCGGTCCCGAGAGCCGGAGAGAGTATGCACATGCATTATATTTTCCAAAATACCCCCCCACCACCACCACAAGATAACATCCCATAGACAGCCCATCCATCCACCCAGAAATTCCTATCTTTAATTGTATTAAATAACGTCAACCTCACCAACATTGCAGCTGTTCGGTAAGCTTGAGTGATCCTCTTTCGATCTCCAATGTGTTTGTTTAATAAAAATCCACGTTATGAGCTACTCCCTGCCAAGAAATTCCTTGCAGATATGTCTGGAAGCGCTTGTTGACTATCTCAACAGTCCATTTGTACCGCCTGTTTAATGCAGGACGCTCTAATAACGAGTGCTCCCAAACTCTGACACTTTGACAGAATGTAGCTTGTAACAATTCTATGGTGAGTTTTGCGGCTCAAAAGAGGGTAATTCAAGTGCCTGGTCAATGCTCCACACGCCCCAATCCCCTTTCCCTCCTGTCTCCAAAACTATGTTATGCAATTCCCATTGCCATCAGAACCACAGACTCACTCCCTATCTTCTGCCGCAGTCTGAAAACACACCTCCTCAGACTCCATCTCAGCCCATAGCACCTGCAGCAGTACTTATCAGCCCATAGCACTTGCAGTGCATATCAACCCATAGCACTTGCAGTACCAACCTAGGTAGTTTAGATAGCATATCAAGTAGACTTAGAGAGCAGTTGCCGATACCTATATAGAATGTATATTGCCATGTTTTAGCGCCTAAATTGTATAGTATATTGCATATTCTGCTTAGATTGTAAAATTTAAGTTGTACATTTAACTAAACTGTATGCATATGATTTATTGCCATGTTTCTCTGGATTAATTGCGTCTGCTAAATGCCTAAATTGTAAATTGTTCAGGTTCCACAGTCCGAGACGGTTCTCCCCGGTTATCCCCTTGACCCACACTTGAATAGTTTCTGTACTAAATCACGATTGCAACCAGTTTTAAAACAGCTGTTAGTATCTTGTATCACTTGTCCGCCGTTTTGCTTGTTGTGAGCATGTTGCATGTCGAGGGGTTTTCACCGCTCAAAAACGCCATTGAAGCACAACGAAGGGGAATTTCGTCTCCGACATAATCCTTACGTCGTAATCGACATTGTGAGATGATTAAAAGCGTCCCTCCCCAGAGGAAAAAAAAATACTTTTCAGTTTAAGCTCAGAAGCGTCTCTTGAGACACCCACGTTTATTTCTCATTTGAAACCTTCTTGCATAGCAAGATTTCAGCTTTGCCTCATGCATCTCTCAAATACATCTGATTCGGCTTTGCCTCATTTATGGATCCTAGTATTCATCTTAGGAGCCATAAAGAGGCATAGGTGATCTTTTGGTGATCTTAAAATGAGAAATAAACGTGGGTATCTCGAGAGACGCTTCTGTGCTTGAACTGAGAAGCATTCTTTTTTTTCCTGTGGGTCAGCTCGCACAGGGACTGTAAACCAGTGTTGTAGTGGTACTTTTAGAAGTGGGGGGACGCTTCTTAAAGGGGAATTCCACCCATTTTCAAAATTTATTCTGAGAGCGTACAAATGTGAACCAAATGGACCCTAGCGGGTCCATTTGGTTCCATTTGTACGCTCTCAGAAAAAAGGAAACTCTTTAACATGGTGAAACACATCTTGATAACATCATCAAGACGTATTTCACCATGCCAATGATTTTTTTCAGACCTCCATTTCTAGGAAACACAGAATGGGGGAACTTTTTTTTTCATGTCACACAACATATCTAAGGTGTATTAATGTAAAATATTGAAAATAAGTGGATGCACACTTGCATGCACACTGGCATTTGAAGTAAGTATAGCATATTGAGAACGATTCTTTACAATGCCTAATTGTATCCATAAAAGTAAATGACAAGACAAAAAACATAGGCCTACTTTTGCCCCAAAATATCTTAGATGTGAGAAGTGGGGGGACGCCGTCCCCCCGCGTCCCCCTGACACTACACCCCTGCTGTGAACTATGTCCCAGATGTTGAGAACCAGCGGTGGAAGCTAAACAGTGAGAGCAGCGTTGCCTTAGAGCTGGTCCTGTGGTACTTTCTGATGTTTTGGAAAGGGAGCGGTGCAGATATAGCTACCAAAAACAAGCTCCGGAACACATGGCACCGCATGCTGTGTCACGTTGAGGGAATGTCTGTCTGTCTGCCTATCTGTGCCGCCGCTTAACCCATTTAAGGAACTGAGTGCCGCTCTAAAAAAAGAAACGTCTTCTAAATAAATCATGATGGTTTTCAGAGAAAAAAAAGAATAACAAATGTTTCTGTATCAGTGATTCACAAACTATTTCATGTTTCAAGGATACCAGAAATGTTATGTCATTTCCCACCGACCAACCCCCCCCCCCCCCCCCCCCCCCCCCCGAGAAGCAAAACTGCTATTTAAGAACAATGTTTGCTCTGAAACAATATACATTAAAAAATAGCAGATCTACGCACTCGTAATGCGGCACAGAGAGCTATATAAGTATATTAAAACTACGAAAGAAACCAAGGAAGAAAAATACCCCCCCCCCCCCGAGCAATAGATGGCATTTACACGTGTGTCTAAAAGACGTCTAAAAATCAAAGTTTTCTTAAGCGTCTAAGCTTAGCCTAGAAGTTGATTCATTTAATTCATTTTTAGACATATTTTAACCCATTAGAGATGTATACTAGACAATCAGTAATGACCATGATATTGATGCATTTCTGACTCTGAAAACACTCTAGTCTGTGCCCTCTCTCTCTCTCTCTCTCTCTCTCTCCTCTCTCTCTCTCTCTCTCCTCTCTCTCTCTCTCTCTCTCTCTCTCGCTCTCTCCTCTCTCTCTCTCTCTCTCTCTCTCTCTCTCTCTCTCTCTCTCTCACGCGCACACACACACACACACATTATCCCACCTCTCGTCAGCACCATTATCGCATCAGCCTTCCTAGGATGCCACTATGGCTGTGTGTGTGTGTGTGTGTGTGTTGTGTGTGTGTGTGTGTGTGTGTGTGTGTGTGTGTGTGTGTGTGTGTGTGTGTGTGTGTGTGTGTGTTGTGTGTGTGTGTGTGTGTGTGTGTGTTTGTATGTGTGTGTGTGTGTGCGCGTGTGTGCGTGCGTGCGTGCGTGCGGAGGGGCTCTGGTTGGAACTAGAGCAGTGCATTCCGCTCCACTTAAAACTGTCCGTTACGATGCGGTCCAGTGTCACACACACCGTAGGCGTATAGATGGCCCTTCAGTTTTAGCTCGCAGCTCCAATGAACACACAGGCCATTGAACACGACCACCTATAGCGCACCGACGCAATGAGCAAACACAATAGTTTGAATCGAACACATAACTGCAAAGAACAACACAGAAAAAGTGTAGTTAAGCCGCCGTTTTATATCGTTTTATATCGTTCATGAGTTGTCTTTTTTATATCAAACTTTTTTGAAATGTCTAGGAGGAAAATTAACAGGGAATTAACTTCTAGAATTTTCAGAGGCAAACAATAGACCTTTCAGTAAGCCCCTCCCCGAACTGCTATGGTCCAATCACAGCTAAGCATAACATGTAATAGACAAACCTCTGCACCAATAGCTTTCCTATATGATAAAACATTGTTTTAAAAAATAAATGCCACACACACACATATTCCCACTGCATAGGTCATGCCTTGTTGATGGATTTGGAAGAGATTTTGAAGTTCTGGGTCCATAAATGAACCAGTATTTAATGTGTAATGTCCATGATATTTACATTGGAATTAATGAGCCCGGCTGGAAAGTGTCCTAGACTTGGGTGGGCACTGGGGACAGGGCGGGGCTTATACTGAAAGGTCTATTTGCCCACTCAGAAAGACCCAACATTAGTAGAAGAAGGAGAAGAAGAAGAAAAAAAGGAATAATACTGTAAACATTGACTTCTAAACGTAAAACTTTATTCTTTTAAAATGTAAAACAACGAAAGAAGTTTAGTATAGACAGTAGCATTATGCCTAAAAGTGTTGTTTGATACCCATTACAAATAACCTGGTATCCAGTTTCTTCCTATTTTTTCTAGTCCTCAGAAAATAAATAAAACTTCAATGCAACTACTGTGTCCACCCACCAGCGTGTGCCGGGAAGCAGTTAATGTCAGAGAGACAATGAGAGCAGGGAAATGATCACTCTGAAAGAATACATTTCAAGATTTGCATGTCATTTTTTACGATTTTTCAAAAAACAAAGTCGGACCTACTAGCTCAGGGGCTACTTTCAAAATGACCGGCTCAACAAGATCTACACATCAAAAAGGAAAAAACAAAAAAACAATTTCAAGCCCACCAAGAAAGTTTGACTTTAAAATATTGGTGAAGGTGTTACTTGCTATAATAATGTTTAAGAATAATGCACTTATAATGAAAAATGGAGGGGGGAGAATTGGAAAGTTTCCTTGTATATTCTACTACAAACGTTTGAAAACAGTATTTGGGGTTTGACTTGACAGTTCGTGACGTTGAATTTAGTCTCTTGCACCCAAAACTAAGAACTTTCACGTTTTTGTCCACAATTGGGAGACATAACTGGCAAAAAGTTGGTCAAAAAAAATAACAATTATTCTACATTCTCTAATTGTGTGGACTCTTGAAATTATGTAATTCAGATGTTTAAATATGATTTAACTCCATTTGGTTTCATTTTAACTCTCAAGAGTTACAGATCTATACATTTTAGAGGACTGTCATGTGATCTACCTGCATGGCCTGTGTGATCTACTGGTATAGATCTACGACCTACCCCATGATCTACCTTTTGGGCACCCCTGTACTAGCTCATATAGCGCGTCACTCAATGGCAACGCTATGAACCGAGGGGCGATTGGGGTGAGAACCGTGGCGGTCGGCTAGATCTGATCTGGTGTAATCTCTTCTGCTTGGACAGGCCATGGCCTTGCATCTGTCTGACCTCCCTGCTCTGCTTTCGCTGGCCCAACATATATGTGTGCTCTCACACACACGCACACACACACACACACACACACACGCACACACACACACACACACACACACACACACACGCACGCACACACACACACACATGCGCACGCGCACGCACAAGCGCAGAGAGAGCAAGAGCACCTTGCGGTTTGCTTTGCTGTTTATACTGCAGTTTTGTGGTCGATTCCTTGATGTATGAGACAAATAGACGCCGTTTACAGAGCGACGTGCTTCTTTCTCCACGACTGGATTATCCTATGTGAGCAAGCATCATTGAGTTTCTTATTGGTTCAGCCCAGGCCCGGATGGAACATTTCCCAATGGGGGGGCATTGCCCCATGCCCATGCCCATGCCCATGCCCATGCCCATGCCCATGCCCATGCCCATGCCTATGCCTATGCCTAGATCCGGCGATGGGTTCATGGCGTGGATCTATTTCAGGACCGACCGCGGAAATCGCGGTCGTGATGCCACCCGGGGTCAAGCAGGTCCGCTCTCCGCTTGACCCGTTGGCCTTTCGGCCCAGCAGCGACGGAGAGGAGGAGGAGGGGTTAGAGGATGTTTATAGCCTACAGGTTTCCACCGGTCGTTGCAAAGCGTATATCGCTGCCTCTGCCTTTGGAGGTTTGGGTGTGTGCCACCGGAGCTATTCAATACCGTCATGTACCGCTACGTGCGCTGGCTGGCTGACAACTGCTGCAATGAGCACTCGACCGCGCTGTGTGCCAACACGGTCTATTTGTGGAGTGTGTGTGTGTGTGTGTGAGAGAGAGAGAGAGAGGAGGGCGGGCTTGGTGTGCTTTTGCTTTCCTCATCATGTGTAGGTCAGTAGGGTATCAGGTCAGGTCTAATACTGTACTGCGTCCTAATATGTCCAGAGTAATGGTTCAGGGTGGTGGCGGTGTTGGTGTGCAAACTGTGCATGCATGGTCAGATTTGCTGAGGCATGGGGTTTTCAACCTTTTTGACACCAGGGCCCACTATTTATTCAGCATTTGAGGACATTTTAGCTCTACAGACCCCAAAAACTATATTCATTTTTCTCTTGTCCACAATTTGGCCACAATTCCAGGATGGCTTTTTGACCATTGATCTTCTAGTTGTGTAGACTTGGGGCTAATTCAGATGATAAATATTTTAACTCTTGAGAGTGTAAACATGAAACCAAATGGACCCAGCAGGGGACTTTTATTAGGCAAGTAAAGCATCAATAATAACATCAGTTGTTGTTGATGTTGCAACAGGCACGCAGCATGCATAAAGTTAAAGGTCTGACTCAGAGAGTTTTCTGTTTTCAATGATGAAATGCTGTTGGTTTAGTGGTGAAGGGGTCACAGCTGTAGTTAGTTAGTAGCAGTAGTAGTGTTTCAAATCATTTTAATTATAAGAACTTTAATTTGAAATATCTTGGGTTGTTTTGCATGCCATCATGTTTGGTGGGCCAGTCTGGGCATTTAGGGGGGCATTGCCTCCCCATGCCCATGCCTAGATCTGCCCCTGCCTTACTTTGAGGTTCTTCGTAGACTGGATGATTACACTCTCCCGCAAGAACACAATTTTTACCTTCAGTGTTACGGAACTCAGTAGTGAATAGAAGAATTAGAAGCATCTCCTCCTCATGCTGGTCACCAACACTTTTTGAATGTAACTCTTTGACAGGTTAGCAGAAAAGCTAGGCTCGCTCCCATTAGGTTCAATAGCAACTAAATAATTTATAGAAAATCCTCTGTTGTGAATTCGTGCAAATGATTGATCATGGAAAATGTACCACTCCTGGACGCCCTGTTAGGCTATACAGTATCTATTTCTTGTCAAAGAAATCCAACCCTGGTGCTTTCACTCCTGGTTGAGTTGACTAATGTGCTTGCCAAGGAAAATAATCATCCTGATACTATATAGGAGTCGACTATAAAGGAGTGGAGCACTTTGAGCTGGAGCCAGGTGTGTGTCATCGCGTGCCATATACTGTAGTTTCCATCTCCGTTTCTTGCTGGTAAGCACATCCAACGAGTCACGGATGTTGTTGACATGCGTCCAGCCTGATCAGCTTCAGTTTCTACAGGCCATTCCCTCTACCAGAGCGCCCTAGTAGAAGGGCCTACTAGGCCTCCTCGGGTCTAAAACGGGTCGCATACTTTTGGAGTTACAGAAGCCCTACGAGGGTCCGTTTGGTTCTGAGTGAAGAGGAGGAGGAGGAGCAGGGGCGGACGTAACATGTCCCATTTGGGGGGGCAAGAGAACATGTTGGAGGGGCAAGAGAAAATGGTATGGGTGCGGCACCCATACCATTTTCAGTTACAGGACTTTTATTAGTCAAGTAAAGCATCAATAATAACATCAGTTGTTGTTGAAGTTGCAACAGACACGCAGCATGCATAAAGCTAAAGGTCTGACTCAGAGAGTTTTCTATGATGAAATGCTGTTGGTTTAGTGGTGACACAGCTGTAAGTTAGTTAGTAGCAGTAGTAGTGTTTCAAGTCATTTTAAATACAGGTATAGGCACTTTAATTTGAAATATTGTGGGTTGTTTTGCATGGCATCGTGTTTGGTGGGGCAGACTGGGTATTTAGGGGGCATTGCCCCCCCATGCCCATGCCTAGATCCGACCCTGAGGAGGAGGGGAGGGGTCCTTGAACCAGAGATACACTATAGGCTATAGTGGGACAAAACGCAACTCCCGTTACAAAGAAAACATTCTACACGCGGACCCCGTGGTCCGCACTGTGCGACTCACCACGATGAATACACACATTCCTAGCCAATCAAGAGCTGCGTTACGAGACGTTCACTCACACATTAAGGCTAACCTCAGGCCAGTGTTGCCAACTGCCAAAATCCAAAATGCACTAGTGGCACTTCCATAATGCACTAGAATGCGCTAGATGCTTGCCTGGAAGGGAATATGACCATTATGACCATTAATCTTCTACATTCTCTAGATGTGTAGACTTGGGCTAATTCACATGATGATTATTTTAACTCTTGAGAGTGTAAAAATGAAACCAAATGGACCCGCAAGGGTCCATTTGGTTTCATTTTTACGCTCTCAAAGAGTTACATCTGGTTAACCAACTATCCATCATTTAGCCTGGGGACCACTGGTTGAAAACCACTGTCATAGGAGGAAAAATGAGGGTTTTATCTCTGGCGCCTGTCAATCAATTTCCCCCCAACTCACCAGCCAAAAAGCACTAGATTTTCCGCCAGGAGTTTTTCACTAATTTTGGCGCTAGGGGGGTCTGGAAAAGCACTAAATATAGCGACAAATGCGCCAAGTTGGCAACACTGCCTCAGGCCAAATGGCTGAGATGCTCTGAATGTTAGTAATGCTGAGCCCGTGCGGGGGAAAAGAAAAGGGACGTGTTATTCTGGCAAACGTTGTGGTCAGCTTTTTGTGCACATTTTTTATGTATGTGGCTGTGCACACGGACACAGACGCACGTTTCTCCCTATACGTGCATACAAACACACACATGCACGCATCCACACACAGGACTGTTTTCATATTCTTTCAAAGTATATGTTCAGCGATTTCACTGAAAGATAAGCTCATAGCACATGGCGCGCCACTCCGTGGCACGCTATGAGCTTGTAGTTAATAATGCTGTTAATAATGCTAATAATGCTAAGTAATGCTAATAATGGTAATTGATGCTAATAATGCCAAGTAAGTAATGCTGGTAATGCTAGGTATTGCTATTAATTATTGTCAATAATCCTAATAACACTAAGTAATGCTAATTATGCTAATACAGCTTAGAAAGGAGTTCCCGCAAAAAAAAAAAGTAAAAGGGGTTCTACCATGAACATAAAGTCAAATGTGTTATATAAATGTGGCCTTTTAATACATTTTTTATACACTTCCTTGAGAGGGGCTGTGGATTCCATGCATTGTATGAATTAAATGGTAATAATGGCAGTGTTACAGCGGGAAGAACTGAATTGTTATTTTTAGTGACATAGAGCTCGGACAGATCTAGCTCTATGTCACTTCATTTACTATTAATGCGTGGCCCCCCATGACCACCCACCAAATGACTGGAGCTACTTCATATTTAACCAAAACCAGAGCAGAACTCCCACCATGGGACTCTGGACAACAATTAATACTAGTTGAGACTACTATATTAGTGGCAAGTATTTCATACAGCTCAACTTAAAAATAAAAAAAATCCAAACTATCCCTTTAAGATGCCGACATTATAGGCTATGCGGTGTGTGAGCGTGCCGTGCACGTGCGTGTGCACACCCCCACAGAACTAAGCGAACTAATTTATATTGCTGACAGCTTGCGCTGAGATAGAGAGTATATTCAGCAATTGGAGTGTTCCAGCCGTGACCTCAGAGACAGACTATCTAACGGTCTGAAGCACAATCAGTACACTGTACAGTAGAGGCTACAGCACACATTGCAGTTTGAAACTGCACTCAACACCACTCTGTACAACAGAAATCCTTTACAACAGCAGGAATCCAGGGTTCTATTAAATCCTGACATTTTTCTGAAAAGCCTCATGTTTCTGCCTAAGTGGTGCTCAGTATTTCAAGCCAAGGATCCTCAAAATCATCTATTTATGACTGCTGACATGAGTATTATTCTAGACACCCCTTGGAGGTGTAATGAGTATAATCTCTTGAAGGTATCATCTGTATTATCTCCTGGAGGTGTCATGAGTATTATCTCCTGGAGGTGTCATGAGTATTATCTCCTATAGAGGTGTCATGAGTATTATCTCCTATAGAGGTGTCATGAGTATTATCTCCTGGAGGTGTCATGATTATTATCACCTGGAGGTGTCATGATTATTATCACCTGGAGGTGTCATGATTATTATCTCCTATAGAGGTGTCATGAGTATTATCTCCCGGAGGTGTCATGAGTATTATCTCCCGGAGGTGTCATGAGTATTATCTCCCGGAGGTGTCATGAGTATTATCTGCTGGAGGTGTCATGAGTATTATCTCCTGGAGGTGTCATGAGTATTATCTGCTGGAGGTGTCATGAGTATTATCTCCTATAGAGGTGTCATGAGTATTATCTCCTATAGAGGTGTCATGAGTATTATCTCCTATAGAGGTGTCATGAGTATTATCTGCTGGAGGTGTCATGAGTATTATCACCTGGAGGTGTCATGATTATTATCTGCTGGAGGTGTCATGAGTATTATCACCCGGAGGTGTCATGAGTATTTTCTGCAGGTGTCATGAGTATTATCTCCTATAGAGGTGTCATGAGTATTATCTCCTGGAGGTGTCCAGAGTATTATCTCCTGGAGGTGTCATGAGTATTATCTCCTATAGAGGTGTCATGAGTATTATCTCCTGGAGGTGTCCAGAGTATTATCTCCTATAGAGGTGTCATGAGTATTATCTCCTGGAGGTGTCATGAGTATTATCTCCTATAGAGGTGTCATCGTCATGAGTATTATCTCCTGGAGGTGTCAGCGTTACTTCCCCTCTGCTCACTCGCTCTGCTCATACGCAAGCAGGCCATGGCCTACTTGTGCGCAATGCGCTCTGCTTAGTGCAGTTTTAGTTTCAGATTGTTTTGCAGTAATAGTACAACATAAACATTAAAGAGACTGCTCCAGTGGCTGCATTTACTGATCTGTGTGTTCTCGTTCCAATCGGTGTTTTTTTCTTCCCCCGCGATGCCATCAAACATCACAATAAGGATCTAAACGGTGCTTTTCGCAAAAGAATGGATTATTTCGAGAGCGTGGGTTTTTGTTTAATCTCTCCTCCTCACGTGTCTCCTCCTCTCTCTTCCCTCCAGACCCATGAGTGGAACAAGAACGACGAGCGTCTTCTGGCCGCCGTGGAGCATGGTGAGGTGGAGAAGGTGGCGTCGCTGCTGGCCAAGAAGGGAGCCAGCTCCGTCAAACTGGACAACGAGGGCAAGTCGGCGTAAGTAACGTGTGTGTGTGTGTCTGTATGTATATGTGTGTATGTGCTCCTTGCGGGGCCAAATGCAGAAATTGCAAATTGTATAGCGTCTAATTAGCAAACTCCACAACGTCACAACAGAAATGATTCAAGGTTCAAGGTTCAAGGTTCTTTATTTGTCATTCCAGTGTATGTCAGGACATATACAGGGATGAAATAAAGTTTCCATTGTTTCCCTGTGCAATAAGACAATAGACAGTGCAATAAGAAAACAGACAAATACAAACAATACAAGAAACAGTGAGGTAGTGCAACAGGCTAGAGCATTAAAGTGCAACTGTAACAGCATACAGTGGTGAGAAGGTGCTAAGCTACAACCAGGTATAGTTATAAAGTGGCAAGTAGTGAAAGTTAAACAGACAGCTAGACAGGAACTAGACAGGACATATACATACTGTATATGCTACAACTAAACTATACGGCTAAGACTAAAACATACTACAACTAAGCAGCTAAAAGACACAAATAATATACTACAACTATGGAATACTACAACTAAAACTATGTATCTAACATACTATAAAATACTACAACTAAGAACTTCTATACTGCTACAGCTAAGCTATGATGTGTGATACACGCAGACACAGCACTGCATGTCACAGATAATACTAGCCATTGAAGTGAAGGACGGTGTGTGGGATTAGTCAGAATGGGAGTTAACTGGAGGATGAATGATGAGGTTGCCATGTCCTGCAAGCCGCGCTGCAACAGCCTACGGTGCATAAACACAAGATAGACATTTGCCAATGGGTCTGAAGTCTTGACGCCAAATTCTTCTCACGCTAAGTCAGTCGGTCAGTCCGAATCTTATCAGCGTGTACTGTAGATATGCCACGCTGCGTGGTGTGTGTGTGTGTGTGTGTGTGTGTGTGTGTGTGTGTGTGTGTGTGTGTGTGTGTGTGTGTGTGTGTGTGTGTGTGTGTGACCGTCCTGAAATGGCCTCTATAGACTATGAGCTCATTGCCACAGTAGCAGACTACAGCCTAGCTTTTCATGGTTGCGCTTTCTTCCTTTTTTTTTTTGTTTTTGTTTTCATGGGCCCCTCCAGGAGCAAAAATAACTGCCCGAAATTTTAAAAATATATATATATAAAGTTAGGGAAATGATCCAGGGAAGTTGTTCACCCTGGAATCACAAGTGATCAGTATTCAACAATCCTTGAGTGGTTCTCACAATTCTCACAATTTTACTTTTCCGTGGCGCGCTATGAGCCTTGAACACCCACTATTTTTGGGTGAAATTGTGAGAATGCAGTGCAAATCTTTCAATATCTTCTTTCAGAGCGGACGTTTTGTGGAATCTACAACGTCCGGTCGAAATGGGTTTTAAAAACGTTAGCTGTGGCAGAACATTCAAAGGTTTGCGCCACAGTTTTGCAATAAATAAATAAATAAAAATAGCAGACCTACAAGCTACCGAGTTGGGCGCTATGAGCTTGTAGGTCTGCTATTTTTTTCAATAGCTAAAGCTAATAATGCTCCATGTGCCACAACTTAATCAATGCGCTGCAATGCCTGTAGATAACGGCATGACTGGACTAATGTCAACAACGGGAGTGTTCAGACCAACCTTCCTTCTACACTATTATCCAGGAAATGTAACACTTGCATTGTTCTTCCACAAAGTCCTTCCTTTGTTTTGAAGGTGGACATTTATTAGTCTGTTTTTTATTGGCCTAAAATACAGTATTGTCCATGTAAAACATGACACAAAAAACATGTCTATGTAAAACATGACAAAAAAAATGTCCAAATGTCACTGCACTTTAAGCATTACTTTACTTTTGTACCAAAAACAACACTCCTCTGGCTAAAACTCTTAGAGAGCGTAAAAATGAAACCAAATGGACCCTTGCGGAAGAGTTATGATATTCACCATCTAAATTAGCTCCACTTAATTAATAAGTCATGGTCATTTTGATCTCATTTTGATGTTTTGCCTCTTTTGTTTGCGAAAATCCATCCTGGAATTGTGAACAAAACCAGAAGAAATCTTTAGTTTTGGGGTCTCTGGGGTGAGGATATTGAATAAATAGTGGGCCCTGGTATCAATAAGGTTGAAAACCACTGCTCTAACGTGAAGCTTACTGCCTGGTGCGGCTTATAGTCAGGTGCGGCTTATACAAGGAAAAATCAGTATTTTGCCCCAAATTTAGCTGGTGCGGCTTATATTCAGGTGCGGCTTATAGTCCAGAAATTACGGTAGATTGATGGCCAATGTGTTTTGGTGTGGAATTCTCCTTTCAGTCCAGCGGCTGCTCAGAGGCACTGTGTGCCTCATTGTTTGAGGCAGGTTGATAACGCACAGAGGCCCCACAGGGTTAATATTTGACCTCCTTCGGTCCTCTCTCTGAAACACGACACCGCTCCCGCTACTGACCCCAATGTGTTCAACGGCTGCTCACTGCTCCACACGCACACACACACACACACACACACACGCACGCACACGCACACACGCACACACACGCACACACGCACACGCACGCACACACACACACACACACACACACACGCATATTTGGAACCTCTGGACGCAAGAAGGAGGAATCTGCAGTGTCCCTAAGGTGATACCTGATAGAAAGGCGAGAGAGAGAGTGAAAGTTTTGAGTGCGTTTGTAAAATGTTATGCAATGCGTAAGGAATGAATACGGTACCATTACCATACTATTTTGTGAAAACACGCACACACGCATGCGCGCACACACACACACACACGCGCACTTATACAGTCAGGGAAGGATTATCCACTGGGCACGTTGGGCCCAGCCCCCCCCCCCCAAAAAAATGGGTAACAGGGTATAAAAGTGGCACACCCAGTCCTTTTCACTGTTATTTACAATGGGTTTATTCATTTAGCAACCCCAAAAGTCTTAAACTACCATGATACGGTAAATTACTGCAAGTGTTTAAACATTTCACATTTGTTTGGCTTAGTTATTTTCGGTGTTTATCATTTTCAAGCAATCCCATGCTGTAAATTCTG
>CM076985.1:9209331-9231831 GCA_039105355.1 Benthosema pterotum
AACACAACATGGCAACGCTAGCCTAACTGCGGGGCATTCCAAAACGACGAGGAAACACTACCCTAACTGCGGTGCATTTCAAAACAATGAGGCAATGCTAGCCTAACTGCGGTGCATTTCAAATCACAACAAGGAAACGCTACCCTAACTGTGGTGCATTTCAAAACACAACAAGGCAACGCTAGCCTAACTGCGGTGCATTCCAAAACAACAAGGCAACACTACCCTAACTGCGGTGCATTTCAAAACACAACAAGGCAACGCTACCCTAACTGCCATGCATTTCAAAACAACGAGGCAACGCTACCCTAACTGCGGTGCATTGCAAAACAACGAGGCAACGCTACCCTAACTGCGGTGCATTTCAAAACACAACAAGGCAACGCTAGGCTAACTGCGGTGCATTTCAAAACAATGAGGGAACACTACCCTAACTGCAGTGCATTTCAAAACAATGAGGGAACACTGCCCTAACTGCGGTGCATTTCAAAACACAACAAGGCAACGCTAGCCTAACTGCTGTGCATTTCAAAACAATGAGGGAACACTACCCTAACTGCAGTGCATTTCAAAACAATGAGGGAACACTGCCCTAACTGCGGTGCATTTCAAAACACAACAAGGCAACGCTAGCCTAACTGCGGTGTATTTCAAAACAACAAGGCAACGCTAGCCTAACTGCGGTGCATTTCAAAACAACAAGGCAACGCTAGCCTAACTGCTACCCTAAAATTGTCATCAACCAGGTCTCCTTATATGGAGACCCGGTCTGGGTCTCCTTATATGGAGCTGGCCTATTCTGACCACACAAAAGCCTCTACTGGGCAGGGCCACTGTTCAGGCTCAGGACATCTCCATATATGGTCCTGACCCGTTGTGACATCACAATGATGTCAGCGATGTCAACAATGCTTGCTGTGATCGACCATAAATACTGAAGTTGGAGGTTCCATTTCTCATTCACACTCTGACATCGACTCTGACAGTCCAAAGAGAGAAAGAACCAGCGACAACATCACCGTAGCCTGTAGACCTCACTACAGTATATCCACAATGTCGTGCCTGACAGGAGGGCTGAAGCGTGGGGCAGGTCAGGATGAAGCAGCTGTGGTCCCACCACCCAAGAAGACCCGCGGCCGCGTGAAGCTGGAGAACGAATTCATCGAGAACCTCTTAAAGCGACGCAAAGTCTTTAGCGTTCGCAAAAACGGCATCATGAAAAAATTGGCAGAGCTCACCACGCTGACGGGGACCCAGGCTGTGTTGCTGGTGCGCAGCGAAACGCAAAAAACCTACACGTTCGCCACGGACGCATTCCAGCCCATGATCGACAGCGAGGCGGGGAAGGCCCTGATCCGGTCGTGCCTGGATGATTCACCGCAGCTGGGACCAAGCAGTACCACCGAGGAGGAGAGCAGCAGCAGTGGGTTCCAGATCAGGGGGCAACAGGACAGCCATACCCCCACCCCCACCCCCACCCCCACGCTCTCCCCACCACCCTGCAACTTCAGGGGAAAGATGGACGACGTCAGTCTCCAAGATTCAGAGACGGAGAGCCTGGACAGCACAGATGATGAGACGGAACTATCTTTGGACACTCCGCCAGAGACCACCACCATCATCACCACCACCACCACCAGCAGTGGTAGTAGTAACCAGTTGTTGCCCACATTGACCACCACCACCATCACCACCTTACCAGAGAGCAACAGCCTGGAGCTACAACCCCTGCACAGCGATGCCCCCGGACCCTCCCTGCCGCCCATGGAAGATCGTGTGATGGACCCATGGATGGAGCCCAGTGCTCCTGGTACGGCATTCACCCAGGAGGAGCTAGACTTGCTGGACTACGTACCGGAACAGCGCGGGTATTTGGAGGATTGCTGGAGCTTTGAACCAGAGCTACGGTACACTGTACTGTAGAGGAATCGTAGAAGCAGCGGAGCTTTGGACCAGAGCTATACCGTAGATGAATCATAGAAGAAGGAGGCTATGGACCAGAGCAGCTATAGATGAACATGAACTATAGACAATATTTATATCATATTTGTCTGTTTTTTTTCATTCATTTTGTCTGTTTTCTTTCATTGATTAAAAAAAAAGAAACCTGTAATTTGTTGACAGTCCTTGAGATTTGTGAATATCCCTCTGGGTGGATACTCAACCTGAAACTAACTTCACCACGGTAACAGAGTTTGCATAACTGTACTCTATGCTATAAGGCTCTGGGAGGGAGAGGCGGAGAGCCAACACAACAGTTCTTTGCCTTTTTACCGTTGCATTGCACATTAATCCTTCCAAAGCATAAAGAAAAAACAAAACAGATACCTCTCATAGAGAGTAGCACATTACACACAAGGATGGACATTGTGTTAAAGAATATTTTCAGCCATGCTCTTGTAAATTACATTATGAAATAAATCGTTGAAGTGGAACCCATTTTCAACATTCTACTATGTCATTAATACACCTTAGAGATGTTGAGTGGACATAATAAAAAAAGGTTTCCCCCCTTTTATGTCTCCTAGAAATGGAGGTCTAAAAATGGGTGGAATTTCCCTTTTAATTAGTATTATGTGGCAGTGCTGCATCGAAATCTCACTCACTGCGTAGTAGTCCTGACTGAAATACAGTATACCCTGTATAGGGTTTGGAACTTTGGATATACTGATGACACCAGGATATCTCCATGTATGGGCATAAAAGGGTAGACAGCTACAATGGGCACAATCAGGGCCGGATCTAGAGGGGGGCAGGGGTGGGCAAAGCCCACTCAAACGTGCATCCTGCCTGCCCAATGAAAGGTAATATCAATGGTTTTCAACCAGTGGTCTGGGGGAACTGGTGTCAAAAAGATTGAAAACCACTGCTTCATATGAAAAACTTTGCAGTTGCCCACCCTGCCATTCTTCCAGCCCACCCTAGTAGGGATAGCTAAATCCGACCCTGGGCACAATGCTGACATATTTATTTTTGTATGCGGTATTAAGTGGCTCATCCATAATGCACTGGTGCATGATGGGATCTCAAGTGAGGTGCATTTCATATTCACATTCTCCAGCTAAAAGGTTTTTTGGGAACTGACTTTATTTCCCCTGTTCAGCCAAAATGTTGGAGGAGATCGATCCTATCTGCACGCTTTCATACACACACACACACACACACACACACACACACACACACACACACACACACACACACACACACACACACACACACGCACACGCACACGCACACGCACACACACACACACACACACACACACACAACAGTGGTTTTCAATCAGTGGTCCTTGAGAAGGTTCTAGCTGCTCCGCAGGTAAATGATGGAAATTTGGTTAACAAGCTGTAACTCTTGAGAGTGTAAACATGAAACCAAATGAACCTGCAAGGTTCCATTTGGTTTCATTTTTAAAATAAAAATATCATTAAAATATCATTTTTAAAATAAAAAAAAATATATATTCAAATATTCATCATCTGAATTAGCCACCACTTACTGTAAGTACGAAGTCTACACTGTCTGTTTTGAATGCTTTGCGAAACCCATCCTGTAATTGTGGACAAAAGCAAAAGCAGAATCTTTAGTTTCGGGTCTTTTGGGTGAAAATGTCATCAAATGGTGGTCTGTGGCTCAGATGCTGAATAAATGGTGGTCCGATTTGCATCAAAATGGTTGAAAACCACTGTAGTAAAGCAATTAAACTGTCACTTATGAGCACAAATGCACCTGTAAAGGGGAATTCCACCCATTGACATAGTAAAATGTTGAAAATGGGTGGAGTTCCCCTTTAACCATTTTCATCCAGGTCTGTGATATGAGCTCTATATTGTCTGTTTGTTCTTGCAGAGTAAGTGTGCCGTTGATGCTCTGGACAGCTCAGGGAAGACCGCCCTGCACCATGCTGGTAAGGATTTTAACAGCTTGACTCCTTGTCTTCGTAAGCAGGGCTGGATCTAGGCAAGTGCAATTAGAGATGCGCAGTGACGTCACCACTAGTGGATTCCCCATTCATTTTTCTCATAGACTTTTCGAAAATAATTTATATCAAGATGATTACGCCGCGGACAAAGCCAACTCGAGTCGTGACGAACCATGATGACACACACAAACTTTTGGGACAATAAAATAATTTCTAAGATGAAAAACGAAACAAAAAGTCTTGTATCATGCCGTTTTCTACTTATTCCTAATTATATATTATGTGACGATATTGTGTTTGTTGTCATGATTTGTCACGACCCGAGTTGGCTTTGGCCGCGGCGCAATCGTGTTTTTATTAACCATTTTCGAAAAGTCTATGAAGAAAATGAATGAGGAATCCACTAGTGGAACAGGGCTGGTGACGTCACTGCGCATCTCTATACTGTATGATGTCACAGCAATCAAGGTAGAGATGGATGCCAAATTGTTTTGCTGTGGAATTTCCTTTAATGACTTTTATTTTAGAACCTTTCTTTTTTTTCCTCTCCGTGAAATGTTGAAAATGGGTGGAATTCCCCTTTAAGCATTTATTTCACATTTGCCTGAATGACCTCAGTCACAAATTATATGCTTTTTAGGGGTCTCGTAAACTATAATATTTTAGGATAGGAGCCGTGTGCTATAACATAGATGACACACACATGTTATCCTCTTAATTTAGTTTTAATCCATGAGTCAATTGTAAAATCCTTGGTGTGACCGTAACCCTGACAGGTACAAATGTAACGTTATAGACCCCGTAAGGGTCCATTTCGTTCCTTAACCGTTTCTGTACTATAAATAGCGCATTTTGGTGTTCTAGCACCGAGTGGCGCGCTATGAGCTTGTAGATCTGATATTTTTCAATTGCTATGAGCTTGTAGGGTCTGATATTTTTGAAAAATTGTGAAAATGTGGCGCAATTCACTTGAATCTTCTGAAACATTTAGGGTTCTAGGGATCTGGGGGATCCCTAGAACATGTTTTCAGACGGGGGAGTCCGGAGCCAAATATAGATAATTGTGGGGGTCCTTGGCATGATTTGAACATCACTGACACAGGAACATAGATTTAAAAAAATAATAATAATAATCTAGTGTCATAAACTAGAATCTAGCATCAGAAACTAGAATCTAGCGTTATATTCATAGATTTGCGCATCATTTTCACAATTTTTTCCAAAATATCAGACCTACAAGCTCATAGCGTGCCACCGAGTGACGCGCTATGAGCTTGTAGGTCTGATATTTTTCAACAGCTAAAGTATAACATACTGTTTAAAAACACCTAATACAGTACGGCAGGGGTTTCAACAGGTGGTCCGGGGACCACCAGTGGTCCCTGAGAGGGTTCCAGGTGGTCCCCAACAAAGTTGGTTAACCAGATGTAACTCTTGAGAACGTAAAAATGAAACCAAATGGACCCGCCAGGGTCTCAAGAGTTAAAATATTCATCATCTTAAACAGCTCAAGTCTACACAACTAGAAGATTAATGGTCATGGACAGAAGCAAAATAAATCTTTAGTTTTGGGGTCTGTGGGGCCAAAATGTCCGCAAATGGTGGTCCGTGGCTTAAATTCTGAATAAATGGTGGCCCCTGCGGAAAAAATCCCCCTGCAGTTGGGGAGAGTATAAGGACATCTGGAGGTGCACTAGTGTACTGTGGGTCGTTACCTTTTAAAACAATGCGAGGAATCTTTACGGGATTCCTGTTAATCCTCACGTTGGAACCGTCGCGGGATTGCACTGACGTAGCTCGTACGAATGCCTCCCAGATCTCTCTTTTGAGACACTCAAAACGACCACTTCACCCACTTTTCAACCTTCACTCTTCATAGAATTGGTCCTCACGAATGTTCACCATTGTTTTCTATTCTGTCTGTGTATTGTTAACAATGCTGATACTGCTAACTAATGCTAATAATGCTAAGTAATACTAATAATGCTAAGTAATGCTAATAACGATTAGAACACCAAAAGATTGGTATGGGTAATACCTGACCTCCATGTTTGTTCTGTCCTCATCAGCTGCCTGTGGGAACGTCCATGTGGTCCAACTGCTGTGTGAACACAAGAGTCCTGTCAACCTCAGAGACTCGGTATGGAACTTTTTCACATATGTTTATTGGGGAGAAAATACATTTTCTTTTAAACCTATAGATAGATATAGAAAGGCATTTTAGCAAATATTTGACTATTCTGGGAACTACATGGTTACCAAGAAATGTCTTCACCAATGTGTTTCTAATGGTGTCTGATAACATGGACTAAAATTCAATAGCTGTGTACTAGCCACAACCTATAAAAGGCAAAACATGCAAACTGTCGTCACACTTTATGTAGCATGTGATTATGTCATGATGTTGAATCCATTCCAATCTTTAGTTTAGAAAAAAAAAACACTTATTGAGCTGAAAGCAGCCATAGCACGTGGCCAAATGTGCTGACTAAACGCATTGGTAACACTTTACAATAACGACCCGTTATAAAGCATTTATAAACATTTATAAGCAGTTTGTAGATGATTAATAAACATGAATAGACTGTTTATTAACATCCATAAATGTTTAACTAAACATTTATAACTGTATTTATAGCTAATTTATAAGATATTAGTAAAATATGAGTAAGTAGTAAATTACTCATGAATAAGCCATTTATATACATGTTTATTTGTTCATAAATAATTTGTAACTAAAGCTATAAAGTATTTACAAAATATTTGTGAATGGCTTATTTATAAGCCATTCATATACGTTCATGAATAATTTAAAAAATTATAGTACCCACATAGAGCATTTAAGAGCATTTAAACCTTGATATTAGTAAATGTTTACTAAAATGCTTAACTAAACATTTATAACTATATTTAAAGCTCATTTATAAGTTATTAGTAAATTATGGGTAAGTAGTAAACTACTCATGAATAAGCCATTTATATACATGCGCAATTGTTAATAAATAATTTGAAACTACAATTGTAAACAATTTGTAGCTAAGTTGTAAAATATGTACAATCTATTAGTGGATAAAGAACTAATACTTTATAAACTATCCATGTATTTTGGTAAATTATTAAGACATGTATGCCAACATGGTAGAACATTTAAGTAAGGGATAACACCCGACGAGCCGGTATTTGTTTCCTATTAACTGACCGAGGCGCAGCCGAGGTCAGTTAGTTAGGAAACAAATACCGGCTCGAAGGGTGTTATCCCGCTTATTACATGGCTTACATTAATACATAAGACAACTTAATACATAAACATATAAATAAATACTTAAATAAATAAGACAGTTGACAGAAATAGTACATAAGACTGTTTTTATTTATCTGGAGTTGTGTAGCGTAAGCTACGTTCTTCCGCCAAAAAAAATAGTGCCACACCGCAGGGCGAAATCAAATAGGCTACAGTCTCTCTGCAGTCTGTGAGCATTTCATCATTTGCATTGTTAATACAACAGGTCATTGGCCTATTTAGAGTCGGTATTAACATTAAACTGAACATTTCCATTAAAGGTACAGTTGGACAGGGTGAATGGGACATCTTTGGGTACACTGAAGTTAACGCTTCTGTCATGACCCTCGACGTGCGCTTCTAGCCACGGCTTCACAGCAGCTGACGCACCTAGAAACACAACAACAACGACTACATTAGGCTACAGCAGGTAGCAGAGCCGTATAGACATGATACACTAGGCTATTACTGCATATCGCGTCATATCGTTATTTATTCAGTCAGAGAGAGACTCACCAGACGTGCTGCTGCAGTTGCTTGGGTTAGAGGACAGGATCCTGCTCCACTTCTCTCTCTCTGTGGTGGTGGGAGCCCAGTAACTCCGCAGACTTGACTCGCATCTGTGTCCAGTCACAGACATGATCTCCCTACTTTCCAGGCCAGCCTGAGAGAGGAGTTGCACGGCCGTGCTCCTCAGGCTGTGATTAGTGTACCTTGTTGACAACCCAGCAGCCTGGCTGATTTGGGGTAACATTTGCCCGAGGAAATTGTGTCCCATCGGCTCACGGGAATACCACACTGTTTGAGCGTTAAGTAGCTGTTGGTCTTTCTTCAGCGGGTGGAGGTAGAACGCTTTAGCGTCAGCAGGGCAAAGGGACAGATACTTTTTAAAACTGGCAACAGGGCAGTTGGGATTATTAGGCTCTGCAAAGATGCCCCCCCTGTGATTTTCTTTGCACGGGTCTCTGGGATCTTTGTGGTTCTTGGTCTCGGCGTTGTGAGCGAGTGATATATATTCACGGCCATTCTCATCATGTTTGAAAATAAACGAGTCCCTTGCCAAGTCTCTGTTCCCCTCTCGGCCTCGCCTTGCAAGATGCAGCTGTACATCAAACCACACTTTACGGACCAGTCCTGTTGCTGTGTTTGGGGACAGCGCTGGTGATTTTCTAATGAGCAGGAGATCTGTGGCTGAGATGGGGGGGTGGCGGTGGCTGACATCTTTGCCGGTTTTCCTCATGTTTTTTATGACCGATGTAAACACCGCGTTGCTGGACTTGAAGGTGGAACTGTTCATTATATCCAGTTTGGAGAAGTGACGACACAGCCCGGCTCTAAGTACTATATAACTGGACACAGAGTAGGTTTTGCCGTCTTTGTTTTGTACAGAGGCATAAAATGAACGCAGCACTCCGTTCAGGGTTTCAGAATCCGCTCCATATGCTTCCAAGTCTGTGGACATTTTCTTCTCTCTCAACCAGTCACTAAACACGCCCATGGCCCATTCTGTGCTTTTCTTTGTGTTTATTTCATGTCTGTCTTCTTCTATTTTGTTCAGTTCTTTGTCAGAGACCTCCCTGTGTCTTTTAACGGCTGGGTTGCCGGTCTTCGTCTGCGCTGTTTTCTTCTCTCTCTCTCCGGGGACCACCTCCTCTCTCCTTTTCTTCGTCTTTGCAGGCGACTCGTCGCTGTCTTCCGCCTCTAACCACGCATCGAAGGTTTCATATTTTCCAAATATGTTGAAATTAATGTTGAAGTCATCCATCTTTTTTTCTTTCAAGAAGTGCTGGCACCGGATGTAAACAAAGCAGTGTGCCGGAACTAAATGCTGAAGCGCACCGCGGATTGATATGAGCACAGCTGTTTGCACTTTAGGGAACTTGTTTATGCAGCGGTCAATAATGGCGAGGAGCGGTGAACTATAGTGTATTATGTGACCGGTCACATGACCAGAACGCTGGCTTCTGATTGGAGCATTCATTCAAGCCATGTAATAAGCAGTGATAATAGTTAAACATTGACATTAGTAAACGTTTATTAAAACATTTGTAACTACGGCTAAAATCATTTATTCCATATTAGTAAGTGCTAAACTATTAATGGATAGGCCATTTGTAAACATTTTTAAATTATTATTGAAAAATGTATAACCTATGTATAACCTTTATATAGAAACATTACTTCGACCTGAAGGTCCCTCTAATGAAAATAAATGTACTTTAATTTGTAGGAATTAAGTACTTGAATGAATGCTTGTTCATGTGTCCTCCATGTTTTACTACGTTTGTAAAACATTCGTGAAACATCTATTAGTAGAGCAAACAATATGCTCCAAAGTTGACTATACCCCTCCCCGAGGTATAACAAAACGGGACATAGTTTTTTCATATCTTTAGGATGTCCCATTCATGAAATGGATTGTCCCGAGATTTACTTTTACTGCAAAGTTCATGAAATTGATCCTTAAAGTTACTCACCACAGGCCAAAAAACGCCTATTCTAAAAGATGGTAAATCCTCTGACATTTTCTACCTGCTAATTGTTTTTACATCATAGTTGTACAGATGGTCTACAGGTAGTATCCCTACATCCCAGAAAAGCCAGTATGCCAATATGTGGTTCTATTGTAGATCAGAAGCCTATTTTATACAGTATTAAATAGGCGGAAATAGCAAGTTGACTTTTCTGAGTAGGAGAGGAGCAGGACTTTTCTATTAGCCTGATTGTCAGACTCTGAGCCATGGCTCAAGAGTCTGACATTGGCCCCATTGTAACCGATTTACAAGGAGGCGGGCCCTTGATTTTCCCTCGACCAATCACTGGAGACGTTTGCAGTCGACAACAACAGTTAACTAGCAGTTAACTAGCAGTTAACTAGCAGTTAACTGACTAGCAGTGCAGTTGGCGTCGGACATTTTCACTATTTATAACTAAATGCAGTATTAAAGAATGAAACTCTATTTACAATGAAACTCTAGTTACAATGAAACTTTAGTTACAATGAAACTGAATGGATGTGTGCTGTTTTTTTATGGGAAACTGTTCTGTTGTGGCAGTTAGATGATCCTCGGTGTTGATTGGCTATTTTTTTAGACCCGCCTCCAACTCCAGCTCATTGGCCGAGCCGTTTTTCCGGACGAGATAAATCGAAACTCTTCATCACAACACCAGACCACAGAACCCAGCTGAGTGGGCGGGGCCTGTGGGCTGAACCCAGGCTACTTTTCTATTAGGGGTATAACTAAATGGGGCATAGTTTCTTTATATCTTTAGGATGTCCCCTTCATGAAATGTTTATTCCCATGCTTTACTTTTACTGCAATGTTAATAAATGAAGTGAAAATAATAAATGAAGTGACACACGACATAAAGAAAAAACCCATATCCTGCAAGACAGAGATCCAAGAAAATGCTGTAATTTTACCTATAATTATTGTTGTTTCATATTTGCACAAAAGGTCTGCAGGTTTCTCAGAATGACAATATTTGGTTCTACTGTGAATAAGCAACCCCTTTAAGGCCTTTAAATAGGCGGAAATGGCACAAAGTTGACTTTTCTGAGCAGCCTTTACTTGTCCTATCCGCTTAATGGAATGGAAAGTTTTACCTTTACCAGAAAAAGTCATGAAATTAATCCATGAAGTTACTGAAAGTGGGTAAATTCTTTGACATCTACTTGCTGGTTGTTTTTACTTACATGCAGTCATGTGCAGAGGGGGGGCTTTTGGTGCTTGTGCACATGTCATTTTGCTTCAGTATTGCTCTTCCCCATCCATCCTTCCCATTCAATGTCTCCCCTTTGACTGATACCTGTGCATTTAAACTCTAGACATGCCTGCCCCAAAATTCTCAACAGGCCTGAAAATTAAGGGCTTGCCCTACCTAGGTCCACTCAAGGCCCTGCTGTCACCCTTAGATCTGTTCCCTTGATATGCTTGCAAAACCTGTATTATCAACACACTCCATACAGTATATGGCCAGAACAGAATCCATTCCATAGGTTGATCTGACCCCCCATGCCAAGCACTATGGTGCTCACCCAGCAGTCTGACAGCACCCAGGGGGATGAGTGCACACAACCTAGACCTAAAGGTTTATCACCCTCAGATGTCTTACTGGAAGTATCTACAGTATATTACCATGTAGTACTGCCATCAGTGGTAGAACAAAACTTGACCATGATTCATGACATGGAAGGTTATAAGGATTTCTTTCACATCAAGAGAAATGTATCCATATGTATCCATGCTTTGAAGCATGAAAGCATGGATACAAAAAAGAATGTATCCATGCTTTGAAAATACAAATGCAGAAAAGTCACTACCTTATGTCCAAATCCTGATCCATTAATGTAAAATGCCTGTGTATATACTAAATTGCTGCTTAATAACAGGAATTACAGTATATTTTGATGCCATGTTTTCATTTTACCCACTTCATGTTTCTCAGGTAGGCCTATGTTTAAACAGCTGAAATAACAAAAATATGGTAGCCTACTAAGTCAGCAGGTTATTTTCAATGTCATTGAGAAGTGTTCGGGGAACTTTGATTGTTTTCCATAATCTGCTGTTTGATGATCAACCATTGCAGCTTTTCCAAGGTGCTTTAGGTAGTGCATTACATTTTTTCTTTCACACATACATTCATACACCAGCTGAAGCCATGCAAGGTACGAACCAGCACATCAGAGGGGTAGCACATAGGGGTGGCAGTGGCTCAGGGGTAGAGTCACCGGATGGTAACCGCAAGGTTGCTGGTTCGATCCCAGGCTCCCGCAGAGTTACTGTGGAAGTGTCCTTGAGCAAGACACTGAACCCCTAATTGCTCCTGATATGCTAGTAGGTACCTTGCATGGTTTCCACTGCCATCAGTGTGTGAATAGGTGAATGTGTGTGAATAGGTGAATGTGCTATGTAAAGCGCCTTGGATAGCGCCTTGGATAAAGGCGCTATATAAATGCACCATTTATCAGACGCAATTTTGGGGTACTAATACTAATACTGTAGTTAGAAGCTTTTGGCTATGCCTGCCTCTAATACAGCCTTATATTAAAGGCTACAGTAATTCACTATAGCAGGGGTTTTCAACAGGTTGTCCGGAGACCACCAGTGGTCCTTGAGATGGTTCCGGGTAGCCCCCAGCTAAGTTGGTTAACCAGATGAAATGTTGGTTAACCAGAGGTAACTCTTGAGAGCGTAAAAATGAAACCAAATGGACCCTTGCAGGTCCATTTGGTTTCATGTTTACGCTCTGAAGAGTTAAAATATTCATCATGTGAATTAGCCCAAGTCTACACAATTAGATAATGTAGAAGATGTAGAAGATTAATGGTCATTTTGATCTGTATGTTTGACTGTTTTGTTTCCCCAATCCTGGTTGTGGACAAAAGCAAAATAAACCTTTAGTTATGGGACTGTGGGGCTAAAATGTCCTCAAATGGTGGTCCGTGGCTCAAATTTATGAATACATAGTGGGCCCGGCTATCAAAAAGGTTGAAAACCACTGCATTATACAACCAATTTGGGTTACTTGAGGATGTATAACTGACTAGAACATCTGTGCAACTGTGCAAGCATGACCATATACATAGTGGGCCCGGCTATCAAAAAGGTTGAAAACCACTGCATTATACAACCAATTTAGGTTGCTTGAGGATGTATAACTGACTAGAACATCTGTGCAACTGTGCAAGCATGACCATATACATAGTGGGCCCGGCTATCAAAAAGGTTGAAAACCACTGCATTATACAACCAATTTAGGTTGCTTGAGGATGTATAACTGACTAGAACATCTGTGCAACTGTGCAAGCATGACCTAAACACAACCATGCAGCAGGTAGAAAATGTGAAAGGATTGACTTGGAACTCCCTAATTCAGGGTTGATGTAAATGTGACAAAAACATTGTTACATTTTGTTCTACCTCTAGCAGGGGTACAGTAAACTTTGGGGGTTTTGCTTCCTGCACTAAAGCCATTTTTGCCGTAGTGAACTAGTGATCACTGTGGATTAATTCCATGACATTTGCTGTAAAAGTTTAACTTAAAGATATGAAAATAACTAGCACAAATAAATAGCACAAAGTAAACTTTGTGCCATGTCTGCCTATTTAAGGCCTTGTGAAAAGGCTGCTTATTCACAATAGATCTTGTCATTCTGACATTTTGAGACTCTCCAGACCCTGTGCAAATATGATGCAATTATAATTAGCAGGTAGAAAATGACTTTTGATTTTCTTGGATTTTCCTTCTTTCAGGATAGGTGTTATTTCGTTCTGTCGTGTTTCACTTCATGATTCAATTCATGGCATTGCAGTAAGTAACATTTGGGACATTCCATTTCATGAAGGGAACATACTAAAGATGTGAAAAAAAAAAACTGTGTCCCATTTAGTTATACGTCTAATAAAAATCTAATAAAGAGTAGGACAAGTGTAGGACTTGGTATTTTCGCCTATTTAATACCTTTATAAAAAAAAAAGGCTTCTGATCTACAATACAAACCAAATATTAGCATTCTGGCTGTTCTGGGATGTAAGGACACTACCTGTAGACAATCTGTGCAAATATGATGCAAAAATAAGCAACATGTAAAAATGGCAAAGTATTGACAACTTTTAGAATAAGCGTTTTTTGTGTATGTGGTGAGTGAGTTCATGGATCAATTTCATGACCTTTGCAGTAAAAGTAAAATTTGGGCCAATCCATTTCATGAAGGGAACATCCTAAAGACGTGTTATACCTCTAATACAGAGTAGGGCAAGAGTAGGCAAGAGTAGGACTCTTTTTTTTGCTATTTCCGCCTATTTAATACCTTATAAAAAGGCTTCTGATCTACAATACAACCAAATATTGGCATTCTGGCTCTTCTGGGATGTAAGGACACTACCTGTAGACAATCTGTGCAAATATGATGTAAAAATAAGCATCAGGTAAAAAATGGCAAAGCATTGACAACTTTTAGTTTAGGCGTTTTTTGCTTAGGTGTGAGTAGCTTCATGGATCAATTTCATGACCTTTGCAGTAAAAGTAAATCTCGGGACAATCCATTTCATAAAGGGGACACCCTAAAGTTATGAAAAAACTATGTCCCGTCTTGTTATACCTCGGGAGGGGTACCTCAAAAACTAAGCCTCTTTTTGACCGATGTTTGCTCCACTATATTAATCATTGGTAGATGTTATCAAGAGCCCTGAAGTAAAGTGAGGACAATTCATTAGTTATGACTGTATGATAACGTGACACTCATGTTTGTTCATGTTGAATAGACAGTTGTAAATAATGAATAGTCGTCACTTTACATTAGGGCACTTGATTATGATTTATAGATGTATATGAATGTTTTACAAAGCATATACTAATGTGGTCTTCATGTTCGTTAAACATTGGTAGATGTTATCAAGAGCCCTGAAGTAAAGTGAGGACAATTCATTAGTTATGACTGTATGATAACATGACACTCATGTTTGTTCATGTTGAATAGACAGTTGTAAATAATGAATAGTCGTCACTTTACATTAGGGCACTTGATTATGATTTATAGATGTAGATGAATGTTTTACAAAGCATATACTAATGTGGTCTTCATGTTCGTTAAACATTGGTAGATGTTATCAAGAGCCCTGAAGTAAAGTGAGGACAATTCATTAGTTATGACTGTATGATAACATGACACTCATGTTTGTTCATGTTGAATAGACAGTTGTAAATAATGAATAGTCGTCACTTTACATTAGGGCACTTGATTATGATTTATAGATGTAGATGAATGTTTTACAAAGCATACTAATGTGGTCTTCATGTTCGTTAAACATTGGTAGATGTTATCAAGAGCCCTGAAGTAAAGTGAGGACAATTCATTAGTTATGACTGTATGATAACGTGACATTTTGAATAGACAGTTGTAAATAATGAATTGTCCTCACTTTACTTCAGGGCTCTTGATAACATCTACCGATGATTAATAGATGTTTCACGAATGTTTTACAAACGTAGTAAAACATGGAGGACACATGAACAAGCATTCATTCAAGTACTTAATTCCTACAAATTAAGGTACATTCATTTTCATTAGAGGGACCTTCAGGTCGAAGTAATGTTTCTATATGTAGCCCCTTTTACCTCTTACTAGGCAGGGCCCCTAAGTTCTTTCAAATTAAAAGTACTTAGCAGTTTCAAACTTTAATATGACTTGAGTTCCCTTAAGAACTTATTACTCGGAAAGCACTAGTTTTAACCTTTTTAGCTCAAAACCTTGTTAGCTTTTTAAGAAATATTCACCCTACTATGAAATCTGTATTTAAGCAAACAGGAAAAACAATGAGATGTCTTTTATAGTTTTACTTAAAAATATGAATTCACGATAAAATAAAATAAAAAAGTTGAATGAAAGTTATCACTGGTACAGTAAAAATAGACTTATTAGCCCTCAATGCACTTTAAAGCACTTTACAGTAAATACAAGAAAATACCTTTTACCTTAGATCCTATCTAAGCCGGCATTTCAAAATAAAATAAAAATACAAAAAAGTATGAGTACTCAGAAACCCCCCGTTGCAGGCCTGATACCCTAAAAGTCCAAAACTAAAATCTTCACTCCTTGCGAGTCAATGGTCAAACCTACAGTTCAGGAGAGTGGTGGTGAGAGCACTGTTATTGTGTGTGCCCCTGGTGCATTTGCGGCCTACACTATGCAGGTGAATGGGGAAGCCAGGGCCTAACTTGGGCAGAGTATTTTAGAAGAGATGAGGGGCAGGTCCCACGTTGCCAGAGGAAGGTTAGAGCGTTGCCTGGTAGCTCAACCCGCTATCTGGGATGTCTTGCTGCAGACAACGTCCTCTTCAGGAGGTTTGGTAGCTCAGGAGTTGACTGTTTTAGCTGAACAGGCTACCTCCTCCCACTATCATGATACACTGTCTCACTAGCTTAGCCAACTAGCTTCTAACAGCATACCATGCAGTCACAGTGATACTGGATAATGTCCTTGTAACTCCTCGCCGAAATCACTGTCCATTCACCAGTCCAACACTAGTAACTCAAATCTGCAGATTACTTTTTCACTAATCTGGTTAAAACTTCAGAAAACAACGTGTGTTACATTCTCTTCTCACATTTCTCCTCTCTTCACTCTGTCCCTCCGTGTTGATCTCTCCTCTGCGCTCTCTCTCTCTCCTAATTACTCCAATGGCCCTCACCTGTGCCCAATCCACCCACTCAACAACCCATACACGCACGCACACACACACTTCCTACTTCCTAAGTAAGTTAAAGGAACCCTTTACAATAAACAGGAAAATAAAACATTTCCGATTAAAGGAACATTTCGCTTTTTTTCTTTCTTTTCTCAAACAGTAAACATGAAACAAAACTTGTATGCATCCAAACACTATATACACTCGACCGGGTTACATATATGAAAGTTATACATTTTTCAATAATAATTTAAAAATGTTAACAAATGGCTTATCCATTAATAGTTAATAGTTTAAATGTTTTTTAGCCGTAGTTACAAATGTTTTAATAAACGTTTACTAATGTCAATGTTTAACTATTCTTAAATGTTCTACCATGTTGGCATACATGTCTTAATATTTTACCAAGATACATGAATAGTTTATAAAGTATTAGTTCTTTATCCACTAATAGATTGTACATATTTTACAACTTAGCTACAAATTATTTACAATTGTAGTTTCAAATTATTTATTAACATTTGCGCATGTGTATAAATGGCTTATTCATGAGTAGTTTACTACTTACCCATAATTTACTAATAACTTATAAATGAGCTTTAAATATAGTTATAAATGTTTAGTTAAGCATTTTAGTAAACATTTACTAATATCAAAGTTTAAATGTTCTTAAATGCTCTATGTGGGTACTATATTTTTTTTAAATTATTTATGAACGTATATGAATGGCTTATAAATTATTATTTCTTCATCAACAAATATTTTGTAAATACTTTATAGCTTTAGTTACAAATTATTTATGAACAAATAAACATGTATATAAATGGCTTATTCATGAGTAGTTTACTACTTACCCATAATTTACTAATAACTTATAAATGAGCTTTAAATATAGTTATAAATGTTTAGTTAAGCATTTTAGTAAACATTTACTAATATCAAAGTTTAAATGTTCTTAAATGCTCTATGTGGGTACTATTTTTTTTTATAATTATTTATGAACGTATATGAATGGCTTATAAATTATTATTTCTTCATCAACAAATATTTTGTAAATACTTTATAGCTTTAGTTACAAATTATTTATGAACAAATAAACATGTATATAAATGGCTTATTCATGAGTAGTTTACTACTTACTCATATTTTACAAGTAACCTATAAATTAGCTATAAATACAGTTATAAATGTTTAGTTAAACATTTATGGATGTTAATAAACAGTCTATTCATGTTTATTAATCATCTACAAACTGCTTATACATGTTTATAAATGCTTTATAACGGTCGTTATTGTAAAGTGTTACCAACGCATTTATGATGAGGGGTATGTCTGTCTTTTTAACAGGAGTTGTTTTCTGAGGGAAAGTGATTCTATTTTTATGGACTTTTCATATAAAATTACACAAAAATGAAAATTCTCCCATTTTGTGGGAGAAAAAAAACATTAATTTTACTGGGGGTTTGTAGATTTGCTAGCTGTATGTTTAGTTTTTTGCATTGTATAGACCTGCGCAGTGTCGCCACCCCCCGGTTCGCATAGACTTTTCGAAAATAATTTATTTAAAGACGATTACAATGCGGACAAAGCCAACTCGACACACAATATCATCATATAATATCTAATTAGCAAGAAGTAGAAAACGGCAGGATGCAACACTTTTTTTGTTTCGTTTTTCATCTTAGAAATTATTTGATCGTCCCAAAAGATTGTGTGTGTCGTCATGATTCGTCACGACCCGAGTTGGCTTTGTCCGCGTTGTAATCGTCTTTATATAAATTATTTTCGAAAAGTCTATGAGAAAAATGAATGGGTAAGACACTTCTGGAACCGGGCGGTGACGTCACTGCACAGGTCTATCGTGATTGTATAGTGTTTTTTTTTTTTTTTTCAAAACCCGCGGCACCAGAATCTGGTGTCGAATCTAGTGGTAGAATCTCGTGTCGAAATGGGGATCCTTGACATGAAAAAGGCTGACACTGACATATCGTTTTTACTAAGGCTGTTGACAATAACAAGTTAATGCCATTCATTCATTTTGTTGATAATCTCATTAACAATGGAACGCAATTAGCTCATGTGCGCATTTTATCATTGAAATCGACAATAGTAGAGCACGTTTTACGGAGACATAGCTGTGTGTCTCCCTGTAACCAGAGCAATATACTATAGAGCTCAAGGGATCTACAAGAATCGGGGGCTTGTAGATCACCTAATTTGATAAATATTTTAAAAATAAACAGATTTTTCCTCAGGACAGGACAACCATGGCATATTTTGAACATACTGTACTTGTAGTTTGAAAGGAGATTAATCATGATTAAATTAATGTTGAAGCTATAATTAATTAACCAAGGCATCATCGGTATCGCATCGCAGCAGAGGCTCTCGATCTTACGGGGTCACAGCTTCAGCATTGAAAATCATTTTTCTAGCCCAGGCATTTCCCCCCTGTCTGTCCTGGTATTAGGATTAATAGTTTGAGTGTGTGCGTCGCGCGCGTATGTGTGTACGTGTGCGCGTGCAAACTCATGTCTGTGGTAAATGGTCAGTGTACTGTGGGAACCCTAGCTCTCTCGCCACAGACTTGCGGTCTCTACTGGATTGACGTGTGTGTGTGTGTGTGTGTGTGTTGTGTGTGTGTGTGTGTGTGTGTGTGTGTGCGTGTGTGTGTGTGTGTGTTGGAGTGAGAGGCACGGAGCAAAAAAAAACGTGCAGGAGGGAAAAAAAGGAGCATATGCTGTTTTCTCGTTCCTCACATGACGCAGCTGGCTCGCCACGAGAGGAGACGGCGGTTTGTGTGTGCGAACGAACGCGCACACATACCGTATACACGCTAAAACTCTGACCCCGACTGGTTCACTGACTCGGCCTAGATTTAAAGACGCTACGTTACTCGTAGTGAACATTTATTGCAGCCTGTGTCTAGTTGTAAGGCACCCGCAACGTCGGTGTTTACACTCGCACCATACTGGTCCTGTCTAATTAACCCAGCTGTGTACGTAACGTATAATGTCTTTTTTCAGGTCATGGTTAGTATGCGTATCGTTCGTGGAATGCGACGCAATGTACAGTATTTACAACGCCTTTCAGACTGCAATGAAGTGCACAGTGTGCATTGATACTACTGTATGTCACTCTGGTGTTGTCATGACTTGATAATGCAAGGTGGATGTTAGATGATTACAAGGGATCTATTTTGGGCATATTGTTATAGTCAAATGCTCAAATCGCATATCATAAACAACGGTAATCAATATGAGTGTGTTGCAATTTAAGTCTACATGAACTGCTATCTAAGTCTACATGCTATCTAAGTCTACATGAACTGCTATCTAATTCTACATGAACTGCTATCTAATTCTACATGAACTGCTATCTAAGTCTACATGAACTGCTATCTAATTCTACATGAACTGCTATCTAATTCTACATGAACTGCTATCTAATTCTACATGAACTGCTATCTAATTCTACATGAACTGCTATCTAAGTACATGGAAATGCTACGTTCATGAGTGGAGACTTTGCATAACGCCTGTAGGAGGTCCAGACTAGGACCAGTGATGTGGGTTAAGATGGAGTCTGAAGAGGTGCATTTTCAGACTGCAAAAAAGTGCACCGTGTGCATTGATACTACATCATTCTGGTGTTGTCTTACTTAAAACCATGACTTGATAATGCAAGGTGGATATTAGATGATCACAATGGATCTAGTTTGGGAATATTCTTATAGTCAAATAGCATAACATAACAAAACTACAATCAACGTGTTGCCAATGCGGCGCGTTGAGACCGACCTTTTGGGGCATTTATTGCTTGTAGTAGTGGCATTGGTCCCATAACTCAGGGCGGATCTAGGCATGTACATGGGAGGGCAATGCCCCCCTAAATGCCCTGACTGCCCCACCAAACATGATGGCATGCAAAACATTTTTCAAATTAAAGTGCTTATATTTAAAATGATTTGAAACACTCTGCTGCTACTAACTACAGTAACTACAGTTGTGGCACCACTAAACCAACAGCATTTCATCATTGAAAACAGAAAACTCTCTGAGTCAGACCTTTAGCTTTATGCATGCTGCGTGTCTGTTGCAACTTCAACAACAACTGATGTTATGATTGCGCCGCGCGCGATGAAACCGCACCCATACCACCTGCCCTCCCCCAAATGGGAAATGTTACATCCGCCCCTGCAATAACGTAACTTTGTATTTGCGGTGATCACATAGTGTGTGCGTGCATGCGTGCGTGCGTGCAGCCGTGCACGCACGTCTGTGTGTGTCTGTGTGTGCGTGTGAGTTGAGTTATATACTCTGGCATGTGGGTGTGAACTTCCAAACACATGTTTGCGCACGTCCGCGCGCGAGCTCCGTGCTCGGGAGGACGTAGCAATTGCGAGTCCCGTCGAGTTGTAGCCGGTGGTTAAGTTGACATGTTATAGACAGCGAAGCCACGGAGCCATCTGGAATGCATTGTGGTGTGTGTGTGCGCGCGCGCACGTGTGTGTGTGTGTGTGTGTGCGCGTGTGCACGCGGTGTGTGTGTGGAGCGAGAACCATGCAGCCTGTCAGGCCCGCCAGGCACACACACACACACACACACACACACACACACACACCACACACACACACACACCACACACACACACACACACACACACACACACACACACACACCACGTCATGCCTGCGATGTTTATCCGTGTATCTGACTTAAATAAACACCCAGCCGAGTGGAGGAACAAAGGGGAGCCTTTTGTTCGACGTACTCTTGTTGTTTCGTTCGACTTCGTCTGTTTATGTTAAAGCGGCAGCGTACGCTGAAAACTTCCCCCTGCGTTCAGTCTCATACCTTCATATTCTCCACCATTCAACCTCCTTTTTTTCTCAGAGAAAGAGTTCAAAAACACGGCATACTGGCCCAGTGGCCCAGATTTGCAGACAAGAAGTTTTGATTTCGTCGACTGATACTATGACAGACAAATGTTCGTCAACTACATTTCTTTCCATGGGCGGAAACTATAGGGAAACTACCCTAAGGTGACCGAAAGCGAGGCTAAATACACTGAAAATTTTGCCAGCATTTTTTTTAAGTAGAATAAAATGTTTGCAAGGGACTTAGTGGGACACAAGATCCGAGGACGGCTGAAGTACCGTTAGTCCAAACGCATTGAGGTTGGCGAACATGTGTGGCTCCTGTGATTGCAGTTATGTTTAGGGTTAGGGTTTAGAGATAGGGTTAGTGTTGTTATGTTTAGGGTTAGAGATACGGGTATTGTTATATTTAGCATTAGGGTTTAGAGATAGGGTTAGTATTTTTTTATTTAGAATTAGGGTTTAGAAGTAAGAGTTAGAATTGTTATGTTTAGGGTTAGTATTGTTATGCTTAGATGTTTATAAGAAGAAAAAACAAAATGTGTTGCATCCTGCCGTTTCCCCCCCTTCTTACTAATTATTTAATTGGTCCAAAACATTGTGTTTGTTGTAATGACTTGTCACGACCCGCAAGCTGTGTAAACATCTTTATAGAAATACTTTTTGAAAAGTCTATGAGGAAAATGAACGAGGGGGAATTCACTTCTGGAAACAGGCACTCTAATGTCACTGTAGAGCTGACACACACACACACACACACACACACGCGTGCGCGCGCCCACAGAGCTAGAGCGAGACAGACACAAAAACAATGATTTGTGACTGTCAGACTCCAGAGAAAAGGAAAAAAACAGACTAGGTATCAGAAGTCTACAGTAGACTGGAGAGAACAGAGGGAGGGAGAGGAGCGCCGCATGCTAAACTCTTTAACAGAGCTCCAGGGAAAAAGCCACAACATAGTTCTGTAGCGCAGCGGTTCGTGGCGGCCGTCCGCCTTGTAATATAAAACACAAAGCGGCGCTGACATGTTTTACCGTGCCTTCTACTTCGCCGGGCCCTCGAGTCTTTTTCATGTCAAGGACGGCCGTAACTCTGAGAGTAGGACATGCTACATTCTCAGATGGACACTTACATTTGGGTCCGTTTTGTTTAGGGAAGGGGTGCCCACACTTTTTTTACTTGAGAGCTACGTACTTTCAAAATGACCGGCTCAACAAGATCTACACGT
>CM076985.1:9236831-9283094 GCA_039105355.1 Benthosema pterotum
GACGTAGGCTGCCTTTCTCAGCTTCTAAGGGTAATGGGCTCCCCTGTGTGGTGGAAGCTGGTACTACATTGACTAGTTAGACAACATGGTATTTAGATTTTTAGGTATTTTTTTTTTTTTTATTTTTTTTTTTTTTTACAACCAACTTCACAGGCTTTTATTTTTTTTCTAACAGACTTGTCAAAATCAGGGCCCCTAGGGCCACCCTGGGCCACGCTATGAGCTGTGAACGCCTGCTATTTTTGGGCAGAATGTGAGAATACAGCACAAACAGTGTTGGACAGTAATGAATTTTAGATTACATATTACTGTAATATTATTACTTTTGCTCCAAAAAGTAAAGTAACGAGATTACTCTGCCAAAATGAGTAATAAGTAATGCATTACTTTGCTTGTTGTTGCATGCAAAAATAGAACAGATTTACAAGCTATCGACAGGTACTGTAACAACAGAGATGTGCATTAGATTGTAGATCAAGTCCACACGCTGCATCCTGCACACAGTTATGTACACTACAAATCACTTGCTGCTTTATTTTGTATTTTATTTTTAAATACAAGACCTCAACTGTCTTTAAAAACAATTGTGAAAAAGTTTAAAAAGTCAAAGAGACAAATTTCGAAATCTGGTTTTGTTAGTTGCAGGTCTGTTTTGTGATTCAAGGTTAAAATGTTCCCATTGCTTCTCTCTGCTCCTTTTATTTTTATTTTTTTTTTTTTATCTAAGAAAGGCATTTACAATGTCGGATTTTGTTGGCTTTGTTTTCAGGTGCAGTTTGTGGAGACTATTATTATTCCAATAAATTGGATTCAGTTCTAAAAAGAGCTCGCTAAACAGATTATGTTGTACATCTCTATTTTTTCAAAGGTGGGAGTTGAGAACTTGGGAAAGTAATAATGTAATATGTAATATATTACTCTTCGATTCCAGTAATAAATAAAGTAATGATATTACTTTGTCAAAGGGGTAACGAGCAAAGTAAAGAAGTTACTTTCCTAAGTAATATTGACCAACACTGAGCACAAATCTTTCACCATGTTCTTTCAGAGCAGGGGTGGCCAACCGGTCACAGACTAAGAGCGACGTTTATCACTGTGTTACTGCAAAGAGCCACATCAAACAATCACAACGGTTAGAAAACCGCCGCAACGGCCGCCACGGTCGCAAATAGATTTCCCCTCTCCTGCCATAAGACACGTGCATTTGTGTGCAGGTGCGCAATGCAAAGACACACTATTAAAACATATAGACATGTATTTAGAAACAGGGTTTACAATCCAAAAAAGTATATGACAAGTCAAAAACATACACCTACACCTCAGTGGTCGACTAGGAATCTGTCCTTGGTTGAGTGGTTGGGCAGCACGGTATAGGGATCACCAATGATCCCTGAGAGGATTCCAGGTGGTCCCCAGGCTAAATGATGTAAAGTTGGTTAGCCAGATGTAACTCTTCTACGCTCTCAAGAGTTAAAATATGCATCATGTGAATTAGCCCAAGTCTACACAACTAGAGAATGTACAGTTGTAAAAGATTAATGGTCATTTTGATCTGTATGTTTGACTGTTTTGTTTTCTCTGAAATCCAGCCTGGATTTGTTGACAAAAGTAAATGGAATCTTTAGCTTTGGGGTCTGTGGAGCTAAAATGTCATCAAATGGTGGTCTGTGGCTCAAATCAAATTCTGAATAAATGGTGGGCCCTGGTATAAAAAAGGTTGAAAACCACTGGTATATGGTAATGGAATGCGCCAGGCCGAGCGTTTTTGACTGCTTCATGTGGAAGCCCCTTAAGAGCCACATGTAACCAGCTGAAGAGCCGCATGTGGCTCGCGAGCCACAGGTTGGCCACCCATGTTCTTTCAGAGCAAATGTTTTGTAGAATGTACCATGTCAGGACGAAATGAATTAGCATGTTGTAATGCCTGTCCATTTTAACCTGTGTCTCATGAGTTATTGATGAGTTATAGGTTGTTGGTCCTCAGGTCGAAATATGAATGAATGAAATGTATTTATATAGCACCTTTCTAGACATTAGCTTACAAAGTGCTTTACAGATTGCAGGCATGTAGTAACACAACATAAAACATACAATAAAAGGACAAAACAACAAAACATCATCCGTTGACAGCAGGACAACACACATATCAGAAACCAATAGACAATAAAATAAAAATAAGGCAACAAGAAACTAAGCGTTAGTGCAGGGTTATAGGGCTGTAACATGTCGGAAATATAAGTGTGAGCTAATCGCGTGGTGTTTTAACTACTGAAAAATAGCAGATCTACAAGCTCATAGCGCGCCACTCGGTGGCGCGCTATGAGCTTGTATCTCTGCTATTTTTGAAAAATCGTGAAAACGTGGTGCAAATCTTTGAATATTATGTTATTCAGAAACTAGAAATCTAGACAGGACACAATGGGTTAAAAGTAATTAATAAAATAATAGAGGTTATGGGGAGCCAGTGGAGGTTAGCTAAAATGGGGATAATGTGCTCTGGTTTTCTGGTGTTAGTCAAGGACTATCTAATAAGGACAGGAAGCCAAGACACCTATGGAGGAGTCCACATTGGTTCATGGGAGGAAACAGACATGCTCAGTACAGACCAGGAAGTTTGACGCTTGGCAAATCATCCAAGAGACCAATGACATGCATGGTTTGCAAGTGTCAAACTTCCTTGTCTGTACTGAGCATGTCTGTTTCCTCCCATGAACCAATGTGGACTCCCCCATAGGTGTCTTGGCTTCCTGTCCTTATTAGATAGTCCTTGGTGTTAGTGAGGAGGCGCGCTGCAGAGTTCTGCACCATCTGGAGGCGGGATATGTTTTTCTTACTAATACCAGAGTATATATCTTACTTTCTTACTGATACCAGAGAAATTCTAACACCTGGTTTACCTTCTTGTCTCTGTGAACAGATACCAAGTCTCCCAGAACTCCTCAGGTAAGAAAAGTGTTATTTGTATTCATTTATTTATTTATTTTATATCCACCCATGTGGTCTAAAAGTGGAAAAACGTATTTTTCAATTCACTGGGACTTGAATATGAATGAATCCTCGCATTTGCTTTTAGAATACTGTCTGTTGAAAAATGTAGAAGAAAATTAAAGGGGTTCCACCATGAATTTTACAAGATCTTTGGTCTTTTTTCCAGCCCCAGTTTATTTTTACATCCCATTTCTTTTCTTTTTTTTTTTAAACAACCTACATTGAGATATCTGTGAGTTTCTGCGTGTCTGAATGGTGGTGCATGAATGGACACAGATTCTCCTGTTTAGTGATATCGCAAAGAAAAAAATGCCATTTTAATAGTCCCTACCCCTTTAAAGGGGAATGCCACCCATTTTCACATTAAAATTAATTAAAAAAATAATAATAATAATTTTAATTTTAATTCTTTTTTTATATCAATTATGTCCACACAGCATCTCTAAGGTACAGTATATTAATGAATGTTGAAAATGGGTGGAGCTCCCCTTTGAGTCGTTGGTATACAATGGAATCCAAACGTAAAACCAGACAGGGTATAACAATGAGGTGGGCAGGACGGGGGGGGGGGGGGGGGGGGGGGGGGGGGGTAGAGTGACGGGCGGGCTGTTTTTGTGAACATTGTAGCCAATAGTAGCACATACTGTAGAGTAAATATGAAAAAAAATGATCTGAGTGTTTGTTCAGGCTGTATAAAAAAATGGCAACATTTTTATAAGATGAGCTATGCTTTTAAATTCATGGTGGAGGCCCTTTTAAGTTGTCGTGATCCACATTTGCCCTGACATCTTTGCGACTCGAGTGAGCGATTTCTTTACTTTCACTAACCTGCACTAAAACGTCCACCCTGTCTTTATTACCTCCACTCTTTCTGGTGTTCTCTGTCTCTCTGTCTCTGTCTGTCTCTCTCTCTCTGTCTGTCTGTCTCTCTCTCTCTGTCCTCTTGGCTGGTGTTCTACCTCCTCTCAGCATGATCAAGTAGCTAAACTAAGTGATGAACGGATCACTACACCCAAAAAACGAAAAGCACCCCCACCTCCTCTTAGTCCACTGCAGGTAAAATGGCATCACGTCTATTTCTGTCTTGTCTGTCTGTTTTGTCTTGCTGTCTGTCTGTCTGTCTGTCGTGTCAGGTGTCTGCTTGCCTCTGAATGCACCGCGCTGCTCCTCTGTGCTCTGTGTCTGCGGTATATGCTGTATACTCTGTAGCTGCGCATGTGTTTTTTGCGAGTTGTGTTTTGGACGGGTATAGCGACATAACGGTAACGGTTTTGTAACCCATTTTTCACCCGGTGCCAATTCCTAATGTGATCCTGGGCTCTACACACCCTCTGCCAGCCTGAGGAGGCAGCGGACTGGCCTCATGCTTCCTTCAATGCATGAGGAGTCCCAAGCTGCCTTCTATTCACCTGACAGGGGGGAGTTTACCTGGTTGGACGTAGCGCGTGGAAGGAACACGTTATTCTAACCAGTTCCTGTCCCCTCCATCAGGGGGAGGCAGTTTAGAGCCCAGGTTTACTGCATGTTTTTTTTTTATAACTATTTTTTTTTTTGCTTTTTTTAACCCTAGAACAGTGGTTTTCAACCAGTGGTCCGGGGACCACCAGTGGTCCTTGAGAGGGTTCCAGGTGGTCCCCAGCTAAATGATGGAAAGTTGGTTAACCAGATGTATCTCTTTGAGAGCGTAAAAATGAGACCAAATAGACCCTTGCGGGTCCATTTGGTTTCATTTTTACGCTCTCAAGAGTTAAAATATTCATCAGAATTAGTCCAAGTCTACACAATTAGAGAATATAGAAGATGAATGATCATTTTGATCTGTATGGGTGACTGTTTTGTTTTTGAAATCCAGCCTGGTATTGTGGACAAAAGCAAAATAAATCTTTTGGGGTCTGTGGGGGTAAAATGTCATCAAATGGTGGTCTGTGGCTGAAATGATGAATAAATTGTGGACCCTGGAATCAAAAAGGTTGAAAACCATTGCCCTAGAACACTTAACTTAACACCATCACTAAACCTGGGTATTTTTTTATCCAATGTAATATTGTATTGTAATATTTATCATTAGGGCTGTTGAATGATTAAAAATTTTAATCAAATTAATCACAGCTTCAAAATTAATTTAATCATGATTAATCACCAATCGAACTATGTCCAAAATATGCCATGTTTTCCTGTACAGGATTCCAACATTTAAAAAAGAAACAGAATCTGTGAAAACAATAACCATTTAACTTTAAAATATTTATCAAAATAGGTGATCTACAAGCCCTCAATGCTCGTAGATCCTCCAGCTATACTCTATGGCTCTGGTTACAGGAAGACACACAGCTATGTCTCTGTAAAACCGTGCTCTACCATTACTTTCAATGAGAAAATGCTCAATGGGTTGAGTCAGTGTGGATATGAGTTAATTGAGTTAAAAATTTTAATCAGATTAATCAAGAAAATTAATTTAATCCCATTAATTAACTATTTTCAACACCCTTAATTGTAATATTTGTCATCACAATATATCAAAGTACAGCAATATATGGCAATGTGGGGTACTCTTCTTTAATATTTCATAATGACTTTTCACAAAAAAAAAAAAAAAAAAAAAGATTTCATGTGGGGGGGCTATCATCGGGGGTGCATATGTGCATATTATTTTTAAAATATTCTTTAAAAAATAGGAATTGTTTTAAACAGACTCTCAATTCTGTCCAGCGTCGCTACATGCTTGGTTTTGCAGTTTTTCAACATAGTTAACTTTATTCCAGTCACTCAAAAGACTCTATTACAGACTCAGAATACAAGTGTGCATATAGTATATTGTATATTGGCGTTCGGCTCTGCTACATTTTTCTCCTGATCACCATCATTCAACATTAAGAATAGGGGATAGATATACAATAATAACAGAAATGACAGAGCCCAGCGGTGGTGCTGGGGTGGTGCTGGGAGCAAACATCACAGAACAACCAGGAACCATAATGCAGAAGGAATGCAAGAAGAAGCAACCAGACTAGAGAGCTTAAACACTCCGCCCAATTGACTGCCACAGCTGACTGCCACATCAGCCAATGACATTGGGTCTTGCACATACCGAACACACCCACATGAAGTGCAGCATATTAACCCCTTGAGTATGAGCCCTCGAGCGCAGCATGAAACCTCTCAAGTAACCGTGCAACTCCGCAAGCCACGTCTCATTTGCCTTCATTACTACCAGGGTTTAACAAACCTTGATAAACAAGAAAGCAGCCTTGTGGTTTCACCTGAATTTGATCCACTTTGTATTCGTATTAAAATCCTCTGACAGAATTCTGGACTGTCGTCTCCGTCCTACATCATCCCCACGTCTGGAACCCCGGCCTCTAGCAAGAGTAATACGCCCAAGTCCTTCACCTACAAGGTAATGTACACAAACATGTCCTTTTTCAGCTAGAACAGGCTTTTTTGATGACATTTTCACCCTAAAACTAAAGAATCATTTTGGTTTTGTTCACAATTCCAGGCTGGATTTTGCAAACAAAACAGTGTAGACTTCTTAATTAAGTGGTGCTGATTCAGATGGTGATTATTTTAACTCTTGAGAGTGTGAAAATGAAACCAAATGGACCCGCACGGGTCCATTTGGTTTCATTTTTACATACAGTTTACATCCAGAGTTACATCTGGTTAACCAACTTTCCATCATTTAGCCTGGGGACCACCTGGAGCCTCCTCAAGGACCACTGGCGGTCCCCGGAGCACCTGTTGAAAACCACTGAGCTAGAAAATGATCTTCTAGCCCACCTGTGGGCTGTATAGGATCTTGCAATCAATGGCAAAATGATTTTAACCCATTCTCTACGAGAACCCCTTTTGGTTTTCTAAGCATTATACTTTACCTAAATAGCAGATCTATAAGCTCATGGCACACCATGAGCTTGTAGTTCTGCTATCTTTGAATATTCTGCTATCTTTGAATATTCTTTCGGAGCGAACCTGTTTTAACTCAAATCTTTGTGTCTGGGGCATCCCTAGAACAACCTGTTTTCAGATGGGGATCTGCAGCCAAATATAGATAATTTTAGGGGCCTTGGCATGAAATACAGTGAGCATCACTGACACTGATTTTTTTAAAACTAGAATCTAGTGTCCAAAACTATTGTGAGAAACTAGAATCTAGTGTCAGGAACTAGTGTGAGAAACTAGAATCTTGTGTCAGAAACTAGTGTGAGAAACTACAATCTAGTGTCAAAAACTAGAATCTATTGCCGGAAATGGTCAGAAACTAGAATCTAGTGTCAGAATCTAGTGTGAGAAAGTACAATAGTATCAGAAACTAGAGTGAGACTCTAGAATCTATTGTCAGAAACTAGTGTGAGAAGTTAGAATCGAGAGTCGGAAACTAGAAAGTACTTGCCAAGAAAGAAAAAAAGAAGTAAAGAAAGTAAAGAAAAAGACAGGAAAAAATACACATTTTCAATCCCATTTAGTCTTTTGAACTTTTTTTTGTTAGTCTAGTCTTAGTCGTATAAATATCAAAACCCTTAGTCGAAATCGGTGAATGGGTGAAACGTTGACATTCCTCTTTCTCCTTTATTGCCCCCACTTCCTCCCTCCCTCCCCCTTCTCATAATTCCACACCTGGGTCTCACCCCCAACCCCCTCTCTGACTCTCTCTGACTCTCTCTGACCCTCTCTGTCTCTCCCTGTCTCTCCCTGTCTCTCTCTGTCTCTCTCTGTCTCTCTCTGTCTCTCTCTGTCTCTCTCTGACTCTCTCTGACCCTCTCTGTCTCTCCCTATCTCTCCTGTCTCTCTCTGTCTCTCTCTGTCTCTCTCTGTCTCTCTCTGTCTCTCCCTGTCTCTCTCTGTCTCTCTCTGTCTCTCTCTGTCTCTCTCTGTCTCTCTCTGACTCTCTCTGACTCTCTCTGACCCTCTCTGTCTCTCCCTATCTCTCTCTGTCTCTCTCTGTCTCTCTCTGTCTCTCTCTGACTCTCTCTGACTCTCTCTGACCCTCTCTGTCTCTCCCTATCTCTCTCTGTCTCTCTCTGGTCTCTCTCTGACTCTCTCTGACCCTCTCTGTCTCTCTCTGACCCTCTCTGTCTCTCTCTGTCTCTCTCTGACTCCCTCTGACTCCCTCTGACTCTCTCTGACTCTTCTGACATCTCTGTCTCTCTCTGTCTCTCTCTGTCCCTCTCTGTCCCTCTCTGTCTCTCTCTGTCTCTCTCTGACTCTCTCTGTCTCTCTCTGACCCTCTCTGTCCCTCTCTGTCCCTCTCTGTCTCTCTCTGTCCCTCTCTGACTCTCTCTGTCCCTCTCTGTCCCTCTCTGTCTCTCTATCTGTCTCTCTCTGTCTCTCTGTCTCTCTCTCTGTCCCTCTCTGTCCCTCTCTGTCTCTCTCTGTCCCTCTCTGTCTCTCTCTGTCCCTCTGTCCCTCTCTGTCTCTCTATCTGTCTCTCTCTGTCTCTCTGTCTCTTCTCTGTCCTCTCTCTCTCTGTCCCTCTCTGTGCCTCTCTGTCCCTCTCTGTCCCTCTCTGACTCTCTCTGTTTCTCTCTGTCCCTCTCTGTCCCTCTCTGTCTCTCTCTGTCCCTCTCTGACTCTCTCTGTCCTCTCTGTCCCTCTCTGTCTCTCTATCTGTCTCTCTCTGTCTCTCTGTCTCTCTCTCTGTCCCTCTCTGTCCCTCTCTGTCCTCTCTGTCTCTCTCTGTCCCTCTCTGTCTCTCTATCTGTCTCTCTCTGTCTCTCTGTCTCTCTCTCTGTCCCTCTCTCTCTCTGTCCCTCTCTGTGCCTCTCTGTCCCTCTCTGTCTCTCTCTGTCCCTCTCTCTCTCTCTCTGTCCCTCTCTGTCCCTCTGTATCCTCCTATAGGAGTGTGAGTCTGGCAGTGGTCCGTCTGCCCTGAGGGAGGAGGTGTCCAGGCTCCGTGAGGAGAGGAGCATGTTGCTGGAGACCATCGACGACCTGAAGCTCATGGTGGAGCAGACGGGAGAACAGCAGCAGAGCGGCGACGCACAGGTGAAACATTGGCATTACTTTAGTAATTGAAAAATATGAGCTTGTAGGTCTGATATTTTTGAAAATGGTGAAACTGTGGCGCAAATTTTTGAATTATTTGAACCTTTAAAACACATATATGTTCTTTAGTTTAAAACTAGTTCATATTTTTTATCCCTTGGGGGGATATATTCTGTCCACCTAGTAAGATCACCTCGATTGTTTTTATAGTCCTTCATTTGGGGTCACCATTTGCATTACAAACAGAGCAGTGTATATACGTCCATGTTTTATGTTGCAATGCTGGTTAATTACGGAACCAATGAAATTCATTGAGCCCCATCTTACCAATGAAATCCATTGAAACCAAATGGACCCGTAAGGTTAAACTACTGCATCGACGTGGGCAAAAAAAAAAATGCCATAGCAAGTTCTGCGTGGGAGGGAATAACTCCTTTTGATGTTTTAAAGGTAGGGTAAGTGATTTGAAATTCATGGTGTAGTACCAGCCTGGTGCACTAGGGGCCCCCAACAGTAGCTACACTATGTGAACCTGCTGCTCGCTCCTGATTGGAGGGAATCAGGATCGGAAGAATTCACCCTCCACCTGGGGAACTTTTATTAGCTCCTCTGCTAACGTGGGGGAGGGGAAAACTCCATATATGGTGTGCACACCTTATAATAGAGCATTTTAACAGAAAAAAAAATCTTGGGTGATATCAGACAAAAGTGAAATCACTTCCCCTACCTTTAAGGTGAAAAACAAACAAAGACTAAAAAACGAACAATAGAATGAGCATGTGTTCGCTGCCTCTGAGCTGAACCAACTCACTAATGGTGTTTACAGAACGGTTTCGTTTGTCCACTTTAAGCCAAAAGCTACAAAAGACCCTGCTTTTTGATGGATCGTTCCCAAACAACGCGCCACGTTTAATGATCCATCCGTGTCGGACAGGGACGTCCCTTTTTTAACTAGGGATCCGTCACCGAGGTCCCGCCTAGGAGTCTGTCCCGTTGGTGACAACGGACATGCAGAAAATACCAGGGGCAGTTGGGCTGGGGCGCCATGAGGGGAGAGGAGGGGGGGAGGGGGGCACCACGGCGACCACCAGACATGCTTTAAACCAGGGTTTTTCAACCTTTTTGACTCCAGGGACCACCATTTATTCAGTATTTGAGCCACGGACCACCATTTGATGACATTTTCACACCAAAGACCTAAAATTAAAGAATTCTTTTGATTTTGTCCACAATTCCAGGCTGTATTTGGCCAACAAAACAGTGTAAACTTCTTAATTAAGTGGTGCTAATTCAGATGATAAATATTTTAACTCTTGAGAGTGTAAAAATGAAACCAAATGGACCCGCAAGGGTCCATTTGGTTTCATTTTTACATTCTCAAGAGTTACATCTGGTTAACCAACTTTCCATCATTTAGCCTGGGGACCACCAGGAACCTTCTCGAGGACCACTGGTGGTCCCCAGACCACCTGTTGAAAACCCTGCTTTAAAAGGATCCCAGGCTAATACGCCTCATATGGATAAATGCATTATACTTCTAGTCTATAACTAGAATTGAACCATTTAAAACACATAATGTGTTCTTTCATATTTTTTATGAATGTGCCTGTCATAGGTACGACGTCACAGGAAATTCTCCCTGGAGGCCTCCCTTACCAAATGGATCCGTAAGGCTCCATTTGGTAAGGGGGGCTCCAGGGTAATCTTGCCTGGGGCTCCAAATTGCTTAGAAACACCACTGAGAAATACACTGTCGAAAGATTAAATGGCACTAAAAAAGCAGCACAAATTTTGTGCTGCTTTTTTATTTTTTTAGTTCTTTGGCATCCCTAGCCTTCATTTCGACAGGCTAATCTCGTCGAGGCGCGACCCTCACGTTGTGTTGAACTACCTCTTTACGCGTTGGGCCAAGCGGTTTATTATTAAACGCTTTGTTCGAAGGGCTTTAAAGCGACTATCTCACGCCGTGACTTTGGAAAACAGACAGCTTTTTCTTTACGGCTGAACATACTCACACTCACCCTACATTCTTGTAGGGAAGGAGGTCTTACTCTTACCTTACCCCCCCTCCTTTACGAGACGTGTCGAAACCCGTTTTGTTGTTTCCCTTCAGGTAGCGTTTTGGTCCCGACCGACCGCTGCTTTTTCTCCGTGCCTGTGTGTTTACCTGCTGTGTGTGTGTGTGTGTGTGTGTGTGTGTGTGTGTTGTGTGTGTGTGTGTGTGTGTGTGTGTGTGTCCCTCACAGAACGAGGAGCACAGTGGCACGGCAGCCTCCGCTCTGGTGTCGGTTCTTCAAGCCAAAGTGGCGTCTCTTACGTTGGAGAACCAGCAGCTCGCCGTCATGCTAAAGGTGAGAGAAGACTCTTTTCTGCTTTGCGCCGTTTCCGTCCCGGTTTCCGTTCCTTTCTCGGTGTCACCGTTTCTCGTCCGCTCTCGGCGGTGGGAACGGGGGAGCCTGCTGATGACATCATCGGTGGGGAATCCGAGACAAACACAACTGCTGTCTTTTTTTTTAATTCTCTAGCAGCTCAGAGGTTTTCAACCTTTTTCATACCAGGGTCCACTATTTTTTTTTTTTTTTTTTTCTGCATTTTAGCCACGGAGGACCACCATTTGACGTTGACTTCTGTCTGTTCTAATTGTGTACATACTTGAAAATTTAGTAATTCAGATGTTTAAAATTCAGATGACACAAAACTAAGGATTTTCAAGTTTTGGTCCACAATTCATGAGAGAAACTGGCAAAATGTTGGTCAGAATAACATTTCTTCCACATTTTTCTAATTAAAAAAATCAGATGTTTACAGTAAGTATAATTTAATCTTGAGAGTATGAATGATTCTGCTCCTTTTGGTTTAATTTTATGATCTCAAGAGTTACAGATCTATAAGGGTCCTTTTGGTCACAAACTGTACATTATTTAGGTGGGACCACCAGGAATCCTCTCAGGGACCACTGGTGGTCCCCGGACCACTGTTGAAAACCACTGCCCTAGCTCAGTGGGTTTTTGATCCCAGACGCATGCGACAAAAACTGAACTGTTCTTTTTTTCAGTAGATTGTCTGTGGTTTTCCGGCTCAAACAAGTGCTCTGATTTTTCTGTTGTTTGCAATGTAACAGCCTGCGAATCCCATATATAGAGTAAGTTGAGCTGTTTCAACTGTTGTTTCGACGCTCTCCACTGTTTAGCCTGTTTTTATTTCCCCCAGATTCTGTTTTTTTTTTTAAATGTTCAAATCCTGTACAGGAAAACATAAAATATTTTGGACATAGTTTGAATGGTGATAAATCATGATTAAATACATTTTGAAGCTGTGATTAATCTGGTTAAAATGTTTAATCATTCTACAGCCCTAAGTGTTTCTCTTCTGAAGGGCTAATAAGTCATACATTACGGTACTTTCCTAAGTAATAGTGCCTAACACTGTTTAATAACACTGCGATGGAATGGTAACTGGAAGAGCCGTCCTAAAAAATAAATCGTCCGTGAGTGTAGACAGAGCTATGCCATCCCAAACTCACTTAAAGGGGAACTCCACCCATTTTCAACATTTTAATGTCATTGATATACCTTAGAGATGTTGTGTGGACATGATAAAAAATGTTCCCCCAATTCTGTATTTCCTAAAAATGGAGGTCTGAAAAAACATCAACATGGTGAAATACATCTGATGACATCATCAAGATGTATTTCACCTGCATGTTAATGATTTTTCTTTCAGACCCCTTTTTTCCTGAGAGGGTACAAATGGAACCAAATGGACCCGCTAGGGTCCATTTGGTTCACATTTGTATCCTCTCAGGAAAATTTTGAAAATGGGTGGAATTCCCCTTTAAAGGGATATTCCACTTTCATTTTTTTTGGTCATTTCATGGTCTACTCAGTCTCATGTGAACACACCAGACCGCTTATACATTACTACATTCAGTATTTAGATATTTGGTTAGCACCTGCAGCTCCTTCCTATAAAAACCCATTATAACTTGAAACTCCATTTTAACCATGACAGATTATTCGAAAACACATCATCTTTTTTTGGTGACCGATATTGTCCCCCTAATATGTGAGAGGGCCGTGGAATTGAAAGTGAAATATACCGCTTTAATGGGATCAGTCCAATGGCGGCTCTCTACACAGATAGGATATAGTATATAGCATATAGGATATAGCATAAACATCAGGCAACATCCTGGTGTTTATAAATCCCTTAATTTTAATTAATTTAGTACAGCATAGACACTATCAACCCAGCTTTGATCATCATAAATCCCTTCATTTTGGATGGTTTTGTAGTAGTACGAGTAGGCCTACAGGATAAACAACAGAGTCACTATATGCTTTAAAGCAGACGCTGCACACATAAATAGCTCTTATTTGCGCCACCCTCCTTGAAAACAATGTCTTTCAAACTCCAGTTTGTCCCTCTTTCGGGCTGCGACAGCCCTCCCCGAGTGCTTGGGTTTTTCTGACCCCTCGATGTCGTGACATTCCGGCTGGTCCGGCTTTTATTTAGGCCGACCGTTCTAGCATCGTTGGAACTTTGGTTTAATTTTTACGCTCTCAAAGAGTTACATCTGGTTAACCCTCTCAGAACCCTCTCAGGGACCACTGGTGGTCCCCAGACCACCCGTTGAAAACCCCTGTAAAAAAAAAGAAAAACACCTGTAAAAATCCATAGATTGGCCACACCGTTGTATAAGCCGCAGGGTCCAAAGCTTGTGAAAAAAGAAGCGGTTATAGTCCGGAAATGACGGTAATTTTTTTGCATTTCTCGTCCCACGCAGAAACACCCGTCCCTCCAGGGCGCCGGCGAGGACCTGAGAGAGGACAGCAGGCCGAACAGCATGGCGTCCAACTCCTCCTTCCACTCCACCCAGGACGACTTCGACCCGCCGCCGCCGCACGCCGCCGAGCCGAGGCTCCGGGCCGTCGACGGAGAGGAGAAAACGACGACGTCGCCCAGGGTTTCTGGAAGCGAGGAAGAGGAGGGCGGAGGAGGAGGAGGAGGAGGAGGGGAGGGTGCCGGCAAGGAGGAGGAGATCGGCCTGCTGAGGCAGGCCCTACAGAGCGTCCAGAGCAAGCTGCTGGAGAGCCGCAAGGAGAACCGCTCACTTCAGGCCAGTGTGATAATAGTTAACTAAAACTAACTAAAAATGAATGCAAAAAACGATAACTAAACTAAAACTGTAATGTGGGTTCAGAAAACGAACAAAAACTAACTGAAATGATACCCAAAATACCCTTAGCTATAATTTTTATAAAGCTTTTAAATCCAAATGATTTAGATTTTTTTTAATCCTATACCTGACAACCAAAGCATAGGAAAAAAAATAATGACTGAAACTAAAACTATAACTAAACTAAAACGCACTAAAACTTAATATTTTCACCCAAAAAATAAAAAATAAAATAAAAAAACTAGCAAACCTGCTCTAAAAACTTAACTGAAACTAACTGAATTAGAAAATAAAATGTCAAAACTAACGTAAACTAAACTATATTGTCACCAGTGTTTTAGAAGTAGGGGGACACCTCTTAAAGGGGAATTCCACCCATTTTTTTTTCTGAGAGTGTACAAATGGAACCAAATGGAAACCAATTGGTTCCATTTGTACACTCTCTGAAAAAAGGAAACCCATTAACATTTTTTTCAGACCTTAATCTCTTGGAAACACAGAATGGTGGAACTTTTTAAACATCTCTAACTAAAGCTAAACTAAAATGTAAAATCCTGCTGCAGGCCCGCTGAAGCCTGCCAGAGGGAGAGAGGAGGACGAGGAGGTGGAGGAGGAAGAGGAAGAGGAGGAGGAGAGCGGGAGGGAGAGGAGGAGAGAGGAGGAGCTACTGGAGAGCCTGGCGGAGCTGCAGGCCAAGCTGACGGAGACCCAGGAGAGTGTATGTAACCCAGGGGCGGATCTAGGCTTAGGCATAGGGGGGGCAATGCCCCCCTAAATGCCCACACTGCCCCACCAAACATGATGGCATGCAAAACAACCCAAGATATTTCAGTGCTTATATTTAAAAGGTAATGGTATGGTCTGCCCCCTTACCATTTCCTTCTGTCCCCCCAATTGGGAAATGTTACATCCGCCCCTGATGTAACCCGTTTTTGACCCGACAATATAGGTTCGACAAAACGTTCGCTCGCACCGAAAGAACATAGTGTAAGTTTTGCACTGCATTTTCACAATTTACTACAAAATAGCAGGCATTCACGGCTCATAGCGTGCCACAGAGTGGCCCGGGAGGGACACTACGTTTTAAAAGGTTCAGTGAATTGAAAAATACGTTTATCACACTTTTAGACCACCTGTATGGCCTTACATGGCCTTTATCAAAACTCCCTTTTTTAAATTACTTCCTGTGAACAAAAACGTGCTGCGTGATGACATGTCAACTATCACATTAAAAAAGCCAATAGAAATTAGGCTGACCTGTTTTTATCCTATTCCCTGAGTTTATATGCATTAAAAACACATTTTAAAAAATGTTGAAATCGTTAGCAATGTTGGAGTGATTAAGAATAATGGGTTAAAGTATATTTTGTAAGGAAAAGTGTTAGTGGCATTAATTAATTTTGTTGATTAACCTGATTAAAATTTGTAATGCAATCAACACAAGTGCACCCTGACTCAACCCACTGAGAATTTTCTCATTGAAAAATTGCCCCAGATTCACATCCTGTACGAGACAACATGGCATATTTTTGGGCATACTTCGAATGGTGATTAATTGTGGTTAAATTGTTTTTGAAGCTGTGATTAGTCTCATTCAATTTTTTAATCATTCAACAGCCCTAAATGTTTCGATACAGTTACGGCAGTGGTTTTCAACAGGTGGTCTGGGACCACGATTGATCCTCGAGAGGTTTCCATGTGGTCCCGGGGCTAAATGATGGAGAGTTGGTTAACCAGATGTAACTCTTTGAGAGCGTAAACATGAAACCATGTGAATTATGCCAAGTCTACACAACTAGAGCAGGGGTTTTCAACAGGTGGTCCAGTTGTTTACCCAGATGTAACTCTTGAGAACGTAAAAATAAAACCAAATGGACCCTTGCGGGTCCATTTGGTTTCATTTCTACACTCATCTTAATTGGCCCAAGTCTACACAACTAGAGAATGTAGAAGATTAATAGTAATTTATGATCTGTATGTTTTGCCTGTTCTGTTTCCCAAATCCAGCCTGGTATTGTGGACAAAAGTAAAAGAAATCTTTAGTTTTAGGGGTCTGTGGAATGAAAATGCCATCAAATGGTGGTCCTTGGCTCAAATGCTGAATAAATGGTGGGCCCTGGTATCAGAAAGGTTGAAAACCCCGAACTAGAGAATGTAGAAGATGGCCATTTATGATCTGTATGTTTGACTGTTTTCTTTCCAAAATCCAGCCTGGAATTGTGGACAAAAACAACACAACGCAAATGCTTAATAAATAACGGACCCTGGTATGAAAAAGGTTGAAAACCACTGAGCTACTATATTGTCACCCCCCACCCCCTCACCAGGTACCACCAAGCCATGGAGGAGGTCCAGGAGCTGAGGAGAGGAGGTGGAGCAGGAGGAGGAGAGAAGGACTCTCCGACGAAGCCCCCGCAGGCCCCGAGACGCCGGTCCTCTCTGGAGCGGGAGGTGGAGCAGCTGAAGGCTCGGCTCGTCCAATCGGGGTCCGAGCAGGAGCAGGCGGCCCAGCGAATCAGGCAGCTGGAGGAGGGGCTCCGGAGGGCCGAGGAGGAAGGAGGAGTAGGAGGGACGGCGGCGGACGGAAAGGAGCGGGAGAGGAAGGCGGCGCACATGGAGGAACTCTACAAGGAGGCGCGGGAGGAGATCACCATGCTCCAGGTCAGGGGCGTTTTTTTTTTTGCCATTAGGCAGACTAGGCAGTGGCCTAGGGCGCCATGAGGGGAGCGGGGTGATCATAAGGGGAGGGGGGTGAGGGGAGGGGCCGACCACCAGACATGCTTTAAAAGGATACCAGGCTAATAAGCCTAATATGGATAAATACATTATACTTATCCTCTATAACTAGAATTGAACATTTAAAACACATATATGATTATTAAGTTATTTAGTTTAAAAATAGTTCATAATGTTATCCCTTGTGGGCGCCATTTTACAGATTTTCCCTGGAGCCCCCTTTACCAAATGGACCCGTGGGGTCCATTTGGTAAACGGGGGTATAGGGAAAATCTTGCCTCGGGCTCCAAGTTGCTTAGAAACTCTTGCTTAGAAAGTCTTAGCTCAGTGGGTTTTCAACCTTTTTCATACCAGGGCCCACTATTTATTCAGCTATTTGAGCCCACAGACCACCATTTGATGAGTTTTTAGCCACCACAGACCCCCAAAACTAAAGATGTCTTTTGCTTTTAGACACAATTCCAGGATGGATTTCGGAGGACACAAAACAGGCAAACCTACAGATCAAATGACCATTAATCTTCTACATTCTCTAGTTGTGTAGACTTGGGCTAATTCACATGGTGAATATTTTAACTCTTGAGAGTGTAAAAGGAAACCAAATGGACCCGCAAGGCAAGGGTCCATTTGACGTATGCACAGTGGCGTTACCAAGAAATTTGGAGCCCCAGGCAAGATTTTCTCTGGAGCCCCCCTTACCAAATGGACCCCTGTGACGTCATACCTATAACAGGCACAAGCGATAAAATAATGAACTATTTTCAAACTAAAGAACATTATATACTGCATGTGTTTTACTAGTTTATTAGTAGTAGAGGATGAGTAATGTATTTAGCCATAGGCTTATTAGCCTAACCTAGCCAAGCTATTCGAAACAAGTAGTGTAGCTTCACTACAAGCTGTTCGAAACAAGTAGTGTAGCTTCACTACAAGCTATTCCCAGGACAAATGTAGTAAGCTACACTATAAGCTACATGAAAATATAGTCAAGCTATAGAGCTTAGCTACTTGTAACAAGTTACTGCCCATCACTGACATAGTCTCTTCCCTATCAGGGCTTGACACTAACACTTGCCCTCTTGCCCGGGGAAAGTAAAAAAAATGGTGGGGCAAGTGAAGACTGCTACCTGGTTGCCCGATCGGGCAAGTGTGCAACATAGTGCACTATAACACAACACAAGATAAATTTGTCTTGAAGGCAGTCATTGCACTCTGCCTCTGTGTCTTTCCCTGTTTTGACCCGCAAGGGTCCATTTGGTTTCATTTTTACGTTCTCAAGAGTTACATCTGGTTAATCAACTTAACTGGGGAACACCTGGAACCTGGGGGGCAAGTGACCATGACGAGGGCAAGTAGAACCTGACTTGCACTTGCCCGATGGGCAAGTGCCTCGGAGACCTTAGTGTCAACCCCTGCCTATCATCCACGTCCTCTCGTGTGTTTTCCATCCCCGTCCTGTCCCTGTCCCCCAGGAGGCTCTGCGGGGCACGGTGCCCGTGGAGCGGGCGGCCCGGGACTTCGACCAGATGAAGGCGGGCATGAACGAGACCATCGCCGGGCTGCAGCGCCGCCTGCTGGAGCTGTCGCACTCCTACAGCGACGCCAAGGGCCAGCTGGGCGCCGCGCAGAGGCAGCTGGCCGAGGCGCGCGCCGCCTCGCCCTCCGCCGCCTCCGCCTCCTCCTCCTCCTCTCCCTCTGCCTCACCCCCCTCCACCTCCTCCCAGGCCCCAGAGCAGCAGCTACAGGCTTTAAAGGTTTTTCCTCATTTCCCCCATTGATTTGTGTTTTTTAGGGCTGGTTGAATGATTAAGATTTTTAATCAAATTAATCACAGCTTCAAAATTAATTTAATCGTGATTAATCGCCATTCGAACTATGTCCAAAATATGCATGTTTTCCTGTACATGATTTCAACATTTAAAAAAGAAACTGAATCTGAGAAAAAAAAGGTTATCTTTAAAATATTTCTTAAAATAGGTGATCTACAAGCCCTCAATGCTTGTAGATCCTCCAGCTATACTCTATGGCTCTGGTTACAGGGAGACACACAGCTATGTCTCCGTAAAACAGTGCTCTACCCATTTCTTTCAATGAGAAAATGCTCAGTGGGTTGAGTCAGTGTGCACATGAGTTAATTGCGTTATTTTATTCGACCATGTTCAGGGGCGGATCTAGGCATGGGCATGGGGGGGGGTGTCAATGCCACCCCTAAATGCCCAGACTGCCCCTGCACCAAACACGATGGGCATGCAAAACAACCCAAGATAATTCAAATTAAAGTGGTTATATTTAAAATGATTTGAACGACTACTACTACTGCTACTAACTAACTACAGCTGTGGCACCACTAAAAACCAACAGCATTTCATCATTGAAAACAGAAAACTCTCTGAGTCAGACCTTTAGCTTTATGCATGCTGCGTGTCTGTTGCAACATCAACAACAACTGATGCTATTATTGAAGCTTAATTGCCTAGTAAAAGTCCTGTAACTGAAAATGGTATGGGTGCGGCTTCATCGCCCGTGGCGCGAACGATGAAGCCGCACCCATACCATTTTCTCCTGCACCCCCCCTTACATCCGCCCCTGACCATGTTTGTTTTTGTTTTGCTTTTTTGTTTGAATTGTATTAATCTCGTGATAGGGACGGGACGTGTGAATGAAAGTCAACGGGCGGGAGTGTGCAGGAGCGGAGCGAGTGACTTCGATCTATCAATCATAGCAATCATTTTCAGCTAGCCGTGCTGTCCAATATAACGAACAGAGCACGCATATTTGTAGTCATCTTTCTGTGAGCCAAAACTATTTCGACTTCTGTCTGTCGGCAAGTCAAAAAAGAACTACATATGCCAGAATGCAGCAGTGTGGCCAGCTTGCCGTATTCGCTGACTGGACAGACTAGACGACTGAAAGTGCACACACATCGTAGTGTAGTGAAACACCGTGTGTTAGGACTGGACTTATGGACTGGATTCTTTTTACCCCCCCCCCCCCCCCCCCCCCCACATGCCCATGCCTAGCCCTAGAAGGCCCAGTGTTGCTTTTTAGCAACATTAACCCTTTAATTATTTTAAAAAAATGTCATTATTTTTTTTTTTAAATATTTTTTCACATAAATATCATGGTTGAGGTTGATTGTTTAGAATTGCATTGAAATTAGTCATGATTTTTGCATAACAATACCCCCCACAGAGGCTGCAATTAGTCTCTTCAATTAATCTCTGGAATTTCTGCAATTTTTGATGATTTTTAACCTTTGACCTTTAGCCTTTAACCCTAACAAAAGTATGTAAAATGACTGCAATAAATATATTTTTGTGATTATTAGAATGTCTATTACGTGTACATTCATTATATTAAAAGATATCCCCCATTTATTTAAAAAAAAATATTATAATTAATTCATTAATTGGCATAAAAAAAAATCCTTTTTTTTTTTTTTTTTTTTTTACAACCTAGCAATAAGGTTGAAAACAGTTTTTCCCAAGTAGAAATAAGTCCGGACCTTGCAGGGCTATAGATCCGGCCCTGTTTTAACTAACCCTTTTTTCTTCCTCCATGTTGTTCTCACCTTCCTCCCTTCCAGAGCAGGGTGGAGGAGCTCCAGGCGCTGCTGGGCGCCGCCGAGGAGCGGGGCGCGGCGGCGCTGCAGGAGGCGGCGGCGGCGCGGCGGGAGGCGGAGGCGGCGGCGCGGGACTCGGTGGCGCTGGCCGACCACACGCAGGTGGTGTCGTCGCTGGGCAGCGCCATCAAGGAGCTGGAGGCGCAGGCCGACGCCCTGGGACAGCAGCTGGCACACAAGACCTCGCAGCTGGACGCCCTGCAGAACAGGTGGGTGGGTGAAGCAGGGCCGGATCTAGGCATGGGCATGGGGGGGGGGGGGGGTGGAACATTTCCCAATTGGGGGGGCAGGAGAAAATGGTATGGGTGCGACTTCATCGTACCCATACCATTTTCAGTTACAGGACTTTTATTAGGCAATTAAACATCAATAATAACATCAGTTGTCGTTGATGTTGCAACAATGTTGATGTTGCAACAATGTTGATGTTGCAACAATGCCCCCCCCCCTAAATGCCCAGACTGCCCCACCAAACATGATGGCACGCGAAACAACCCGAATTTCAAATGAAAGTGATTATATTTAAAAAATGATTTGAAACACTACTACTGCTACTAACTAACTACAGCTGTGGCACCACTAAACCAACAGCATTTCATCATTGAAAACATAAAACTCTCTGAGTCATACCGTTAGCTTTATGCATGCTGCGTGTCTGTTGCAACTTCAACAGCAACTGATGTTGTTATTGATGCTTTACTTGTCTTAAGTCCTGAAACCAAAAATGGTATGGGTGCGACTTCATCGCCCGTGGCGCAAATCCGCCACGTACCTCAAGTTTGTACCTCATGGGTGCTGCTGCTGTTAAGCCGTTTTGACAAATAAATCATGAAAAATAATTCAAAGTTTTGCGCCACCTTTTCAGCGCTTTCCCAAAAAATATCTACAAGATCTACAAGCTCTTTTCATACCAGGGCCCACTATTTATTCAGCATTATTCAGCGTGATGTTGAGTTTAGTTTCTCAAGCAAGGATTTTCAAGTTTGTGTCTACAATTTAGGAGAGATGGCAAAACGTTGTTCAAAAATAACAATTCTTCTACATTTTCAAATTGTGCAAATTCTTGAAAATTAACCAAAAATATCCGATCTCGGTATCAGATCTCAAGAGATCTGTTATTTTTGGAAAATGGTGAAAAAGTGGCGCAAATTTTTTGAAACATTTTTCAGGTCAAAATGAGTTAACACTAGCATGCCTGAGAGGTCATTTTGACAGTTTTTGTTGTTGTTGTTGCTGTTGTTGTTGTTGTTGTTTTGTTTTTGATATTTTAAAGTCTTTGCCCATGAAGGTTTCAGAAGGTTCTCCTTCCATGACCATCATCACTCATCATCATTCATCATTTCAAAAACTTTGCTCAAAAAAATCTAAACATGAATTTAAGCAATTGATAAATTTTGGCAATATTTTTCCAGGCATGCTAGTGTTAATGGAAGATCTTTGAAATGAAAAAAGGTTTGAGCACCATGTGGACTATACGTTTTAAGTTTTTGCTTTCTTTCACACCCTAAGGCTGGCGGCGGAGCAAAAGGATGCCGCCGCTGTGTGCGCGCCGAGCACGACTCAGTGAGACAGGGCCTGGAGGGCGAGGTGAGCCACCTGACGCAGCTCCTCCAGGGGGCCCTCAGGAAGCAGGACGAGATGGCTCTGGAGGCTGCAGCCGCCTGGCAGGAGGTGAATGTGACTCCTAAAGAAATGTGTAGCCATATTGAAGGACGGAGGAAATATTCAATTGGGATTAAATTGAAAATTTGAAATCATGAAAATTAGGGAGGCCGTGTTGGAGTGATTAAAAGGAGAATTCCACCCCAAAAGCGGTTTTTAACTTTATTTGCAGTTGATGTATTTGCAAAAAAAAAGTGGTCCAGTTGTTATTTAGTGAAAACACTCCTTAATGGCTGTTTCCCCTACCCCAAAATAAGCTTAGAATGGGTGTTGTTCAAATCCACCTCTTTACATCGCTCCAAAATGCCTTTTTTGTGCTATATATATTGTCTCTCAGGCGCGTGAGAGCCGGGCGGAGCGCGACGCCCTCCAGGGAGCTGCTGGCCTCCAGGGAGAAGGAGAACCAGAGCCTCACGTCGCGGCTGGCCGAGGCCCAGGACGCCGTGGGGCAGCTCAAACAGCTGGTGGAGAACCACGTCAGCTCTGAGAGGGAGAAGAACAAGAGGGTAAGGCAGGAGAACACCCGTGGCCGTGTAATAAATGATGTTGCTTGGTTTCTATTGCATCTTTGAAGGGATATTTCCACTTTCAAACAAATATTTTGGTCATTATCGTCCAGTCAAGCCCACGTGAACACCCTGGACAGTTATTACTTGATTCAGTATTTAGATATTTGATGTTCATTTTAGCTGCCATGCTCCTCTTCCCATTTTAACTTATAACTCCTTTTTTTAACAATGACAGATTCCGGGTCCATGCTTTATAATTTACTGCTTTCATAACAGAAAAATATATTATTATTATTAGCCTTATTATTACTTTCATGATCAAGCACAAGTGTTGTGATTGGTGAGTCGTTGTGAGTCGTTTACCATCGACCAACTATTTTCCCTTGGTGGATTTTGATTGGCCGATTTAGTGAATATTATTCCCCGGAGCTGTCATGAGTATTATCTCAGGGGTACTTCACTGCTCGTTCACCCTGCTTGTGCACAAGTTGGCATTCTACTGGGTGTGGTTCTAGTTATTGGTATTAGTATTGACCTTTCAACGAATGTATTTTACAAAGACTCCCCATTTCCCATGTGACAGATCGATGACCTATCACGGGAGGTGGGCAAGCTGAAGGAGGCTCTGAACAGCCTATCACAGCTGTCCTACGGCTCCGGCTCCGCCTCCAGCGCCGCCAAGAGGCAGCAGCAGAGCCTGCAGGTGGAGGCGCTGCAGCAGCAGCTCAAACAGCTGCAGTACCAACTGGCGGTAAGACCCTTCACCTATGTTTGGCTGGGACGCGTTTTGGTTGTTAGCATTGTTCGCGTCACTTAATACTTAGCTTTAGCATTACTTAGCGTCATTAGCATTATTAACCATACTTAGCATTATTAACATTTCACAATACTTGCCATTAGCATTACTTAGCATTATTGCCATTATTAACAATATTTAGCATTAGCATTACTTAGCATCATTAGCATTTTCAAAATTCTTAGAATTGGCATTACTTAGCATTATTAACAATACTTAGCATTGGCATTACTTAGCATTATTGGCATCATTAGCATTACATTCGAATTATTGGCATTACTTTAGATATCAGATCTACAAGCTCATAGCGTGCCATTTAGTGGCGTGCTATGAGCTTGGAGATTTGATATTTGGGGAAAATGTTCGGGTTGGTCTCCCTTTGTTCGCTGCCACTCGGGGTGGAAATTGGAACGAGTTGACAAAATTTACAGCCTTTACAGACTTTTCGAAAATAATTTATATCAAGACGATTACGCCACGGACAAAGCCAACTCGAGTCGTGACGAATCATGATGACACACACAAACTTTTGGGACAATAAAATAATTTCTAAGATGAAAAACGAAACAAAAAGTCTTGTATCATGCCGTTTTCTACTTCTTCCCAATTATATATTACTAGGACCTTACCCGTTGTGAATATATGAACACCAAATGATCTAGAGTGTGGTTAATGTGATTTAATATCAATAACAATAATGTAAGTATTTTGATGGAGTACTGCTGTAGTTGTACTTGATCAGGGGAAAAGGGGAAGCAGTGATAGCAAAGCAAGGTGCAGTTAACTGGTGATAAATGTTTTTGTTGCATTTAAGTAGGTGTTTGTGTGAACATCATGAAACCACTGGTTTAGAAAGTGGACACACACACACACACACACACACACACACACACACACACACACACACACTCAGTAGCCCATCCATATCAAAGTGCCGCACGCTGTGTGCTTGTGTTTCCAGGGACCACCAAATTGAACAATCCCTAAGGGGTCCTGATGCTTTCTGGGTACCTTTTAATGTGTTGTACAGTAACCTATTTTTATATCAAAGATATCAAAGATAAAACACCGTGGACCACCAATTGAGGATATTTGTAGACCCACAGACCCCAAAACTAAAGATTTCTTTTGCTTCTGTCCATGGCCATTAATCTTCCAGTTGTGTAGATTTGGACTAATTCGCATGATGGATATTTTAACTCTTGAGAGTGGCGGGTCCACCACCCCAGCTTTAATATATAAACAACAATGATAGAATGAAGTGCATTAATACAACGCTTTCAAAAGACTTGACTTCACACTCTGGCGTTGTCCAGTTTTACTGTAATTGACGCCCAGTGGAGAACAATAGACATTTCTAATGGCCTATCGTTATATGCAGTGCTTCGGGGATTATCCCTTTTCCTTGAGAGGGCTCCAGGTGGTCCCCAGCTAAATGATGGGACATTTGGTAAAGTTGGTAACCAAATGGAGGCTTATATCCGCTGGCAAACGTTTACGTGTGGTTAACCAACTTTCCATCATGTAGTTGGGGACCACGTGGAGCCCTCTGAAGGACCACTGGTGGTCCCCGGGACATAGTCAATGAAGAAAATAAAACATAACCTCGACTCGCGGCGTGTCGGCTGCTTTAGCCTACTCGACACGGTGTTTGAGGAGCAGTAGGACGTAGCCTATTCAGGCTGCACGAACAGCGCTCGAGCGCTCAGTTTCTGACCCCCCAATGTCGCAACTGTGACTCTACATGCCATTGATGTCGCAACGTTGACTCTGCATGCCCTTGAGCGGCCAGAGTGTTACAGACAGTAGACAGAGTTGCGACAACTCCATAGACATGTACAGGCAGTTCGCCATCATGGCACACAGCCCGGCCCATCTCTCTCTCTCTCAAACCCTTTTCCACCCACCGCGGCACGCTCGATCTTCCCCTAAGTGTTGCGACGTTCGACACCAAAATAGAATATAACGATATAATCCACCATGATTATAACAGCGCTGACTCTCGCATAGACACGACTGAGACATACAACGAATTGCCGATCCTCCATGCAGCCTCGCATTTCCTCGAGCACAATGACTACAACGAATCGCCGACCCTCCCTCACGCACACACGCATCGCAGCATGTCCCTGCTGTTGTACAACTCAACATCATATAATAAACAGAAAAGCGGTCGCGTGCGATTGTAGATGGGCCGTTTTCGTTTGCGAGGTGGCCAGGGAAAGAAATGCGCCTGCTGTCGTTTCCATGACGCAAGAGTTGTGTTACCCTCCGTAACTTATCATCATGGTGGGGCTGCTGCCCGCCACTTGAACATGCGAGTGAAAACTGAAAAGCGACATGGCAAACAAACAACTGTCCAGTTTGAACACGCTTCCTTCCCGGCGTATCGTAAATCCACATTGTGCCAGCGTTCTCCTCCTCCGACAACACCGCTCCTCCAGCAACGACTCCGCATGACAGTGGGGTTACACCGAAAACGGTGCCCGTGATGTGATGCGTGACTTTAGGGGGCGTTCGGACGTTGCCGATTATGCACTATTAAATTAATTATTAATTAACAATTGTTTTTTTTCCAGAAAAGGGCTTCGTTAGTCTCTTCCTAATGTTATGTTCAATGAGCATGTGAAAACTCAGAATGATTGCTGTAGTCAGTGACGACTTATGCCTGTTTCAGACATTCATTCGGACAGACAACTCCTTAATTTTAGTATGGATATGACGATATTGTGTTTGTTGTCATGATTTGTCACGACCTGAGTTGGCTTTGGCCGCGGCGTAATCGTCTTGATATAAATTATTTTCGAAAAGTCTATGAGAAAAATGAATGGGGAAAAGACTTCCGGAACAGGGGCGGTGACGTCAATGCGCAGCTCTATGTAGTCGACAAAAATGTATTTTTGTCGGGTGATTGTTCCCGAGTTGTTCCGACTGAACCTCCATATCTCTTTATGTCGATGTTCTTCTCCAGGAATCCAAGAAGCAGCACCATGAGATTGTGTCAGTCTACAGGATGCATCTCCTCTACGCCGTCCAGGTAACCTTCTGCTAGTCTATAGATGGTAGAAATCAAATAGATCTGTAACCTCAAGAGTAAATTATATTTAAACATCTTATAAATTTTCAATTAGAAAATGTTGAAGAATTGTTATTTTGACCAACATTTTTGCCAGCTATCTCTCCTAAATTGTAGGCAAAACTTGAAAATCCTTGCTTTTGGGTGTGAGAGATCGGCTTAATGATAATAACCCATTATTACCACATTATTACCATTTTGACAGCGTGTACCAGTTCCCACTAATATCCAGCAACTTCACAAAGCAATTGAGTCACTCAGTTTTTATTTGTTTGATATGAAGGGGGCCGGGTAGCTGAAAGGAATATCAACTTACAGTAACTTAAAAATTGTGTTCAGGGTGTTCACAAAAGCCTAAGTAGATGTTAAAATGGCCAAACCTTTTTTTGGAAGTGAAATGTCCTTTTAATTAATTATTGAAAAATAAAACCTCAAATTTTCGCGCACATGGACTCGGCCCCCGGCTTGGTACTGCCTTCAAAATATGGCCCTTGAGGAAAACTAATTGGGGAACCCTGCTCTATGCGAAGAAGATGTGTTGCACTGCATGAGGCAAATGGTGGTCACACCAGATACTGACTGTTTCGGAGGCCCATACACCCAATAAGGCACAACAAAATTGCACATTTCAGGGTGTCTTTTTATTGTGGACAGTCTAAGGTACACATGTGCACTAACCATGATGTCACATCTGCATCTTGATGTGGCACACCTGTGAGGTGGGATGGATTATCTTAACAAAGCAGAAGTGCTCAATATCACACATTTAGGCAGATTTGTGAACAGTGTTTGAGAGAAATGGTAATATTGTATATCTGGAATGAATTTTAGGTCATTTAAGTAAGTCCATCCCCTGAAAAATGTGATCAAAAATAAAAGTGTTGCATTTATATTTGTGTTCAGTGTATATTGAGCGGCCGTTGGACCGGCCCACGTGGCTTGTGGCCCACCGGGAGACCTCCCGGTACGCCCGATGGTCAGGCCGACGCTGAGGGTCCGTAATCTCATGTGGAAAAAGAGTTGATTGATCGTGATTTGTGATTGATCGTCCCTGTTTTTTTTGTATGTGTGTGTGTGTGTGTGTGTGTGTGTGTGTGTGTGTGTGTGTGTGTGTGTGTGTGTGTGTGTGTGTGTGTGTGTGTGTGTGTGTGTGTGTGTCCAGGGTCAGATGGACGAGGACGTCCAGAAGGCCTTGAAGCAGATCCTGATGATGTGCAAGATGCCGAGTTCGGCCAAGGAGTCGTGCTGAGATACCCGTTCTCTTTTTTCATTCACTCACAAGTCTTGCCGTGGTGGGACAAAAAAAAAACCCTGTTCATCTTACAAGCATCTCGCTTGTATTCACAACCAAGTAACCACAAATCAGGCCGGTCGACAAAACTGTGGATGCAGTGAATTCAGCTGAACTGCTGCTCTGTCTGTTTTTAGCGTCTCCTCTCTCAACCCTTTCCCTGCCATGGACGAGATTGGACGAGTTAAGCCCCGCCCACTTCTTTTTTTTTCTTCATTTCTTTAAAAATGTTGTTTACCCAAAAATCTGGGTAAGCCTGGCCTAGAGGCTACGACTGAACGAAAATATTTGCATTGGAGTGAATGATACGAGCATAGCAGCATGGTTTGGCCTGAAATCTCTGGCAGGGAAAGACCTTTTGAGGCCACGGGGGAAGGAGTTTTTTTTTAACAAACGGCAAATGCATACTTTGCACTGTATACCAACCTATCAACGGCGTTAAAGAGTCGACGCCTTGCAACAACAGTACAAACGGGTCCTAACCCCCCGCACCTGTTAATGATGTCTGCCGCTAACAAATGAAGATGACTGCCATGTGCCAACCAGCCAATCACGGCGTCTGGAAAAAAGGTACCTGCCGGTGGCTGATGGGATTTTTTTTTTGTTTTGTTTTGTTTGTTTTTTAAATGAGTGACGCTGTGAGCATGTTTTTTCTTGTCTTTCGATCGAACAAAGAGTCCGTCAGCTGTTCGAGAAAATCATTCTCGTTTGATCAAGTCTTTCGTGTCTGTTGTCGGCCTTACACACTACATACTATCATGTACCACCATGCAGTCGTGTGTTTGTGGCGTGTGTGCGTACGTGCATGGATATACCAGGGTTATTGTACTCAAAGGTGGAGTGCCATGACTTTTCTCCGCCCTAGAATATGATCATCAGGTATTATTTTTATATGAGGAGGATGGCGTTTTTTCAAAAACATGTACAGTATTTGTTAAAATGCTGTTTTTTTATGTGGTAGTGGGTGGAGGAGATCCACCTGAACTGAAGCCACTCCCACAGCTTCAGTTGTATGATAAAGGAGGAGGAGTTAGGGGAGGGGATGATAGTGTGATGTCACTATATTACTATTATTACGTTTGACTGGAAAGGTTTGAACCCTCCAGGAAGAAAGCCGAAATACAAAGGGAAGACATAAGGGAAGACATATTAAAAAAAAACACACCAAGTGGTCTAATGAAGTACTTAAAATTGTACAACATTGTAAAAAATACAAAAAAAATCACGGCACTCCATCTTTAATAAACCTAAGACTAAAAGGGAAAAGATGTAATTAACTGAAACGGCAAATTACAGCGAAAGAAAAAAAATACCCAAACTACTTATTAGCACTATACTGGAATTCTGAATGCAAATTCACACTAATATGTATCTGTTACTTCCCGATAACCGTGGGAATATGCACAAAATGTCAGACACACACACACACACCGACACACACACACACACACAACACACACACAATGTCACACACACACACACACACACCGACACACACACACTCAAACAGAGTATTGTTTGAAAACTACAGCACGTTGCTGCTGTCAATCATGCTGTATGTGTGGAACTCTTATGAATCAAACAGTGTTAGTTTTTATTTTTGCTTGTCGCGTTGTTGCCGCCATTGTCCGCGTCTTCTTGATGACGCTAAATTATTTGTCGCGTCATGACAACCAACGTGACATGCTGTCAATCAAACCACAGAACAGCTGTGGCAATTTTGTTTGTTTGTTTGTTTGGGGGGGCTGCACTTCAAATGAAGAAATGTATGATGTCGTTTTCTATCGATATTTTTCCTAATTGGCACAAAGCATTTATGCAAATGTATTTTTATTGAAATGTATAACCTGTTTCCTTCCCGAGTTACTGTAACCTTGAGGCGAGAAGAGGAGGTGTGATAGCTGTACTATCGATGGCCTTTTTTGTTTTGTCGATTGTTTTGTAATGGATTAATGCGATGTCTTTCTGCAACAACGTATATTATTATTAATGCACTATGATGTCTAGTGTCACCTGAATTGTGTTTTAGTTTGTTTAGTGTCTCTTGACGTTCTGCTTTTATGGTTTTATGCCCCGTTCGTTGTAGATTTGTCTCTAAAGATACCTAGCAAGTGATTGGTGTTATTGCAAAGTACCTGGTAATGTCCAACACTAAACCAACACCGTTTTATCATACATGAAAGAAAACTCGGAGTCCAACTGCTTTATGCATGCTTCGTGCCTGTTGCAACTTCAACAACTGATGTTAGTATTGAGGCTTACTTGCCTAATATATCCTAAGTCCTGTACAAGATGTAAATCTTCTGGGTCACAGAAGTAAAGAAATTATATAAGATAGAAGATACTGTTGGTCAGGGGCGTTTTGTCATTAGACAGACTAGGCAGTTGCCTAGGGCGCCATGAGGGGAGGGGGGCGACCATGAGGAGATTTTTCCTGGAGCCCCCCCTTACCAAATGGACCCGTAAGGGTCCATTTGGTAAGGGGGCTCCAGGGAAGATCTTGCCTAGGGCTCCAAATTGCTTAGAAATGCCACTGCTGTAGGTTTCGTGTCATAGGTAGCCTATAACCGTGCCAAAAAGCCCCCCCCCCCCCCCCACCCCTAATTGGGAAAGGTTACATCCGGGGCCTGTCTGTAATGTCGTCTGCATAGAAATGAGTACTTGAAAAGTAAACGCATGTCGGTTTCGTTGTGGATTTCAGGGAAAACCTTGTACAGGGCTCCAGTTTCGTATGAATCCTTTATATCTAAACATATTTTCCTTTTTTTTTTTTTTTTTTTTTTTACAATTTCGAAAAACATTTTTGAATGGCCGGACTGAAAGCTCACAACGTGCTACTGTAGATTGGCTAGTTAAAGGTAGGGGAAGAGATTTCACTTTTGTCAGATATCACCCCAATTTTTATTTTTTTCTGTTAAAATGCTCTATTATAATTTCAAATCACTTACCCTTACCTTTAAACCATTCAAAGGTTAGGGATAAGGGCTTTAGCACGTGACGAAAATTGACCTCGTATATAATGTCCAAGCCGTTGTGATACGAGGAAATGGGTAAAGAAATCTTTGACAGGCTTTTTCCCCCAAACCTCGGTTCATGTTTTACGTTATTTCATTAGAGAAAGTAAAACAATCACACCTGTGTAAAGCGAGGGTGCCCTCATTGTCTTAGAACGACCATTATTACAACATGATGTTTGTCTTGGCGAAGACGAAGCAAAGATTCATTTCTATTCACGGTCAATGGCGTTTCTTAAAACAAAAATCCTTGAAAAAACAAAACAAAAAACAGCTGTATATTGTAGGGGCTAGCATCCCTCAAAAAATAATTTGCTGCTTTTGAACATGGGGACAAATATGTATTTTTTAAAACCATTTAATGGTGATTTCTATATTACTATTTGGTTGCACCAAAATAAGAATACACATACCGATATTTTACTTACTCTAACAATGTGAGCCATGAACCTTGGTTGGAAAAAACAAATAAATAAAAATAAAATAAATATAGTGATCCTTTTAACACTTTAAACCTGGAATGCCATTATAGGCAATCCAGCGGAGCTACATAGCAGATGTAGAAGCTCACAATGCATCATATGAACCTCTTTTTAAAATGCTATGAAATAGGGCATCATTTCATGGGAGGGGAGAATGGAATATGGAGATGTGAGGTTTCAGCCATATGATATGCCATAGCTCTGTCTCTAGACAGCCGCAAACCTCTTTGCCTTATACTGCCGTTTTTCTCAATAAAATAAAATAATGGTCATTGATATTAAAAAATGGTTGAAAACCCACTGCTTTGTACCTTTTGAAATCAGTGGTTTGGGACAGATTTGTGGCTCATGGAACAATTCTTTTGGGGTCAGTCTGTCTTTTTTTTCCTTTCTTTTTTTAACCTTTTCTTATAAACACACAAATTCCTGAAATTCCACAAATAGAAACAATAGACCGTTCAGTAAGCCCCTCCCCAAAGTGCTATGGTCCTCCAATCACAACTAAGCATAACATGTGATAGACAAACCTCTCCACCAATAGCTTTCCTATATGATAAAACTTTGTTTTAAAACATAAATGTCACACATTGTTTTTTCCACTGCATAGGGCATGCCTTGCTGATGGAATTGGAAGAGATTTTGAAGGTTTCTTTCCAAAAAATGAACCATTTCACGTCATCTCAACAGTATTAGATTATTAACAATGAGTAGTTGGGGTGAGTTACTCAGGAAGTGTATTGAGTTGAAGTGATAGCTATTAATCATTAGTTGTTATATTACCGTTGCCTTGGCGACCCCAAACCTCAGATTAGTAACTGTAACATGAAGTCTTCTTTGGCCATCCCTTTTTTATGTTATGTATCGTTCAGCAATAAGTTGCTGCCATTGGCGATTTTAGGAAGGTTCCAAATGGATTTGACGCTCTCAAGACTTACAGATCTATAAGGGTCTAAGTGCCCCCCCTGCTGGAGAGCCTAAAAACGCCTATGGTTGCTGCCTTACACTGCTTAGAAAGAACGCACTATTTTACACCAGAGCCAAGAGTTCAGACGACATTATTCAGCGAAATGCCATCAATTAGCTCTTCACTAAGCCCCTCCCCAATCCGGCCTTGTCCAATAGGCATGTTGGAAGAGGAGAGCTTGACCTGGATAGCAACAGCTGCTAAAGTATCTGGATTGCCATTGGACACTGTGAGCAAACCCCACCCCAAAGGGTGGGGTTTGCTTAGAGAAGAGCTAATTCATTTGAACACGAGTTATTCAGGACGCAAAACCGCAATCCGTTCCATTTCTATCTTACTCAGGAACTTGAAACGAAATTCAACCACATCCACAACTCTTTATAGTCTAACCCTGAGGAGAAAACCTTTCTTTGTTTCTTTCTTTCTTTCTTTTGTAAGATCGTCTGTTGTTTATGTGTCTAGCTAGGATTTATACCGACTTCTCTCTCAGCTTTGCAGAGAGAGTAAAACAAGGCCTTTCTCAAAGTTCTGCCAAAGGGATGAGGAAAAAAACATAGTTATTTCTTTTATGGACCGTTTTATAGTGTAAATCCTAATGTTTTTTTTGTTTGTTTGTTTGCCATTGGCTTTTAAACGCCCACTTTGAATAAATTGTGAATCTGCATCCTTTGCTTCTCTGTGGTATGTTGTTTTGCGTGTTACTTTTATCAATCGAACGAACAGGCAGTGTTGCCAACTGCCAAAATCCAAAGTGCACTAGTGGCACTTCCAAAACTCACTAGAATGCGCTAGATGCTGAAGGGAAGCACCTGAGTTGTGTAGCAAAATCCAGCTTACAGAATATTTCGTGAAGATTCTTGTAAACCATATTTTTTCTGTTCTATGGACCCTAAAGGACACAAAAAAAGCGGTTTACATTTTTTTTCCCCCACCCTAACATTATTTTATCACCATGGTAACATGGCGTTGTGTATCAATCTGTCTGTATTACTGTCAACATCATTTCTCCAAATCTGCCAGCCCAATTTATACCAAATTTGGTCCAGGGGTGTATAATATGCTCTAGAAGACCCCATAAAAATGACACCATGATCGGCCCATAGGTGGCGCTACAGTACCAAATTAAAAATCATAAATCGCGATTATTCACAAACTAATTGTCTAATTCAAATGAAAATTGCTGGGTTTTTGCACAATGGGCTGAGACACAAGCCCTGCAAATTTGACCACAATCCACCAATGGGTGGCGCTACAGTAACCCATTTAGGAAGCAGATGCATGGTCTTCACATATTAATACAGTGATTTTCATGTAATTGCAATGTGATTCTTGTCACATTTAAGTAAATGTTAAAGCTCTGGGGGAGAAAGAGGCAATAGCCTTGGAATATTTTACACTAAATAAGACCACGCCCCATACCCCGCATCGAGGGACGTGGTGGTGGCATAGTTATAATACACAAACACCACATCAAATCAAAATCAGTCCAGTTAATTTTCCTGTTCCCTTCTCATTTGAACATTTCACCTTCAAACTGTCTGGCCCTAAACCATTGGTCGCAGCAGTCATAGACTGCCCAAACCTGCCCATCCATCTTCATCTACTTATCCTAGTTCGGGCCACGGGGGCAACAACTCCACCAGAGAGCTCCAGACTTCCCTCTCCCGAGCAACCGGGCGACCTCCTCCTGGGGGATCCTGAGGCGATCCAAGGCCAGAGAGTCAATGTATTCCCTCCATCTGGTCCTGGTCTGCCCCGGCGTCTCCTCCCAGTGGGACGTGCCTCGAGGACCTTCCTAGGGAGTTGCTCAAGAGGCATCCTGATCCTAACCAGATGCCCAAACCACCTCAGCTGGCTCCTTTCCAGGCGAAGAGGCTCTCCCGAGTGACTGAACTTCTCACTCTATCTCTAAGGGAGATGCCAGCCACCCGCTGGAGAAAACTCTTTTCAACCTCTTGTATTCATGACCTTGTTCTTTCGGTCATGACCCACACTTCGTGACCATAAGTGAGGGTAGGGATGAAGATAGCTCGGTAGACAGAGAGCTTTGCCTTCTGGCTCAGCTCTCTTTTTGTCACAACAGTGTGGTATAGTGACTGCAATACCGCCCCTGCTCCTCCGATTCTCCGGCTGATCTCCCTCTCCATCCTCCCCTCACTCGTGAACAAGACCCCGAGATACTTAAACTCCTTCACCTGGGGTAATGCCTCATTCCTGGACTGTACAATCCACCGGTTTCCCTCTCAATTTTCTGTATTTCTCACACTGCTCACTGAGATGCATATCTCTGTCTGGAGATGTCAATATCCACGTGGACTCACCTGACTTCAAAGCGCCACTGAATTCCTTGACATTTTAAACGTTATCAATCTTACTCAGCATGTCCGTTTTCCCACCCACAGAAGGACACACTGTGGATCTCATCTGTACTACAGGAATAACCACTCATAATGTCACCAGCATGGACCTTGGCTCCACCATCTTGGACCACCTAGCCATCATCATGGACATTGACACCCCCACTCCCCTCAACAATGAAAAACGCTCCATAACTTTCCGGAACCTCAAATCTATTAACCCCTACTCCATGTCCTCATTATTGTCCTACACCATATCTGACCCTAGTCCACCCACCCCGAACACTAAATTGGTCAATGTTTACAATGACACACTCTCAACCTGTCTCAATCAACTTGCCCCCACAATGACCACGCACGTCCTACACCCACTCAGGCCCCTGGTACACGGATAATCTACATCAACTAAAAAAACAGGGTTGTCAACTGGAACGGCTTGTCAAGAAAACAGGTTCATTCCAAGGCTTACAAACCGCACCTGGAACAATACAAAAATGCTCTCAACAGTGCATGCACCTCGATAGCTCAAAATGTGCCAAATTTTGATCAGGCTATAATAGCCAAACCCAAAATGTAATCAGAGTAAAACTTTTTTAGTTGTCCCACTACTCATCTGTTATTCAGTCCGGCAGCAACTACTCAATCCTTTATTGCAATAACTGCATCCAACCTCTCCTCCATAACCTCTGGCATGAAAATCTCCACCTGTATCCTTGACCCGATACCCATCACCTTGGTCATTGCCAGTCTTCCTGTTCTCTCATTGCCAGTCTTCCTGTTCTCTCTCCACTTATCACCAATATCATAAACCTCCCTCTCCACTGGCCAGCTCCCCCTGCTCTCATCTTGCCACTTTTACCCCAATATTGGAAAAATATTGGGGCAACTACTGACCCATCTCCAACCTTCCTTTCCTCTCCAAAATCCTGGAACACACTGTTGCCTCTCAGCTCAAGTTTCACATAGACTCCAATAACCTCTACGAAACACTTCAATCTGTTTTCCATTCCCTAGCACAGAAACCATTCTCACAAAAGTCACCAACAATATCCTCCTCTCTGCTGATTCCGTTCACCTCTCCATCCTCGTCCTCCTCAACCTCAGTGCCGCTTTTGACACCATCAGTCGCTCCATTCTCATCACCTGTCTCCAATCTTCCATTGATTCAACAGGAACTGCTCTTTCCTGGTTCAAATCCTACCTCTCTGATCGACAACAATTCATCTCTGTCAAGAACTGCAACTCCTCCACTACCCCCGTTACCCATGGTGTCCCCACGGCTGTTTTTGGTCCCCTGCTCTTCATCTTAAACATCCTCCCACACTGTCAGATCCTCCATCACCATGGACCTCAGTTCCACTCATTTGCCGATGACACACAGTTGTATTTCTCCACCAAAGCCATCACTCCAACCAACCAATAACTGCAATAAATCAGAAATCATCATCACTGGTCCCAACTCCCTCACCAGTTCTATGCAGGATTTTTCACTCAGCATTGATGGTTCCATTGTTTTACTTTCCACCCACATCTGCAACCTTGGCATCTTTTTTGACCCACCCTCTCATTCCTTCCCCATGTCAACCATGTAACCAAAACTGACTTCTTCTACCTCAAGAACATTGCTCGTCTCCGACCCTTCTTGTCATTTTCTGCAGCTGAAACTCTCATCCACGCCTTCATCTCATCACGCCTTGATTATTGCAAGAGTATCCTCCACAGCACAACCTCCAAAGTCCTCAATAAACTTCAATATGTCCAGAACTCAGCTGCGCGTCTGCTCACCAGCACCCGGTCCAGAGATCATATCACACCTGTTCTCTGTGACCTTCACAGGCTACCAGTCAAACAAAGAATCCACTGCAAAACACTCCTGGCCCCATATAAATCACTGATCAACCTGACTCCCCTCAATTAAGTTGCTTCTTTTTATTTTACCTCTGTAGTCACCCCCCATGCAATGTGTCTTTGGGTACTCAAAAAAGCGCTATATAAGTTTCTCCTACACCCACTCAGATTATTATTATTAATAATAGACGGTGGGGGGTAGTATTATTAATGTCCAATTATCGTGGATGCAATTACTTTTGGTCAAAAGAGAAAGTCAAGTTATTTTTTTACATTTGAAACAAAACACTGTCTGCGCGCGATTATTTAAGATTTTTGTAGCGAATTGGTCATTTCAAATATGTTATTGTAGCGCCACCTATTGGTGGATAGTGGTCAAATTTGCAGGGCTTGTGTCTCAGACCATTGTGCAAGAACCCAGCAATTTTCATTGAAATTAGACAAATTGTTTGTGAATAATCACGATTTTTGGTTTTGAATTTGGTACTGTAGCGCCACCTATGGGCCGATCATGGTGAAATTTTTATGGAGTGTTCTTGACCACATTATACACCTCTGGACCAAATTTGGTGTAAATCGGGCTGGCAGATTTGGAGAAATGATGTTGACAGAAATACAGACAGATTGATACACAAACGCCATGTTGCCATGGTGATAAAATAATGTTAGGGTGGAGGGAAAAAATGTAAACCGCTTTTTTTGTGTCCTTTAGGGTCCATAGAACAGAAAAAATATGTTTACAAGAATCTTCACGAAATATTCTGTAAAGTACACAATGACGTGGACTAGGAAGCACCTGAGATCGAAGCACACTACTAGAGAATGTAATGACCATTAATCGTCTACATTTTCTAGTTGTGTAGACTTGGGCTAACACACATTATGAATATTTTAACTCTTGAGAGTGTAAAAATGAAACCAAATGGACCCGCAAGGATCCATTTGGTTTACATCTGGTTAACCAGCTGTCCATCATTTAGCCTGGGGACCACTGTTTGAAAACCTCTGTCATAGGAGGAAAAATGGTGAAAACTGAGGGTTTATCTCTGGCGCCTGTTAACCAATTCCGCCCTAACTCACCAGCAAAAAAAAGCACTACATTTTCCGCCAGGAGTTTTTCACTAATTTTGGCGCTAGGGGGGTCTGGAAAAGAGATAAATATAAATGCGCCAGGTTGGCAACACTGCCAAGTGCCAACAGGCAGATTGTGACCTTATTTGAGGATATTTAGCACTTTATCATTTACAATAGAGAATACTATATTATAGGCTGTCGTTTTTGTTTATTTTATCCTCAAAAATGATGAAAAACAGCATATGTCCTTCCCCGATTTTGACATTTTTTGAAGATCTTAAAAAATTATGAAAATTATGAACAGCATACTATATACTATATACTATAGTATACTTAAGTATAAGTAGAGGTATAGTAAGTATGACCTTAGTATACTAATAGTTTACTTGTTATACTTAGTATTCTATGTATATACTTCTAAGTTTACTTATATCATACGTATAGTACACTACACAGTTTACTTGGCCCTTTATTTATATCAAATGTTATTTAAGTCAAGCAAACCTGTTTTTGATTGTTTTGTCCTTGCACTAGGGTTTTGCATGACAGAAATAGTAAGGTCCACACAAAAAATATCATTTTAAATATTTCATTAACTAAGTTTAAGTAAATAATGATCAAATTAGGCTATTTATGTTATGCAAAACCCTAATGCATGACAAAACAGAAACAAACATGTTTGCTTGACTTAAATTACATTGGATATTGGTAGTATACTAAATAAAGGGCTAAGTAAACTGTGTAGTATGATGTAGGTAAACTTAGAAGTATATTCATCATAGTATACCAGCAAGTATAACAACATGTAAACTAGTAGTATATAGGGTTGCCACATGTGTCTGACAAAAATCCTGGACATTTTGACCATCCAATCGGGGGCCTATTATCGGCGGCGATTATCGGCCTTTTGGTCGGAAGCAACGCACCTCTTTAAACATCTACCGGCAACCCAGAAATATATCACACTTTTACACTGAAATGTTACTGCTCTCATTATTTTATTACTCTTCTGCATATCAGATTAATAATTAGGCTGCTTAACCATTAATTTCCAACTCTTTCTGGAGCAGTCCAGTTTTCATTTTTTCTCATCAGTTATCTTTAGATAAACAGATTTAGATTCAGGAGTTTTTACACTAATTTTGGTGGTCGGGGGTCTGGAAATATAGCGACAAATGTGCCAAGTTGGCAACACTGGTACGTGCAGACTGAGACAGATCTGAGACTGTGAGTGACGCAAGTCAGGTTAGTTGCGGTCTCTAGTTTTGGCCACGTAAAAAAGAAAGAAAAAAAAAAATCTTTTGACCATGTATAAAAATCCGGGACATTCATGTGTCCAGGATTTATTTTATTTTTTTCCTGGACAGACCATGAAAATCCGGGACAATCAGGAAAATCCGGGACGTGTGGCAACACTAGTAGTATACTAAGGTCATACTGCACTTAAAGTGCACTAAAAGTATTAAAATGGTACACTAACAGTATAGCAACAATATAAACTATTAGTATACTAAGGTCATATGCAAAGTGCACTGGAAGTATAAAACTAGTACACTAGCAGTACAGTATAGTATGTCGTTTTTCATCGGTTTTGAGGAAAAACCAAAGGCTATATAGTACATGGTCTCGGACGACATACTACACTATGCCGTCTTTCATCGGTTTTGAGGATTTTTGAAAAAATGTCGAAATCGAAGCAAAACCCAAGGGTATCGTACATGGTCTCGGACGACATGCTATAGTATGCCGTTTTTTATCATTTCTGAGAATTTTTGAAAAAATGTCGAAATCGAAGAAAAACCAAAGGCTATAGTACATGGTCTCAGACTACATGCTATAGCCGTTTTTCATCGTTTTTGAGGATTTTGAAAAAATGTCGAAAGCGAAGAGAGAATTTTTGACAATTTTTGACATTTCAAAAAATGTCAAAAATGCAAGGCTATTGCCTTACGATCTTGCACAGCATGCCGTATTTCACCATTTTGAGGATTTTTGAGGATTTTCGAAAAATGTCGAAATTTTGAAAAAAGCGCAAGGCTGTAGCCTTACCGTTTTTCATCGTTTGGACGATTTTGTTAGATTTTCGAAAAATGATGAAATCTGGCAAAACACAAGGCTATACCCTTACGATCTTGCAGAGCATGCCCTTTTTCATCGTTATGAGGATTTTTGAGGATTTTCGAAAAATGTCGAAATTTGGAAAAAAGCGCAAGGCTATAGCATTACCGTTTTTCATTGTTTTGAGGATTTTCGAGGATCTTCGAAAAATGACGAAATCGAAGAAAAACGACAGGCTATAGTACATGACCTCGGACCACATACTATAGTATGACGTTTTTATCGTTTTTGAGACTTTGAAAAATGTCGAAATCTAGGAAAGACGACATCATTTATATGAATAAATAAAAAAACAGCAGAGATAAATGTCATTTTTCTGTATAAATGGTGCTACTCAAATACAAATAAAGACTGAGCCACAACATCCACCTGTCCCATCTGTGTGTTTGGCTCCAGACAACAGGCCTTTATCTGGAGGTTCGGAGTTCAAACCCCACTCAAGTACTTACTTTTAGGAACGACATTGAATTCACCCCATTATAAATTATAAAGCTTTATATTTCTACAATGATGAAACTTCTCAAAGATTCCTTTCCAGGCAAACATACTTTATAGGAATAAAAACAAAACAAAAAAAACAGCAGAGATAGATGTCATTTTTCTATATGAATGGTGAATGGTTTCGAAAGGCTATAGCCTTGCGTTTTTGCCAGATTTCGTCATTTTTCGAAAATCTTCAAAAATCATCAAAACGATGAAAAACTGTAAGGCTATAGCCTTGCGTTTTTCTCAAAATTTCGACATTTTTCGAAAATGCACAAAAATGCTCAAAACGATGAAAAAAAGCATGCTGTGCAAGACCGTAAGGCTATAGCCTTGCGTTTTTGCCAGTTTTTGTCATTTTTGAAAATCCTCAAAATCATGAAAAACCGTAAGGCTATAGCCTTACGTTTTTTCAAAATTTTGACATTTTTCGAAGATGCTCAAAAATGCTCAAAACGATGAAAAAAAGCATGCTGTGCAAGACGAAGGCTATAGCCTTGCGTTTTTGCCAGTTTTTGTCATTTTTTGTCATTTTTCGAAAACCCTCAAAATCATGAAAAACCGTAAGGCTATAGCCTTACGTTTTTTCAAAATTTCGACATTTTTCGAAAATGCTCAAAAATGCTCAAAACGATGAAAAAAATCATGCTTTGCAAGACTGTGACGCTATAGCCCTGTTTTTTTGCCAGTTTTTGTTATTTTTCGAAAATCCTCAAAATCATGAAAAACGGTGAGGCTATAGCCTTGCGTTTTTCTCAAAATTTCGACATCATTCGAAAATGCTCAAAAATGCTCAAAACGATGAAAAAAAGCATCCCGTGCAAGACCGTAAGGCTATAGCCTTGCGTTTTTGCCAGTTTTTGTCATTTTTCAAAAATCCTCAAAATCATGAAAAACGGTAAGGCTATAGCCTTACGTTTTTTCAAAATTTTGACATTTTTCGAAAATGCTCAAAAATGCTCAAAACAATTAAAAAAAAGCATGCTGTGCAAGACTGTAAGGCTATAGCCTTGCGTTTTTGCCAGTTTTTGTCATTTTTTTGTCATTTTTCAAAAATCCTCAAAATCATGAAAAAACGTAAGGCTATAGCCTTACGTTTGTTCAAAATTTCGACATTTTTCGAAAATGCTCAAAAATGCTCAAAACAATTAAAAAAAGCATGCTGTGCAAGACCGTAAGGCTATAGCCTTGCTTTTTTGCCAGTTTTTGTCATTTTTCGAAAATCCTCAAAATCAGGAAAAACGGTAAGGCTATAGCCTTGCGTTTTTCTCAAAATTTAGACATTTTTCGAAAATGCTCAAAAATGCTCAAAACGATGAAAAAAAGCATGCTGTGCAAGACCGTAAGGCTATAGCCTTGCTTTTTTGCCAGTTTTATCATTTTTCGAAAATCCTCAAAATCATGAAAAAACATAAGGCTATAGCCTTACGTTTTTTTCAAAATTTCGACATTTTTCGAAAATGCTCAAAAATGTTCAAAACGATGAAAAAAAGCATGCAAGACCGTAAGACTATAGCCTTGCTTTTTTGCCAGTTTTTGTCAGTTTTGGAAAATCCTCAAAATCATGAAAAACGGTAAGGCTATAGCCTTGCATTTTTTTCAAAATTTCGAAATTTTTCGAAAATGCTCAAAAATGCTCAAAACGATGAAAAAAAGCATGCTGTGCAAGACCGTAAGGCTATAGCCTTGCGTTTTTGCCAGTTTTTGTCATTTTTCGAAATTCCTCAAAATCATGAAAAACCGCAAGGCTATAGCCTTGCTTTTTTGCCAGTTTTTGTCATTTTTCGAAAATCCTCAAAATCATGAAAAACGGTAAGGCTATAGCTTGCATTTTTTCAAAATTTCGAAATTTTCGAAAATGCTCAAAAATGCTCAAAACGATGAAAAAAAGCATGCTGTGCAAGACCGTAAGGCTATAGCCTTGCGTTTTTGCCAGTTTTTGCCAGTTTTTGTCATTTTTTGAAAATCCTCAAAATCATGAAAAACGGTAAGGCTATAGCCTTGCGTTTTTTTCAAAATTTGACATTTTTCGAAAATGCTCAAAAATGCTCAAAACGATGAAAAAAAGCATGCTGTGCAAGACTGTAAGGCTATAGCCTTGCGTTTTTAACAGTTTTTGTCATTTTTCAAAAATCCTCAAAATCATGAAAAACGGTAAGGCTATAGCCTACGTTTTTTAAAATTTTGACATTTTTTTCGAAAATGCTCAAAAATGCTCAAAACGATAAAAAAAAGCATGCTGTGCAAGACCGTAGGGCTATAGCCTTGCGTTTTTGCCAGTTTTTGTCATTTTTCGAAAATCCTCAAAATCATGAAAAACCGTAAGGCTATAGCCTTACGTTTTTTCAAAAATTTCGACATTTTTCGAAAATGCTCAAAAATGCTCAAAACGATGAAAAAAAGCATGCTGTGCAAGACCGTAAGACTATAGCCTTGCTTTTTTGCCAGTTTTTGTCATTTTTCGAAAATCCTCGAAATCATAAAAAACGGTAAGGCTATAGCCTTGCGTTTTTTATCAAAATTTGACATTTTTCGAAAATGCTCAAAAATGCTCAAAACGATGAAAAAATGCATGCTGTGCAAGACCGTAAGGCTATAGCCTTGCGTTTTTGCCAGTTTTTGTCATTTTTGTCATTTTTCGAAAATCCTCTAAATCATGAAAAACCGTAAGGCTATAGCCTTACGTTTTTTCAAAATTTCGAATTTTTCGAAAAATGCTCAAAAATGCTCAAAACGATGAAAAAAAGCATGCTGTGCGAGACCGTAAGGCTATAGCCTTGCGTTTTTGCCAGTTTTTGTCATTTTTTGTCATTTTTCGAAAATCCTCAAAATCATGAAAAACCGTAAGGCTATAGCCTTGCGTTTTTTTCTAAATTTGACATTTTTCGAAAATGCTCAAAAATGCTCAAAACAATGAAAAAAAGCATGCTGTGCAAGACCGTAAGGCTATAGCCTTTCTTTTTTGCCAGTTTTTGTCATTTTTCGAAAATCCTCAAAATCATGAAAAACCGTAAGGCTATAGCCTTACGTTTTTTCAAAATTTCGACATTTTTCGGAAATGCTCAAAAATGCTCAAAACGATGAAAAAAAGCATGCTGTGCAAGACTGTAAGGCTATAGCCTTGCTTTTTTGCCAGTTTTTGTCATTTTTCGAAAATCCTCAAAATCATGAAAAACGGTAAGGCTATAGCCTTACGTTTTTTTCAAAATTTCGACATTTTTCGGAAATGCTCAAAAATGCTCAAAACGATGAAAAAAAGCATGCTGTGCAAGAGTGTAAGGCTATAGCCTTGCTTTTTTTTGCCAGTTTTTGTCATTTTTCGAAAATCCTCAAAATCATGAAAAACGGTAAGGCTATAAATAGCCTTACGTTTTTTCAAAATTTCGAAATTTTTCGAATATGCTCAAAAATGTTCAAAACGATGAAAAAAAAAGCATGCTGTGCAAGACTGTGAGACTATAGCCTTGCTTTTTTGCCAGTTTTTGTCATTTTTCGAAAATCCTCAAAATCATGAAAAACGGTAAGGCTATAGCCTTGCGTTTTTTTTCAAAATTTGACATTTTTCGAAAATGCTCAAAAATGCTCAAAACGATGAAAAAAAGCATGCTGTGCAAGACCGTAAGGCTATAGCCTTGCATTTTTGCCAGTTTTTGTCATTTTTGTCATTTTTTGAAAATCCTCAAACTCATGAACAACCGTAAGGCTATAGCCTTACGTTTTTTCAAAATTTGACATTTTTCGAAAATGCTCAAAAATGCTCAAAACGATGAAAAAATGCATTGGTGCAAGACCGTAAGGCTATAGCCTTGCTTTTTTGCCAGTTTTTGTCATTTGTCGAAAATCCTCAAAGTCATGAAAAACGGTAAGGCTATAGCCTTACGTTTTTTCAAAATTTCGACATTTTTTCGAAAATGCTCAAAAATGCTCAAAACGATGAAAAAAAGCATGCTGTGCAAGACTGTAAGGCTATAGCCTTGCTTTTTTGCCAGTTTTTTTCATTTTTCGAAAATCCTCAAAATCATGAAAAACGGTAAGGCTATAGCCTTACGTTTTTTTCAAAATTTCGAAATTTTTCGAATATGCTCAAAAATGTTCAAAACGATGAAAAAAAAGCATGCTGTGCAAGACTGTAAGACTATAGCCTTGCTTTTTTGCCAGTTTTTGTCATTTTTCGAAAATCCTCAAAATCATGAAAAACCGTAAGGCTATAGCCTTACGTTTTTTCAAAATTTCGAATTTTTCGAAAATGCTCAAAAATGTTCAAAACGATGAAAAAAAGCATGCTGTGCAAGACTGTAAGACTATAGCCTTGCTTTTTTGCCAGTTTTTGTCATTTTTCGAAAATCCTCAAAATCATGAAAAACGGTAAGGCTATAGCCTTGCGTTTTTTTCAAAATTTGACATCTTTCGAAAATGCTCAAAAATGCTCAAAACAATGAAAAAAAGCATGCTGTGCAAGACCGTAAGGCTATAGCCTTGCATTTTTGCCAGTTTTTGTCATTTTTGTCATTTTTTGAAAATCCTCAAAATCATGAACAACCGTAAGGCTATAGCCTTACGTTTTTTCAAATTTGACATTTTTCGAAAATGCTCAAAAATGCTCAAAACGATGAAAAAAAGCATGCTGTGCAAGACCGTAAGGCTATAGCCTTGCGTTTTTGCCAGTTTTTGTCATTTTTTGTCATTTTTCGAAAATCCTCAAAATCATGAAAAACGGTAAGGCTATAGCCTTACGTTTTTTCAAAATTTCGACATTTTTCGAAAATGCTCAAAAATGCTCAAAACGATGAAAAAAAGCATGCTGTGCAAGACCGTAAGGCTATAGCCTTTCTTTTTTGCCAGTTTTTGTCATTTTTCGAAAATCCTCAAAATCATGAAAAACGGTAAGGCTATAGCCTTGCGTTTTTATCAGAATTTGACATTTTTCGAAAATGCTCAAAAATGCTCAAAACGATGAAAAAAAGCATGCGCTGTGCAAGACCGTAAGCTATAGCCTTGCGTTTTTGCAGTTTTTGTCATTTTTTGTCATTTTTCGAAAATCCTCAAAATCATGAAAAACCGTAAGGCTAAAGCCTTGCGTTTTTTTTCAAATATTCGACATTTTTCGAAAATGCTCAAAAATGCTCAAAACAATGAAAAAAAGCATGCTGTGCAAGACCGTAAGGCTATAGCCTTGCGTTTTTTTCAAAATTTCGACATTTTTCGAAAATGCTCAAAAATGCTCAAAACGATGAAAAAAAGCATGCTGTGCAAGACCGTAAGGCTATAGCCTTGCTTTTTTGCCAGTTTTTGTCTTTTTTTGTCATTTTCGAAAATCCTCAAAATCATGAAAAACCGTAAGGCTATAGCCTTACGTTTTTTTCAAAATTTCGACATTTTTCGAAAATGCTCAAAAATGCTCAAAACGAAAAAAAAAAGCATGCTGTGCAAGACCGTAAGACTATAGCCTTGCGTTTTTGCCAGTTTTTGTCATTTTTTGTCATTTTTTGAAAATCCTCAAAATCATGAAAAACCGTAAGGCTATAGCCTTGCGTTTTTATCAGAATTTGACATTTTTCGAAAATGCTCAAAAATGCTCAAAACGATGAAAAAATGCATGCTGTGCAAGACCGTAAGGCTATAGCCTTGCGTTTTTGCCAGTTTTTGTCATTTTTTGTCATTTTTCGAAAATCCTCAAAATCATGAAAAACCGTAAGGCTATAGCCTTACGTTTTTTCAAAATTTCGACATTTTTCGAAAATGCTCAAAAATGTTCAAAACGATGAAAAAAAGCATGATGTGCAAGACCATAAGACTATAGCCTTGCTTTTTTGCCAGTTTTTGTCATTTTTCGAAAATCCTCAAAATCATGAAAAACCGTAAGGCTATAGCCTTACGTTTTTTTCAAAATTTCGACATTTTTCGAAAATGCTCAAAAATGCTCAAAACGATGAAAAAATGCATGCTGTGCAAGACCGTAAGGCTATAGCCTTGCGTTTTTGCCAGTTTTGTCATTTTTCAAAAATCCTCAAAATGATGAAAACCGTAAGGCATAGCCTTACGTTTTTTCAAAATTTCGACAATTTTCGAAAATGCTCAA
>CM076985.1:9283594-9376094 GCA_039105355.1 Benthosema pterotum
CCCCCCCAATTGGAACATGTTACATCCGGGCCTGTTTCTCTGCACTCTTATGTAAACAGGAGATAAGAAATAAAAAGAGCGCAGCGCAGACTGTTCCTGCTTTAATTGGATCCATGTCTAAACAAGACACTAAGCTATTTCCCCTCTTTATTTCTTTCCTCTTTGCTGACTTTGACGGCAGCCTACAGTTCATGTTCTCTGGCAGCGGGTTGCTACTTTAGTCTACAACTGAAACCTCATTGAGTTTTTTTTAAAGGGGAACTCCACCCATCTTTCAATATTTTAATATGTCATTAATATACCTTAGAGATGTTGTGTGGACATGATAAAAAAAGTTCCCATTCTGGATTTCCTAAAATGTAGGTCTGAAAAAATTCATTAAACATGGTTGAAACATCTGATGACATCATTGAAGAATGTATTTCACCATGTTAATGATTTTTTTTTTTTCAGACCAAATGGACCCTAGCGGGTTCATTTGGTTCCATTTGAAACGCCCATTTGTACCCTCTCAGGAAAATTTTGAAAATGGGTGGGAAATCCCCTTTAAGTCACATTTCACCTGGAATATTTCAGTGCTAGTCTGGTGTTATCTACTATACGTCTTATCTGAATTGTTTAATTTGCGGGACAGAAGTATTGCTTGTGTGGGACATGTTGGGAAAACACGTTGCTAACACAGTTAGCTTTGATACAACATACGGCAACGTTGCTTCGACACCAGCTACTGAAAGGACCTGCCCACCTCAGACATCAGCAACATTATGATGTCATGAGCACATGAAGCTACTGAAAGCCCCGGCTCAACTCAGACATCAGAACATTATGATGTCACTGAGCATCATGAAGCTACTGAAAGACCCGCCACCTCAGACATCAGCAACATTAAGATGTCACTGAGCATCATGAAGCTACTGAAAGGACCGCCCCACTCAGACATCACAACATTATGATGTCACTGAGCATCATGAAGCTACTGAAAGACACGCCCACGCCGACATCACAACATTATGATGTCACTGAGCATCATGAAGCTACTGAAAGACCCGTCACCTCAGACATCACACTTTATGATGTCACTGAGCTCATGAAGCTTACTGAAAAAGACACCAGAAGCCCAATTTACAATACAAAAATCTGAAGCTACTGAAAGACCCGCCCACCTCAGACATCACAACTTTATGATGTCACTGAGCATCATGAAGCTACTGAAAGACCGCACCTCAGACATCACAACATTATGATGTCACTGAGCACCATGAAGCTACTTAAAGACCCTCCTACCTCAGACACCAGCAACATTATGATGTCACTGAGCATCATGAAGTTACTGAAAGGACCCACCCACCTCAGACATCAGCAACAAAATACAACTGCCTGGGTAAAATTCACTCATGTTTAGTGTTCTAGGGCAGGGGTTTTCAACTGGTGGTCCGGGGACCACCAGTGGTCCCTGAGAGGGTTTCAGGTGGTCCGCAGGATAAATGATAGAAAGTTGTTTAACCAGATGTAACTCTTTGAGAGCGTAAAAATGAAACCAAATGGACCTTTGCGGATCCATTTGGTTTCATTTTTTACGCTCTTAAGGGTCAAAATATTCATCATTTCAATTAGCCTACAAGTAGAGAATGTAGAAGATTAATGGTCATTTTGATCTGTATGTTTGACTGTTTTGTTTCCCAAATCCAGCCTGGAATTGTGAACAAAAGTAAAAAATCTTTAGTTTTGGGTCTGTCGGTCCAAAACGTCATCAAATGGTGGTCCGTAGCTCACATTCTGAATAAATAGTGCGCCCTGGTATCAAAAAGGTTGAAAACCACTGTTATATGGATAGTATCCCATCCCATCCCTTCTCTCTGTCTCTCTCTCTGTCTCTCTCTCTGTCTCTCTCTCTGTCTCTCTCTCTGTCTCTCTCTCTCTCTCTCTCTGTCTCTCTCTCAGATCAGCAGATTAAACCTCTGCTGCTCCAGGAGGTTTAACAGCATTAATATCCTTTTACAGCACACAGGCCACAACCACGCCATTCCATGCCAAACCCCACCAAGCCGCGCCAAATCAAATAAACAAGCCTAAGCGGAGAGACATTTATATGATGCCTTGCAAAATGTTTGATTCCATAATGTAGCGGATTCTTTTGTTTTTTCTTCTTATGCTTCTTTTTAAAAATCACTCTTGAGCATTCAATGCAGCACCCAACCCGATCAACAGAAGACAAAAAACTTAAAATGTGACATGAAAGTGTGACGTACATGTTGTGTAGATGGCTTTGAAAGGCTTTGTTCAGAATTTCCAAATACGGCCTTTAGGACCAACTTATGTGCAAGTGATTTGTCAAACATCATCAAACTACTGGATCGAGGTCTTCATTTTCGTTACCATCTAAACCCCTTATCCTAAACCCCTCATCATTTTTTTTTACTATTTTGAAAAACTTTTTGGAATAGTTCACAATGTGTCAATCTATTGACACATTGTGAGCTTGTAGACTGGCCATTTAAACTGTTGAAAAATGTTCTTTTTTAATAGTTTAAAGGGCAAAGTTAGTTAAGGGATAAGGGGTGGAGCCCCTAGTATCTAACCCTGACTCCTAACCCCCTAACCCTACAACAACGCAAGTATGAAGAACAATCTATCGATCTATCTATCGACCTATCTATTGCTCAATCTGATTAAATGAAAGCTTATCTGACTCAATCTGGATTGGGCGAAAAGCTATATCCTGGTTGTAACTCAAGTAGTAACCAACTCAACTATACTGAATGAAAACATGGGTGTGTGGATGCTCACAGAATGAAGGTCTGGATTTGGAGAGCGGAGGAGGAGGAGGAGTAGGCAGTGTAATCCACTAGCGCACACATCAATTACACACGTTTTGAGCCTCTGAATAACATGGGGGTTGCGGTGTGTGTGTGTGTGTGTGTGTGTGTTTGTGTGTGTGTGTGTGTGTGTGTGTGTGTGTGTGTGTGTGTGTGTGTGTGTGTGTGTGTGTGTGTGTGTGTGTGTGTGTGTGTGTGTGTTGTGTGTGTGTGTGTGTGTGTGTGTGTGTGTGTGTGTGTGTGTGTGTGTTGCGTGTGTGTGTGTGTGTGTATGTGTAACCCTTTGTAATCCCTTTTCAGTCCAACAGCTGGGGAGGGGAGTGGGCTAAAGTAGGCTAACCATGTCTACAATAGACTACACAGATAATACACCAAATAATAGAGTATACACCAGAGCCATAGAGGCAGCCAAGAGCCCAGATCTGCGACAAAACGTGTTCACCTCATGGGACCATGCAGTCCAATGGCGGCTCCTCTCCCACATAGACTAGTATTGGAGAATAGTGACTAAAGTGCCTGAGCGAAGTTTACAGAATGCATAGGCTGTTACAGTGACAAACAGGTTACGTGAACCTATACTCAGGGCTTGACACTAACACTTGCCCGCTTGCCCGGGGCAAGTAAAAAAAATGGTGGGGCAAGTGAAGACTGCTACCTGGTTGCCCGATCGGGCAAGTATGCAACATAGTGCACTATAACACAACACAAGATAAATTTGTCTTGAAGGCAGTCATTGCACTCTGCCTCTGTGTCTTTCCCTGCTTTCTAGCTATCCACAATTCCAGGCTGGATTTGGGATCAAATCATCAAAATGACCTAATCTTCTACATTCTATAGTTGTGTAGACCTGGGCTAATTAAGATGATGAGTTTTAACTCTTGAGAGTGTAAAAATGAAACCAAATGGACCTGCAAGGGTCCATTTGGTTTCATTTGAGGGACACATACACACTATGATATTAAGTGTTAAAAACAATTTTAGGAATTCATGTCATTTGCACTTGAAAGTCGCCTGAAAAGACGAATCCCACGTGAAGCAAGGGAAACGCGGGAATACTTTCCGACGTCGATTGTACCATGGAAGTGACTGTGAGAGCAAAAACACAGCCGATTGGTTACAGAGTATATAGGAATGTCTGTCTCCCTGTAAGGCTGTGGCGGCTGGCCAAAAAACATTCCCAGAAACCATGTCACAATGCCTGCCAGTTTCCTAAATGCGGATGAATGCACGCACACAGACACACAGACACACACAGACACACACAGACACACACAGACACCACAGACACACAGACACACACACACACACACACACACACACACACACACACACACACACACACACCACACACACACACACACACACACACACACACACACACACACACACACTCACCTCACCGATTCTATTCACAATTTGGGCCAAACAACTGTAGCGTAGATAGAATGTATGCCCTCAGGAAGACAGATTCAAACAAAGTGTCTTCTGAATCCTGACAGGGCCGGATCTAGGCATGGGCATGGGGGAGGGGGGGGGGGTCCCCCTAAATGCCCTGATGCACCAAGCATGATGGCATGCAAACAACCCAAATTTCGAAGATATTTCAAATTAAATTGCTTACAGTGTCCCTAAAATGAATTGAAACGCTACGGTACCAGAACAGTGGCCTTGTGGTTAGAGTGTCCGCCCTGGAACTGGGAGGCTGGGGTTCGATTCCGGTCGGGTCCATACCCAAAGACTGTAAAAATTGGACCCAATGCCTCCCTGCTTGGCACTTAGCATCAAAGGGATGGATTGGGGTCAAAATCAGCTAATGATTCCCGAGCGCGGCAAGCCGCAGCTCACCGCTCCTTGAGCTCACCGCTCAAGTGATGGGTTAAAAGCGGAGGTCCAATTTCGCTGCGGTAAACGTAGTGACAAATCATGCGACTTTGACTTTGACTACTAATTACAATTGTGGCACCACTAAACCAGCAGCATTTCATCATTGAAAATAGAAAACTCTGTGTCAGATCTTTAGCTTTATGCATGTTGCGTGTCTGTTGCAACTTCAACAACAACTGATGTTATTATTGATGCTTACTTGCCTAATATAAGTTCTGTAACTGAAAATGGCATGGGTGCTTCTTCTGTCTGTCAGCATTTGTCTGTTGCTCAAATGCTGAATAAATAGTGGGCCCCGTTTTGTTTGCCACAGAAAATCCTTACTTCTTTATCTGTTCGTATCCTATAGCTGTCTGTGGTGGTGACCTTGGTATCCTTGTTACTGTACTGTCATTGCATGAGATTTCTGTCGCCAGGGAAGTTGATGGCTGCTTTCAGAATGTGTGTTCCACACATCCATCCATTTTCAATTTTTTATCTAATTAATTTGAAGCTTCGTAATTAATTAATCTCAATTAATCTCATGTTTTGTGTCAATTAAAACACATTGGTAGTGTGGGAGTGAGTTTTTCTGAATCAAAACTGTGTCCACAGTGCAACGTCATATGTTGAGCGTGACGGTTAGAGACAGCGTTAGTAATTTCAGACCAATGGGAGGACGAAACAGTGGGAGTTGGGATCAATGGCAGCCCTTATTGGTTACCCTGATTGGCTTTTTCTCCCATTGTGTGCACTGGTATGATCGGTACCATGAAATTTGTCCAATGAAAAAAAGATTCTGTGGTGTAAAATCTATGTGCGATTAAAATGAGTTAATTTCCTTAATCGTGTTATAGTTTCTGTAATTAATTAATCTCAATTAATCTGTTAAAGTCCCAGCCCTAAAAAAAAAAAAAAAAAAAACATTAACATGGTGAAACACAACTTGATGACGTCATCAAGTTTCAATAATGAAAATGAATGGCAATATGTAGATGGATGCCCAATGTGTTTTTGGTGTGGAATTCTCCTAAATAAACAAAAAAAATCAGCATGTCTGTTATATCGACCACACAGCTTTTTCATTTCATGGAACTGTTTTGCTTATCATGGACTCGCCGTGCTCAGAACAGGGACGCCTAGAAGAAGTCTACCTTATTTAGGCCTCTGTTCTCTCACAGACACGTCTCGGGGAACATTGCCGGGGTGCCAGATCCATCCAGCACAGTAAGTACGGACTGACTGACTGGAGGGGAGGGGAGGGGAAGAAGGGTTCTGAAACGTTTAGCAGAGGTTCGACTTCATATTTCTGAACCCCCGGCTTAAAAAACAGTGACTCCATTTACCAAAAAAAGAGCCCGTTCTGGCCAAATGCCAGATTTTTTTAAAAAAAGAACGCTATTTGTGCAGGCATCCTGCTTTTCGTTTTGTCGGGAATGAATGGGGGGGTGGGAGGGGGGATTTGGGTCTTAGGGGAGGAGGGGGGATGCATTCCTACGCAATCTATCACTGACATATGACTCCCGAAATAGAACCAAAAGGAGATTGTTTCGTTTTTTTTTTCCTTTCACCCTCGATTATGGGGGTTTATATGAAAATAAAAAAAACAAAAAAGCAATGGAATGACGACTGTTGTTGGCTCAGAAGTGAAACTTGGCTTTGGTTCGAGGTTTGCAGAGCACACAAAAAATGTTCTTTTTTACGTTTTCAAGACAATGCCCTGCTTTACACCCCATGCGGCTGTGTGTGTGTGTGTGTGTGTGTGTGTGTGTGTGTGTGTGTGTGTGTGTGTGTGTGTGTGGTGTGTGTGTGTGTGTGTGTGTGGTGTGTGTGTGTGTGTGTGTGTGTGTGTGTGTGTGTGGTGGTGTGTTGTTGTTGTTGTTGTTTTCGGGGAAAAAGCCAGAAAAAAACTGAGAAAAGAAACTCAGCAGCTCTGAGAACCTGTTAAAGGGGAACTCTACAAATTTTCAACATTTTCTCTGAAAGTGTACAAATGGTTTCATTGTAACGCTCTCAAGAGTTACATCTGGTGAACATACTTTTCAGTTGGTTAACCAACTTAGCTGGGGACCACCTGGAATTATCTCAAGGACCACTGGTGGTCCTTGGACCACTGTTTGAAAACCAAAGATATACAGTAAGTCAATAATAATAACGGCATGCATGCCCTTTGCTGTATGTGTGTCATGTGTCATAGCTATTGAGTTTTATGATCAGTGCAGCGTGTAATTCTGCTGTTGGAGACAGGGTTTGTACTGTGGACATGCAAAACCGCCTTATAGCTGATGATACATACATGCAACAACACATCGTGTCTGTTCCATTTATTTTGGTCATGCATTCATTGTATTTTGCCAAAGTGTGATGAATGTGTCTCTGAGATGCAGTCATATCATATGCAACAACAGCATCACGGTGTCTGCATCTAGTGTCCGTTTTAACTGTTTAGCAATCAACAAGCTCTCGCGCCACCGAGTGGCGCGACATAGCTTGTTTTCGCTATTTTTGAAAAAATGTGAAAATGTGCTGCAAATCTCTGAATACATTATTTTGGAAGCAAACATTTTATCTAAATTATTCGCTTCTGGAACCCCGAAACATATGTCAGATGGGTCTGCAGCCAAATATGATAAATCTGGTGTCCTTGCTAGAAATATGTAGCATCACTGACACAGGAGCACAGATTTTTCAGAAAAACTAGAATCTAGTGTCAGAACTATAAAATCTAGTGTCAAAAACTCGATTCTAGCATCAGAAAGTAGATTCGTCAAAAAGTAGATCCTAGCATCACTATCATTTAGTGTCAATAACTAGAATCTGTGTCGGAAATTATGTAGTGAATAAACTCGAATCTCAGGACTCAATGGGATATGGTAAATCCAACCTTTTATTGAGTAAATAAACGCGATATAACAGTGGTTTTCAACAGGTGGTAACCTGACTCTTAACCCTTGAGAGCGTGAAATGAAACCAAATGGACCCTCCTGGGTCCATTTGGTTCCATCTGGTTCCATTTGGTTTCATGTTACGCTCTCAGAGTTAAATTATATTTAAACATCTGAACTATGTAATTTTCAAGAATCTACACGATTAGAAAATGGAGAAAAATTGTTACTTTGACAGTTATCTCTCCTAAATTGTAGCCCAAAACTTGAAAAATGGGCTCACCAAGGCTCAGTCTTTATGCGCAGACCTGCGCAGTGACGTCACACAACCGATTCGCCATTCATTTTTCTCGTAGACTTTTCGAAAATAATTTATATAAAGACGATTACGCCGCAGACAAAGCCAACTCGGGTCGTGACGAATCATGATGGCACACACAAACTTTTGGGACAGTCAAATAATTTCTAAGATTAAAAAACGAAACTAAAAGTCCGCACAGGTCTATGAACAGTAAACGATGCATCGCCTATATGTCGCTTTACATTGTGCATTCACCCCATCAGTCGTATGTAGGCTATAGTAGATTCACTAGCAATTCCCAGTCTCCGCCTCCTCACGGAAAACATCACAATCCACGTGAGCCGGCAGTTACGCAGAGCTTGTAGATGCAGAAAAAGGGAACGTGGGCGTGAGTGAGGGCATCTGATGGTACCGATAATATGTATGATTACCTTGGTACAAATGGACGGCAGTCTTGTTCCCTAGCAACATTGGCAGTACAATTCTCCGGTAGCGCTTATACTCGTTTCGTGCCACCCACCACCGCCGCCGCAGGCTCTTTGGTACAAAGCTTTGTTTTTTATTATGCAGTTGAAATAGTACATGGAGTTATTGGGTCACCGTCAAAAAACATGGGAATTTAAAGCTAAAACTGAAAGCTTTTGTCTTGCTGATGGGTCCGGTAGTGGGTTGACTTGGAGGTCAGGTTTATTCAGACAGAATAGCACTGTATGACCTTGCAGAGACATACGCACACACATACACACGCGCGCGCACGCGCACACACACACACACACACACACACACACACACACACACACACACACACACACACACACACACACACACACACACACACACACACACACACACACACACACACACACACACACACACACACACACACACACACACACACAGTGTAGACGGAGATGGAGTGTCATGATTTTTTTTTTTCTACCTTAAAACGTGATCATCAGGTATTAAAGGTAGGGGAAGTGATTTCACTTTTGTCAGATATCACCCCATTTTTTTCTGTTAAAATGCTCTATTATAAGGTGTGCAGACCATATGTGGAGTTTCCCCCTCCCTCACGTTAGCAGAGGAGCTAATAAAAGTTCCCCAGGTGGAGGGTGAATTCTCCTCCAATCAGGATCGAGCAGCAGGTTCACATAGTGTAGCTACTCTTGGGGCCCCTAGTGCACCAGGCTGGTACTACACCATGAATTTCAAATCACTTACCCTACCTTTAATGTTATATGAAAAGTATTTTTTCCCCCAAAAAAAGTGCACAGTGTTTGTTAAACTGTCATTTTTATGATTCCACCCTACCAGTTCATTAAGTATGCCTGGTTTGCCTGGTGGGTGGTGATGGGTAAAGGATAAAGGGGGAGGGGTTAGGGGAGGGGCTGAGCACATAATGTCACTATATTGAAGTTTTTTTTTCATTGGCACATTGAACTGGAAAGGTTTAGCCCCCAGGAAGAAACCCTAAATACAAAGGGAATACTTCATTGCACATAAAAAACACGCCAAGGGGTCTATTTACATGCTGTCACCTCTTAAACATGTACAAAATAAAAAATACAAAAGTCACGGCACCCCCTCTTTAAAACACAGAAAGGGGCAGGGGGCGCGCGGGTCAAAATGCCCCACAAAATGTTTTTCAAACCAACACAATGAACAGTTTCCATACCATTTCCTGGATGACATAAGGCTCTACCACCAACAACTAGAAACTTTTAAGGACGCTGACCCCCCAAAAACACAGCCTCTCTCTCAGGGGCAGATCTATGCATGGGCACGGGGGGGCAATGCCCCCTAGATGCCCTGACTGCCCCACCAAACAAAACAACTACTAACTACAGCTGTGTCACCACTAAACCAACAGCATTTCATCATTGAAAACAGAAAACTCTTTGAGTCAGACCTTTAGCTTTATGCATGCTGCGTGTCTGTTGCAACTTCAACAACAACTGATGTTATTATTGATGCTTATACATGCCTAATAAAAGTCCTTTAACCGAAAATGGTATGGGTGCGACTTCGTGCCACGGGCGATGAAGCCGCCCCCATACCATTTTCTCTTGCCCCCCCAATTGGGAAATGTTACATCCGCCCCTGCTCTCTCTTCCTCTCCGGCAGTGTCTTAATGTCAACAGAGCGTAACACAAGTTGCAGCACACACACACACACACACACACACACACACACACACACACACACACACACACACACACACAACACACACACACACACACACACACACACACACACACACACACACACACACACACACACACACACACACACGCGCACACACAATGCTCATCATCCGACCCCACCTAGAAAGTCTCTTTGAAACTCTGGTCTATGCTAAACCAAAACATCCCATTTGGCAAGACCTCTCCACGCACACACCCTTCTCGCTCCTCCATCCTTTTCTTTAAATGTATACTTTTCAAGCCGACATCACCACCACCACCACCACCACCACCGTCAGACCCTTTCCTGTCTGGCCCACACTCGCCTCTGTGTCATTAAACGTCGCCGTGACAACACACTAGATGAGTCACGGTGCCGTGTGTGCACACGTGCGTGTGTGTGTGTGTGTATGTGTGTGTGTGTGTGTGTATGTGTGTGTGTGTGTGTGTGTGTGTGTGCGCACACGTTACAGGCGCCTCACTTCCCGCGAGGGCCAATCCCCCCCCCCCCTAAAAAAAAGTTGAACTGAACTAACTGATCCGACTGTCCTAACATGGAAGAATCTCATCCTCTTAAAAAAAGATGCTGATTCATGCTTAGCCGAAAAAAAAGAAAAGAAAAGCCTGTCTGGGAACAGTTCAGCCCCAGACCACAAAAAGAAATCTGTGGCTTTTTTAACATACCGATTCAAAGAGTTCACGTCAATGTAGAGACAACACCTACAATGAGTCAACGAATGTGTGTGTGTGTGTGTGTGTGTGTGTGTGTGTGTGTGTGTGTGTGTGTGTGTGTGTGTGTGTGTGTGTGTGTGTGTGTGTGTGTGTGTGTGTGTGTGTGTGTGTGTGTGTGTGTGTGTGTGTGTATACATGCATTTTGGCGTGAATAACTGAATAGTAACCACTACATACGAAGGATTGCACCAATATGGAAATTCCTGGCCAATATACTGATGTGTTTTCTGGCAGGGAAAACTATGGATGTTCAATACGAGAAATAAATCTTCAAAATCTACAGCTACAGTAGTAGACTACAGATAGAATCTACAGCTAGTAGACTACAGCTGACCAACACACCAACATAGAATCTACAGTTAGTAGACTACAGATGACCAACACACCAACATAGAATCTACAGCTAGTAGACTACAGATGACCAACACACCAACATAGAATCTACAGCTAGTAGACTACAGATGACCAACACACCAACATAGAATCTACAGCTAGTAGACTACAGATGACCAACACACAGCAACATAGAATCTACAGCTAGTAGACTACAGATGACCAACACACCAACATAGAATCTACAGCTAGTAGACTACAGATGACCAACACACCAACATAGAATCTACAGCTAGTAGACTACAGATGACCAACACACCAACATAGAATCTACAGCTAGTAGACTACAGATGACCAACACACAGCAACATAGAATCTACAGCTAGTAGACTACAGATGACCAACACACCAACATAGAATCTACAGCTAGTAGACTACAGATGACCAACACACCATCATAGAATCTACAGCTAGTAGATACTGATGGCCAACATACAAACATAGTGAATGCTTATCAACAATAGATAAACTCTGGCTACTGCCATCAGTTAATGTCAGTTCTATTCGCCAATAACAGCAAAAATCACCAATATCAGTGTATCACTACTACATACACTTGTTACTTGTAGGTGTAGCACCTCTCCAGACATCCATGGACACACTTGCATGTGTGACAACAACGCACAAGCACACATACACACATGCACTACAATAGTAGTACAGTTTTACTCACATCAGTCTTCCTGAACTTGGCTTTGAGGCTCTTCATGTTGAGTTGTGGTCCATACAGGTCGTCTCAGTCGCTCAGAAGGGCCTGTGAGGAGCAAATGGAATGCTGGTTAAGGGTTAGGCAATGACACGGTATAGTGACTTCGTCGTTGTCAGTTAACCAGCCACAGGAGGCCGAACACATATATGTGTGTCATGTACATATGACACAGCACAAAGAACAAAACGATATCTCGGGGCGCCCGAGAGGCATCCCGACCAGATGCCCGAACCACCTAACCGGGTTCCTCCAGGCAAAGAATCAGTGACCAGGGGCGGATGTAACATTTCCCAATTGGGGGAGCAGGAGAAAATGGTATGGAGGCGGCCTGTGTCGCTTCGTGCCACGGGCCATTTTTGGCTACAGGACTTTTATTAGGCATTTAAGCATCAGTAATGGACCTTACGGGTCCATTTTGTTTCATTTTACACTCTCAAGAGTTAAATTATATTTAAACATCTGAATTATGTGATTTCAGTCCACTAATTTTCCACACAATTAGAAAATGAAGAATAATTGTCATTTTGACCAATGTTTTGCCAGTTATTTCTCCCTATTGTGGACAAAAACGTGAAAGTTCTTATGTTTTGGGTGCAAGAGACTAAACTCAACATCACAAACCCAACTCAACTCAACCCCCAAATACTGTTTTCAAACATCAGTAGTAGCATATACAAGAAAACCTTCCAATTCTCCCCCTCTATTTGTCACTATAAGTGCAATATTCTTAAACACTATAATAGTAAGTAACCACTATCTCGATGCCCAAACTTTCTGCCGTAGTGTATGCTGGGACACCATATCAGCAACATATCATTTATTCTCCACAGACCGCACAACGCATGGGGAGCATTTGAGGTGATATTCCTTGCCAACCTTTGGATGCCGTTATCACACATCGGGGACATATATAATGTTTCTGCAGTTGCTGCCAGCAGGTGTTGTGACTTTAACTCTTTAGGTGCCATTTTGCCAGCCTGTAGCACTCCATTGGGTCCAGAGCGCAATTTATGTGTATTCATTAACCCTTTATGTATTGAACGCGTTTTGGTGTTCAACGCATTATGTTACACTTTAGCTATTGAAAAATATCAGATCTTTTTTTTTTAATTATGAAAATGATGCTCAAATCTAAGAATATATTCTATTTGAGACCTGATTGTAGTTTCTGACACTAGATTCTAGTTTCTGACTATAGTTTCTAGTTTCTGATGCTAGATTCTGACAGATTCTAGTTTCTCTGAAAAAACTTTATGTTCCTGTGCCAGTGATGCTCAACATATTTCATGCCAAGGACCACCAGAATTATCTATATTTGGCTGCGGACCCCCCATTTGAAAACATGTTGTAGGGATACCCAGGGAGCAGCGATTTCAGTTCAAAATATTTGCTTCCGAAAGAATATATATTCATCACATTTTCACATTTTTTCAAAAATATCAGAGCTACAAGCTCACAGCGCGCCACTCGGTGGTGCGCTGCGAGCTTGTAGGTCTGATATTTTTCAATAGCTTAAGTGTAACATAATGCTTTGAACACACAACTGTAGTTAGTTAGTATAGCAGACTAGCAGTAGTAGTGTTTCAAATCATTTTAAATATAAGCAATTTGAAATATCTTGGGTTGTTTTGCATGCCATCGTGTTTGGTGGGGCAGTCTGGGCATTTAGGGGAGCATAGTAACCCCCCCATGCCCATGCCTAGATCCACCCCTGCTGTGTTGGTGGTCTTTTGCTGGTCTTGAACTTTTATCCACGGTAAATAAATGACTATGCTGACCCATGGCCGAGTTTCTTTTTCTACTATAATAATTCCATCTGGACAAAAAAAGGGCATAACCCTAACCCTTTATCATGGCCCACGTGAAACCCTGAATGACCCAATTTAACCTGTTAACATTTTGACCTACATTCTACAATAACAGTCTTCTGAAAATTCCTATGTTTCTATGTCAGTGGGCCTCAAAATTTCAGGTCAAGGACCCTCTAAATCATCCGTATATGGCCGAGGCCAACCCCCATCTGAAAATATGTCGTTCCAGGGACCCCCAGCAGCAAAATATTTGAGTTAAAACCGTTTCACTGCGACGGAATGTTCAATGATTTGCTCCACGGCTTGTACATATGATATTTTTCACTACCTAAAGTTAGCGCTAATGCTGTCAATAGCTAACTCTAGCATCGGTTCTTTAACCCAATTCTGAACTGAAAAATAATTCAAAGATTTGTGCCACATTTTCACCATTTTCAAAAATATCACACCTACAAGCTCATAGCGCGCCACTCCGTGGCACGCTATGAGCTTGTAGGTCTGATATTTTTCAATAAGTAATGTTAATGATGCTATGCAATTATTAGTAATGCTATTAATGCTTAGAACACCAAAATGCACACTACCCGCCCACTGTGTGTTAAACAACAACATCGTTTAAAAGACCACTTCAACACTTTTCCAACTGACTTCGTAATAACTGGTCCCTACTTCTGTTCACAATTTCTTTCTACTCGGTCTGTGTCCCAAGCTAATAGGAAAAGCCTGCAGGCTTTTATATCCCTGAAAAGTTGCGAGATGATAATGGAAGCCATCATTCTCTGGCTAATAGATGTAAAGATGTAAATATATGTAATATGAATCTTGTTCAAAAACAATTTAAAGTATATATATATATATATATATATATATATAAGCAATAAATCTCAGATTTTAATGGCATTTTTTTCCTTCTGTTTCTTTATCTTAGACCGTTTCCTTAAAGGGAAAACTCCACCCATTTTCAACATTTTACTATGCCATTGACGTTCCCTCATTCTGTGTTCCCAAGAAATGGAGGTCTGAATAAAACCACTAACATGGTGATTGGTGAAACATCTTGTTGACATCATCAAGATGTATTTTCACCATTGTTAATGGATTTCTTTAGACACTTCTTACGGGTTCATTTGGTTCCATTTGTACGCTCTCAGAAAAAATGTTGAAAATGGGTGGAATTCCCCTTTAATACATCACTTCCGGTAAATATCCAGTATTCTATGACAACCACAGGAGCTGCAGTGGCCCTTTAAAAAAAAAGACATAGTCCTCCACCACCTCCACATTTGACACCACCTGTCCTCCCTTTTTCCTTAATCAGAGGCAGCACAGCTAGTATCTTCCTGATTGGCTAACAAATAGTCCCGCCGGGACTATTTTTTTGGAGGTGATGTAATTAAAGGAAGACTTCATGAAAAACATAAAAACAATGAAAAAAAAAAAAAAAAACAATGTAATTATTATTTTGACCATAAAATTACATATAGGAGCTTTAAGCACAGTTTACTTATATTACATTTGGTACATTTAGGAATACCAGCCTGAGCTTGTAGGGCTGTTCGCCCGGGGGGGCTGGGGGTGACTGTACTGCGATTTGAGGCTGGTTCGTTGGGATTCGTATAATCTGCCTCAGGGCCTAAAATGGAACGTTAAATCATAGCTACTGACTTATATGCTTCTAGGAAGGAAGACGTAGTTTTAAAGATAGCAGATCTGCAAACTCATGGCACGTCAGCAGGTGCCAGGCATCTGCAGTGATTCTGCAGAGGTAATTCTGGGAACTGGTGGTGTGTGTGTGTGTGTGTGTGTGTGTGTGTGTGTGTGTGTGTGTGTGTGTGTGTGTGTGTGTGTGTGTGTGTGTGTGTGTGTTCAAGTTCAAGTTCAAGTTCAAGTTTTATTTGTCTCCCGAGGGAGAAATTTGTCTTGGAGACAGGACCACAGCTGCATACATATGCATACAATAGACAAAAAACAAACCAGCAGACAACACAAGAACACATAACATATACACCCTAAGTGCTTACCCCTATGTAAGGGAAATGACTACCTATTTAACAGTTTTATAGAAAGAGGTACAAATGAGTGTTTAAAACGGTTGTGTCTGCACTGTGGTGTCCTATACCTTCTACCGTGTGTGTGTGTGTGTGTGTGTGTGTGTGTGTGTGTGTGTGTGTGTGTGTGTGTGTGAGGGGGCACGGTTCGCGGTCGGCACCCGTCGAGTCATGAGTATTAGCCCACTCCACTCACACACTGTGCCAAAACGCGCAAGCAATTAAGGGCAGATCTAGGCATGGGGCATTTAGGGGGGCAATGCCCCCCTAAATGCCCCAGCAGACATGATGCCATGCAAAACAACTCACGATATTTCAAATTAAAGTGCTTATATTTAAAAGTATTCGAAACACTACTACTGCTACTAACTAACAACAGTTGTTAAACCAACAGCATTTCATCATTGAAAACAGAAAAAAAACTCTCCTAGTCAGACCTTTTAGCTTTATGCATGCTGCGTGTCTGTTGCAACTTCAACAACAACTGATGTTATTATTGATGCTTTACTTGCCTAATAAAAGTCCTGTAACCGAAAATGGTATGGGTGCGACTTCATCGCCCGTGTCGCGAAGCGACACGGGCGATGAAGCCGCCCCCATACCACCACCCAACCAACCTCACCCCAATTGGGAAATGTTACATCCACCCCTGCACACAAGTATGCACTCTACCTTGTGCTGGTCTAGTTTAGAAACCCCCTTTATAGAGCTCTGCAGTGACATCAAAGCGCCTGGTTCCAGAAGAGAATCCATCCCGTTCATTTTACTCATAGACTTTTTTTTTTCCCAAAATGATCCATGCTGCAGACAAAGCAAACTCGGGTCCTGGGCTGGCCAAATCATGACAACAAACACAACCTGTTGGACCGATCAAATAATTAGTAGGAAGAAGAAAAAAAGTGTCAGGATACTACTACTTTTTGTTTTGTTTTTCTTCCCCTCCATTAGTTCGTCCCAAAACGTTGTTCGTTGTTGTCACGATTTGGCGCGACTCAAGCTGGTCTTCGTCCCGTGGGGTAACCGTCTTTGTGTGAATCAGGGGCGGATGTAACATTTCCCAGTTGGGGAGGGCAGGAGAAAATGGTTTGGCCCATGGCGCTTTGCGACACGGGCACTGAAGCCGCACCCATACCATTTTCAGTTACAGGATGTATATTAGTCAAGTAAAGCATTAATAATACCAACAGTTGTTGAAGGTGCAACAGCAGACACACATACAGCTAAAGGTCTGACTCAGAGAGTTTTCTGTTTTCAATGATGAAATGCTGTTGGTTTAGTGGTGGCCACAATTGTAGTTAGTTAGTAGCAGTAGTAGAGTTTCAAATCATTTTAAATATATGCACTTTAAGTTGAAATATCGTGGGTTGTTTTGCATGCCATCGTGTTTGGTGGGGCAGTCTCATTTAAGTTGAAATATTGCCCCTTCATGCCCATGCCTAGTTCCGCACCTGGTGTGAATCATCTTGGAAAAGTCTTTTGAAAAGTCTAGAGCCGCAGTACTCTATACTTGGTGTACTGGAAGCAACCCCTACCCTACCCTCAAAGGGCTGTAACTGAACCCCACAGCAAGTAATCTCCAAAATAGATCAAGTCATTTCAGCGATGATCTGTAAAGGGAGGCTGGTTTACTGCGGCAGTGATTCTCAACCTGTTTCATTTCAGAGCTCCTCTATAGCAGTGGCTTTCAACCTTTTTTTCATACCAGGGCCCACTATTTATTCATTGCATTTCAGCTACAGACCACCATTTGATGCTGAGTTTAGTCTCTCGAACCCAAAAACAAGGACTTTCAAGTCTTTGTCCACAAATTAGGAGAGATAAACTGGCAAAACGTTGGTCAAAAATAACAATTCTTCTACATTTTCTAAATGTGTAGAACTATAGGGCTCCATTTTCATTACATGATAAACCCCTTATCCCAAATCCCTTATTTCGTTTTTACTATTTTGAAACACTTTTTGGAATATTTCAACATGTCAATCTATGAACACGTTGTGAGCTTGAAGACTGGCCATTTGAACTAGTGAAAAATGTTTTTTTTAATAGTTTAAAAAGGCAAAGAAGTTAAGGGATAAGGGGTATAGCGGTAATGAAAATGGAGCCCACAGACTCTTAAGAATTAAGTCATTCCGATGTTTAAATATCATTTAACTCTTGAGAGCGTAAAATGAAACCACGATCGCAGGAGTTAGAAATCTATGAGGGTCCATTTGGTTAGCAACTGTCCATCATTTAGCTGGGGACCAACCTGGAATCCTCTAAGGGACCAGAGGTGGTCCCCAAGAAATGGAACTCCTTTACTCTCCTTCAAAACCATCAAGTAATAATAAGTAATAATGAGCGCCTGTCTGCAGTCCTGAAAACATGTACCTAAAAATGTTTGCTGTGAGAGAATATTCAAAGATCTGTACCCCGTCTCGGGTATGGGCACTGATGACTGATGTGGAGGAGGAGACACGCCGCCAGCACCCACAGCAGCGCCCCTAGCGGGAATCGAGCTCAGGACCTTCTAGCTTAGAAACACCTAAGCTACAGTAGCTCTTGCCCCATCTCTAAGGGAGAAGCCGGCCACCCGTCAGGGAGAAAACTCATTTCGGCCGCTTGCATTTGCAACCTTATTCTTTCGGTCATGACCCACACTACTCCCAGGAAGCAATGACGAATTGTCGGTAGACAGAGAGCTTTGCCTTCTGAATCAACTGGACATTTTTGTAGCTTTTGTAGATTACTCCTACACATTTTATCCATATAACATCACGCAAATCACAATACTATGCACCATCTCTACAGTCATGTGATCAGTACGGACCTGTCCTGCGTCCACTTCCACCGTAGTTTTTATAGCGCTTTTCCAAGTGCTCAAAGCGCTTTACAATGGTCCATTCATTCATACATTGGGAAGTAGAGCGGCGAACAGTTGACGCCAGCGTCCCCACTTCCCACATTCACACACCAATGGTGGCCAGCTCACACCGACCAACTCATTGGAGGCAATTTGGGGTTCAGTGTCTTGCCCAAGGACACTTCGACACATAGACAGGAGGAGCCGGGATTCGAACCACTGACCACTGGTCATTGGACGACCTGCTCTACCTCCTGAGCCACAGCCGCCCTAAAAACTACATTAAAGGGTATAGTAAGTGATTTCACATCATTCAAATTCGTTTTGGGGCTAATCCTGCCTACTTCAGAGTGTGGCGACCATACAAGGAGTTCCGCCCTGTCCCCAGTGAGCCCCTGCATGGGTCAAAAAAAAAACCTAGTTTCAGTACGGGGCTTTGGGAGAAAAGCCTTTCGGCCAATCAGGATGACAGGAGGCTTTCCTCCAATCAGGATCGAGTGGGGGTGGGCCTTGGTTGCTGTTGGCCTGTTGCACTTCTCCTCAATGTAGAGCATGTGCATGTGCACATCCACACGCCCAAATCACTTAACACAGGGTGCGATTTCTGTGACATGCACACACACATTCCTGTTAGGTCGAGGAGGAAATGATGATACATCTGATGGTCACTGTGCTGCCATTAGGGGCTGATTTTGGTCATGACGTTTCTCTACATTACTCATACACGTCTCATCCATAAATCACACAAATCGCTAGACACCATCTCCACAGTGTTGAGATCAACTCACGTCTGTCTGATTTCCCATTTATTATATTCCATCCCGGTTGCCTAAGAAGATTGCCTTCAGGGCGGATGTACCATTTCCCAATTGGGGGGGGGGGGGGGGGGGGGCAGGAGAAAATTGTATGGGGGCGGCACCCATACCATTTTCGGTTACAAAACTTTTATTAGTCAAGTAAAGCATCAATAATAACATCAGTTGTTGTTGAAGCTGCAACAGACACGCAGCATGCATAAAGCTAAAAGTCTGACTCAGAGAGTTTTCTGTTTTCAATGATGAAATGCTGTTGGTTTAGCAATGCCACAGCTGTAGTTAGTTAGTAGCAGTAGTAGTGTTTCAAATCATTTTATATATAAGCACTTTCATTTGAAATACCATGGGTTGTTTTGCATGCCATCGTGTTAGTTGGGGCAGACTGGGCATTTAGGGGGGCATTGCCCCTCCCCCATGCCATGCCTAGATCTGCCCCTGTTTGCCTTTCAAATTTGGGACAAAATGCCTCAAATCATTAACACAGCCTGTGATTTGCGTGAAATGAAATGACATGCAAATTGCAAGCCCATTCCCACCAGACAGAGGATGAACTTCAATGTTTTTACAGAAGCAACGCAGGCTAAACTTGACCACCTAATAACTGCAACCGATCTGTGCACAACCCTGTGTGCACCACTACTACATTCATAGCAGGGGTTTTCAACCTTTTTGATACCAGGGCCCACTATTCATTCAGAATTTGTGCCACATGGACCACCGTTTGATGACATTTTATCCCCCACAGACCCCAAAACTAAAGATTTATTTTGCTTTTGACCACAATTCCAGGCTGGATTATTGCAAACATAACAGGCAAACGTACAGTTAAATAAAAATGTAGACTTCTTAATTAAGTGGAGCTGATTTGGAGTGGATTATGAATATTTTAGAGCATAAACATGGAACCAAATGGACCCGCAAGGGTCCATTTGGTTTCATTTTTACATTCTCAAGAGCAGTGTTGATATTACTCATGAAAGTAACTTCTTTACTTTACTCGTTACCCCTTAGACAAAGTAATGTCATCATTTTACTTATTACTGGAATCGAAGAGTAACATATTACATATTACGTTATTACTTTCCCAAGTTCTCAAATCCCACCTTTGAAAAAATAGAGATGTAGGCTACAACATAATGTGTTTAGCGAGCTCTTTTTAGAACTGAATCAAAAATGGACCTGCTAATCTGGGGAGCGTACAAATGGAACCAAATTGAAACCGTGAGGAATCTCCCCTTTAAGTGGCGAACAATAACAGTAATAAGGACGGGGGTGTCAGACACACACATAGGCTATACTGTAGCCTACACAATACACATCATAGATATTGTAGCCTACAAAGTAGCAAACGCGCGCGACATGATATGTAGCGGCTTGCTGTATCCATGATGGATCAATGGATCATGTAGGAAATATTACAGTAACGAAAACAGACGATCTACAAGATCAATAGTGAGCCCCGAGTGTGACGAGCCGTGAGCTTGTAGATCGGGTTGATTTTTATAACTCCCGATCTACAAGATTATTATGATTATGACTATTATTATTAATGATGAAATCTAGACTGCACTGTATGCAAACCAAACCAAGAGTAGGCATTATTATGGCCCCACACACCGCGGGGGCATATCATTACATTACATACACACAACACAAGCCATTACTTACCCTATTAAAAGTTGCAGATCGCTGCCTGGAGCGGAGGACTCCTCGACAGGACAAGAGACAGAGCGAGCGATACAGAGAGAGAGGAGGAGAGAGAGAGAAAGAGAATCCTGAACAGATCGAACCGATCGTCCCTTATTATAACAACATTAAGCCGCCGCCACCGCCGCCGCCGGTGGAACAACAACTAACATTAGCCCGCTGTACTGGCCAGTAATAATGATCCATGCGTGGAGCAGCAGCAGTAGTAGTAGTAGTAGCCTAGTAGTGGTGGTGGAAGTGGATGATAGATCCGAACAACGCCGGGGAGAACAAAACAGTGCGCCTTGGCTGGCTGTACACACACACACACTGGTGGCCTGAATACATTAAAAAGTTGAGCTATTCAAGAAAAGCGATCACTCCCCCTCCCTCTCCCTCTCTCTCTCCCTCTCTCTTTCAGCTCTTGACGGGACGATCGGGACCTCTCTCTCCCTCCCTCGCTCTCAACGATCATTGTTGTTACCCATGGTGGTAGTGATGGTGGTGGTGGTGGTGGTGGTGGCAGCGGTGGGTTCAGTTGCTTGGTTGGTTGTTACCCGGTTTAGGATGCATGACGTCACTCTTGGAGTGCTCTCGTGACCGCGATCGAGCTTTCTCCCCCTTGCGCGCGCGCTGTCAAACACACAGTGTGTGTGTGTGTGTGTGTGTGTGTGTGTGTGTGTGTGTGTGTGTGTGTGTGTGTGTGTGTGTGTGTGTGCGCGCGCGCGCGTGTGCGCGTGTAAAAGGGTATTCCCCTCAAGCGGTCGCCTCGGAAACAGCACACGATTTATTTGCAGGGAGAAAAAAGCTCAACACGAGCAGTGATTCTCAAACTTTAAAACAAAATATTATTAGAACCCATAGATCTCATACACCTATGAACTCAGAGATCAATGCATTTCAAACTGGAGTTTGGAATAAAAGCCTGACCAGTTTGTTTTGGGGCGTCTGCTTGTTTTTAGGGCCTTTGAGGTGCTGTGGTACGAAGACGGCCTCCGTAAAACCAGAAACCACGATTCCCCCCACCAACCACCTTTTCCTCCCCTCCTTGTATAGGCTATAGCCTATACTTTCCCCTTTTACCTCGACTATATGATTTGCTGCTTCTGGATTTACAGAAGTGAATATTTGTAGCCTATGTCAAGTAGTTGAAAATCAATCAATCATGTCAAATAGATGAAAATCATGGATCGATTGATGGATTGAATTTCATTCATTCGTTCATTCATTCTGAGACCAGACCCCGTATTATCATAAAGCAGTGGTATTCAACCGGTGGTCCGGCGAATATAGCCTTTTTAATATTAGCACTAATACTAATACACTAATATTGTGGTCGCCATATTGGGCGGCCATATTGGATTTCATGGAAAGTTCCAATACAAAAAATGCTTTTTTGAGAGTGTAAAAATGAAACCAAATGGACCCGCCATTTGGTTTCATTTTTACACTCTCAAGAGTTAAAATATTCATAATCTGAATTAGCAAAAAAAAAAAATGTGGACACAACCAAAAGAATTCTTAGTTTTAGGTCTTTAGGGTGAAAATGTTATCAAACGGTGGTCTGTGGCTTAAATTCTGAATTAATTATGATCCCTGGTGTCAAAAAGGTTGACAACCCCTGTCATAAAAGGATATGTTTTTTAAGCAGGAGTTTTATTTAATAGAATAGACATACCTCTTTCTTGTCGCCTTCGGAAGAGAATAGAACAGCTCCAACTTATCCAACGAGGCGAGGAAACTAAGTATACCGGTATAGTCTTGTCTCCGAGATTTAGTGTACTTTACCGTGTGTGCAATGAGGCAAGTGGTGTTGAAACTGCATGTGTCACAACAACGCATCACGGTGAAGCCGCGGTGCAGGTGAGAACATGTCTGGACTGACTGCAGTCTGCTCGTCGGGGTGGATAATGCTGGAACACTTCTGTCTGTCATAATAACTGTATCGCTCCGTTCGGCTGTATAGGCCTATTCATGATAAAGGTTCAAGGTTCAAGGTTTTTGATGCACACCAATGTACTGTATGTCGAGATATAGGCTATACCGTATGGAGGGATGAAATGTTGTTTCCCTCTCATCCGACCGCAGTGCAATAAAAACAATAACGACGTGGCCATAAAACATTAAGTATAACAGTAGTGCAACAGATTAAAGGCAATAAACTGCTAGATAAACCTATAATATTATAGGTTTATCTACCTGTGGTATTATGGGTATGTGCAAGAGAGAGGTAGCAGCAGTTGGGTATGTGCCCAACATGCCACATGCATACTACATTATGAGTTTCTTAAGTACCAGGTCTATGACTTAAAGGACCACTTCACCATTATTCAACGCATCTTCATATAATAGGTTCTCACATGATAAAATAGGCCTACCACATTTTTTTCTGTCCTCCAATGGCATTCGGCATTTTTTTTTAAACAATAATGTTTTTTGAAAAAATATTTATATTTTTATTATCGGGAGAACAATGGCTGCCATTTTTGCGTTGGAACATTTCAGGAACAAAAAAGCCTACAGTTTCTATTAGCTTGGATTCCACCATTGATGATGTCACTGGAGCACATGTTTCTGAACTGTCCACCGCCCTCCTGTGAGACACAGGCCGAGTAGGAAGAAAAATAGTGGTATCATGTAGTCTACATGATACATGAATGAGGACCTATTATATGAAGATACGTTGGAAAGTGGTGAAGTGGTCCTTTAAGTCAAAACTTGGAGGAAAGCTGTTTGGCTGTTTTGAGGGGCCAAACAGCTTTGCCACACTTCCAAGTTTTGACTTATGAGACCTCTCTGTATCCAAATAAATATCTAGCGACATCTACTGGAGAACTGAGTCAAGTTTCTATGTCTAAAGTTACAAGACCCACAACCTGTGTGTGTGTGTGTGTGTGTGTGTGTGTGTGTGTGTGTGTGTGTGTGTGTGTGTGTGTGTGTGTGTGTGTGTGTGTGTGTGTGTGCGCGCGTGCGTGCGTATATATATATATATATATATATATATATATATATATATATATATATATATATATATATATATATATATATATATCCGCTGGGGTGTGTTTGCCTGACTTTATTGGTAAGTTTATCTGGAGTTTCCTGTCATATTCGCAAGTGTCTTCCATGATTTGTTTATGCGCAATGTTTCCTATATACCTTCCTTATATTATCCATTTCCATTTCCCACGAATCCACCATGAATTCAAAATCCTATTTTATTATATAATTGTTGCCCTTTAATACCTCTTTATAGTGAGTGAGCGCAAGTTAATCGATCGGTTTGCTGTCCCTTTAAGTGTAAGCATGTCACCTGTCGTTTGCCATAGTCAGTAATACGTTGTAGTAATGATGTCATTTGACCTTGAACTAATTCCAAAAAAAGCAAACTCAGCTGAATTTGTATCTTTAATATGTCCTGAATAACAGATAAAAAGTTGCCTGGAATTGTCTGAGGGGAAAGTTTTGAAAATGGCGATCGGTCCGCCAAACCCATGACACACCGCCCCTCCCCCCATCGGCCGACGGGGCAGAATTTCAGGGTGACGTCACCGTCGTTCCCCACGACCCGTTAAAGTGCGGCATAGATCGCGCCGCACAATAAAACCCGCGGCGCCCGTCAAGACCATGGTAGACCCCGACAGAGGAGCGGGCGGCGCCGAGTGGACGGACATCAGCGCCGCCATGGATCACGCGCGCGCCTTCGGCGTGAGTGCCACTCGCTACCTGCAGAGCCGCTACGGCGGAGGCGGCGGCGGCTCCTCCTCCTCCTTCTTCCTGTGGGTGTCGCGGGCGGCGGACCGCCGCCACGCCTTCTCCGTGCTGTTCCCGCCGCTGTTCCAGCTGCGGGCGGCCGCGGGCGTCCGGCTCATTTGGGCGGCGGCCGTCGGCGACTGGCTCAACCTGCTGCTCAAGTGGCTCCTGTTCGAGGGCCGGCCCTACTGGTGGGTCCACGAGACGCGCTACTACGCCGACAACTCCGCCGCCCCTCCCCGCCTCGAGCAGTACCCCGTGACGTGCGAGATGGGGCCGGGCAGCCCCTCGGGCCACGCCATGGGTGCGGCGAGCGTCTACTACACGCTGGTGACCTCTGTCCTGGCCGTCGCCGCGACAGACGAAAGGCCCGCGACGAAGAAGCGGCGCCGGTGCCTGAAGGTCGTGCTGTGGGCGGCGTTCTGGGCCATCCAGGTGTGCGTGGGCCTCTCGCGCGTCTTCGTCGCCGCCCACTTCCCCCACCAGGTGGCGCTAGGGGTGGCGGCCGGCGCCGCCGTGGCCCACGCCTTCGACCCACGCCGCGCCCGCTGGATCCACGCCGCCGGCCTGGGGACCTACCTCGCCGCCGTGCTCTTCATGGCCGCCGCCACCGTCGCGCCCTACTGGCTGTGCCGGGAGCTGCTGGGCGTCGACCTGGTCCGGACGACGGCCGAGAAGGCGCGGCGGTGGTGCGCACGGCCCGAGTGGGTCCAGGAGGCGTCGTGCCCCTTCGCCGTGCTGGCGCGCGCCACAGGGGCGTTGCTGGGCCTGGGCCTTGGGCTACGGGCCTCGCCGCTCTACACCCACGCCGCTGAGCCCGACCGCAGCGCCGCCCCCGTCAAGGCGCTGTGCGTGGCGGTCTCCGTGGCCGCGCTGCGCCTGCTCGACGTCGCCTGGGCCTCTGTCCGGGTCGGCGGGCCTGCCGATGACGCCGCCCGGTTCTACCTGCTGTGTTTCTGCAGGAGCGCCGCCGCGCCGCTGGTCACGGTCGGCGTCGTCCCATACTTAGTCCACAGCGCTGTCCTGCTGGCCGTGCTCTACGTTGCCGTCGCCGTCCACACCGTCAGGTACTTCCTCGGCTGGTAGACGTCTCCCCATTCACTTCAGGCACTCCCCGTTCACTTCAGGCACTCCCCGTTCACTTCAGGCACTCCCTGTTCACTTTAGGCACTATCCGTTCACTTTAGGCACTCCCCGTTCACTTAGGCAGAAATGCATTGGACTCTCGGGACATGAACAACAGCCTCGGTTTGAATGTTCCTAAATCCCTTTGTTTTCGATTTGTTTCGTCCTACTAGTACAGTGGTTTTCAAGCTTTTTCATATCAGTATTTATTCAGAATTTGAGCCGCGGACCACCATTTGAGGACATTTTAGCTCCACTAGACCCCAAAACTAAAGATTTATTTTGCTTTTGTAGAGACCATTAATCTTCTACATTCTCTAGTTGTGTAGACTTGGGCTAATTCATATGATGAATATTTTAACTCTTGAGAGTGTAAACATTTTTACGCACCCATTTGATTAACCAACTTTTTATCATTTAGCTTGGGACCACCTGGAATCCTCAGGGACCACTGGTGGTCTGTGGACCACTGGTTGAAAACCACTGGTTTTGGGTATTAAATCAGTATTATCTCCTGGAGGTCTCATGAGGCATAGGCGTTACAGAGATTTTAGTCGTTACTATGCAATACTTACCTAAACCTAAAATGCTTGTCATTTCGCACACGTGCTTAAAGTAGCTCTCGTTGGCGCCGCACCTCGTCGAAAACAACGTGTTTCTGACTCCAGTTTGCTGCTACCGTGTGTAATTGATCTCTGTCTCTCATATATAATCAAAATCACAAGCTGGCCTGCATTAAGTTGAAGTATTGTCTTGTGACACAACATTGTTATTATTAGTGGGCTTGCCTGAAGGGCAACCACAATATTGTAATGCGTTTTTTCTGTAACCTTTTTCTCCTCGTGATGATAATATATAATCATACGATTGGCTGACAAGGAACATCGAAATGACTCTATTGGCTGAGCAAGGAGGACTTTTACTATGTCACCACGTCACCATTACAACATTATCAGGGCAACCCCACTTTGCAATTGCAAAATTGCATTCCAGTTATTATTATCTTTACTATAACTAAGGAAATGTCTGAAATTTACCGCCGTAAATCCTCACTGACTGCAAAAATCACTCTGACTTTTCACACGGCCATTACATTGACCATAATATTAGGAAGAAACTAACAACGCCCTTTTTTCAAATCAACCAATTGTTAATTAATCATTAAACTAGTGCATTCAATTTTCCCCATTGACTTAACATAGGAAACCGCCCCTAATATGGGCACAAAAGGGACAGGGTCATGAATGCTCTGACTTCAGGCAGGAGCTTGATCACAGATATACAGCACTTGATCTACATCATTACATCATTTGGAGTTCACATATATATTTAACGGGTAAGGTCCTAGTTATTATTATTTAATTGTGAATTATGATCTCAGCCTGGAGCACAGTGTCCTAGCCATATGGTTTGAATTTAGCTTCTTTATACAGTAATAATTTATTAATGTTTCACATTCCAACACAGGCTCCTGCTATATTCCTTCTGATTACTATTTTAAGCTATTAAAACACCTCAATCTCATGTGTCATTTTTGTAGTTAGTAGTTTGTAGGTCACAGTACCAATCATATTAAGTATTACGATCGTTTCGCAGTCGTCGACTGGCTGCTGTCCTGAGTATTATCTCATGGAGGTGTCTTGAGTATTATCTCCTGGAGGTGTCATGAGTATTATCTACTGTAGGTGTCATGAGTATTATCTCCTGGAGGTGTCATGAGTACCCTCTCCTACGACAGCAGAACGGCTTTTGGCGTCGTGTTACAACGTGGACAAGAGCTACGCTGTAAAGGGGCGCCACCATACAAACCAGAGACGCCAGTGGAAGAGGTGGATCCAGCTGCTTTCTTAACTATGTTGGGCTTCTGTTGCAACGGCGACGGACCACGCCTACTGCTCTCGTCCTGTCCAAGGCCTAGACACGGAAACTTGAATTATCACCTTATTATCACCTGGAGGTGTCATGAGTATTCCTCCTATAGTGGCACATTCCATATGTTGACCCTTACTCTTTATCTCCCTTTCAACAACTGATATCCGTCCATTTCAACTCTAGGCGGGCCTTCCACCCAAAATCGAACTACTAGTGGCCCTACATGGACCCTCATCAAACCCTGCACCCTCAAGACACCGCCACCACTCCTCCACCCTTAGATCTCCATATATGGAGCCGAACCCATTTCTGACATTCCACATGTCGATCTGACCTCATCAAACCCTGCACACTCGAGACACGCTCCTGTCACGTGACCTTCAGGAAGCAGCGGTATGTCATCGAGGAGAAAATGGACCGTCTCCGGCTCGCAGCTGGGTCTCATCAACAACAAGCGACCATGGGAAGATAGCCGTTGGGGCTTGGAGGGAGAAAAAAAAACGGAAAGAGGAAATTCATCAGCTGGATCCTATCAGGATGGATTCAACACAGTGGTGATTTAACGAGCTGCAGTCGTCGCGATACGGAAAGGAGGAGAGAGAGTTTGATGCAAAGAAGCCTGTGAGAGATAGAGCGGTGGACGATATAGGCCCAGAAGCATTTAGAGCAGTGGTTTTCAACCTTTCTCATACCAGGGCCCACTACCGATTGAGAATGTGAGCCACGGACCACCATTTGAGGACATTTTAGCCCCCAAAACTAAAGAGTTTCTTTTGCTTTTGTCCACAATTCTAGGCTGGATTTGAGAAACAAAACAGGCAAACATATACAGATAAAAATGATCATTATTTTTTACACATCCTCTACTTGTGTGGACTTCAGAGAAGAATGGGGACTATCTGGAGCCGAAATACATTCTTTTCAATGAGAGTGGAGGAAATAAGAGCTATTTAAGTACGCATGGAAAATAACAACTGTTTTAAAGTATTGTTCGGTGGCAAGTAAAGTCTCTGTAATTAGTGTTGTAGTCAAGACCACCTAAATCGAGACGAACACAAGACCAAGACCTAGGGCGGTCGAGACCAAAACGAGACCAAGACGATCACAGGCTCGGTCAAGACGAGATCAAGACGAGACTAGCACCTAGAGGAGTCGAGAACAAGACCAAGACCACAACCTATAGGGGTCAAGACCAAGACCAAGACCACAACCTAGAGGGGGTCGAGAGCGAGACCGAGGCTGAGGACTAGAGAGGTCGAGGCCAAAAAGCCAATTTAGATTATTCTGTAGTAATAGTACAACATAACACATTCCAGAGACTTTACCTGTAGTTGTTACTGTACACTACTAACTGTGGGTTTGCAGACTGCTAGCGATATGTGTGTCATCCAGCGATGCACTCTGTATTAGACAGCTGTCTTTATGAATGGCTCCTCGGTCCACACAAAGGATATAGCACATTTCCTTTGCATTGTCTCGTCTCCAGTGGTCTCAGTGGCGAAAGAGACCCGAGACATTTGCTCCGAGGTTGTGACGACACCAAGACAAATTGGGGGTCAAATTGGAAGACCAAGATAAGACTAAAAGAAATTAACTGTAGTGTGGCGAGACCGAGACAAGGCCAAGACAATTGAGTGCGAGACAAAAACAAGACCAAGAAAACGAAAATTTGTCTTGAGACTGGTCTCGAGACAAGTAATGTCTCGAGAACCGCCATCTGTAATGTTTATGGCGTGCTATTATTAAAGAACGACCTAAAATAAAGGGATTATGTCATTAAAGCTGGACTATTGCCTGAGCCCACACTGTGAGCATTACAGAATGAATGATATACGGCCTTCAGAAATGGAGTCTGTTCATCCATGTTTGTGCACTATGACGGGTTTTCAACAGGTGGTCCGGGGACCACCAATGGTCCCTGAGAGGGTTCCAGGTGGTCCCCAGGCTAAATGATGGAAAGTTGGTTAACCAGATGTAACTCTTTAAGAGCGTAAAAACGAAACATTTGGTTTCATGCTTACACTCTCAAGAGTTAAAATATTCATCATGTGAATTAGCCCAAGTCTACACAACTACAGGCTGTTGATTAATGGTCATTTATGATCTGTATGTTTGACTGTTTTGTTTCCAAAAATCCAGGATGGAATTGTAGACAAAAGCAAAATAAATCTTTAGTTTTGGGGGCCTGTGGGGCTAAAATGTCCCCAAATGGTGGTACAGTATGTGGTTCAAATGATGAATAAATAGTGGGCCCTGGTGTCAAAAAGGTTGAAAAACCCTGCACTGTGATACGGGGTGCGTGCATGTTCTATTTATTCTCCTTCTGTTTTTACGCATGTAATAAACTTCAGAACTTGTCACGTGATACCGCGGCTGCACGGCTGGTGTGTCATCTTGATCTCCGAGGCTCAAGGGTCAACTATATTCAACTATATTCAACTATATTCACGACTGCAGCATAAAATCTATGCATGCGATTGTGACACATGTCACAGTCATTAAAGGGCTAGTTCACTTTTTTTTTTTAACTATATGCAACACAGGGGGTGGGGGGCATAGATCTGTAACTCTTGAGAGCGTAAAATGAAACCAAATGGAAACATCTGAATTACATCATTTTCAAAAATCTACACATTGCCACATGCTGGTGGCAAATGAGCAAAAATACAAAAAAAAAAAAAAAAAAAAAACTATAACTAAACTATAGCTGCATTGTGTGTTCACAAAACTAACTAAAACTAACTGAAATCATACCCTTCGTTTTCGTTTTCGTTTTTTTTTATCAATATGTACTGTATATGACTTTCAGACATTTATAATATCAACTTTTTATGAACTTTTTATGGCAGTTCTCAGCACCATACACACAATACCAAAGTACAAAAAAAAGTATGGTATGAGAAAACTGAAACTAAACTAAAACTAACTAAGAAAGAGTAAAAACGAACTAAAAGTAAACTAAAAATGAAAAATCCATAACTATAATAACTCTGCTGAGGACCTTTTCAAACTGCAATGGCTGATATTCTGGAGAAAGCAAACAAACAAAATGCTTCATTTGGATAAAAACATTTATAGTGTTTTAATTTGGCATAACACCTTGTTAATATCACTGTTGCAAATTAATAATATGCAGGTAATTAGCATGGTGATTTGTCCGTCACCTAAGATAATAGCACATACAGTTCATACAAAGTAATAAGTTAATGGGAAATCATTTATGGGGAAAGGAAAAATAATGAGAACAAATAATGTGGACATTGTCCGTCTATGAAGGTGTAAGTTACTGTGCCATCAAACAGTCCTTTTGCATTGCAACGTCTAGTTCTGTTAGCAGGTTCCTTAACAATACAGATCTGGCTAAACATTGTGAGAACTTCATCTTTTTCTTTGTATTTTAAAAAAGGTATAGTAAGTGATCTCACTTAATTCAAATCTTGTTTTTTTTTTTCTTCTTTTTTCGCTTATCCTCCCTACTATAGAGTGTGGTGACCATATAAGGAGTTCCTCCCTGTCTCCAGTGAGCCCCTAGGGTTTAAAAAAAAAAAAAAAAAAAGTTTCAGTTTGGGCTTTGGGATAAAAGCCTTTTGTCCAATCAGGATGAGAGGAGGCCTTCCTCCAATCAGGATCGAGTGGTGGTGGGCCTTGGTGTATGTGTTGTTGGCATGTTGTACTTCCCCTCAGCCTAGAGCATGTGCATGTGCATATCATGCTACCGGGGAGGGACTGGAGGGTTTTCCAAATCACCCAAATCACTTACTATACCTTAATGATGCAAACCTTTTTACAAACTACAACAATGGTCAGTTTGAACGACAACGTACTACAGCGAACGTAAAGCAGTTACGACCTCATTATTGCACACAATCTCAAAGTCAGTAGGCGGGGAAAAACGTTGCTATTGATTGCGACAAACCGTTGAGATTTAAAGGGATTACCACCCCATTTTCACAATTTTACCGCGTCATTAATATACCACTTAGCACCTTACCACCTGACACCTACCGGTAGTGGTTATAGTCATATAGGCCATACTAGACAGCACCTAGGACAGGGCTGCCCAAAAGGTAGATTGTGATCTACCAGTAGATCACACAGACCGTGCAGGTAGATCATGACAGTCCCCATAGATCTGTAACTCTTGAGAGCGTTAAAAGAAACCAAATGGACCCTTTGGTCCATTTGGTTTCGTTTTACCGCTCTCAAGAGTCACACTCTCAAGAGTCCACGCAATTAGAAAATGGAGAATAATTGTTATTTTGACCAATGTTTTGCCCGTTCTCTTTCTCAGTTGTGGACAAAAGCGTAAAAGTTCTTAGTTTTGGGTGCAAGACACTAAACTCAACATTACTGTTGAGTAACTGTCAACTCAAACCCCAAATGCTGTTTTCAAACGTTAGTAGTAGCATATACAAGAGAACCTTCCAATTCTCTCCCTCTACTTTTCATTTTAAGCGCATTATTCTTAAACGCTATAACAGTAAGTAACACCATCACCACTATTTCAAAGCTCAAACCTTCTAGGGGGCCTTGAAATGGATTTTCAGTAATGGAAGAATCACATTTTTGTGATTTGCTCTCAAGTCAAAAAAAAGTGTGGGCACCCCTGCTCTAGGAGGACCAATATGAGATTACTAACGCTTTTTGATTGGGAATAATTTGATAACCACTGGCAGGGAAAATGTTGAATATTGGGGTGGTACTCACACTATACCTGCCTTTTACAAGTAATCCTGCTGAAAAAATAGTATGATTATAATAATGCCCTGCAGTATAAAGACATAATTTCTCCCCGGAAAAAAAATGCCAAAATAACACACAACATGCTAATTAGACAAGACTGGATCAATCCCCAGAATTAAAATAAAATAAAAGTATACAACATCGCAGCAGCAGTTCATCTCATAGCACAAATCATTCCTCAAGCCAGTTGGGACAGCGTATATATACAAAAATATAAAACGTTGGTTTACGTACTAAAAAGGCATTCCCTTCTGTCTAGACTACAGTCTACGTTGAATCGTCATGTCGTCCCTGTTGAGTGAAACCCCCTACGTTTAATACGTTTAAAGATAAACCTGAGTTTCCCAGAGTAGTCTTTGATTGTAGACCAGCTTCCCTGCCGGTAACGAGTTGCCCGGGTTGTGTTTTTTCATTGTTTAATTCACGTTTATTCATTTCGACCGGGCAATCTGGATAGACAGCTACACATGGACACAAGGGGCGTGTGCTCTAAGCGCAAGGGCTTCTGGGAAAAGAGTTCGATTGAAGTGAACAGTGCATTTCCCCCTTTTTTAAACCAGCAACACATCCACTAATTTTGAGCGTTTAAATAATAAAGACGGAATCTAGAATCCCCCTCCCATCCAGTGCCGTCTCTTATTATTTTATATACTGTATCTATGCTCAAACCAAGTAGACGGGAGTAGTATTTTTGGAACTTAAGTTGTATGAAATACTCAATCAATCAAATCAAAGGACCACTTCACCACTTTTCAACGTATCTTCATAATGTACATGATAAAATACCACTATTCTTTTCCTCACAGGAGGGCTGTGGGCAGTTCAGAAACTTCTTCCAATGACATCATCATATTAGCTGGTCCTTTAATACAGTTCACACCACTATATTAATGGCAAGTATTTCATCCAGCTTAAAAATCTGTACTATCCCCTTTGCGTTGAAAGAAGACATGAGGTTTCTAGCCAACAGTGACGACATCACACAGGTTATCACAAACATGTCGGTGGAAAGTTTGACTGAATAAGGAGCGTTACAGATGGTGAATCGCGCAGTGAAAAAAAGCTCACTGGATTGAGCTTTGAAAAATGTCACGTGCATGTGCACGAAACGAGCACGCACGCCATAAACAACACTGGACACCGCGCAATAACGCCGGGCGTCACACGCTCTCTTAGTTTATGGCACGTCGTTTTCGGAGCACAAAACGCCGGCCCCGCTGAGAATGAACTAGAAGGCGCGATTTGTTACTGGCCGCCTGTAAGCCCCTTTAACCCAGATTCTATAGTTTCTGACACTAGATTCTAGTTTTTTCTGAAAAATCTGTGTTCCTGTGTCAGTGATGCTTAACATATTTCAAGCCAAGGACCACCAGAATTATCCATATATGGCTGCGGACCCCCCATCTGAAAACATGTTGTTATAGGAGCAAAAATTTGAGTTAAAAATGTTTGCTTCCAAAATAATGTATTCAGAGATTTGCACCACATTTTCACAATTTTTCAAAAATAGCAGAACTACAAGCTCATATCGCGCCACTCGGTGGCGCGATATGAGCTTGTAGATCTGCTATTTTTCCAACAGCTAAAACACCAAAACGTGTTCAGTACAGAAAGGTTGTTCACGAAACACAGATAAACCCCCCCAGTGATCGTTATACCTACGTTATTAGTGCAATTATATCAACAGTGCATTGCCGTTCTGCTGATCTCGTCAGCTACCCAAAAAGTTCAACTCCTCTTTGTCTCAACTCACACAAAATGTATCACTCACAGATAGAAAACAAAATTGCAATACAAAAAAACAACAAACAAAAAAAAACACATGTAGTTCCTAGAAGTAAGTAGAGATAAAGAACCATCCTTCATGGGGAGAGATTTGTTTCAAATGTATTTGTAACACCAACACCAAGGTGCACAAATTGTGCATGGTGTGTGCATTCATAAAACATCGCCATCATAAAATATAATGTGTGTGTTCAAATGGCAACGTAAAATATAATTTGTGTGATTGCAGATCACAAACCAAATCTGTAAATTGTGGATATTTATTTTATTTTATTGTATTTCAGTTTAGCAAAATGGAGTCTGAGATTTTACAGTATGGTAAGGTGACAATGTAATAAAATCTACAAAAAAAAAAAAAAAAAAAAAACTGTGGCCGTAGAATAAATAAAACTAGGCAAACAGAAGATTATTCATGGGACAAAGTTTAGAATTTTGTGAGATCACAGTTTAACGGTTCCATATTTCCAAATCATTTGAACCACAGCGTCCACTTGTGAGTTACCATAAGATATAATTCATGTTTGCAGATTGCAAAAAGAAACTTTTTTTTGTAAATTGTGGAATGTTTGTGTATCTTGGTATTGGATTTACAAATACGTCTGATTGTACACGTCTCTCCACAATCCTTCAAAAAGATGGTAGTCATTCAGAAACTTCATCGCACAGAAAAAAGTGAAAAGTGAATCCGTTTTGTACTTGTAGCCCAACAAGAACAACGGTTCTCAACACCTTTAAAAGGGATTGTGACATCAATTGTAAAGCAAAAACCTGAAACTTTTCACATTCAGTAGATTTTATCCAGCGGAGCGTTAGTTCATTGAGGCACGGAGGGCAGAAGGTTATTTAATTCCCCTTATTCTCATCAGTAATTCATTCTGTTCCTTTAAATCTGCAGTCTCTCCATGTCAATTCCCCTCACTCTCATTGGCTGTCACCATGCCAACTCACCTCACTCTCATTGGCTGTCAGCTAAGTCAGTCACACCCCCATTCAATCATGTGCTCTATAAAAGCAGTCTCTTCTCTCTCCTCTCTCTCTCTTCCTGCTAGCTGCTCTGTCCTGTTGATCAGATATGTGTTCAAATTTTCTCCACCTCCCCGGCCTCCTCCCTGTGGCACCAGTTCAGAGTACATGAGTCTCTGATTAATCATGATTTAAGGGTTGTAACATTTGTGGTATCTAGTTCTGTTATGGTATCTGTGTTTACTGTGGACTATGATATTTTCAGTATCCATGTGGTTCATGTATTTTGGATAAATGTTGTAATCTCTGTCAGTCTGCACTGGATATGATGCTCATGTGTTAATGTCTTGTATTTTCGGTTACTGTACCTTGGCTCTGCTCAGGGGGGTTGTTGATATCTGAGCTGTGTCTTGATGCACAGATAATCAGAGATATCAAATGTGATATCAGACCTATGACTCAGTTCATAGATCGTCTGATATCACATGAGCAAGAGCCACGCCGCCATACAAACATGCAAAAGCTTTGCAATAAATGGTCTATGGTCAATCTGATTTCTGAGCCGAAGTGTGTCAATGAACTGTGGTTTGGTGGTTTTCTGGAACACTTCAGGAATATTTTATGTCACATTCTGCAAATCCTACAGAAAACTCCAGACCACAAAAAAATCCACTGAATGTTCAAAGTTCAGGTTTTTGAGGTGTAACTGAGATTCTAAAACTAAAAAAAAAAAACATAAATCAATGTCACAAAACCTTTAATTTGAGAATGTTTGCTGTCAACTGTCATATAAAAAACAGCCACCAGACATACAGTATAATGCCGCTGTACCATCAAAAAGGTGTTCATCCTAAGTAACATTTCTTCTCTATTAAAACTTACGCCAGAGCCACAATAAAGTGTGTTGACGACGTGGGCATGGAGTTGCAATCCGGTACTTGGGGAGTAAGACGATAAGAGTTGGCGAGTCGCTGAGCCTTGGACGCACAGGGATCGCTGTGACAGGGTGTCTCACGGTGTTTGGGACTGTGATCCAAGCAGGGGCTGTCGCTCTGCAGCCGTGTACTGGAAGGGGACGACAAAAACAAGAAGGAATGCACAACCCATTGTGTCCTGATCAGATTCTAGTTTCTGATACTAGATTCTAGTTCACAGCGCTAGATTCTAGTTTCTGACGCTAGATTCTAGTTCCTCATGCTAGATTCTAGTCCCCCACAGTAGATTCTAGTTCCTCTCAGTAGATTCTAGTTCCCCTAAGTAGACTGTAGTTTCTGAAGTTAGATTCCAGTTTCTGACACTAGATTCTAGTTCCTGACACTAGATTCTAGTCCATGACACTAAATTCTAGTTTGTGACACTAAATTCTAGTCCCTGGCGCGAGATTCTAGTTTTTTGGGAAAAAATCTCTTTCTGTGTCAGTGATGCTTAACATATTTCATAGGAAGGACCCCCAGAAATATCTATTATAATATCTATTACGAGTCATATCGCACCACTCGGTGGCACAATATGAGCTTGTAGATCTGCTATTTTTCAATAGGTAAAGCATAGGTAAAGCATAATACATTTCAGGAGGCACAAGTTCTTCTCACCTCGGGTTCCTTCTGCCGACACATGAGGACCATGAAGACGGCTCCCAGCAGAATGCCGAGGCCGATGAACATGAAGGGGATGTTGACCATGATGTTCTCCTCAGCCACCACCACCAGCACCTTCTTGGCTGACTGCTCATCGATGACAACACTCTGGAGACAGAGAGAGGATAGATATTTTAACACACCAACTGCTGCGCGTGTTCTACTGTAGTGACGCGGCTCAAGCCATTAAATTCGGTAAAAAAAACTTATTTTGAAGCTCAGATCTCCTAAAAAGGATGTGCGATGACGTCATGCTGTTTCTGGTGTCTTGACTAACCGGTCTTCTGACGATCTCAGCAAAAACATCCGGGTCACAAGTCAGGAAGTGCCGTCTAGCCCTAGTTGATTTACCAATGCGCTCACGACATTCAGGGGGAAAACCGGAGGAGAGGCGTTTGAATGCATTGGATTGAATGGGTGTGAATGGGACAAACAAAAAAAGTTGTCGCCGCAATTCTGTTCCAAATGAAAGTGAGCAACGGGATCTTCATCAGACGATGCGCTCGGACTAATAGTTTGATTAAAGAATGGAATCTACATTTCGTCGTTATCTGCGCCTTCGTCGTTACCGGCAAACGTGACAGAGCACGACGCGCACGACTACTGCGCTTTCAGGAGACAGTGAGTGAATACATACATACATAGCCACCCCCTACCTGCTGTCCCCCCGCGGCAAACTCAAAGAACACGGCAATTAACTGATTACGTTCTTTAATCCGTCTTTTTATACGAACGTATCGCTTGCCGAACTTCATTTTGGGGACAAAATGGGTACGGCCATTTTGAAAAAAAAAGAAAAGAAAAGAAAAGAATAAATACCTCCACACCCATTCTATCCCCAATATTCAAATGGCATTATCTCAGATTTGGACCCCTCAATGTGCCGGAAATACAATGACGTCATCGTACTACATCCGTTGTCCGGCTTCGGAGGTCAACGGTGTGGTGTTTTCTGACGGCTCGAAAACAAACAAACGAGAGTTTGGGTTTTCGAGCGATTTCAAACGTGCGAACATCATTGGCGTATGCACTCCAAAAGTCCTGGCAGTCTGGGTAAGGTTTATATGATTAGGTCTAAAGCAGCAGGACAAACAGCTCTAAAACAAACCAATAAACAAAAACATACAAAGTTAAGTGTGTGTGTGTGTGTGTGTGTGTGTGTGTGTGTGTGTGTGTGTGTGTGTGTGTGTGTGTGTGTGTGTGTGTGTGTGTGCGCGCGCGTGCGTGCGTGCGTGCATGCAGAACGGTCTTACTTTACCTCATTGAGATAAACCACAGGTAACACCACTGTTCTCACATTTCCCGTTTGGCTGAAAGCAAAAGATAAAAGAGTGTTACTGTTTGTGTATATTATTAATTACTTGCTATATATACAGTAAGCATAAAGGATGTCGCGCCATTAGACCACCATTTCCCAGCATGACTTAGAAGCGATTAAATGAGCGATTAAAGTGATTTGGGGGGACCATCGGTGGTCCTTGAGCGCTGCATGAAAACATACGAACGTGGCATGGAGTTGCGGACAAATTCTTTCCAACAACAACAACAACAAAGATCCGTTAGTTTTAGGTCTGAGAGGTTTAACCCATTGTGTCCTGATCGGATTCTAGTTTCTGATGCTAGATTCTAGTTTCCGACGCTAGATTCTAGTTCCTTATGCTAGATTCTAGTCCCCCACGGTAGATTCTAGTTCCTCTCAGTAGATTGTAGTTTCTGAAGTTAGATTCCAGTTTCTGACACTAGATTCTAGTTTGTGACACTAAATTCTAGTCCCTGGCGCGAGGTTCGAGTTTTCTGGAAAAATCTCTTAACATATTTCATAGGAAGGACCCCCAGAAATATCGATTATTTAGCTGCAGAACCTCATCTAAAAACATGTTGTTCTAGGGGATCCCCCAGAAGCAAAGATTTGAGTTAAAAATGTTCGCTTCCGAAATAATGTATTCAAAGATTTGCACCACATTTTCACATTTTTTTCAAAAAATAGCAGAACTACAAGCTCATATCGCGCCACTCGGTGGCGCGATATGAGCTTGTAGATCTGCTATTTTTCAACAGCTAAAACACCAAAACGCGTTCAGTAGAGAAAGGCTAAAGCAGTGGTTTTCAGTGGTCCTTGAGAGAGCTCCAAGTGGTCCTCAGGCTAAATGATGTAAAGTTGGCTAACCAGGTGTAACTCTTTTGAGAGTGTAAAAATGAAAAAAAAAACAAATGATTTGGTTTCATGTTTACGTTCTCGAGCGTTAAAATATTCACCATCTGAATTAGCCTCAACTCCACACAACTAGAGAATGTGGAAGATTAATGGTCAATTTGATCTGGATGTGTGAATGATTTTGTTTCCAAAATAAACCCAGCCTGGAATTGTGGACAAAAACAAAAGAAATCTTTAGTTTTTGGGGTCTGTGAGGCTAAAAAAAAAAGTGATCAAATGGTGATCCGTGGCTCAAACGCTGAATAAATAGTGGGCCCTGGTGTCAAAAAGGTTGAAAAACCACTGTTTTAAAGGGATGAACATGATGATTATTCGTATCATGTGTGCTGCTGCGTACCTAAAGGCAGGGATTTTCTCCAAGTATACGTTGATCTGTAGTCTCTTGGCCGCCTGCAGTACGATTCCTGTAAGCTATGGGTACACAGAAAAACATGTCGGTTACAGGGGCGGATGTAACATTTCCCAATTGGGGGGGCAGGAGAAAATGGTATGGGTGCGGCTTCATCGTCCGTCGCGCGAAGCCGCACCCATAGCATTTTCTGTTACAGGACTTTTATTAGTCAACTAAAGCACCAATAATAACATCAGCTGGTGTTGAAGTTGCAAAAAAGCTAAAGGTCTGACTCAGAGAGTTTTCTGTTTTCAACGATGAAAATGCTGTTGGTTTAGTGGCCACACAGTTGTAGTTAGTTAAAATGTCATCAAATGGTGTTCTGTGGCTCAAATGCTGAATAAATAGTGGTCCAAAAGGCTAGGAGGAAACAAAGTTTCAATGTTGAGATACAAATACAACTACTCCACCTAGTGGTGAAAGTCCATGCAAACAGTTGAACGCAGAGGCAAGATGATGACCATTTTCCTGCCTCACTGATTTACTTTCTGAGAATGCACATTGGTGTTTCAAGGAGGTATGAGTGGAAGAACATTAAATACAAAACATTTAGTTAAAATGTTAATGGTCAATTCGTCTCTTCACCAAATATGTTTAGGCACTTTAAGCAGCGGCACATGCTACTTAAAGTATAATGAAATTCAGAACATTTGGTTGTTGATGGTAGCTCTGAGCAGCTGTCAAAACTCCCCCGAGGTTGGTTGAATATAAATAAACTATTGGGATGTATAACGCTTTTTGGTATTCAACACATTATGTTATACTTTAACTATTGAAAAATATCAGATCTACAAGCTCATATCGCGCCACCGAGTGGCGCGATATGAGCTTGTAGATCTGATATATTTTTTTAAAAATTGTGAAAATGATGCACAAATCTAAGAATATATTCTAATTGGCACCTGATTGTAGTTTCTGACACTAGATTCTAGTTTCTGACTAGTTTCTAGTTTCTGATTCTGACAGATTCTAGTTTCTCTGAAAAATGTATGTTCCTGTGTCAGTGATGCTTAACATATTTCATAGGAAGGACCCCCAGAAATATCTATTATTTAGCTGCAGAACCTCATCTGAAAACATGTTGTTCTAGGGATCCCCCACAAGCAAAGATTTGAGTTAAAAATGTTTGCTTTCCGAAATACAGTAATGTATTTAAAGATTTGCACCACATTTTCACAATTTTTTCAAAATTAGCAGAACTACAAGCTCATATTGCGCCACTCGGTGGCGCGATATGAGCTTGTAGATCTGCTATTTTTCAACAGCTAAAACACCAAAACGTGTTCAGTACAGAAAGGCTTAAGTAGAAAACCTTTTCAAACGCATTGGTGTAAACAATTATTGGTACTAAGAAAATCTACTCACTGATTGTATTACTTTTGTATCCTGTATGTGTACGAGTTCTCCTGATTCTAAGAACTAGAACTGGTAAGCGCTGGTGAGACGGGGAGATCTGTGTCGCTGAACAAACAATCTAGTGCAGGGGTCCTCACACTTTATTGACTTGAGCTACTTTCAAAATGAGCGGCTCAACAAGATCTACATATCAAAGGTGTGATTGTTCCACTACTGAAAATACATTTCAAGGCCCCCTAGAAAGTTTGAGCTTTAAAATAGTGGTGATGGTGTTACTTACTGTTATAGTGCTTAAGAATAATGCACTTAAAATGACAAATGGAGAGGGAGAATTGGAAGGTTTTCTTGTATATGCTACTACAGGCGTATGAAAACAGTATTTGAGGTTTGAGTTGACAGTTTGTGATGTAGAGTTTAGTTTCTTGCACCCAAAACGAAGAACTTTGATGTTTTTTGTCCACAATTGTGAAAGAGAACTGGACAAACGTTGGTCAAAATAACAATTATTCTCCATTTTCTAATTGTGTGGACTCTTGAAAATTACCTAATTCATATGTTTAAATAAAATTTAACTCTTGAGAGTGTTAAATCCGTAAGGGTCCATTTGATTGGTCCATTTTGGTAGGTCATTTTTGGTTGGTCCATTTGGGACTGTCATGTGATCTACCTGCATGGCCTGTGTGATCTACTGGTAGATCACGATCTACCTTTTGGGCAGCCCTGCTCTAGTGCAACAGCTTTTTACTAGAGATACATAAGAAATAATAAAGGTATACAAGAGCTCTGGTCCGTAGCTCTACTGCCTTACCGGGTGGATGTCAATGGCAGTCTGGTGCTGCTCCTTGTTGGGGTTCATGCCAAACACATCGTCCACGAACTTCTGATCCGCCTGGTAGAAATGTGGCGAGGACATGATGATCGGCGCGCCTGGAAGGGAGATTTGCGCATTTACAGTACATAAAAGGGTTAATGATCTGGAAACACAACAACAATTGTGGGTGAATGTGGGGCGCATGTAACAGGAACTGCTCCTGTCGCAGGATGATGATGTCACATGAGCATATGCATTCCCTATATTCCATAGAGCCAGAACACACAAGGACAACATCCCGCGACAGGAGCAGCTTATGAAAGAAATAAAACGCCAATGGTGTTTTTATTCGATTATTTTAGTTGTATAGGGAAAGTATAACGTTTTAAACGATGTTTGTCGTATTAGTCAGGGATCCTTTTAACAACCAACCGTATTTTGTTCCATTGAACACCCACCTTGTTTACATGCGCTGACATTGAGCAGGCCAGAGCCCTGGCAGTTCCCGGCCGGCACACAGAACCCTGCGTTGTCTGGGTTCACCGAGGGGTTGGCGAACACCTCGGCGGGCGGTACGAAACGGTAGCCCGGGACCCCCTTCACTTGGACATCCTCTGTGTACAGCGCGTACATAGACCTAGGGGAGAAGAAAAGGAATTTGATTGACCAGCATTTATTCAGGTGTCCCTATTTTTTTCATCATTGTTGTCATTTTTTTTAACCCATTTTGTCCTGGCATTAGATTGTACTTTCTGACACTAGAATCTAGTTTCTAGCCCTAGATTGTAGTTTCTAGCACTAGATTCTAGTTTTTCTGAAGAAAATCGATATTTCTGCATCAGTGATGCTCAAAATATTTCATGCCAAGGACCCCTAGAATTGTCTGTGTTTAGCAGGCTGCGGAGGACCCCCCCCCTCTCTGAAAATATCCCATGGAGGGACCCCCTCCCAGAAACAAAGATTGGAGTTAATACCGTTTGCTCCGACAGAAAATTTATATTCAAAGATTTGCACCATGTTTTAAGTATTTTCCAAAAAATAGCAGACCTACAAGCTCGTATCGCGCCACTCGGTGGCGCGATATGAGCTTGTAGATCTGCTATTTTTCAACAGTTAAAGCTAGTTAATGCTTGAAACACCCAAATGTGTTCACTACAGAATGGGTTAAACCATTCCGTACTTCCTGTACTTATGGTGTTTTAACCTTCATTGAAAAATAGCCTCATGCTTCCTTCAATGCATGGGGAGTCCGAGCTGCCTTCTTTTCTTGGTTGGACGTAGCGTGTGGAAGGAATGTGTTATTCCAACCAGTTCCAGTCCCCTCCATTAGGCGCCCCGGCTGGGGAGGCAGTCTAGAGCCCAGGATTACTGCACGTTTTTGTGAGGGTATCTATCCTAGGGTGACACGGGGAGAACATGCAAACTCCACACAGAAAGGCCCTTTCACCAACCCCACTAGCGCCCCAAGCGGGAAACGAACCCAGGACCTTCTAGCTGTGAGGCGACGGCACTAACCACTGTGCCACCGCGCCGTATGAGCAATGAGAAAGAACCAGTAGGTATTACTGTAATAGGCCTGCCTGAGCTGAAACTGACCTCATTCAAGAGAGCAAACTGTCGCCAGCAGCACTGCTACCAGCCAAGGATTAATCTGCCCCCCTAAACCTTATCCAGACATGGATAATACACAACAGCTCTTTCAACCCTTCATTATTTATTCCATTTTTGAGCCACTGACCCCTATTTGACTAGAATTCAACCCAAGGCTTTCGTACCTTTATTTGCCGTGGATTTATTTCCAAAGAGAAGTGGTCCAGTTTTGTGTAATTTTGTGTAAAAAGCTCCTGTTTCCCACACCCCCAAAATGAGCTTAGAATGGTGCTATGGGATGTTGTTCGAATTCACACTCGAAAATGCTCCAAAATGCATCTTTTTCTGTCTATTGTATAGTATATAGACAAATATACTGTACCTTTAAATGCACTATTATTGACCCGTCCTGACATTGCAAATTCTACAATACATTTGCTCTGAAAGAACATATCGAAAGATTTGTCCTGCATTTTCACGACATGTCACCCAAAAAATAGCAGGCGTTCACGCCCCATAGCGCGCCACTCTGTGGCGCGCTATGGGGGGTGAACGTCTGACGTCTGCTATTTTTCACTCAATTTTAAAACACCAAACGTACAGCACGGAAAGGTTTAAAGGAAGTGCTTTTTTTGTCCTGAAATTAGTTAGTTGATATGATGATATGATATGATATAGTACTTTATTGTCAGTTTACACTGAAATTTGTCTTGCGACCCAACAGCCATTGTATGCAGAGAACACATTTACACATTAGACATGCTACAACAAGGAACAAGACATACGTAAAGACATGAAGACAAAGCAGTGTCCATCTCCTAGGTCACTCTGTGACTACAACTCCTCATTTAACCTCAAAGTCGAGGTTAAATGAGGAGTTGTAGTCACAGAATTATCCGAGTTGGCGGATAAGTCCTTCATTCTGTGTGGCATAATACACTGAACAATGCCCTCACTGTGTTGTTATATAAGTCTTTTGTATTTTCGTGCCACTTTTTGGCCAACAAAAACAGCAGCACTCTCACCTGCAGAGATCGGAGGAGAATATGTAGAGAGACTCGTTCTTGGTGACGATGGGATGGAAGGACGCTCCGTTGGTCCCGTTGATCATGTTACACTCCTCCGTGGTCCACCATGTCAGGTTGCTGCACGCGTAAGAAAACATACACAAAGGGCTCCATTTTCGTCACCGCTAAACCCCTTATCCCTTAACTTCTTTGTCTTTTTAAACTATTAAAAAGGAGCATTTTTCAATAGTTTAAATGGCCAGTCTACAAGCTCACAATGTGGCAATAGATTGGCACGTTGAACTATTCCAAAAGGTTTTTCAAATTAGTAAAAAAAAATGATAAGGGGTTTAGGTTAAGGGCTTTAGATGGTAACAAAAATAGAGCCCAGAATATATTATATGTTTACAGTAGAGTTCTCAAACTCTGCCCGAACCCAACCAGGCCCGGCCCGACCCGACATTTTAGGGTCGGGCTCGGGCTTAAAATGTATACAGATCAGTAGGGCCGGATCGGGCTTAGGACTCCATGAAAAAAGCAATATATATTGAATTATTTCATTATGACAAAAATAATAGTTCTGTTTTGTCTGTCTGTGTATTTACCTCTCATGAAGATGGTGCAGATTGGCATTTTCACTTTTACTCTGTGTAGATTGCTCAAATTCTACCTAAACCCGATCAGGCCCGTCCCGAACCGACATTGTAGGGCCGGTTGGCCCTAAAAACTATGCTAATTGGTCGGGCCGGGCCGGGCTTTGTGCCTGATCAGTTAGGGCCCACTTAGGGCTGGACCTCAATTTTCAGGCCCGTTGAGAACTCTAGTTTACAGGTTCATTTCATCGAATTAGAATATTGTGTCAAAGTTCATTTTCTTCCATAATACAATTCAAAAAAGTGAAACTCATATTTTTTTTCCAATTCAATCCAAAACGCTCACTAGCCGACATTAACAAGACGGCTTCCCAAACAGGATGTTTCTATGCAGCGACGCTTCAACTGGTTTACACTATAGGAGGCGCGGCAGGCAGCGGTCGGCTCGCGGTCCTAAAGCCTAAAAGGCTGGCACTCATAGAGTTAAGAGTATTGACTACTGGAGTTACACACATGGCGATAGTTACAGTTCATAGGTGGATAAATTATGTTTTAAAGCGTTTTACCTTTTACCATTCCACGTGTCTACCCGTGCAAAGTCCTCGTAGTTCTGCTGACCAGTGAAAAACACGTAGTCCCCGTCATTGGAAGCATTAGCCTAGAAAAACAAAATAAAGATACAAGGGTGTTGCTATGCAGCACTGCATTCAACTAATCTGTGGTTGATCAGATATCAGTACATCTCTATTTTAAATAGTCTTCTTCTCCATATCAGTTTGTCATATCCTTATAATCATATCATAGTGGAATTGTGAGTAAGAATTACTATGTGTAAGCCAGGCCGTATGTGTGTGCATTCATCGCACACTCCATATTGGGGCTTTAATCATACACTTCCTATTTGGGGCCTGGCCCAGATTAATAATTGTTAATACAACGCTAGTGCTGTGATCATTAGAATGTCTAGAACATATACATTAATTAAAACACTGTGCATAAAAGGTGTCATATACATGCACCGATTCCAATATCTAGTTTCACAGCTAAACCCCACACCTGTGAAGAAAAATATACAGAAGCCTAAATGTTTATGAAGTTATAATTGCATGAAGTTGCAATTGCCAAAAACATTTGTCATTTTTGTTCAACTTTTTTGGGGGGGGGGGCAAACGTTCCTCTGGAGCAGGGTTTTGGTCCCCAGGCTAAATGATGGAAAGTTGGTTAACGCTTAAAGATACATTGCATGGATGCAACTGGGACGTATCCTCAGTGATGTATCCCAAGGTCATCGGGGTTTTGGGTCTCGCAACATCATACCCCTCACTCAGGAGACCCAGCCGGGGTTGATCAAGTCCCGACTTACGTCCCAGTAGCTACTCTCGGTCAGTCCACTAGGGAAAGACCCAAGGCCACACAATCCATTGCTCCAGAACTACTCTGCCGGTACTGGCAGACACCATACTCTGGCACATGCATGGAGGGACTAGGGTTGGGTTGACTCCTGTCCAGACCCCTCCTACGTCTCACCAGGTCTGCTCCTGCTCTCACCAGGCACAGGACCTGTGCGTTGCACCAGACTCCCAGCACCGGCATTTCATTCAGGAGCAGTGAATCACAATGGCCCTCCTAACGGCCTCACCAAGGGTTGTTAGGCTTCCTCCTCACGGAGGACACAGGCTGGGGCGCTAACCCATACTGCTCACCCGAGTGCCGTCTACATTCAGGCTGTCACCCGTCTCTCCGGTGGTCACCAGACTAGTTGTCACATAGTCTATTCCTATAACCAGGGGTGCACATAAGTGGTGCTCCGGTGCTCAGGAGCACCAAAAATCCTACAATGAGCTCCCAATCCAGGGGTGGAAAGCTCATCTGAGCACCACACAGCTGGGGCTCATAATGACTGCCTGACTGGACCAGTAAAAAAGCCTTGAAAATGAAATAATTCTAACTAATGTCTAAAATACTACTAGTATTTCAATGGATGTAGAGTGCAGGTAGTAGTAGTACTACTAGGCTAGCCACTATTGCAACGCCCAAACTATCGCCCTGTACTGTAATACTGTACATTGATCAGGATGTACGGAGTGGAAAAAAGGGGTCCCAGGGCCCAGCGATGCGGGTCACCGCATTTTGGGAGCACCAAGTAACATCTCCAGGTGCTCCTCTGAGTACTGGACCAAAATAGTTATGTGCACATAGTCTATTCCTATGAGCCATTATAAACCAGATATTCATCATGTGAATTAGCACTATTTCATTAAGAAGTCTACAATGTTTTGTTTGGAAAATCCAGCCTGGAATTGTGAACAAAAGCAAAAGAAATCTTTAGTTTTGAGTCTCTGGGGCTAAAAATGTCATCAAATGGTGGTCCGTGGCTCAAATTCTGAATAAATTGAGGGCCCTGGTGTCAAAATGGTTGGTCTTACACTTACTTTTATCTTGAAATTAAATTAATATTACGCAGACTTTAGTTCAGCCTTTAGTCTTGGCCCTCCACATTATTTTATGTATCTCATTTGGCCCCTTGGGAAAAAATAATTGCCCACCCCTGCTCTGGAGTATTGGCGATTAAAAAAAAAAAAAAAAAAACTCCTGAGGAACGTTTTAGACAAGCAAAGTCAAATTTCCGTAAGACGGTGCCATTGTGTGATGTTGCTTGAAGCCACACCTTATAGAAGAGTCCAAAGACTGGATCCGGGACTTCTTGGGGTTTGATCATGTGCAGGTCTTTCAGGAGGGGGTCCTCGTACCCCCACAGCAGCTCTCCGACCGTACGGGTGGTGAAGAGACCCTCGCCCAGAGACGTCATCAGATCAGAGACCGCCCTCGCCTCGATCGGTCCCTTGAACCTCTCCTTCTGCATCACCGCCTGTAGAAAGGGAGCAACCAATGACAACCGTGTCTGAACTAAGACATGTGAGAAAAGGCAACCAGCTCAGGGCTTGACACTAACACTTGGTGGGGCAAGTGAAGACTGCTACCTGGTTGCCCGATCAGGCAAGTGTGCAACATAGTGCACTATAACACAACACAAGATAAATTTGTCTTGAAGGCAGTCATTGCACTCTGCCTCTGTGTCTTTCCCTGCTTTCTAGCTGTCCACAATTCCAGGCTGGATTTGGGGAAACAAAACAGGCAAACATACAGATCAGAATTACCATTAATCTTCTACATTCTCTAGTTGTGTAGACTTGGACTAATTAAGATGATGAATTTTAACTCTTGAGAGCGTAAAAATGAAACCAAATGGACCTGCAAGGGTCCATTTGGTTTCATTTTTACGTTCTCAAGAGTTACATCTGGTTAACCAACTTAACTGGGGACCACCTGGAACCCTCTCAGGGACCACTGGTGGTCCCCGGACCACCTGTTGAAAGCCCCTGGTTTAAAGCACCCAAGTAGGAAGTAAACTTAAATGCAAAATTTACAATATATTTTTGGGGGGGCAAGTGACCATGACCTGAGGGCAAGTAGAACCTGACTTGCACTTGCCCGATGGGCAAGTGCCTCGGAGACCTTAGTGTCAACCCCTGCAGCTCACAGTAATGGGTTCCACGACTCAGGCAGTGGCGTTTCTAAGCAATTTGGAGCCCCAGGCGAGATTTTCCTGGGGAAATCTCCTGTGATGTCATACCTATGACAGGCACAGTAAAATGGCCCCTCCCAAGGGATAATAAAAATATAAACTAAAGAACAGAGGTCGACCTGGTGCCCCCACCCTCCCCTCTTGGCGCACCCAGGCAACTGCCTAGTCTGCCTAATGGCAAAGAAACACCCCCATGGAACATTTTATGAGGCTCCCCCTTCAACAACCTTAGGTGTCATACGCTGTCGTTTTTGTAAATGGCAGAATTTAACTCCCACTTTTTTGAGTAGTTACTGTGCCATAATGAAATTTCAAATGTGGACAAGAAATTTAAAAATAATTTAAAAAATATATATATACGGTATATATACTATACTTACATTGTACACTAAAAAGTCACTATTTTAGTGCATAAACAAGATGAAACCATGCTGGTCTATTTTAGCCTGCCCAAAGTATATAGGGTGAAGGGTTCTTCTTATGATGTACTTGTTACAATGTCTAAAACTAAAAACAGTCTCTGCCAGGTCAGTCAGGTTGTGGCCTCCTGGTGGCGCTATAATAGGCCAATGTTAAAAAGGGTGCTATTTATTCTTATGCCTTTGATGGTAATTGGATGATATGAGGCAATTTATTCCAAAAAACACCTGTTAGTGGTGCTATAACAGGCCAATGTGGTGGATAAGGGAGTGTTTTTCGGTCTAATAGGAATTATGTGCATGAAAGATTCTGCATAAAATGCATGCTGTGCTTGGATTTTATTAATTCTGTTCAAAATGAGCCAACCCTGCAAACTTTGAAAGGATTAGGATGGCTTATGAACAGTGTTGTAGTAGGACTTTTAAAAGTGGGGGGGCGCCTCTTAAAGGGGAATTCCACCCATTTTCATTTTTTTCTGAGAGTGTACAAATGTGAACCAAATGGACCCTAGCGGGTCCATTTGTACACTCTCAGGAAAAAGGAAACTCATTAACATGGTGAAACACATCTTGATGATGTCATCAAGATGTATTTCACCATGCTAATGATTTTTTTTAGACCTCCATTTTTAGGAAACACCGAATGGGGGAACTTTTTTTATCATGTCCACACAACATCTCTAAGGTATTATTAATGAGTAATGACATAGTAAAATGAAGAAAATGAGTGGAATTCCCCTTTAAGACAGGTGCAAGCACGCTTGCATTTGCATGCGCATTTGCGTGCGCCTGTGCAACACACAGAGACACGCTATTAAAACAAGATAGCATATTGAGAAAGATTGTTTACAATAGTAAATGACAAGACAAAAAAAACATAGGCCTACTTTTGCCCCAAAAATATTTTATTTAGATGTGAGAAGTGGGGGGACGCCGCCCCCCGCGTCCCCCTGACACTACACCCATGCTTATGAAATGTAGTACAGATCTGTCTTGAGCACATGTCTATATATAGAGACTGTGTAACGATTTGTGCATTAACATGTGTGGAAAAACTGCTTCGTGGTGGCAGGCCATTCTGGAAATATTGGGGCAGAGGTTTATCGTTGGCATCTAGGGAGTGAGTGTGCAATGTTTGGCATCAATCGGATGTTTGGCATCAATCGGATTAACAGTGCCGGAGATTAGCTGGTAGCGGAAGGACAGGCACACAAAACAGACTCTCCCTAACCCTTGGGCTTGGTGGAGAAAGTAAAAGCAGACAGTGTACGCACCGCGACAGGGATGTTAGCAGTCCTGATCAGGTCACTCTCCGGGCCAATGGACATGTCAGGCTGGAATATGTAGGTCTTAGTGTTGACCGCTGATACTTTAGTACCGTTGTCCAGGAAGTCTATCTGCTCCATTGGACGGAATTCCCTGGATAAGAAAAGCCATGAAAAAAATGTCACAACTATTCTACATCATCAAACGTATTTTCCTTTGTTATATACTACATTTAAAGGGGAATTTCTCCCATTTTCAACATTTTACTAAGTCATTAATATACCTTAAAGATGTCGTGTGGACATAATAAAAAGGTGCTTTTTTTATTCAGCGTTTCCTAGAAATGGAGGTCTGAAAAAAATCATTGGTGAAACAGAACTTGATGACATCATCAATTTGTGTTTCACCATGTTAATGATTTTTCTTTTAGGAGGTATTTTTCTGAGATGTACAAATACACATTTGTGCACTCTCAGGAAATTTTTGAAAATGGGTGGAATTCCCCTTTAAAATAATTTAAAATACAACAAATTCTATATAAAATAATGACAAAGTAGTAAAGGTGATTGATATTCTATAACGCCAAAGAGGGATTTAAGCTGTTTTGCAATTCCCTGTGTGGTTATCTCCAAACATTTAGGTTTGTTGGAGCCTACCATGCAGAAGTTTGGTCTCGTGACTGGAAAAAGGTCACCCGTGCGGCCAAACGGTCTGATTGTGAAACTAGACCAATGACCTTTGCATTTAGAATATGAACTCTTCCTCATTTTGTATCCAGGAATATACTGTCCATGTTGTGTAATCTCATATTTATAGACAACAGCTTTTATCTTTTGGCTGGGCTGCTTGCTGTACTCTTTCTGCTTCTATGGGCCAATGGCGTGGAACAAACTCCCACTGTACCTTCGACAGGCAGACCTTGTTAGACGTTTTTAAAGCACAGCGCAGGGCTTGACACTAACACTTGCCCGCTTGCCCGGGGCAAGTAAAAAAAATGGTGGGGCAAGTGAAGACTGCTACCTGGTTGCCCGATCGGCCAACCGGGGCAACACTACACAAGATAAATTTGTCTTGAAGGCAGTCACTGCACTCTGCCTCTGTGTCTTTCCCTGCTTTCTAGCTATCTCTACCTATCTCTCTCCCAGGTCCATTTGGTTCCAAACTATCATTTTGCTGGGGTCAGGGACCACTGGGTCTGTGACCACGTTGGGCTAATTAAGATGATGAATTTTAACTCTTGAGAGCGTAAAAATGAAACCAAATGGACCCGCAAGGATCCATTTGGTTTCATTTTTACGCTCTCAAGAGTTACATCTGGTTAACCAACTTAACTGGGGACCACCTGGAACCCTCTCAGGGACCACTGGTGATCCCCGGACCACCTGTTGAAACCCCGTGGTTTAAAGGAGTAAATAAAGTTAAATGCAAAATTCACAATATATTTTCGGGGGGCAAGTGACCATGACCTGAGGGCAAGTAGAACCTGACTTTCACTTGGCCAATGGGCAAGTGCCTCAGAGACCTTAGTGTCAACCCCTGCAGCTCAAGGCCTACTTTTATATACCTGTACTTGCTTTGAATAGATGTTTTAAATCCCTTGTTGTCTTATATCCTCACTGTATTGCATTTTTAATGTTTTGTGCCTTTCTTTTTCCTCTCCACTGCTCTGAAAAGTCCTTTGAACTGCATTTCATGTAATGAATTATTTTAGTGTTAAAGGTAATAGTAACTTTAGTGTGTACAATAAACACTGTGTTTGTAAACAGCTCAGTGGCCTTGTGGTTAGAGTGTCCGCCCTGTGACTGGGAGGTCGGGGTTCGATTCCCGGCCGGGTCATACCAAAGACTCTAAAAAATGGGACCCAATGCCTCCCTGCTTGGCACTCAGCATCAAGGGATGGATTGGGGGTAAGTCCCTGCGATATACTAGCGTCTCATTATGCGTCTCATTATGAGACTGCTGTGCTGTGATTGGCTAAAACGCTGCCTCACCCCACACAACCCCTCCCCAGACGAAACAAGTGTCTGCCTGCAGGGAAACAGCTGCAGCATCAAAGTAGAAGCAACGTAGAGAAGGGGAAAAGGCATAAAAATATATATTGATTTTTGGCTCAAAAGTTGCCAGTATTAACTTTAATAATAAGATGAAATGTCTGTTGTGATTGGCCATTTTTTTGGTCTGTTCATAAAAAATTTATACAATTTAAGTTGGGAAAAATATTATACAGAAAAATAAAATAATAATTCTAAGTTGGTGTAACTCTTGAGAGCGTAAAAATGAAACCAAATGGACCCGCAAGGGTCCATTTGGTTTCATGTATACGCTCTCAATAGTTAAAAATATCTTTAAAATATCTTTAAAACATGTTTACGCTTTCAAGAGTTAAAAATATCGTCCCATATCGACCCTTTGGTGTGGTATATACTGTATATATACAGTATGCACTATATGTGTGTGTTGGGAAAAATTCTATACAGAAAAATAAAATAATAATTCCAAGTTGGTTAACCAGATGTAACTCTTGAGACTATTTGGTCCATTTGGTTTCATGTTTACGCTGGTGTGGTTGGTGTGGTTGACTTTCAAAACCGATATCGACCCATTGGGGTGTGTATGTAAATGGTAAATGGTGCATTTATATAGCGCCTTTATCCAAGGCGCTTTACATAGCTTGTGCATCACATTCACCCATTCACACTCACATTCATCCACTGATTGCAGTGGAAACCATGCAAGATACAACTAGCACATCAGGAGCAATTAGGGGTTCAGTGTCTTGCTCAAAGACACTTCGACACCAACTCTGCGCGAGCCTGGGATCAAACCGGCAACCTTTTGGTTACCATCCGGTGACTCTACCCCTGAGCCACTGCTGCCCCTGTGTGTGTGTGTGTGTGTGTGTCTCCTCACCTGTACGTGTAGGGTCCTATCTCCAACACGGCGGGTCGCTCCCCGTCCAGGACCTCCAGGTAATTGGTGAGGTTGAAGAAGTAGAACTGCATGTAGACGGGTGGAGGAGGACTCCGCCACGCTTCAAACGAATCTGTGCCGTTCTTCAACACCACTTCCTATGTGGGACAAAGGCCAGGCCTTCAGTTAAACATGATGACACTGCCCAAATGGTTACAACTAGGAATGAGTAGTCAGTGGAATTAGTCAGTGGAAGTAGTCAGTGGAATAGGATTGAATGAATGAATGAATGAATGAATGAATGAATGAATGAATGAATGAATGAATGAATGAATGAATGAATGAATGAATGAATGAATGAATGTTTTTTTTGTATTATTATTAAACAGCTTGGAAATTTCACCTTAAAATATATATTTTAGGTCGTATATTAGACTAACTAAGAAAAAATACATTTAATTAGGCTGCTATTCAAACAAACAAATGAACCATCATCAGCTTGTAAGGGGAGAGCCGTCTTTAGTTTAGTTACACTTGCCATTAATCGATTACTAGTAATTAAATTAGCGATTCCATTACGATTAATCGATTAGCCCTAGTACATTTCAAGTACAACTACAACAGAACTGATAACCGTGAATGGATGCACCCACCCACCCAGGAGTGGGTGGGGCAAACATTCTGTTTTTTTTATTTACGGAGGCCGGTTTTGAATTGCAGCTGTCATAGGGACCCCTTTTAACCCTAAACCTAATGTTCAACTAATAAGTATTGCTATTGCTGTTCTTGTACTGCTGCTGTGTTGGGCTGCTTATGTGTTCTCTTGCCAATAAAGCTCCATTGAATTGAACAGGAGTCGTCATACACTCGTGACAAGACAACCAACACACCCTCTGACAGCACAGCTCTGCTGAACACACAATAGGTGCATGCACATAGCAGACCTTGTTGTTTATTTGAAAAAAGTGTGAGAGCTTAGATCAGTGGTTTTCAACCTTTTTGACACCAGGGACCACCATTTATTCAGCATTTGAGCCACGGACCACGACATTTTAGCCTCATAGACCCCAAAACTAAAGATATATTTTACTTCTCTCCATGACCATTAATCTTCTAGTTGTGTAGACTTGGGGCTAGTTCACATGATGAATGTTTTAACTCTTGAGAGTGTAAAAATGAAACCAAATGGACCCGCCAGGGTCCATTTGGTTTCATTTTTACGCTCTCAAGAGTTACATCTGGTTAAGCAATTTAGCCTGGGGACCACCTGGAACCCTCTCAGGGACCACTGGTGGTCCCCGGGCCACCTGTTGAAAACCCCTGGCTTAGATCAAGGTTTGATTCCCTAGTCAGTTTCCGCCATCATGGTAGTGACATAGTTATAACTAGTTTAGCCGCATACTAAAGTACATTTTAACAAGATTCTACATAGATTACATTCCACCTATTCTCATTTCAGTTGGGCCAAACGACACATATTATGCACTACATTGTCCATGCAGGTCTACTATAATCAGGGGTTTTCAACCTTTTTGATACCAGCTAGGGTCCACTATTTATTCAGCATTAATTTGAGCCACGGACCACCATTTGATGACATTTTAGCCCCACAGACCCCAACACTAAAGATTTATTTTGCTTTTGTCCACAATTCAGGCTGGATTTCGGACACAAAACAGGCAAACATGCAAACCAAAATTCAGATGATCAATATTTTCTCTTGAGAGGGTAAACATAAAACCAAATGGACCCGCAAGGGTCCATTTGGTTTTGGGTCCATTTGGGTCCATTTGGTTTCATGTTTACGCTCTCAAAAGAGTTACATCTGGTTAACCAACTTTCCATCATTTAGCTGGGGACCACAACCCTCTCTCAAGGACCACTGGTGGTCCCCGGACCACTGGTTGAAAACCACTGTACTAAATGATGATGCCCAACAAATCTACAAGCTCACGCCACGTTGAGCTTGTAGAGCTGCTATTTCCCTCTAAAAAAATAACTAACGATCTGCAAATATATAGTTGATCACTCACCTTCTTTACGATTGAATGCAGGATATTTGGGAACACATCCGACAGGATTAGGGTAATGCCCGCGATTAAAATGAGAATGGCGAACACCCCCATGCCGTACAGGCAACATGATTTCAGCAGCATGTCGGCGATCGAGGTCAGAATATGGACGTAACGCAAGTAAGTTAGCAGCTATAACTTTGGAGTGTTGTGGTGGTGGTTGTTGTTGTTCCTATGCTGGAGTGCTGCTGCTGCTGCTGCTGCTGCTGTGTTTTTGTTGACAGATCAACTGCACTCTCCCAGGAAGAAGTGTGGGACGTAACGGGAAGTCTACGTCACGGAGTAGGACTAGTAGTCGCGACATTGAGGGGTCAGAAACTGCAGCGCTCTAGCGCTGTTGTTCATGTTCATCATGCAGCCTGGAGGGAGAGGGACAAACCAGAGTTGGACATACATTGTTTTCAACGCGGTCGACGCAAAAAAGAGCTATTTTAGGCATGTGTGCAACATGCCGAATGTTTTAAAACTGGTTTTCAAACTTTTTGACAGCAGCAGGGACCACCATTTATTCAGCATTTGAGCCACGGACCACCATTTGATGACATTTTAGCCCCCAAAAAACTAAAACTAGAGAATTAGTTGGTTTTGTTGGTTTTGTTCACAATTCCAGGCTGGATTTTCCAAACAAAACAGTGTAGACTTCTTACTTAAATAGTGCAGTAATGATGACTAAAGTCTATGTAATGTTTTTATTGTACCATTATACTACAAAACGACTCCCTGTTTGTCCAATTCAAGTCTATGCTGAGGAGCCGCCATTGGACTGGCCCCATGAAGTGAACGGAGTTGGCGTAACTCTTCGTACACTCAACTCGGATGGGGATCAGCCGATGTACAAGCACCCTGCGTGCAGCGCATAGTCCTCGAAGCGACGTGTCGTGAGCATGTAGATCAGATGCTATGCTAATCGGCCTGGACTGACGTCATCACTGGCTTGACCTTATTCTAGGGTGCCTGACTCATGACCTAAATAAAATATTCCATGTATGGGTGACTCCATCACGCACGCGCGCGCGCACCCACAGTCCCACACGCACGATTGATTGATTGATTGATTGATTGATTGATTGATTGATTGATTGATTGATTGATTGATTGATTGATAGTTTGGAGAATTGTAGGCCTAGTATATTTCAAGAATATTTCACAATTGAAACACATTTCAATTCACAGGCCTTTATTGGCACAATAACCAAAGCTTACATTAATTGCCAAAGCAAAATACACTAGGGCAGGGATTTTCAACCTTTTTGATCCCAGGGCCCAAATAGGCCTATATTTATTCAGCATTTGAGCCACAGACCAGAATTTGATGACATTTTAGCCCCACAGACCCCAAATTTAAACTAAAGATTTTTTTTTTTTTGGTCCACAATTCCAGGCTGGATTTGGAAAACAAACAGTTAAACACAGCCTACAGATAAAGTGGCCATTAATCTTCTAGTTATGTAGACGTGGGCTAATTCACATGAATAATTTAGTAAACCATTTGGTCTCATTTTTACACTCTCAATAGTTACATCTGGTTAAAGAACTTTTCATCTGGTTAACCAACTTAGCTGGAGACCACCTGGAACCCTCTCAAGGACGGCTGGTGGTCCCTGGACCACTGGTTGAAAACCACTGCACTAGACTACACAAAACAGCATGTATAGCATGTATAGGCCTACTGTACAAATTACAATTGAAAGTCAGTTCCAGACCAGTAACCTGCCCTCAGTACAGATCACTCTTGTGCAAAATAGTGCTGCAGCCAGAATACACACAGTGCTGTGGTGTTACAATGGATATCCTTCGCCTCACAAATCTTGCTGCTGTGTTTGCACAGTGTTGCACTTCGACCACCAGATATGGAAGTATATGGGAGCTTTTTTGTCATTAGTCATGTTTTCAAAATCTCTGGCTGATTGTAATCGTATGTAAACACACGCATGTGCACGGGCGCGTGCAAGCAAATTTGCTAACCCTGCTCAATTTCCCAAGAAAATGTTGATTGATACACGATGAAGTATACTTTACAGTTTAATCTGCTTGAGAAAAAGTCAAATATTTGTCTTAGAAATGTCAATAAGGGTAATAAGCATAAAATAAAATAATGCACAAATCCTGAGAGTCTGGAGGCTACTCCAATAGGCTAATGTTTCTGACTCAGCAAAAAAGGTCCTGGAAAACTAATAGACCTTTAGCTAAGCCCCGCCCTCTTGTCCACCCGAGGACACTTTCCAGCCGGGCTCATTCATTCCAATGTAAACATCATGAACATTACACATTAAATACTGGTTCATTTTTGGAACCAGACCTTCAAAATCTCTTCCAAATCCATCAACAAGGCATGCCCTATGCAGTGGAAAAATGTGTGTGTGACATTTATTTTTTTTAAACAATTTTTCATCATATATGAAAGCTATTGGTGGAGAGGTTTGTCTATCACATGTTATGCTTAGCTGTGATTGGACCATAGCAGTTTGGGGAGGGGCTTACCCCAAGGTCTATTATTAACATGGTAAAGTACATCTTGATGACGCCATCAAGATTTGTTTGGCCATGCTAATGATTTTTTTTTCTTTTCAGACCTCCTTTTTCTAGGAAACACAGAAATGGGTGGGATCCTTTTCATCACGTGTCCACGCGACATCTCTGAGGTACAATAATGACATAGCAAAATGTTGAAAATGGGTGGGTGGAATTGCCTTTCAAGTAGCCTACACACTACTCAAGTACAAGTGCAGGAGAAAATGGCGTGGGTGCGATGAAGCCGCACCCATACCATTTACGGTTACAGGAGTTTTATTAGGCAAGTAAAGCATCAATAATAACATCAGTTGGTGTTGAGGTTGCAACAGACACGCAGCATGCATAAAGCTAAAGGTCTGACTCAGAGAGTTTTCTGTGTTCAATGATGAAATATTGGTTTAGTGGTGACACAGCTGTAGTTAGTAGCAGTAGTAGTGTTTCACATCATTTTAAATAGAAGAAATATTTTATCTATTGTTTATTAAGAAATATCTTGAGTCGTTTTGCATGCCATTGTGTTTGGTGGGGCAGTTTGGGCATTTAGGGGGGCGTTGCCCCCCCATGCCCGTGCCTAGATCCGCCCCTGGGTGGAATTGCCCTTTAAGTAGCCTACACACTACTCAAGTACAATGGTTTAGTTACTGTCAGTGATAAGTGACACCCCGTGGTGCTGTGGACTGCTTCAGACGAGGTGTTTTGTGTACTCTCTCTACCTCTCTAGCAACCGACCAACAATGCCCTGTGTTTGCGCTGACACAATGCTGCTCGAGGTTGTTGCCATAGTGGGATAATATGGAGGAATTTCCCCCCAAATTTAGCAGCGTTCTGGTGACACCTGATCCACATTACATTCCAGGGTAAGTGTATCTATAAGGCCTTATGTGGGACTTTGTTATTGTTCATTCCAATAGGTGATGGGTTTTCACCCTTTTTCATACCCCAGGGCCCACTATTCATTCAGAATTTGAGCCACGGACCGCCGTTTGATGACATTTTTAGCCCCACAGACCCCCAAAACTAAAGATTTATTTTGCTGTTGTCCGCAATTCCAGGCTGGATTTGGGAAACAACACAGGCAAACTCGCAGACCAAAATGATCATTAATCTTCTACATTCTCTAGTTGTGTAGACTTGGGCTGATTCAGATGATGGATATTTTAACTCTTGAGAGTGTAAACATGAAACCAAATGGACCCGCGAGGGTCCATTTGGTTTCATGTTTACACTCTCAAAGAGTTACATCGGTTGAAAACCATTGCAATAGATAATAGCTTCAATCACATCCGGCCAGCAGGCCATTTTATGCGACAACACTAGTGGTGTATTCAATACGCAGTAGGCCTACAGTATATCTATTGTGATAGATCGATCGAACACTGGGGGATTGATATATCGATCGAGAGGCTGCTGTATCGATATGACAGGAAACATCATGAACTATTTCAATGCTCTCTGTGAGCCTGAGAGTGTTTTGTGCAACGTGTTATTTTTGATGGTAAATGATGCATTTATATCGCACACTTATATTCTCACACTAATAGTGACGGAAACCATGCAAGGCACAACCAGCACATCAGGAACAATTAGGCTCATCGACTCTACCCCTAAGCCACCGCCATAAAACTAGTATAACAACTATTACAGTAGAGTACAGTATAGTGTTCTAATGATAATAGTATAATAACTATAGTATATTTAAGGTACAGTATAGTGTTCTAATAATAATAGTATAATAACTATAGTATATTTAAGGTACAGTATAGTGTTCTAATAATAGTATAATAACTATAGTATATTTAAGGTACAGTATAGTGTTCTAATGATAATAGTATAATAACTATTACAGTATATTTAAGGTACAGTATAGTGTTCTAATAATAATAGTATAGTAACTATTACAGTATATTTACTGTACAATAGTGTTCTAATAATAATAGTATAGTAACTATTACAGTATATTTACTGTCCAGTAGTGTTCTAATAATAATAGTATAGTAACTATTACAGTATATTTACTGTACAATAGTGTTCTAATAATAATAGTATAGTAACTATTACAGTATATTTACTGTACAGTAGTGTTCTAATAATAATAGTATAGTAACTATTACAGTATATTTACTGTACAGTAGTGTTCTAATAATAATAGTATAGTAACTATTACAGTATATTTACTGTACAGTAGTGTTCTAATAATAATAGTATAGTAACTATTACAGTATATTTACTGTACAGTAGTGTTCTAATAATAATAGTATAGTAACTATTACAGTATATTTACTGTACAGTAGTGTTCTAATAATAATAGTATAGTAACTATTACAGTATATTTACTGTACAGTAGTGTTCTAATAATACAGTAGGGCCTACATTTAAAATACAGTTAGTGCTCTAAGGCTAGACCTGGTTGATCATTTTTCCTCACAAAAACCAAAGCCCTTTTCACACACACACACACACACACACACACACACACACACACACACACACACACACACACACACACACACACACACACACACACACACACACACACACACACACGAATGTAGCCCCTGTAAAAGGGACGAGATGTTGAATAACGATGGAAGGAGAATTCAGACGCTGTTCTCTCTTCATGAATGTAGTGATACTTTATCTCAAAAATCAGCAAATATTCAAATACAATCAAAAATACTTTCATTTTCACAATCATGTCTCTTTTCAATCAATAGTGCAACAATAGTAGTAGTGCATTAATAGTAGTAGTCAATCATGTCAACAGAATAATACCTTCAGTGCAATATAGTCATGTTGACAGAACAATCATATTCTTTTTTAAAGCAGCAATCATGTCATTAATAATGTTTTTTTTTTAAATCTCCAATCATGTATATGTCACCGTAGTATAACCTTTTTAAATCTGGAATCATGTAAATGTAATCAATCATAAACCCAAATAATCATGTATAAATCACGTCAGTATAACATGTAAACTGAAATCATGTCAATAAAAGGTGTTCAATGTCCATCACTGTCAATGTAATAATCATGTGTCTAATCATTACAAATAACAATCATTAGTAATCATGTGACTGTATCACTCAATGTCAATACTATTCAGATCAAGCACGAATTATGCATTACTGATAGTCACAATGTACATGCAGGCTGATGCAACGTAACGTGTGGGGGGAACGGCAGGTAATGGCGGCGCCCAGTGGACACCATGCAGCTCGAGAACGATCATCATAATCATCACAGTTTCAGTCTATATTAGCTCTTAAAGTTGTCATAGCAAAACGAAAACACAGTCCACATCATCCCACACATGTATGGAGTGCTTTGTGCCACTTTGAGCCGTCTGACGGCAGTTTTACCTGTAAAAGGGACGAGATGTTGAATAACGATGGAAGGAGAATTCAGACGCTGTTCTCTCTTCATGAATGTAGTGATACTGAAGGGGAACGGCGCGATCCCTCTACTAGGCTACTGAGCCAGACCAAAACAATCGATTGTCAATCATTACACACCAAAACAATGGAGACAGACTTAGTAGTCGATTGTGGCACTGACGATCTATATATAGTACTGTGGTACTGTAAGGTAACTCAAGCAATATTTATACAGTTTAACTGTTTGAGGTAGACCCACTATATTATTCAAAGAAAATAATAAAGTCATTACAAAAATAACTTCTACTCGTGGTTCACAGTGCAAATAGACAAAAATAAAACTTAGTAAGCTTTTGCTTAGAAAACCATTTTAAATAATTCAACAAAAAATCAGTCTACTACACACTCCCCTTCAAAATAAATGTCGTCCTCGACATTAGAACCAGAATATGGTATCTTCTTTACTGTACGTGGCTTAACCAAAAGTCCATAAACGTAAGGCACTTGGTCGTTTCGACAGTCCTTGAGTAGACGGAATGTGTGTGTGTATGCATTCGGCTTATTTCAAAGTCCATGAATGTAAGGTGCATGTTTCATATGTATCACTCGGCTTAGGCAAAGTCCAGGAGTGTGTGTGTGAGAGTGTGTGTGTGTTATCCTTCTCGACTTCAGCAAGTCCACGAGTGTAGGAGTGTGTGTGTGTGTGGGTGTGTATTGCACTCGACTTCACAAAGTCCAGGAGTGTAGGAGTGTGTGTGTGTGGGGGTGTTTGTGTGTGTGCATGTCAAGGGATCTTACTCAGTACCCTGGAACGGCAGGCTGGTAGACGAAGGGCTGTCCTCTCCAGGCACCGGCTGCTTGCATGGCTCCATACGGCTGGGGCACTGGAGGATACCAGTACACGATGTCACCTGGAGGCCCAGTAGTGTAGCAGGCTGGCTGGCCGAGCTGGTCGTAGGTGAAGACTCTCGGAGCTCTTCTCTCTCGAACTGGTCGCTGGTACTGCTGTGCTGCCTCACCGTGGTCGCTTGGAGCAGGTGACGGTGGTGGTGACATTCTCCCGTCGTCGACGGCAATCTCCTCTTGACCCTGTGGTTCCTCTTGATCCGATGTCTCCTCTTCATCACGGATGTCTCCCCTGTCTTCATCCTCGTGCTGCTGGGGAATGTTTTGCTGCCGAGGTTCAGCATTGTGAACTTCCTCTTTGTCTTGCATCGCAGGCGCAGACTGGTCTACAGGCCTGTAGTAGTATCCATAGTCATCGTCGTCACTCTCGTCATCCTCTTGATCTGTGACTCTCTTGTCTTTGCTGTTCTGAGCTGGAGTTTTCTTCTTTGGCTTGGCCGGTTGTAACGGGATCTCTAGAGGCAGGTTGTCACACGGCAACAGGAGGTTGCGATGCAGGATCCTTCCTCTTCCTTTCCCTTGCTCAGGTCTCACTTCGTATATGGGCATGTCTTTTCCCACCTGACGGATGACTTTGTGGATACTGTCTTCCCAGTGGTTACGCAGTTTCCCGGTCCCTCCTCTGGGTGTCATGTTTCTCACGAGGACTCTGTCACCTTCATGCAGCACAGAACTCCTTACTTTCTTGTCATAGTTGCGCTTGTTTTTGTCAGCCGTTTTCTTCGCATTCGCTGTTGTGATGTCGTAGGCCTCTTGCATCTGTGCTTTCCATTTCTTTATGTATTCTTTCTGATCTGCAGTCCCGGTCTCAGAAGTCAAGCCGAACAGCAAATCAACAGGCAGTCTTGGAGATCTCCCGAACAGCAGATAGAATGGAGAGTAGCCTGTAACGTCACTTCGGGTGCTGTTGTATGCAAACATGAGTTTGTTCAGTGACTCTTTCCAGTTGGATTTCTGCCTCTCAGTGAGTGTTTTCAGCATCTGAAGGAGTGTCCTGTTCATCCTCTCCACCTGTCCGTTCCCTTCCGGGTGGTAGGGTGTTGTCCTTGAGCCCATCACTCCGCAGTTCTTCTTCAGCTGTGCCATCAACTGATTTTCAAACTCAGCCCCCATGTCGTGGTGAATCCGCTGTGCAAAGCCGAATTTGAGTGCATAATCGTTGAAGATCTTGTCAGCAACACATTTTGCAGACTTTGTTGTTGTGGCGTATGCTTGGGCAAAGCGGGTGTAATGATCAACTATCAGCAAGATGTATTCATAGCCACCTTTACACTTGTCTAGGTGCAGAAAGTCGATGGAGATCAACTCGAACGGCTGTGTTGTGACGATGGAAGTGAGAGGTGTTCTTGTTTCTCTGCAGGGCTTTTTCTGTTTAAGACATGCACAACATCAGGGCATGTAGGTCTCTACCTCTCGTTGCATCTGTGGCCAGAAGAAACGATCCCGCACAAGTGATGTGGTGCGCTCCACGCCCTGATGACCCATGTCGTCGTGGAGTTGTCTCAGGACTGTTGTCTTGTACTTTTCTGGGAGGACGAGTTGTTTTCTGGTGGTCGTCGTTCGGTGCAGTACGCCATCTCCATCCACACTGAGCTTGTCCCATTCTCTGAGTAGCCGCTTGCTCTGTGCACTGAATGATTTAAGTTGCTGTCCCACAGGTCTTTGATCTGACTGTCTGCAGTGCAATACGGGGCCAATATTCGGGTCGTCTCTCTGGGCCTGACAGATGTCTGCTCTTGAGATGGGTGTTGGTGTCTCCTCGCCTGTTGTTTCACACCCTAGTGCCATCATGCACCATGGTGTTTCGGGGTCTTTCGTTTCTATTGCTTGCACTGTAGCTTCTACTGAGGGGGAGGACATTTCTTCTGTACAGCTCTCCATCATTTCCTCGATGTCACAGGGCATTCTGGACAGGCCGTCCGCGTCACCGTTTTCTCTGCCTGGACGATACTTGATGGTTAGATGGAAATCTGCCAGTTCAGCAACCCACCTACTTCCTGTGGCGTTCAGCTTGGCTGTGGACAACACGTAGGTAAGTGGATTGTTGTCTGTGTATACAACGCAGGAGGAGTTCATCAGGTAATCTCTGAAGCGGTCGGTCACAGCCCACTTCAAGGCTAGAAACTCTAGTTTACCGGAGTGAAGGTGGTAGTTCTTCTCCGCTTTGGTCAGTGTGCGAGATGCATACGCGATGACACGCAGCTTGCCGTCCTGTTCTTGATACAACACTGCACCTAGGCCCTGGTTTGAGGCGTCAGTGTGTAAGATGAATGACTTGTTGAAGTCTGGGAACCCGAGGATGGGGGGTTCAACTAGACAGTCGATCAGTCTCTCCAATATCCGTTGATGCTCATCAGTCCAGATGATCGGCTTGTTTGAAGGCACCCCTCTCGTTGCTTTTCCTTTTCTTGTCCTCACGTCGCTTTTCTGTTTACCTGCTCCCGGGTCCGCTTCAAGCAGAGCATACAGGGGTCCAGCGATGCGGGAGAAGTCTCTGATGTACTGGCGGTAGTAACTCAGCAGACCCATCACTGCCCTGCACTCACCGACTGTTTTTGGTCTCTTCTCCTTTAAAGCTCTCACAGCAAGGGTATCAGCAGGATCCATCTTGCTTCCCTCAGCAGACACGATTCGCCCCAAGTAGCGGACCTCCCGTCTGAATATTTCGCACTTACTGGGCTTCAGCTTGATCCCGTGCTGTCTGAGTCGCTGTAGCACTGCTCTCACATCCTCTACATGATCGTGGAAGGATCTACTATATACTAATGTGTCATCTAAGTAGGGGACACAAATTTCGTCTCTCAAGCCCTCCAGGCATTCTTCCATGCAACGCTGGAACGCCGCGGGAGCATTCATCAGGCCAAAGGGGATTCGGATCCATTCATATAGACCCCAGGGAGTCACGAACGCTGTCACATGTCTGCTCTCCTTGGCCATGAAGCCCTGATGATATGCTTTCCCTTGGTCTAGAAGTGAGAACCATGAGTTTCCACCTAGGCCGTCCATGATGTCTTGCACTCTGGGTATCGGCTGTCTGTCAGGGAGAGTTTTCTTGTTCACCTCACGGAAGTCGATACACAGCCGTAAACTCCCGTCTTTCTTACGAACGCAGACGACTGGTGATGCATATGGTGAACTGGACTTCTGGACCCAGCCTTGTGCGATGAGGTCGTGTAGGTAGTCTTTCATCTCCCTATACAGCGGCTTGGGCACAGACAGGTAGGTCTTTGCAACAGGTTCAGTGTCTTTGAGGGAGATGCTGAGTTGCAGTTTTTCAATGCATCCGATGTCATCATCTGTTTTAGAGAAGGAAGCAGACTCCTCTCGAAGCATCTGGTGAACGACTTCTCTCTCGGGCTCACTAAGGTGACTCAGACTGACAGGCGGGTCCCATAGATCAGCTGCTTTGTTCTCTTCGGCTCTGATGTGGCTTATACTCACTGGCGGTGGAGGGCGGGACCCCTCAAGGATGGAAGCAGGGTGCACAGTCTGAATGTTCTGTACAGTTCCAATCACAGTTCTTCCTGCCAATACTATGTCATGAGCTGTGGGGTTTTGCACACTTACAGTGATACAGGGCTTGTTGTCTTTACTCACTCTGACAAGCGTGTCACAGATCTCCAGTCCGTCTGTCCAGCGGGGGTTGACATCGGGCTCGAAGATCATTGTGGTGTCTTCATGCGGGGAACACATTTGGACGTGACACTCAACTTTGACAGACATGTGTTTCGGTATGTTGATCCATTCCTTCTTTGTTTTCACAGCGTATTCACTTCTCTGCTCCACACTCACTTGCTGTACGAAGGCTTGAGCTTGCTCTGGTTCGATGTTGGGGCAGGCTGTCCTCACTGTGTGGCTCAGACGTGCTATGTCAGTAGTGTCAGACTGTTTCAGTTCACTGTCAATTATTAGCTCAATGACATTGGACCCAATTATTGGTCGGCCAAGATGGTTGCCTTTCATTACAAGAGTGGGGACATTAACTGTAGTGGTAGGGGCTGACCCTGACGCTAAACTGAAAGTTACTTCCACCCACCCTACGTAAGGCATATTCTCCCCATTAGCTGCAACAATGTCTAGAGGGTTTGCTCTGTCCAGAATTTCAGCAATGTCTCTTAGTCTTGTGCGTGGCAGGTGTTCTTCTTTCCATCGCTCATCAATGATTGTCACCTGAGAACCGGAGTCCCACAGAGCCTGTACTGCTTGGCCTTGGATGTGACAGTCGATCAGATACTTTTTGCCTACCAGTGGAGCTACTTGGGTCTTTTTCTCTCTTCGGGGAACAGTGTTCATGGTCATACATGTGGGGGGTGAACAATGTTCTCTGTGCACAGTCCAATTATTAGTCTGACATTGTTTAGAACAGTAGAGGGCCTTTTTACATCTTGCACATTGTTTCATCTTTTCGCCCTGTCCTCCACAGTGCTCACAGTGCTGGGACGTTACTGTGTCACCGGTCACTCCCTGTCCCGTGCGAGTGACCCCTGGTCGTTTAAAGGCTCACCTCCAAACTGTCCTTGCTGTCCTCTTGCTCGACATCCTGCCAAGTAGTGTTCACTGCTGCCGCACCGGAAACAGTGTCTGCAGTAATCTTCTGTCCCGCTCTGTTGACAGCCGATACATCTCTTTGCTCTGCCACGGTTCGATGGCTGGAAGCCGCGTCCTCCGCGTTGTCCTCCTCGCTGACGTGGGTAATACTGGGAGTTATACTGCAGCGGTGGTTGGTGTTGTGGGAGATCGTACTGGAACTGCTGTTGAGGGTTGAACTGGAACTGTGGTTGGCCTTGTGAGGGAATATAGGGTGGTTGCTGTGGCGGGGTGAACTGTGGCTGTGGTTGGTATTGTGAGGGGTTAAACTGTGGTTGTTGTTGAGGGGGAAACTGGGGCTGTGGCACGCTCTCTCTGACGGGGAACTGTGGCTGCTGCATGCTCTCTCTCAATTGGGACACTTCAGCTTTAAGATCTTTCAGCACAGCCATCTCGGACCTCATTTCTTCAAGCTGTGAGACTACTGCAGGGGGGACTTTACCTGGGTTCTGTGGAGCGGGTGACTTATCTTTTGTTTCAACAGGAGCGTCGCTTGACTGAACTGAATGGATAGCTGCAGGCTTTGACTGTCCCAGTGACTTCTTCTTATTTTGCCTCTCCGTCTCATAGGCGCATGCAGTGTTCATCCTTTCTAGTAGCAGTTCATCGGAGATGTCTGTCTGTTCCAGGTATGGCTGAAGATCACGCTTGATGCTGTCGTTTTGCAGACCAGTTAACACTGTGTGAAGAAACATGCTCTGCACTAGGCTCGAGTCATACTTGAGGCCTGATTCAGCTTCCTGTGAGGCGAACAGGATCTTCTGTCTCAGGTCAAAAGCACGAATGAGGAAGTTCTGTGGTGTTTCTTTGGTGCCCTGCACTTCAGAGGTCAGCTGCTTGTAGAGATCAGTGGCACTTTTCTCTTGATAATGGGAACGAAGTATTCGTCTGAGCGTGGGGAGGGTTAGGTTAGCTCTCCCCTCTAAATAGCTACGGAGCCCCATGCCAGGACTGATGGCCCTTATTACTGCATCTACTATTTCTAGTTCTGGAACCCCTTTAGTTAGAGCATGTTCAATTTGGCGGGCCAGGCTTGAAAAGGTCAACTTGTCTTTCTGCCCCGGCTCTCCGATTTGGCCAGATATTTTAAAGTCTTTGTGCCATGGGGTAGAAGAGTAACTGGGAGGCGTGCTCTGTGCCAACATTCTGCTAGGAGTTTTAATTTCTCTGATCTCTGGCTTGTCTTTCTTATTCTGTTGCTGTGTGGCAGCCAACTTGAGTTGCAGGGCCTCAATCTCTTTCCGTATTTGTTCTCCTTCTTGCTCCTTCTTTCTCTGTTCTTCTTGTAGTTCTGCTTCTTTTGTCTGTTGCTGCGCTAGGGTGGCAGCTTCCTGGAGCTCTGTGATTCTGTCTCTGAGACGTAATAAGTCGGCCATTCCCTCGTCTTCTCGCTCGTCTAGCTCTTCTCTCTGTATGTGGTCTGAAATTAGCTTAATGAGGGCTCTTCGACTTTTGCCGGTCACATGCTCACGGGCTTCTCCTGCTATTAGTAAGAAGTCACATAGTTCTGCCAGTGCGTCTTGTGGCATTTCACATAGTTCTCTCATTATTTCGACTTGTAGTTTTTCCACTTCTGATGACGCCATCTTGATGCGGTGTGGTCGTGAACCTGGTGAATGGTGCCTCTTCACTTCTGGAACGTCGTAGCAGCTCTCCTGGTATGTAGCAATACCTCAGACGGGCTGTCCTGGGCTCACTGATGATCGGGTCACCACTGCAGCTGGTTCACCACGGTGCTCTAGATGACGGGGTTGGTTAGAAGAGATGGGTGACGGCAGGGGACTTCTGGCGTTGAAGTGGACCCACGCTGCACACCATCCCGGACGAGCCCCCAGAATGTAGCCCCTGTAAAAGGGACGAGATGTTGAATAACGATGGAAGGAGAATTCAGACGCTGTTCTCTCTTCATGAATGTAGTGATACTTTATCTCAAAAATCAGCAAATATTCAAATACAATCAAAAATACTTTCATTTTCACAATCATGTCTCTTTTCAATCAATAGTGCAACAATAGTAGTAGTGCATTAATAGTAGTAGTCAATCATGTCAACAGAATAATACCTTCAGTGCAATAATCATGTTGACAGAACAATCATATTCTTTTTTAAAGCAGCAATCATGTCATTAATAATGTTTTTTTTTAAATCTCCAATCATGTATATGTCACCGTAGTATAACCTTTTTAAATCTGGAATCATGTAAATGTAATCAATCATAAACCCAAATAATCATGTATAAATCACGTCAGTATAACATGTAAACTGAAATCATGTCAATAAAAGGTGTTCAATGTCCATCACTGTCAATGTAATAATCATGTGTCTAATCATTACAAATAACAATCATTAGCAATCATGTGACTGTATCACTCAATGTCAATACTATTCAGATCAAGCACGAATTATGCATTACTGATAGCCACAATGTATACATGCAGGCTGATGCAACGTAACGTGTGGGGGGAACGGCAGGTAATGGCGGCGCCCAGTGGACACCATGCAGCTCGAGAACGATCATCATAATCATCACAGTTTCAGTCTATATTAGCTCTTAAAGTTGTCATAGCAAAACGAAAACACAGTCCACATCATCCCACACATGTATGGAGTGCTTTGTGCCACTTTGAGCCGTCTGACGGCAGTTTTACCTGTAAAAGGGACGAGATGTTGAATAACGATGGAAGGAGAATTCAGACGCTGTTCTCTCTTCATGAATGTAGTGATACTGAAGGGGAACGGCGCGATCCCTATACCAGGCTACTGAGCCAGACCAAAACAATCGATTGTCAATCATTACACACCAAAACAATGGAGACAGACTTAGTAGTCGATTGTGGCACTGACGATCTATATATAGTACTGTGGTACTGTAAGGCAACTCAAGCAATATTTATACAGTTTAACTGTTTGAGGTAGACCCACTATATTATTCAAAGAAAATAATAAAGTCATTACAAAAATAACTTCTACTCGTGGTTCACAGTGCAAATAGACAAAAATAAAACTTAGTAAGCTTTTGCTTAGAAAACCATTTTAAATAATTCAACAAAAAATCAGTCTACTACACACACACACACACACACACACACACACACGACACACACAGAGAGAAAGAGCGAGAGAGAGAGACAGAGAGACAGAGAGACAGAGAGAGAGACACACACACAGAGGTGTTGTGGTGCTGTACCTTTAACTTGGAGGCGTGTGTGCGTGTTCGTGTGTGTGTGTGCATGCGTGTGTGTGTGTGTGTGTGTGCGTGCGTGCATGCATGCGTGTGTGTGTCTCCCTCTCTCCTCTCAGCTACGCAGGCTACTGCCCGCAGCTAAAGTTCCACCTGGGCCAGACGTACGGCCGTCTCACGGCCAGGCTGCTGACCCACCCGGAGCTGATGAGCCACTCGGCGGACCGTCCCGTGCTGGTCCACACGGGACGCTTCCCCTCCACGGAGGAGGACACGGGACCACGGGACGACATCTGGAGGAGCTTCCACCACGGAGAGCAGAGGAGCGTGCAGACCATCATACCTGGATACACAGGTACAGAGCAGGGGCGGATCTAGGCATGGGTATGGGGGGGCAGTGCCCCCCTAAATACCCACCCCCCCCCCCAAACATGATACCATGCAAAACAACCCAAGATATTTCAAATTAAAGTGCTTATATTTAAAATGATTTGAAACACTACTACTGCTGCTACTGACTAACTACAATTTTGGCACCACTAAACCAACAGCATTTCATCATTGAAAACAGAAAACTCTCTGAGTCAGACCTTTAGCTTTATGCATGCTGCGTGTCTGTTGCAACTTCAACAACAACTGATGTTATTGTTGATGCTTTACTTGACGAATAAAAGTCCTGTAACCGAAAATGGTATGGGTGCGGCTTCATCGCCCGTGGCGCGAAGCGTCACGGGCGATGAAGCCGCACCCATACCATTTTCTCTTGCCCCTCCAACATGTTCACTGGCCCCCCCAAATGGGACATGTTATATCCACCCTGCCCTGGTATAGAGGACACAGGCGCAGGGGCGTTTTTGCCATTAGGCAGACTAGGAAGTTGCCTTTGGCGCCATGAGGGGAGGAGGCCAACAAGCCAACCACCAGACATGCTTTTAAAACAGGGGTTTTCAACCTTTTGATATCAGGGCCCAGCATTTGATTCAGCATTTGAGCCACGGACCTGCACCATTTGATGATGTTTTACCCGCACAGACCCCCAAAAACTAAAGATTTATTTTGCTTTTGTCCACAATACCAGGCTGGATTTGGGAACTGCCAACAGCCAAGTCTGCCTAATGGCAAAAACGCCCCTGACACCACGCACACACAGTTAATAACGTTTGTAACACTTGACCCGTTTCCCGTTCGTTTCGCATGCAGGCTTCGTTCCCAAAAGCCAAAACTATTTTGCTCACACGTACGCCGAGACGTGTCGGCGGGCGCTGAGCGAGTTCCAGCGGGACCACCAGGCGGCCAGGACTCGTCTCCTGCAGTCCAACGACCTGTCGGCAGCAGCACTCGGCGGCAACGCGCCAGAGTTTCAGGTAACAAAACTCCTTCAACACACGCACACACACTACAGTGTTGCCAACTGCCCAAAATCCAAAATGCAACAAGTCGTGGCACTTCCAAAATGCACTAGAATATATGCGCTAGAGCAGTGGGTTTTTAACCTTTTTCATACCAGGGCCCCACTGTTTATTCTGCATTTTAGTCACGGAGGATTGGGAGGAGCACCATTTGATGTTGAGTTTAGACATCTCGGACTAATTTAGGAGAAATAACTGGCAAAATGTTGGTCAAAATAGCAATTCTTCTACATTTTCTAAATGTGTAGACTCTTGAGAGCGTAAAATGAAGCCAAATGGACTCGTAAGGGTCCATTTGGCTTAATTTTACGCTCTCAAGAGTTACAGATCTACAGTACAAGGGTCCATTTGGTTACCAATGGTCCTTTCTAGGAAGGAAGGAGGACTCTATCAGGAAGAAAAATGAGGGTTTTATCTCTGGCGCCTGTCAACCATTTTCGCCCCAACTCACCAGCAAAAAAAAGCACTAGATTTTCCGCCAGGAGTTTTTCCACTAATTTTGGCGCCTTGGGGGGGATCTGGGGGGGAAAAAAAGCTAAATATAGTGACAAATGCGCCAAGTTGGCAACACTGCACACACAAGCACACGACACATGAACACTTTGTTGACATCACACGCCTAACGCAGGTGTTTAATCATTCATGGTGGAGATCCAGTGTCGGTTCATTGTGTGGTGATGATGATAATGATGTGCCTTTCTCTATTAGAGTAAATCCTAACCGTATACAGAGCTGGGAAAGCTTTCCAATCAGACTGACTCTGATTGAACTATTCTGTATATCTGAGATTCACATGATTGATCCTTGAAAGTGGAGGTATACGCTAGTGCATTAACTAAATATTCGACTAGTCCAGGGGTGGCCAACCGGTCGCAGACTAAGAGCCACGTTTTTCACTGTGTTACGGCAAAGAGCCACATCAAATGGTCACAACGGTTAGAAAAACGCCGCGACGGCCGTCACAGTCGCAAATAGAAACATACAGACATGTATTTTGAAACGGGGTTTACAATCCAAAAAAGTATATGACATTCTCAAGAGTTATATATTCATCATGAGAATTAGCCCAAGTCTACACTGCTAGAGAATGTAGAAGATTAATGGTCATTTTGATCTGTATGTTTCACTGTTTTGTTTTCTCTGAAATTCAGCCTGGAATTGTTGACACAAGTAAAGGAAATCTTTAGCTTTGAGGTCTATGGAGCTAAAATGGTGGTCTGTGGCTCAAATTCTGAATAAATGGTGGGCCCTGGTAGAAAAAAAGGTTGAAAACCACTGGTATAGGGAATGAATGACTGCACCATGCGGAGCGTTTTTGATGGTTCCATGTGGAAGCCCCTTAAAGGGGTACTTCACCCAAAAAAAAACTTTTGGTCATTTTATGGTCTACTCAGCCTCATGTGAACACACCAGACAGTTTATAAGTTACTCCTTTCAGTATTTAGATATTTGATGTTCATTAGTCTGCCATTAGTCTGCCAGACCCAAACCCATTATAACTTAAAACTCCATTTTAACCATGACAGATTATTCGAAAACAACCCATCTTTTTTCTGGTGACTGATATTGTCCTCCTAATACGTGAGAGGGCTGTGGAATTTCATTTACAGTTTTTATTTATTTTTAAAATATTGTTTTATTCATTTGGGTGGGCATTCCCAAATATGGAGGGGGCTACATTTTACAAAACAATATTTTAAAAATAAATGAAAACTGTAGATGCAATTCCACTGCCCTCTCACGTATTAGGAGGACAATATAAGTCACCAGAAAAAAGATGGATTGTTTTCGAATAATCTGTCATGGTTAAAATGGAGTTTTAAGTTATAATGGGTTTGGGTCTGGCAGACTAATGGCAGACTAATGAACATCAAATATCTAAATACTGAAAGGAGTAACTTATAAACTGTCTGGTGTGTTCACATGAGGCTGAGTAGACCATAAAATGACCAAAAGTTTTTTTTTTGGGTGAAGTACCCCTTTAAGAGCCGCATGTAACCAGCTGAAGAGCCGCATGAGGCTCACGAGCCTCAGGTTGGCCACCCATGGACTAGTCGATTATTCGACTAGCAAAACACTATTCGACTATTAATTCACTATTCGTTATTCGGTAATATTAACCCTTAGTGTACTGAACGCGTTTTGGTGTTCTAAGCATTATGTTTTAACTGTTGAAAAATAGCAGATCTACAAGCTCATAGCGCGCCACCGAGTGGCGCGCTATGAGCTTGTATCTCTGCTATTTTTGAAAAATCGTGAAAACGTGGTGCAAATCTTTGAATATTATGTTATTCAGAAACTAGAAATCTAGACGGGACACAATGGGTTCATTTTTGATATATATTTTTCAATTTTCTGCAGCAGGCATTGTGGATGTGTGCTGTGGTGTTGGTAGTAATTGTAGGTTGATTGCTCATTTTTCATGTCATAATGTAACTGAGTTACAGTAGTGTAATAGGCATGTATTTTTTCAATGGGAAGTCCAGAATCACACATTTTATTGGCTAAAAAACAAATATGTATATCACTATAGACTAGTCGACAATTATTCGACTACCAAAGTATTCGATTCGACTAGCAAAAAACGTGTTTGGTTAATGCCCTAGTATACGCAAATATAGTCTATAACAGGGGTGCCCACACTTTTTTGACTTGAGAGCTACTTTCAAAAGGACCGGCTCAACAAGATCTACACATCAAAAATGTGATTATTCCATTTCCGAAAATCCATTTCAAGCCCCCCCTAGAAAGTTTGAGCTTTGAAATAGTGGTGATGGTGTTAGTTACAGTTATAGTGTTTAAGAATAATGCGCTTATAATGAAAAATAGAGGGGCAGAATTGGAAGGGGGAGTATTTGAGGTTTGAGTTGACATTTTGTGATATTGAGTTTAGTTTCTTGCATTCAAAACTAAGAACCTTCACAATAACAGTTATTCTCCATTTTCTAAAACCAAATGGAGCTGTAAGGGTCCATTTGGTTTCATTTTAACGCTCTCAAGAGTTACAGATCTATAAGGGTCCAAGTGCTGGGGGGACTGTCATGCGATCTACCTGCATGGCTTGTGTGATCTACTGGTAGATCACAATCTACCTTTTGGGCAGCCCTGGTCTATAAGGTGGGCTACTGCAGTGGTTCCTTGAGGGAGTTCCAGGGAATCCCTCCCCCATCAGCTAAATGACTGTTATAATGACTCATTGGCAACAGGCTGGTTTTGAGAGCCAGCGGAATCAATTTGCAACCAGGGCCGGATCTAGGCATGGGCATGGTGGGGCCCTAAATGCCCTGACTGCCACACCAAACATGATAGCAGGCATGCAAACAACCTACATTTCAAGGATATTTCAAATTAAAGTGCTTAAAGCATATTTAAAATGATTTGAAACACTACTACAGCTGCTAACTAAACCAACGGCATTTCATCATAGAAAACTCTCTGAGTCAGAGATCAGTGTTGGTCAATATTACTTAGGAAAGTAACGTCTTTACTTTACTCGTTACCCCTTAGACAAAGTAATATCATTACTTTTATCATTTACTTATTACTGGAATTGAAGAGTAATATATTACATATTACGTGATTACTTTCCCAAGTTCTCAACAAAAACCAGATTTCGAAATTTGTCTCTTTGACTTTTTAAACCTTTTTCACCATTGTTTTCAAAGACAGTTGAGGTCTTGTATTTAAAAATAAAATACAAAATAAAGCAGCAAGCGATTTGTAGTGTACATAACTGTGCGCAGGATGCAGCGTGTGGACTGGATCTACAATCTAGTGCACATCGCTGTTGTTACAGTACCTGTCGATAGCTTGTGAATCTGTTCTATTTTTGCTTGCAACAACAAGCTCATTTTAAACAAGTAACTTTGCGTTACTTGCAAAGTAATGCATTACTTATTACCAATTTTTGCAGAGTAATCTCGTTACTTTACTTTTTGGAGCAAAAGTAATAATATTACAGTAATACGTAATCTAAAATTCGTTACTGCCCAACACTGTCAGAGATGCATGCTGCGTGTCTGTTGCAACTTCAACAACAAGTGATGTTATTATCGATGCTTACTTGTCTAATATAAGTCCTGTACAAGATATAAATCTTGTAGATCACAGATCACGGCGGCTTCATTTCGTGCCACGGGCGATGAAGCCGCCCGTCCTCATGCCATTTTAGCCTGCCCCCCCCAATGTTACATCCGGGCTTGTTTATGACCGCGACATACAGTACATTGCGACCGTTGGGTGGAATAGGTGGAATTCCCCTTTTAAGTGCCAATTTGGGCGTCCTTGGCATGAAAAAACACTGGGACTGTGTACTGTACCAGGGGCGGATGTAACATTTCACAGTTGGTGCGGCTTTATCGCCCGTGACGCTTCGCGCCACAGCGATGAAGCCGCACCCATAACATTTTCAGGACTTTTATTAGGCAAGTAAAGCATCAATAATAACATGAGTTGTTGCTGAAGTTGCAACAGACACGCAGCATGCATAAAGCTAAAGGTCTGACTCAGAGAGTTTTCTGTTTTCAATGCTGAAATGCTGTTGGTTTAGTGGTGACACAGCTGTAGTTAGTTAGTAGCAGTAGTAGTGTTTCAAATCATTTTAATTATAACCACTTTAATTCGAAATATCTTGGGTTGTTTCGCATGCCATCGTGTTTGGTGGAGCAGACTGGGCATTTAGGGGGGCATTGCACCCCCCATGCCCATGCCTAGATCCGCCCCTGTACTGTACACTATGTCCATGTAATCCCCCCCAGGTACCCAGCAGCCCTCTGAAAGCCATCACCACAGAGCCGTTCTCCTACAAGGGTTCTCCTCAGTCTCAGAAGGACATTGGATCACCGTACTTCATGGACGACACCAGTCCACACAAGTACTTTATTTCAGGTAAGATTAGATGCTATATACAGTAGCTGTATGTTTTGGAGCTCTACGCAGCCCCACCAAACATGATGGCATACAAAATATTTCAAATTAAAGTGCTTATATTTAACATGATTTGAAACACTACTGCTGCTACTAACTAACGTTGTCTCACCACTAAACCAACAGCATTTCATCATTGAAAACAGAAAACTCTCTGCTTTATGCTTGCTGTGTGTCTGTTGCAACTTCAAATGGACCCTGGCGGGTCCATTTGGTTTCATTCTCACACTCTCAAGAGCTAAAATATTCATCATCTGAATGAGTACCACTTAATTAAGAAGTCTACACTCTTTTGTCTGCAAAATCCAGCCTGGAATTGTGGACAAAACCAAAAGAATTCTTTAGTTTTAGGTCTTTGGGGCTAAAATGTCATCAAATGGTGGTCTGTGGCTCAAATGCTGAATAAATGGTGGTCCCTGGTGTGAAAAAGGTTGAAAACCCCTGGCCTAGACTGATCTGTCTGTCTGTCTGTCTGTCTGTCTGTCTGTCTGAGAGTGATCTGTCTGTCTGTCTGTCTGTCCGTCCGTCGTCAGGTTTTACAGGATATGTGCCAAAAGCTCGTTTCCTGATCGGCACCGGTTACCCCATCACCACCAACAAGGCACTGATCCAGTTCGGGAGGCAGTTCCGGGGAGAGCCCCGGAACTACCTCACCCCCTCCTCCTCGCCCTACAGCGCCCCTGCAGGAGGACATGCATCCCGGGGTACCCTGCCCCCCATCCCCCCCACGCTGTACTCCTCCACACGCGGCCTGATGCCTTCCTACACGGGGCACGTGCCAGGTTCTGTTCTCATGATCAGCACTAGTTTTTATTCATTTACTTTCACTGTGTGGTCCCAGTGACCCCCTAAAAATGACCAGAACTATTTCATAGTTCTCCAAAATCAGAGCAGAACTCCCACCATGGGACATCAATGAATACAGTTGACACCACTATACGAATGGACAGTATTTCATACAGCCTAACTAAAAAAAAATAAAAAAAATAATCCGGACTATCCCCTCAAGGTTGTGCCAGGCTATTTAAAGCTATAGTGGGGCGGCTGTGGCTCAGGAGGTAGAGCAGGTCGTCCAATGACCCATGGGTCGGCGGTTCGAATCCCGGCTCCTCCTGTCTATGTGCCGAAGTGTCCTTGGGCAAGACACTGAACCCCAAATTGCCTCCAATGAGTTGGTTGGTGTGAGCTGGCCACCATTGGTGTGTGAATGTGGGAAGTGGGGACGCTGGCGTCGACTGTTCGCCGCTCTACTTCCCAATGTATGAATGAATGGACCATTGTAAAGCGCTTTGAGCACTTGGAAAAGCGCTATAAAAATGCAATCCATTATTATTATTATTATTATTAATCGATAGTCAGGAGACAGAGCAGGTCAAACTAAAGCCCTAACCACGCTGCTACTGTTGCAAGGAGTCGCAGTGTTGGTGACCCCTTGGTGTGTTGGTTAAGGCTTAACACTGATTTATTTACACAGAGGGACAGGTCACAGGCTTGGAACACGACACCATAAACTGTATCTAAGATCTGACAGGGAACACAACAAACTCAGGGATTAAAGGACAACGTTTTTTCCCCCACGAAGGTTCATGGTTTAGGTTATTATTAGAAAGATATTAATGAAATCAATATATAAAAAAAGAAGAAGAAGAACAGCACCACATAAAAAACAACGCTCATCTTTAATTGTGTCTAATAACCTAAAAATTGGAAAAAGTTGTTCTTAAAAGGTTTTTCTCTTTTATACATTTGTTTTTAGCTTTTCTAAGCTTTTCTTGTTTTTTTGTATATATATAGGATGTGAAAGATGTCATTCTGCAAATATGTGTCCATGAGATTGGCCAGCAGATGTCACTGTTTCCACTGTTGCTTGATTGATTATATCTGGTTTTAGTAATATTCTCTCTATAAGTTGTTGTAGTGGTCAGTCTCCCCCGAGAAATGGCCAAAGCATTTCCGGGGGTCCCTAGAGTAGACAAAAAGAACCCCAGATCTACTGCATGATTCCAAGCGTTTTCGACCTTGTCTAACTTCATGATGCCATTTCTCATTCTGCAGGATACAAATTCAGATACGGACACACCTTTGGTCAACTCACCCACAGCAACACATCACTGATGGGAGGAAGATAGAGCTGGGGTGAGGGATGGAGCAGTATGGAGACCTGCAGCGAGATCACACCGGATCTGGTGAAATGTTATGAAATGAGTACAAGTTACATTCAAAATAAAGGGATCAAATAATATGCTATAACACAGGATTGTTGACATTCATTGTGTTTGTGTGATTCAGAGCAGTGGTTTTCAACCAGTGGTCCCCAGCTAAGTTGTTTAACCAGATGTAACTCTTGAGAACGTAAAAATGAAACCAAATGGACCCTTGCGGGTCCATTTGGTTTCATTTTTACGCTCTCAAGAGTTAAAATATTCATCATCTGAATTAGCCCAAGTCTACTCAACACAACTAGAAGATGGACAAAAGCCCCTGTGGGGCTAAAATGTCCTCAAATGGTGGTCCGTGGCTCAAATGCTGAATAAATGGTGGGCCCCGGTGTCAAAAAGGTTGAAAACCCCTGATTCAGAGCATGGAATTTCTGCTTAAAGGGGAAATCTCACCCATTTCAACATTTTTTCTGAGATCGTACTAGTTTGAACAATCATTAAGGAAAAATCATTAAAGATCCAATTGGAACTTTAATGTAAAATCTATCGATTTTTAATTAATTGTCTTTGCGATAAAATGCTCTATACACTGTATATGAGCTAGTATTAGTATATCACTTTAAAAAATGAAACCAAATGGACCCGCAAGGGCCCATTTGGTTTCATTTTTGCGCTCTCAAAGAGTTACATCTGGTTAACCAGCTGTCCATCATTTAGCCTGGGGACCACTGGTTGAAACTTGAAAACCACTATCATAGGAGGAAAACCGGTGAAAAATGAGGGTTTTATCTCTGGCGCGTGTCAATCAATTCGCCCCAACTCACCAGTAAAAAAGCACTAGATTTTCCGCCAGGAGTTTTTCACTAATTTTGGCGCTAGGGGGGGTCTGAAAAAAAAAAAAAGCTAAATATAGTGACAAATGTTGGCAACACTGCTTCTTACACAGCAGTCATAAAGTATGCACCTCTGATCTGTTGAACACAGTAAAAAGACATATCAGACATATTAGACAACGCAATCTTTATTCAGGCCACTTTGGGACTCAGGATGCATCGAAACGTCGAGGGTAAAACGCAATCGTAAGTCATCATTACATCATTATTAGAATTATATCGTTATAAATCGTTTCCCTATACGTCCGGTTTATTGCAGGACAAGCGAAAGTCCTCGTCGAACGAATGATAATGTCTCTGTCCCTGTTCTTCTAGCTTATTACTGTTCTATCAAAATGTATACCTGACGGCCTCTATACCTGAAACAACCACAGGATGGCTTAGAAATTAATTGTGCGACGTCACACACACCTCACACAGAGACACGGCTGTACAATTGCACACATTTAAAAAAAAACACCCACAAAAAATAAATAAAAACTGAATACAAAACAAAAAAAGTCAACTCTTCTATTTGTATTATTTCACTAAAGCGTAGAAGGGACATTTCACTGCTTTTGCAAAATATATATACTGTATATACTACATGTGTTAATATGTTAATAACATTTAGAAATTTTAGAATACTTTCCTGGAGGGTTTTATGTGTGTAATATATGTGGTTTTAGATATTTTAGATTTTTAGACTAGCAATATTTTGATCATCTGATTTTCTACATTACTACAAGATTATGTTTGTATGTATAAGAAATCTTTAGTTTTGGGGTCTGTGGGGCTGAAATGTCCTCAAACGGTGGTCCGTGGCTCAAATGCTTGAATAAACAGTGGGCCCTGGTGTCAAAAAGGCTGAAACCCCCTGATATAGACCACCAGGAAAGTGTTCTAAATCTTGTAAACGTTTTAATTTCTTATCTTTTTTTTTACTCTAAAAAAGGGTGAAATGAGGAATCGGGGTATAGTGGATCTACTGTAGCAACAGGTTCAGTACCTGCGATGTTATTTCCGTGCACTCTCTTCATGCACATAATACATTTTAGCCATGCTTACAACTACAGCAGGTCAACAACTAGGCTGGCTAGAATTTGGTTTTTACTACATGGAGGAGATGATGCAGGGCAATGCGTTGCACTTGTGCTTGTTTGTACTGTAATTGGTGTGAGGCTCGTCATTAAAAGAATCCCCGTGGCTAGTAAGACAAATACTGTATGTCTTGAAACACTTACACTTGCCCTCTGTAACTATAAAATAAACACATGAAACCAAATTAATTATTCATTTCCTTAAAAGGGGATTTTCAAACCATTTTCAACATTTTACTATGTCATTAAAAGTAGGCTACCTTAGCTTACAAAAAACTTTACAAAAAAAACCTTCATACTTTCTGAATTTAATCAAAGCCATATTTTCTAAATATCGGTTGTTATCATTTGCATTCCGTATATTCCGTTTTTTTAAGCAACCTTAGCAACCCTTTACTCTGCTATGCTTTTCTTGTTTCACGTACAACATGAAATCTCCCGCTCACTCGTATCGTCCTATTGCTGTGCTTGCTTCCGTCTCGTTTTGTGTTTCCAACAATGCAGTGACGTGACTGAGCAGCAGTACTTAACGTTACTCAGCTCACAGGAAGCCGTAGTCTCTATATAGCATATTCAGAGATCAGTGGAATAGTTGTCTGGCCTAACCCGAGAATAATATGAATGATAATACAAAACTGAAGCCCACTAACTGGGAACGTCAGACCTCTCACTCAAATGTGCACTTGTGTGACTTTCATATTTGCTAATACCGATATAACCCGATAATGACAAATAAGGGCCAATATCGATACCTTTTCCGATACTGATTCAGTTTGTTTATAAAGTCTGCTATAGTGCAGGGGTTTTCAACAGGTGGTCCGGGGACCACCAGTGGTCCTTGAGAGGGTTCCAGGTGGTCCCCAGTTAAGTTGGTTAACCAGATGTAACTCTTGAGAGTGTAAAAATGAAACCAAATGGACCCTTGCGGGTCCATTTGGTTTCATTTTTACACTCTCAAGAGTTAAAATATTCATCATCTGAACTAGCCCAAATCTACACAAGTAGAGATTTATGTTTGCCTGTTATGTTTCCCGAAATCCTGCCTGGAATTGTAGATACAAAAGAAGAAATATTTTGGGTTTTGGGTCAGTGGGTCTAAAATGTCATCACAATGTGGTCTGTGGCTCAAATTCTGAATAAATAGTGGGCCCTGGTATGAAAAAGGTTGAAAACCCCTGCTATAGTGCTGTTTCGACACATGATTTCATATCACAGATAGGGTATGCAACCCACACCAAGCTTCCGAAAGTCCGACATCACAGAGCAAGAGGTACAACTACGTAACGGTAGGACGTCCCAAAGGCCAAGCGCATTTTCAGTGACATCGTCTTGATTGAAAATGTACACAGGGGCAAATGCAGCAGAAGACAGTATAGAGTAACCCACAACATAAGTAACATTTACGCCTCATTCGCCCAGTCTACTGTCACCCAGAGTACGACGCAGCAGAATCTTCATTTTGTTGGTGCTGCATCCATTCCTGATCAGCGGTTCTCGTGACAAGTGCTATCGTTTGTGCTTTCCGACCACCGGCGTCATGACCGGTGTGCTTCGACTGTTTTGTGCTTTAGAGCAGCGGTTGGTTCCCCAAGTGGGGTCTGTCCGGGGAGCCTTAGCTTAAAGGGGAACTCCACCCATTTTCATCATTTAGAGATATTGTGTGGTGATGATAAAAAAAAGTTCCCCCAATTCTGTATTTCCTAAAAATGGAGGTCTGAAAAAATCATTAACATGGTGAAATACATCTGATGACATCATCAAGATGTGTTTCACCATGTTAATGATTTTTCTTTCAGACCCCTTTTTCCTGAGAGGGTACAAATGGAACCAGTCCATTTGGTTCATATTTGTACCCTCTCAGGAAAAAAATGGAAAATGGGTGGAATTCCCCTTTAAATGGTAGCTTGGAAAGCCAAGGAACGACTCTTATGTGTCTTTGACTTCTCTGAGAGTGTAAGTAATACTAAAAATGCTCTAAACATCGTGATAAAGAAATGAACCCAATGCCAATGAAGTTATATGTAAGCAATAATTCTCATTCTAATTCTAATTTTAAGGGCATTTGTTTTCTTCTTTTTCTTCTTTAACTTAGACCGTTTCATTATTGGATCACTTCCTTCCTTCCTTATATCTAGTATCTATGACAACCATAGGGGCCACAGTGGCCCATTAAAAATCATAGTCCTTCACCACCTCCACATTGGACTCCAGAGGCAGCTCAGCGAGGCTCTTTCTGATTGGCTAACAAGTAGTCCCGCCGGGACTACTTGATAGCCAATGACAACGTTTATGCGGATCTCAGTCTCCTGCAGCCCCTAGATGCGTCCGAAAGACAAGATTTTCTTTGGAGATGATCTAATTAAAGTTAGACTAATGAAAAACATAAAAACATAAAAAAAACGATAATTATTATTTTGACCATAAAATTACATTTAGGAGCTTTAAAATGTGAGGGTCCGTAGACCAATAATGCATGTCAAACGATTGGGGAGGAGGGGGGGTGGGGGTGGTGGGGGGGTCCTTGAAATTAATCAGGTTCAGAATTGCTCCTTGAACTTGTGAAAAAAAAAACAGGTTTAGGAACCACTGGGCTAAACTTTTGTGTGCATTTTTTGGGTAAAGTTCCATCTAGGATTCCACCTCTATCTTCTGTCCATGGAGGAGGAGGTGGTGGGTGGTCCAGGCTGGTGTGTGGTGGTGGTGGTCCTGGATGAGTTCTCTGTCCAGGTGATCAGCTCCATGGCTGAGCACACAGACTGGGCCAGCAGGGTCAGCTGGGATCTGTTCAACTGGAGCCACTCTGATGGTCGCCTGTGCAGGAGAGACAGAGAGAGAGAGAAATAGAGAGAGAGAGAGAGAGAGAGAGAGAGAGAGAGAGAGAGAGAGAGAGAGAGAGAGAGAGAGAGAGAGAGACAGAGACAGAGAGAGAGAGACAGAGAGAGAGAGAGAGAGAGAGAGAGAGAGAGAGAGAGAGAGAGACAGAGAGAGAGAGAGAGAGAGAGAGACAGAGACAGAGAGACAGAGAGACAGAGAGACAGAGAGACAGAGAGAGACAGAGGGAGAGAGAGACAGAGAGAAAGAGACAGAAACAGAGACAGAGAGAGAGAGAGAGAGAGAGAGAGAGAGAGAGAGAGAGAGAGAGAGAGAGAGAGACAGAAACAGAGACAGAGAGAGAGAGAGAGAGAGAGAGAGAGAGAAGCTGGTTGTCAATACTCCAAGTACAGGGGTCTCTAGATGGCAGCGCCATCTAGAGACAGAGTTCCTCCTATAAGGCTCTGGTGTGTAGGGCTGTGGGCTGAAGCGAGAGCTTATTTATTTTTAGAAGTTAGAACGTGTGTCATTCATTGTGTGTGCTTTGTGTACCGGCCACTCCACTAGCAGAGTTAGTTTTACAGTTTTATAGTGTAGGAATCGGATTCTACTCTTTTGAGGAACATTTGGTGGCCCTTAAAAGGGCCGTTGTTGTGGGAGAGTCTCCCCCACCCCGACGTCGTCGGGTTGGTCTCCCACTACAGCGGCCCCTTTAAGGGCCGTTTCTGTGGGTCACTGCAGCGCCAGCGAGTCGAGACCCAGAGTCACCCGGGTCATGGAGAGGAACTGTTGGATCTGCTCCCGAAGCAGAGCATCCCAAGAGTCCTGGCGTTGCTGGAACTCTGCCTCTCTCTCCGGTCTCCTCCTCAGCCTCCTCTCTCTCCTCTCCTCTCTCCTCTCTCTCCTCTCCCTCCTCCTCCTCCTGTCCTGGCGTCTCTGGATCCGGAGCAGCCACTCAGGGCAGCTGCAGCCGGAAGACTCCAGAGACGTTCGGACTAAGTGGACTTGACGCTCAGCCATCGTATTGTTGTTCTCAAAGGAAAAACAAAGAATGAACAGCAGCAATGGAAACGCACGGTTATATACGATCCCGACAGGTGCCGCCAGCCAATCAGGCTTCGAGCGTTACAGTGGCGTGCCCTGATTGGCTGACTGGGCCAGAGCCTTATAAGGCGACCAATAAACAGCCTCGGCCCCTTATATGGTAAGCACAGTCTAAATTGGAACACATTGGATAACCTACTAACCAGCTTCTCACCTTAAAATAATAATAATAATAATATTACTAGGCTTAACTGTAGACATTTTCCCAAATGGATTCTCGGATTCTAGCTCATTAATTAATTTGACTAAATGGTAGTAAATAATTTATGTTAATGGGATATTCTACTTAAAAAAAAAAAAAAAAAAAAAAAAAAAAAAAAACTTTTGGTCATTTTATGGTCTACCCACGCAAACGAATAAAACAATATTTTATTTTAATTTATTTATTTTTTTAATATTGTTTTGGAAAATGTAGCCAACTCCATATTTGGGCATACCCACCCAAATGAATGAAACAATATATTGAAAACTGTAAATGAAATCCCATGGCCGTCTCACGTATTAGTGGGACAATATCAGTCACCAGAAAAAAGATGGGTTGTTTTCAAATAATCTGTCATGGTTAAAATGGAGTTTTAAGTTATAATGGGTTTAAGGAGGCGGATACACTAAAATGAACATCAAATATCTAAATACTGAATGGAGTAACTTATAAACTGTCAGGTGTGTTCATATGGAACTGAGTAGATCATGAAATGATCAAAAGTTTTTTTGAAAGTAGAATATCCCTTTAACATCATTTAATTACTACCATTTAGTCAAATTAATTAATGAGCTAGAATGCGAGAATCCATTTGGGAAAATGTCTACAGTTAAGCCTAGTAATATTATTATTATTTTAAGGTGAGAAGCTGGTTAGTAGTTATCCAATGTGTTCCAATTTAGACTGTGCTTACCATATAAGGGGCCGAGGCTGCTTATTGGTCGCCTTATAAGGCTCTGGCCCAGTCAGCCAATCAGGGCACGCCACTGTAACGCTCGAAGCCTGATTGGCTGGCGGCACCTGTCGGGATCGCATATAACCGTGCGTTTCCATTGCTGCTGTTCATTCTTTGTTTTTCCTTTGAGAACAACAATACGATGGCTGAGCGTCAAGTCCACTTAGTCCGAACGTCTCTGGAATCTTCTGGCTGCAGCTGCCCTGAGTGGCTGCTCCGGATCCAGAGACGCCAGGACAGGAGGAGGAGGAGGGAGAGGAGAGAGAGGAGAGAGGAGAGGAGAGAGAGGAGGCTGAGGAGGAGACCGGAGAGAGAGGCAGAGTTCCAGCAACGCCAGGACTCTTGGGATGCTCTCCTTCGGGAGCAGATCCAACAGTTCCTCTCCATGACCCGGGTGACTCTGGGTCTCGACTCGCTGGCGCTGCAGTGACCCACAGAAACGGCCCTTAAAGGGGCCGCTGTAGTGGGAGACCAACCCGACGACGTCGGGGTGGGGGAGACTCTCCCACAACAACGGCCCTTTTAAGGGCCACCAAATGTTCCTCAAAAGAGTAGAATCTGATTCCTACACTGTAAACTAACCCTACTGCTGTGTGGTTAGTGGAGTGGCCAGTAAACAAAGCACACACAATGAATGATACACATTTTAACGTCTAAACGCTATATAGTCTCAGGCGACACACTACACACCAGAGCCTTATAGTATAAACTCTGTCTCTAAATGGCACTGCTACACACATGACAGTCATACTGTCCAATAGCCTACTTGACTGTCCGTTGCTGATGAAAAAAAAAACACTGTACAAAATACATCCTGATGATCATGCCGTTAACATAGGAGTCTTTTAGGACACTTTTGTGCTTTCTAATTAGGTTTGAGGCTCTATTGTTTGGTGAAACACATCTTGATGATGTCATCAAGATGTATTTCACCATGCTAATGATTTTCTTCAGACCTCCATTTCTAGGAAACACAGAATGGGGGGGAACGTTCTTATCATGTCCACACAACATCTCTAAGGTATATTAATGACATAGTAAAATATTGAAAGCGTACAAACGGAACCAAATGAACCCTAACGGGTTCATTTGGTTTCGTTTGTATGCTCTCAGAAAAAAAGAAGTGTCTAAAGAAATCCATTAACATGGTGAAAATACATCTAGATGATGTCATCAAAATGTTTCAACATGTTAGTGGTTTTAGTGAAATCATAGTGAAATGTTGAAAATGGGTGGAGTTCCACTTAAATATAAGCACTTTTATTTGAAATATCTTGGGTTGTTTTGCATGCCATCATGTTTGCTGGGGCAGTCAGTGTATTTAGTGGGGCATTGCCCCCCAATGCCCCCCCATCCCCCCCCCCCATGCCCATGCCTAGAGCCGCCCCTGTGCAGTATTGTAGTGGAACTTTTAGAAGTGGGGGGACGCCTCTTAAAGGGGAATTCCACCCATTTTATTATTTTTTTTCTGAGAGTGTACAAATGTGAACCAAATGGACCCTAGCGGGTCCATTTGGTTCCATTTGTACACTCCCCAGAAAAAAAAGAAACTCATTAACATGGTGAAACACATCTTGATGATGTCATCAAGATGTATTTCACCATGCTAATGATTTTCTTCAGACCTCCATTTCTAGAAAACACAGAATGGGGGGGACGTTTTTATCATGTCCACACAACATCTCTAAGGTGTATTAATGACATAGTAAAATATTGAAAATGAGTGGAATTCCCCTTTAAGACACGTGCATGCACACTTGCGTGCACCTGCGCAACACACACAGACACGCTATTAAAACAAGTATAGCATATTGAGAAAGATTGTTTACAGTGCGTAATTGTATCCATAAAAGTAAACGACAAGACAAAAAGCATAGGCCTACTTTTGCCCCCAAAAATATTGTAGATGTGAGAAATGGGGGGAGGGGGACCCCCTCCCCCCCCCCCCCCCCACTACAACCCCTGCCCCAGTGTTGCCAACTTGGCGCATTTGTCACTATATTTAGCTTTTTTTCAGACCCCCCTAGCGCCAAAATTAGTGAAAAACTCCTGGCGGAAAATTTAGTGCTTTTTTACTGATGAGTTGGGGCGAAATTCATTGACAGGCGCCAGAGATAAAACCCTCATTTTTCACCATTTTTCCTCCTATGATCCCCAGTCTAAATGATGGACAGCTGGTTAACCATTGTAACTCTTTGAGAGCGTAAAAATGTAACCAAATGGACCCTTGCGGGTCCATTTGGTTTCATTTTTACACCCCCAAGAGTTAAAATATTCATCATGTGAATTAGCCCAACTTAGTCTACACAACTAGAGAATGTAGAAGATTAATGGTCATTTTGATCTGTATGTTCCAGGCGAGCATCTAGCGCATTCTAGTGCATTTTGGAAGTGCCACTAGTGCATTTTGGATTTTGCCAGTTGGCAACACTGCCCTGCCCCTGTGCCCACATCAACGACAGTGTCTAACCTTTTGAGCGGCTGCGTCCTGCTCCTGCTCCCCGACGCCCCATGTGTCTTCGTGGTGGCGGCGGTAGACGACGTTGGCGGCGGCTCCATGCTCGCTCCAAACAGCTTGGCCCAGCGCAGCCCACCACCCTGCGAGGAGGAGGAGGAGGGACCCTCGGCGGCAGCGCTCCACGTCTCACCCTCGCCGTCCCCCTGTCGCCTCTCCTCGCCTTCGCGTTGACGAAACGTAGGACCCACCTGTCAATAGGGGTGGGACGATTCACTTACCTCACGATACGATACAATGTTCAGGAGTTGACACTAACACTTGCCCACTTGCCCGGGGCGAGTAAAAAATGGTGGGGCAAGTGAAAACTGCTACCTAGTTGCCCGATCGGACAAGTGTGCAACTTAGTGCACTATAACACAACACAAGATAAATTTGTCTTGAAGGCAGTCATTGCACTCTGCCTCTGTGTCTTTCCCTGCTTTCTAGCTATCCACAATTACAGACTGGATTTGGGAAACAAAGCAGGCAAATTAACATACACATCAAAATGACCATTAATCTTCTACATTCTCTAGTTGTGTAGACCTGGGCTAATTAAGATGATGAATTTTAACTCTTGAGAGTGTAAAAATGAAACCAAATGGACCCGCAAGGGTCCATTTGGTTTCATTTTTACGTTCTCAAGAGTTACATCTGGTTAACCAACTTAACTGGGGACCACCTGGAACCTGGGGGGCAAGTGACCATGACCTGAGGGCAAGTAGAACCTGACTTGCACTTGCCCGATGGGCAAGTGCCTCGGAGACCTTAGTGTCAACCCCTGAATGTTGATATTTAGGGTTCTGAATCGATTTATACTGCGATTCTTAAAAGGGGAAGCCCACCCACTTTCAACATTCTAATATGTGATTAGTATACCCTACTGTAGAGGTGTTGGGTGGACATGATAAAAAAAAGTTCCCCCATTCTGTGTTTCCTACAAATGGAGGTCTGAAGAAAACCACTGACATGGTGAAACGTCTTGATGACATCATCAAGATGTATTTTTTTTCACCATGTTAATGGATTTCTTTTTTCTTCTTTCTTTTTTCGGAGAGCATACAAATGCATTTGTGCGCTCTCAGAAAAATCGTTCCTCACAGAACGACTGTTGGATTTTTTATACTAGAACATTTTAAAAAGGGAATTCCACCCATTTTCAAGATTTTTTTCTGAGAGCGTACAAATGGATCCTAAAAGAAAAATTATTAACAAACACAACACAAACAAAAACAAAACTTGATGATGTCATCAAGTTGTGTTTCACCATGTTAACAATTTATTTCAGACCTCCATTTTAGGAAACACAGAATGGGGGAACTTTTTTTTTATCATGTCCGACAACATCTAAGGTACAGCAAAAATGTTGAAAAATGGGTGGAATTCCCCTTTGAAACAATTCTAAACAATATCGACAATCAACTAGAATTTTAAACAATATAAATAACAAAAAGTTCAATCCTATCAGCCAGTCTTTCTGACACGAACAAATTCATGAATAGGCCTACATAAATATCATCAAATCGATTTTGAACCCGGCGATTCGATATTGATATCATGGCATTAAAGGGGAATTCCACCCATTTTCAACATTTTTTCTGAGAGCGTACAAATGCATCAACATGGTGAAAATACATCTTGATGATGTCATCAAGATGTTTCACCATGTTAATGATTTTCTTCAGACCTCCATTTCTAGGAAACACAGAATGGGGAAACGTTTTTTTATCATGTCCATCCAACACCTCTAAGGTATACAGGTACTAATGACGTATTAGAATGTTGAAAATGGGTGGAATTCCCCTTTTTGCCCACCCCTACCTGGCAACAGTCTTCCCCTTCCTCGACGGCTTCCGTCGCGGCGCAGCGGTTCTCCTCCACTTCCTGGCACTCTCTGGCCCCTCCTCCTTCTCTGGCTCCTCCCCCTTCTCTGGCTCCTCCTCCTTCTCTGGCTCCTCCTCCTCCTCTGGCTCCTCCTCCTCCTCCTTCAACCTTTCTGTCGGCGCGCAGCAGCCAGCCGGTCGTCAAAAGTGCGGAGCAGGGAGGGGGAGGGACGACGCACTCACCGTTGTCGCTGTCGGAGGGGCGCAGCCGCCTGCCGCGCAGCAGCCGCGGCTCCAGCAGCAGGTTGAGCTCGAACGGCAGCACGGACAGAGGCTGCAGCAGCAGCAGCAGCTCCGGGAACAGCGCCGGCGTCGGCTGCGGCCCCTGGCTCTGGTCCTGCGACGCTACCGCTGCCGCTGCCGCCGCGACGGCCAGGAAGCCCCACGAGTGGTAGTGAGCCGTCACCACCTCTGGTGAGGAGAGGTGCAAAAACAAAGTCATGTTTAAGGCTCAGTCATACTCCTGGATCATACATACTCTAGGGTGAAGCCTAAAGGGGAACTCCACCCATTTTCAACATTTTAATGTGTCATTAATATACCTTAGAGATGTTATGTGGACATGATAAAAAAACAAAGTTCCCCCATTTCTGTATTTCCAAAAAATGGAGGTCTGAAAAAATTATTAACATGGTGAAATACATCTATTGACATCAAAATCCAACAGTGCAGTGGTTTTCAACCATTTTGATACCAGGGTCCACTGTTTATTCTGTCTTTGTTTGCCAACGTACTGCCATTTGACAAGGTTTGGTCGGCCCAAAAACGATTTTCCGTGACCTTTTTGCCAAACAAGTCATGAGTTATGCCTTGCTATAGCGCCCCCCATGTTATAGAGCAGGGGTTTTCAACCTTTTTGACTCCAGGGACCACCATTTATTCAGCTTTTGAGCCCCGGACCACCATTTGATATTACTTTTTCACACCAGTGACCTACAATTAAAGAATTCTTTTGATTTCGTCCACAATTCCAGGCTGTATTTTGCCAACAAAACACTGTAAACTAAACTTCTTAATTAAGTGGTGCTAATTCAGATGATGAATATTTTTTGTAAAAATGAAACCAAATGGACCCCTGCGGGTCCATTTGGTTTCATATTTACACTCTCAAGAGTTACATCTGGTTAACCAACTTTCCAATATTTAGCCTGGGGACCACCTGGAACCTTCTCAAGGACCACTGGTGGTCCCCGGACCACCTGTTGAAAACCCCTGTTATAGAGAGTATGCATGTGGGGGTGTGACCTCTGCCTTCAGAGTGACTGAGGGGCAAAACAACCTGCGCTCCATAGAAAAAATACTGTTGTGGCTCTGGTTTACATTCACTCTAAATACCGTTAAAAAGGTTTTAAAGGGACAACTTTAGTTTTTTGGGGTCTAGTAGGACTATAGTAACTAATGAAAAATAAATGGCTAAATTATTTTGTAAAAAAAAAAAAAAAAAAAAAAAAAAAAAAAAAAAAAAAAAAAACTACTGGGCGTTCCCTCTGCATCATGATGTCACACGCATACCGTCTATTTTGCATTTTTCGCTAAGGTTTGGTCCCTCGGATCCAAAACTAAAGATTTCCCATGACTTTTGGCCAAACAAGGCATGAGTTATACGCTCTCAGGGGACCACTGGCGGTCTCAGGACCACTGTTTGAAAACCACTGGAATGGTGAAAATGTAAAAAAAAAAGACTACACAAGTACCTTTTTGGCTCTGAAGGTGACATAGCCAGTATTCTAAAGCTCTCAGGCTGAAAGAGAGAGAGAGAGAGAGAGTAGGAGAATGTACAGTAAATTGATGAAGTCACCATGCCTTTACAGTCTACACACAGCAAATGCATTAATAATATCCTTCAGTATTAATAACTAGGCTTATTCAGCACTTACTCTCCCATTTACTTATATTCCGTATATTTTGTAGATATTTTCTTCTGGTTGCAAATTTATAATATATTAAAGGTAATAATCCGTAATTTCCGGACTATAAGCCGCTACTTTTTTAACATGCTTTTGACCCTGCGGCCTATACAACAGTGCGGCCAATCTATGGATTTTTACAGGTAACGGCCACCAACGGTGCAGTAACATTAGACTTATTGTCTGGTGCGGCTTATAGTCAGGCACGGCTTATTCAAGGAAAAATCAGTATTTTCTCCCAAATTTAGCTGGTGTGGCTTATAGTCCGGAAATTAGGGTAGGCAAAATTCAAAATAGATGTAGCTATATCAGCCAATCACAGCATAGCAGTCTCCAGCAGTTGTCATGATTCTGGATCCATTCCAAGCATTAGTATTACAGGGGGGAAAAAATACATAAAATAAACATTACGTCCAAGGAGTGGTTTTTTTTGTGCAAATGCTTGGAATGGGATCAGAATCATGAAAATCCCCTGGCTCCCAGGCTAATGCCTTACACACTGCATACACTGACACACTGCAGTACACACTAAATATACACTACTTTTAAGAAATTATTATATATGGGGGTAATGGGGGGTTACAGGCAGAGGAATATCTGTAAAAATGCTAATGCTTCTCTGACTAAGACTCAATTTACTACGGCTCAGGGGCCTGAGGTATATAGGTTATATTTATTCACCGACTGTGCGTATGAATATTTCATAGCATATACAGTTTTGCCATCACAAGGCTTTGCATCGAGCAGGCGGGGAAGCAGGGCACCGAAACACAGAAACGTTATCTTTTAAATCACTTTGGAAACTACTGGTCTACTGTACAACAACGGAATCAACCTTTTTCATTTCAGGGCCCATTATTTATACTGCATTTTGGCCACGGACCACCTTTGATGTTGACTTTAATCTCTCTCACTCAAAGTTCAGATGTGGGGTGGCTCCTCTAGCCTTAGAAACGGGCAGATATACAAACACCCCAGCAGATAGCAGACTCTGCACTTCATGCTGCAGCAACACATGTGTTGAGTCTGAGGCCCATGTGCTTTTGCACTGTGAACTGTATAATGATATTCGTCCTGATTTATTTTCTTTTTGTCATACCAAGTGCAACATTTCTATGATCTAGATCAGGGGTTTTCAACCTTTTTGACTCCAG
>CM076985.1:9378594-9383594 GCA_039105355.1 Benthosema pterotum
CTGAGTAGAGACCTCCACCACAGTGTGGTTGTACCAACCTGTCTGAGTAGAGACCTCCACCACAGTGTGGTTGTACCAAGCTGTCTGAGTAGAGACCTCCACCACGCTCCAGAGTGTGGTTGCACCAACCTGTCTGAGTAGAGACCTCCACCAGACTGTGGTTGTACCAACCTGTCTGAGTAGAGACCTCCACCACGCTCCACAGTGTGGTTGCACCAACCTGTCTGAGTAGAGACCTCCACCAGTGTGGTTGCACCAACCTGTCTGAGTAGAGACCTCCACCAGTGTGGTTGCACCAACCTGTCTGAGTAGAGACCTCCACCAGTGTGGTTGCACCAACCTGTCTGAGTAGAGACCTCCACCACAGTGTAGTTGTACCAACCTGTCTGAGTAGAGACCTCCACCACAGTGTGGTTGTACCAACCTGTCTGAGTAGAGACCTCCACCACACTGTGGTTGTACCAACCTGTCTGAGTAGAGACCTCCACCACGCTCCAGAGTGTGGTTGTACCAACCTGTCTGAGTAGAGACCTCCACCACGCTCCACAGTGTGGTTGTACCAACCTGTCTGAGTAGAGACCTCCACCACACTCCATGCGTGGTTGCGGCGCCGCCCTACGATGACGTCCAGCCGGTGGTCCCTCAGTCCGTCGTCCAGAATGTTCTGCAGCGTGGGACACAGGTGCTCCAGGACCAGACCGCCGATGGTGGGACTCCAGGAGCTGTTGCCCAGACGCATCTGTGGGAGACCAGGAGTTTTTTTTAAAAGGTGGGATTCCACCACATTTTCAACATTTTAATATGTCATTAATATACCTTATAGAGATGTTGGGTGGACATGATGTTTCCCCCATTCTGTGTTTCTTAGAAATGGAGGTCTGAAGAAAATCATTAACGTGGTGAAACCACATCATCATCAAGATGTATTTCACCATGTTAATGATTTTTTCTTTCAGACCCCTTTTTCCTGAGAGGGTACAAATGGAACCAAATGGACCCGCTAGGGTCCATTTGGTTCACATTGGTACCCTCTTAGCATTGAGAATAATGCTAAGTAATGCCAAGTATTCTGAAAACGCTCATGATGCTAAGTAATGCGAATAATGCCAAGTCATGCCAATGCTAAGTCTTGTTAATAATGCTAAGTAATGCTAATGGTAATAACGCAACAAAGAACAAAGTAGGACTTAAAGGTAAAAGAGGCAACTTTAGTGTGTGTGCACACACAGTGTTTGTAAACAGATTTGTTTAAAAACAGGCAATGCCCCCCTAAATACCCAGTCTGCCCCCCCCCCCCCCCCCCCCAAACACGATGCAAAACAACCCAAGATATTTCAAATGAAAGTGCTTATATTTAAAATGATTTGAAACACTACTACTGCTACTAACTAACTACATCTGTGTCACCACTAAACCAACAGCATTTCATCATTGAAAACGGAAATCTTTTTAAAGGAGAATTGCACCCCAAAACTTTTTTTTATCTTTATTTGCACTTAATTTGTTAGAAAAAAGTGGTCCAGGTGTTATTTTGTGAAAACACTCCTTAATGCCCGTTTCCCCTCTCCCAAAATAAGCTTATAATGGGGCTAATGGGTCAAATGCAAGTTCACCTATATACATCGCTCCAGAATGAAAATTTCTGCTATATATTGTCTCCCCACCATGTCAGTAGTGAGTTAACACTCACACTTTCACTTTCACTTTTGGCACAGCAGTAATTTAGCTGTCTCAAAAGGTGGGGGCGTGGCACATGGTTTATGGCTGAACCACTGCTGAAACGAAAGTGAAAGTGAAAGTGTGAGTGTTAACTCACTACTGACATGGTTGGGAGACAATATATAGCAGAAAATTGCATTTTGGAGCGATGTATATAGGTGAACTTGCATTTGACCCATTAGCCCCATTATAAGCTTATTTTGGGAGAGGGGAAACAAGCATTAAGGAGTGTTTTCACAAAATAACACCTGGACCACTTTTTTCTAACAAATTAAGTGCAAATAAAGATAAAAAAAAGTTTTGGGGTGCAATTCTCCTTAAGTCAGACTCATATGACTTTAGCATTATGCATGCTGCGTGTCTGTCTGTTGCAACTTCAACAACAACTGATGTTATTATTGATGCTTTACTTGACTAACTAATAAAAGTCCTGTAACCGAAGATGGTATGGTACCATTTTCTCTTGCCCCTCCAACATGTTATCTTGCCCCCCAACATGTTATCTTGCCCCCCCCCCCCTCCCCCCCCCCAAATGGGACATGTTACATCCGCCCCTGGGCCATACCTTGTCCTCAGGGTCTCTGCTGCTGGCAAAATGAGCCATGATCAGATCCACCGCCGTGCTCACAGACCTCAACAAGCCTGAAACACAACGGAGGGAGAGGAGGGTTAATTAAGGCCTATTCAGAGTTTGATTTTCGGTGCCCATGCGCGACCACCGCGACCACCGTTGCCTACAATATGGCGTCATACCACCGCAACCACCGCTCTTTCCAGCCCTCCTCTCGGATTTTACTAACCACTGCACCGCACTGCAGCGGTGCTCACTGGGAACGCCCACCAAACAGAGCTAAACCAATCTCATTGGCCGGGAGCCGCCGGGCATTGTTGATTGGTCCAGAAGTTTAGTGCACCGGCTGCTTGTTTTTAATGGCTGTTTAAAAAAAAAAAAAAAACAACACACACCACAGCGCGACAGGCTGGAGGAGAACCAAGGAAAGAAGGAATTCAATGATAGAGACAATGGCATAAATAGACGAAATAAACATAAAAGCAGCAGAATTTAGGATAATTGAAGCAGGTAGGAAGTAAAGAGAAAAACAGAGGGGAAACTAAACAACAATGGACGCGAGGAGAACAGGAGGTGGGGGTGAGGTGCTGGTAGTGGTCTATGAATAGCGGTGGTCGCGGTGCTCTGAGCGGTGCTAGCGATGGCCAACGAAATTGTGAACTCTGAATGAGCCTTTAAGGGTATAGGCAGGAATAAACTATAGAATGCAATGATAACATAGTCATACCTGCCGTCCATGTGTGGGGAATTGAAACAATTGTATGTAATAAAAGTATACACAGTTAATTAACACAGTAAATTATGAATTGTTCCAGCATTTTGCTGTTGTAGGCCTACTAGAACTCTAAATAAAAATTGTATCTGTATGCCAGTGTTGTTTCCCAAATTCAGCCTGAAATTGTGAACAAAAGAAATCTTTAGTGTTGGCTAAAATGTCCTCAATTGGTTGTCACTGTGGCTCTGATTCTGAAGAAATAGTGGGCTCTGGTATGGATAAGGTTGTAAACCACTCTATCTATCTATCTATCTATCTATCTATCTATCTATCTATCTATCTATCTATCTATCTATCTATCTATCTATCTATCTATCTATCTATCTATCTATCTACCTATCTATCTATCTACCTATCTATCTATCTATCTATCTACCCCTATCTACCTATCTATCTATCTACCTACCTATCTATCTATCTACCTATCTATCTACCTATCAATCTATCTATCGATCAGCACCATGCCCTACTAACTAACCAGAGTTTTATGTTTTCAATGATGAAATGCTGTTGCTTTAGTGGTGCCACAGCTGTAGTTAGTTAGTAGCAGTAGCAGTGTTTCAAATCATTTTAAATATAAGCAGAAATATCTTTGAAATTTGCGTTGTTTTGCATGCCATCATGTTTGGTGTGGGGCAGTCAGGGCATTCAGGGGGGCATTGCACCCCCCCCCCCCCCCCCCCCCCCATGCTCATGCCAACTAGATCGGGCCCAGGCTGCACCCTCAGCGCGTGCCTTCGCCTCACCGCTGCCTACAGCCCTACAATTGTATGTAATAAAAGTATACACAGTTAATTAACACAGTAAATTATGAATTGTTCCAGCATTTTGCTGTTGTAGGCCTACTAGAACTCTAAATAAAAATTCTATCTGTTTGCCAGTGTTGTTTCCCAAATTCAGCCTGAAATTGTGAACAAAAGAAATCTTTAGTGTTGGCTAAAATGTCCTCAATTGGTTGTCACTGTGGCTCTGATTCTGAAGAAATAGTGGGCCCTGGTATGGATAAGGTTGAAAACCACTCTATCTATCTATCTATCTATCTATCTATCTATCTATCTATCTATCTATCTATCTATCTATCTATCTATCTATCTATCTATCTATCTATCTATCTATCTATCTATCTATCTATCTATCTATCTATCTACCTATCTATCTACCTATCTATCTATCTATCTATCTACCCCTATCTACCTATCTATCTATCTACCTACCTATCTATCTATCTACCTATCTATCTACCTATCTATCTATCTATCTATCAGCACCATGCCCTACTAACTAACCAGAGTTTTCTGTTTTCAATGATGAAATGCTGTTGCTTTAGTGGTGCCACAGCTGTAGTTAGTTAGTAGCAGTAGCAGTGTTTCAAATCATTTTAAATATAAGCAGAAATATCTTTGAAATTTGGGTTGTTTTGCATGCCATCATGTTTGGTGTGGGGCAGTCAGGGCATTCAGGGGGGCATTGCCCCCCCCTCCATGCTCATGCCAACTAGATCGGGCCCAGGCTGCACCCTCAGCGCGTGCCCTCGCCTCACCGCTGCCTACAGCCCTACAATTGTATGTAATAAAAGTATACACAGTTAATTAACACAGTAAATTATGAATTGTTCCAGCATTTTGCTGTTGTAGGCCTACTAGAACTCTAAATAAAAATTGTATCTGTTTGCCAGTGTTGTTTCCCAAATTCAGCCTGAAATTGTGAACAAAAGAAATCTTTAGTGTTGGCTAAAATGTCCTCAATTGGTTGTCACTGTGGCTCCGATTCTGAAGAAATAGTGGGCCCTGGTATGGATAAGGTTGAAAACCACTCTATCTATCTATCTATCTATCTATCTATCTATCTATCTATCTATCTATCTATCTATCTATCTATCTATCTACCTACCTACCTACCTACCTACCTACCTACCTACCTACCTATCTATCTATC
>CM076985.1:9408594-9412038 GCA_039105355.1 Benthosema pterotum
CCTACCTACCTACCTACCTACCTACCTACCTACCTACCTACCTATCTATCTATCAGCACCATGCCCTACTAACTAACCAGAGTTTTCTGTTTTCAATGATGAAATGCTGTTGCTTTAGTGGTGCCACAGCTGTAGTTAGTTAGTAGCAGTAGCAGTGTTTCAAATCATTTTAAATATAAGCAGAAATATCTTTGAAATTTGGGTTGTTTTGCATGCCATCATGTTTGGTGTGGGGCAGTCAGGGCATTCAGGGGGGGCATCTATCTATCTATCTATCTATCTATCTATCTATCTATCTATCTATCTATCTATCTATCTATCTATCTATCTATCTATCTATCTATCTATCTATCTATCTATCTACCTACCTACCTACCTACCCCTCTATCTATCTATCTATCTATCTATCTATCTATCTATCTATCTATCTATCTATCTATCTATCTATCTATCTATCTATCTATCTATCTATCTATCTATCTATCTATCTATCTATCTATCTATCAGCACCATGCCCTACTAACTAACCAGAGTTTTCTGTTTTTCCATGATGAAATGCTGTTGCTTTAGTGGTGCCACAGCTGTAGTTAGTTAGTAGCAGTAGCAGTGTTTCAAATCATTTTAAATATAAGCAGAAATATCTTTGAAATTTGGGTTGTTTTGCATGCCATCATGTTTGGTGTGGGGCAGTCAGGGCATTCAGGGGGGCATCTATCTATCTATCTATCTATCTATCTATCTATCTATCTATCTATCTATCTATCTATCTATCTATCTATATCTATCTATCTATCTATCTATCTATCTATCTATCTATCTATCTATCTATCTATCTATCAGCACCATGCCATCTTTGAAATTTGGGTTGTTTTTACATGCCATCATGTTTGGTGTGGGGCAGTCAGGGGGGCATTGCCCCCCCCTCCATGCTAATGCCAACTAGATCGGGCCCAGGCTGCACCCTCAGCGTGTGCCCTCGCCTCACTGCTGCCTACGGCCCTAATAAAAGTATACACAGTTAATTAACACAGTAAATTATGAATTGTTCCAGCATTTTGCTGTTGTAGGCCTACTAGAACTCTAAATAAAAATTGTATCTGTTTGCCAGTGTTGTTTCCCAAATTCAGCCTGAAATTGTGAACAAAAGAAATCTTAGTGTTGGCTAAAATGTCCTCAATTGGTTGTCACTGTGGCTCCGATTCTGAAGAAATAGTGGGCCCTGGTATGGATAAGGTTGAAAACCACTCTATCTATCTATCTATCTATCTATCTATCTATCTATCTATCTATCTATCTATCTATCTATCTATCCATCTATCCATCCACCTACCTACCTACCTACCTACCTACCTACCTACCTACCTACCTACCTACCTACCTACCTATCTATCTATCTATCTATCTATCTATCTATCTATCTATCTATCTATCTATCTATCTATCTATCTACCTACCTACCTACCTACCTACCTATCTACCTACCTACCTACCTACCTACCTATCTATCAGCACCATGCCCTACTACCTAACCAGAGTTTTCTGTTTTCAATGATGAAATGCTGTTGCTTTAGTGGTGCCACAGCTGTAGTTAGTTAGTAGCAGTAGCAGTGTTTCAAATCATTTTAAATATAAGCAGAAATATCTTTGAAATTTGGGTTGTTTTGCATGCCATCATGTTTGGTGTGGGGCAGTCAGGGCATTCAGGGGGGCATTGCCCCCCTCCATGCTCATGCCAACTAGATCGGGCCCAGGCTGCACCCTCAGCGAGTGCCCTCGCCTCACCGCTGCCTACAGCCCTACAATTGTATGTAATAAAAGTATACACAGTTAATTTACACAGTTAATTATGAATTGTTCCAGCATTTTGCTGTTGTAGGCCTACTAGAACTCTAAATAAAAATTGTATCTGTTTGCCAGTGTTGTTCCCAAATTCAGCCTGAAATTGTGAACAAAAGAAATCTTTAGTGTTGGCTAAAATGTCCTCAATTGGTTGTCACTGTGGCTCCGATTCTGAAGAAATAGTGGGCCCTGGTATGGATAAGGTTGAAAAACCACTCTATCTATCTATCTATCTATCTATCTATCTATCTATCTATCTATCTATCCTATCTATCTAACTATCTATCTATCTATCTATCTACCTACCTACCTACCTACCTACCTACCTACCTACCTATCTATCTATAAGCACCATGCCCTACTAACTAACCAGAGTTTTCTGTTTTCAATGATGAAATGCTGTTGCTTTAGTGGTGCCACAGCTGTAGTTAGTTAGTAGCAGTAGCAGTGTTTCAAATCATTTTAAATATAAGCAGAAATATCTTTGAAATTTGGGTTGTTTTGCATGCCATCATGTTTGGTGTGGGGCAGTCAGGGCATTCAGGGGGGGCATCTATCTATCTATCTATCTATCTATCTATCTATCTATCTATCTATCTAATCTATATATCTATCTATCTATCTATCTACTATCTATCTATCTATCTATCTATCTATCAGCACCATGCCCTACTAACTAACCAGAGTTTTCTGTTTTCAATGATGAAATGCTGTTGCTTTAGTGGTGCCACAGCTGTAGTTAGTTAGTAGCAGTAGCAGTGTTGCAAATCATTTTAAATAAAGCAGAAATATCTTTGAAATTGGGTTGTTTTGCATGCCATCATGTTTGGTGTGGGGCAGTCAGGGCATTCAGGGGGCATCTATCTATCTATCTATTCTATCTATCTATCTATCTATCTATCTATCTATCTACTATCTATCTATCTATCTATCTATCAGCACCATGCCCTACTAACTAACCAGAGTTTTCTGTTTTCAATGATGAAATGCTGTTGCTTTAGTGGTGCCACAGCTGTAGTTAGTTAGTAGCAGTAGCAGTGTTTTCAAATCATTTTAAATATAAGCAGAAATATCTTTGAAATTTGGGTTGTTTTGCATGCCATCATGTTTGATGTGGGGGCAGTCAGGGCATTCAGGGGGGCATTGCCCCCCCCCTCATGCTCATGCCAACTAGATCGGCCTATCTACCTACCCCTATCTATCTATCTATCTATCTATCTATCTATCTATCTATTATCTATCTATCTATCTACCTCACTACCTACCTACCTACTACCTACTCTACCTACCTACCTATCTATCTATCTATCTATCTATCTATCTATCTATCTATCTATCTATCTATCTATCAGCACCATGCCCTACTAACTAACCAGAGTTTTCTGTTTTCAATGATGAAATGCTGTTGCTTTAGTGGTTGCCACAGCAGCGTATTTAGTTAGTAGCAGTAGCAGTGTTTCAAATCATTTTAAATATAAGCAGAAATATCTTTGAAATTTGGGTTGTTTTGCATGCCATCATGTTTGGTGTGGGGCAGTCAGGGCATTCAGGGGGCATTGCCCCCCCTCCATGCTCATGCAACTAGATCGGGCCCATGCTGCACCC
>CM076985.1:9440038-9442538 GCA_039105355.1 Benthosema pterotum
TAGTGTTGGCTAAAATGTCCTCAATTGGTTGTCACTGTGGCTCAGATTCTGAAGAAATCGTGGGCCCTGGTATGGATAAGGTTGAAAACCACTCTGTCTGTCTGTCTGTCTGTCTGTCTGTCTGTCTGTCTGTCTGTCTGTCTGTCTGTCTGTCTGTCTATCTATCTATCTATCTATCTATCTATCTATCTATCTATCTATCTATCTATCTATCTATCTATCTACCTACCTACCCCTATCTACCTATCTACCTATCTACCTATCTACCTACCTACCTACCTACCTACCTACCTACCTACCTATCTATCTATCTATCTATCTATCTATCTATCTATCTATCTATCTATCTATCTATCTATCTATCTATCTATCTATCTATCAGCACCATGCCTTACTAACTAACCAGAGTTTTCTGTTTTCAATGATGAAATGCTGTTGCTTTAGTCGTGCCACAGCTGTTGTTAGTTAGTAGCAGTAGCAGTGTTTCAAATCATTTTAAATATAAGCAGAAATATCTTTGAAATTTGGGTTGTTTTGCATGCCATCATGTTTGGTGTGGGGCAGTCAGGGCATTCAGGGGGGCATTGCCCCCCCCTCCATGCTCATGCCAACTAGATCGGGCCCAGGCTGCACCCTCAGCGCGTGCCCTCGCCTCACCGCTGCCTACAGCCCTACAATTGTATGTAATAAAAGTATACACAGTTAATTAACACAGTAAATTATGAATTGTTCCAGCATTTTGCCGTTGTAGGCCTACTATCTATCTACCGACCTACCTACCTATCTATCTACAGACCTACCTACCTATCTACCTACCCCTATCTACCTATCTATCTATCTATCTATCTATCTATCTATCTATCTATCTATCTATCTATCTATCTATCTATCTATCTATCTATCTATCTATCTATCTATCTACCTACCTACCTACCTATCTATCTATCTATCTATCTATCTATCTATCTATCTATCTATCTATCTATCTATCTATCTATCTATCTATCTATCTATCTATCTACCTATCTATCAGCACCATGCCCTACTAACTAACCAGAGTTTTCTGTTTTCAATGATGAAATGCTGTTGCTTTAGTGGTGCCACAGCTGTAGTTAGTTAGTAGCAGTAGCAGTGTTTCAAATCATTTTAAATATAAGCAGAAATATCTTTGAAATTTGGGTTGTTTTGCATGCCATCATGTTTGGTGTGGGGCAGTCAGGGCATTCAGGGGGGCATTGCCCCCCCCTCCATGCTCATGCCAACTAGATCGGGCCCAGGCTGCACCCTCAGCTCGTGCCCTCGCCTCACCGCTGCCTACACTCCTACAATTGTATGTAATAAAAGTATACACAGTTAATTAACACAGTAAATTATGAATTGTTCCAGCATTTTGCTGTTGTAGGCCTACTAGAACTCTAAATAAAAACTGTATCTGTTTGCCAGAGCTGTTTCCCAAATTCAGCCTGAAGTGAAAAGAAATCTTTAGTGTTGGCTAAAATGTCCTCAATTGGTTGTCACTGTGGCTCCGATTCTGAAGAAATAGTGGGCCCTGGTATGGATAAGGTTGAAAACCTGTCTGTCTGTCTGTCTGTCTGTCTGTCTGTCTGTCTGTCTGTCTGTCTGTCTGTCTGTCTGTCTGTCTGTCTGTCTGTCTGTCTGTCTGTCTATCTATCTATCTATCTATCTATCTATCTATCTATCAGCACCATGCCCTACTAACTAACCAGAGTTTTCTGTTTTCAATGATGAAATGCTGTTGCTTTAGTGGTGCCACAGCTGTAGTTAGTTAGTAGCAGTAGCAGTGTTTCAAATCATTTTAAATATAAGCAGAAATATCTTTGAAATTTGGGTTGTTTTGCATGCCATCATGTTTGGTGTGGGGCAGTCAGGGCATTCAGGGGGGCATTGCCCCCCCTCCATGCTCATGCCAACTAGATCGGGCCCAGGCTGCACCCTCAGCGCGTGCCCTCGCCTCACCGCTGCCTACAGCCCTACAATTGTATGTAATAAAAGTATACACAGTTAATTAACACAGTAAATTATGAATTGTTCCAGCATTTTGCTGTTGTAGGCCTACTAGAACTCTAAATAAAAACTGTATCTGTTTGCCAGAGCTGTTTCCCAAATTCAGCCTGAAGTGAAAAGAAATCTTTAGTGTTGGCTAAAATGTCCTCAATTGGTTGTCACTGTGACTCCGATTCTGAAGAAATAGTGGGCCCTGGTATGGATAAGGTTGAAAACCACTCTATCTATCTATCTATCTATCTATCTATCTATCTATCTATCTATCTATCTATCTATCTATCTATCTATCTATCTATCTATCTATCTATCTATCTATCTATCTATCAGCACCATGCCCTACTAACTAACCAGAGTTTTCTGTTTTCAATGATGAAATGCTGTTGCTTTAGTGGTGCCACAGCTGTAGTTAGTTAGTAGCAGTAGCAGTGTTTCAAATCATTTTAAATATAAGCAGAAATATCTTTGAAATTTGGGT
>CM076985.1:9447538-9900963 GCA_039105355.1 Benthosema pterotum
TTTATGCATGCTGCGTTGTCTGTTGCAACTTCAACAACAACTGATGGTATTATTGATGCTTTACTTGAATAATGTAAGTCCTGTAACTTACCATTTTCTCCTGCCCCTCCAAATGGGAAATGTTACATCTGCCCCTGATCATCATCATCATCATCATCATCATCAACCCCCATCCTTACACCTCTCTCTCCCTCTCTCCCTCTCTCCCTCTCTCTCTCTCTCTCTCTCTCTCTCTGTGTGGTTGGCTGGGAGAGCTGCAGCCAATGGCGTTTGGAGGCAGAGTTAAAAATAGGTCATGTTTGAGGGGGAGAAGACCCTTCGGGTGGGGAATAGAAAAGGCACTGACTGGCTGCTACAGTCAGTACTCAGAGTTCTGTCTTATAATACTGCTGGGCCTGCTCTCTGTGTTACAACGGTACAGCGTCACGTCGCACACACTGCTGCCTGCCACGGTGGAAGGCTTGGATTCCACTGACTCTCTGTCTCTCTCTTGTCTTTTTTGATAACAAATGGCTTTCTTTCACGACCGCCACATGTCAGGAATGTGATATAGGTGGCATGTTGCGTAGCCCTAGAAGGCCCAGTGTTGCTTTTTAGCAATATTAACCCTTTAATTATTTAAAAAATGTTATCATTTTTTTATGTTATTTTTTCACATAAATATCATGGTTTAGGTTGATTGTTTAGAATTTCATTGAAATGGTCATGATATCCATTGAAATGGTCATGATATTTGCATAACATTTGAGAGCGTAAAAATGAAACCAAATGGATCCTTGCGGGTCCATTTGGTTTCATGTTTACACTCTCAAGAGTTAAAATATTCATCATGTGAATTAGCCCCAAGTCAACACAACCAGATAATGTAGAAGATTAATGGTCATTTATGATCTGCATGTTTGCCTGTTTTGTTTCCCCAAATCCAGCCTGGAATTGTGGACAAAAGCAAAAAATAAATCATTAGTTTTGGGGGTCTGTGGGGGCTAAAATGTCATCAAGTGGCGGTCCGTGGCTGAGATTCCGAAAGAATGGTGGCATCCCTGGTATCAAATCGGTTGAAAACCTGTGATTCAGCATCATGAAAACGTTGGGGGGCGACATTGGGGGGTCTGACTCTCACCTCCAGTCCAGTGTTGTTTTTTCGAGAATATTTTGACTTTGTCTTAGTCTTAGTCTTTTCAATAAGACATATTTAGTCTTTTAGTCCCATTTAGTCTTCTGAAATTCATGTTTTTAGTCTAGTCTCAGTCGACGAAATGTCGAGCAGGATTTAGTCTAGTCTTAGTCTTTTAGTCTTGGTAGTTTAGTCTTACAAATACATTGTAGGTTTATATATGTTATACAGATTTTTAGTTTTTAGTATGAAACATGTCTTGTTTTATTTCTTGTATAAAATTACTGCAATAGTAGTAAGTTCCTTTCCTGAAAAGGTATGCAGATATGTTCACATACTTAAAAAGAACGGAAAAAAAGAACATAAAAATGTTTCCTATTTCCATTAGTCTTAGGTTATGATTTAGTCTTCGTCTTAGTCTTTTGAAAACACGCATCTTTTAGTCCCATTTAGTCTTTTGAAAATATTTTTTGTTAGTCTAGTCTTAGTTGACTAAGTATCAAAAACCTTAGTCGACCTAATATTTAGTCTTAGTCGACAAAAACAACACTGCTCACCTCTCCGCTGAAGGTGACTGAGCGACAGCGTGTCGTACGAGGAGGTGTCGTCGTTATCGGGGGACAGGCAGAACTCGGCCGGCGGCCTGTCGCTCAGGACCAGAAGAGACTGCTGACACTGCCTCCTGACGACAGCGGTGGTGGCACCGCCGAGCGCTAAAGGTGGGCAAAAAAAAAACGTTATGCCAATATATCGCAATTCTTAATGTCATGATATCAATATACAGTAGGTGTATAGGTGTACAGTTTGCACTTTACTGGTCTGCTGTACTATTGTTTGTCTCGTCTATATTTTGTCTCAACTTTGTCTTATTGCACTGTCTATTGTCTTGACTATTGTCTTATTGCACTGTGGAAAATGGAAACGCTATTTCATCCCTGGATATGTCCTGACATACACTGGTGTGACAAATAAAAAACCTTGAACCTGAACCTTGATCCAATCGCCCAGGTTCAAAATCTATTCTTTTATATTTATGTAGGCCTATTCATGAATTTGTTCATGTCAGAAAGACTGGCTGACGTTATCAGGCTGCATTGATGTGTGTGTGATTGAACTTTTTGTTATTTATAATTATTGTTTAAAATTCAGTTGATTGTCCATATTGCTTAGAAAGGGGAATTCAATTCATTTTCAACATTTTACTGTACCTTAGATGTTGTTTGACATGATAAAAAGTCCCCCCCATTCTGTGTTTCCAAAAATGGAAGAAAAAACAAAAAACAACATCATTATCATGGTAAAACACAACTTGTTGTGTTTGTGTTGTTAATGATTTTTCTTTCAGGACCGTTTTTCTGAGGGTGTACGGGTCCATTTGGTTCCATTTGTATCCATGTGTGTTTGCTCCCAGGAAAAAATCTTGAAAATGTGTGCCTTTAACAGTATCTCTGCCTAACCTGCGTTTCCCGTCTTTTTTTCTTTATTTATTTATTCATTTATTTTTTGGCGAGTGCCTAAAGCAGTGAACGTGTTAAAATGTTCTATAACAAAAAGCACAGTCGTTTGTGGGGAAAAAAACGCGATATCAAAATACAGTATATCAAATCGAATCGCAGCATAATTAAGAATCGCAATACAAATCGATTCAGAACCCTAAATATCAATATTGTGAGGGAAGTGAACCGTCCCAAACCTACCGAGCGCCGAAACGTCCTGCCTCTGCTGCTGCTGCTGCTGCTGCGTCCCACTAGAGCGTCGTCCCACCGGCGGCGGGGAGAGAGGAGGGCTCCTCGGAGAGGCCGCCGATTCGTCGTTGTCATCTTGCTTCGTCGCGGCGGCGACCTCCTCGACGGCCGGAGACGGCGATGGGGACTGCGACAGCGCCGCGTGGTAGGAGGAGCTACGGAGGTGTATCGGGGAGGAGGAGGAGGCCGACGTGCGACGTCTCGGTTCCGAAGCGCTACCGACGACGACAACAACGGCGCCGCCAGTCTCTTCTACTTCTTCTTCGTCTTTGGGGACGAGACGAACGAGGTCTCGGCAGGTGGCGGCCGTCGCGAGGAGGTGGTGTGAAGGAGGAGGAGGAGGAGGAGGAGGAGGAGGTCGATTGAGGTCCGATTCGGGGCTGGTTTGTGACCCTCCTCGGTCGGCGTCGGTGCTCGCTAGGGGTGGGCAAAAAAAAAAAAAAAGACGATATAGCGCAATTCTTAAAAGGATCCCTGGATAATAAGGCTAATCCTTTTAAGTCAGGGGTTTTCAACCTTTTTCATTCCAGGGCCCACCATTAATTCAGCATTTGAGCCACGGACCACCATTGAAGGCCACACTAAAGATTTATTTTGCTTCTGTCCATGACTGTTAATCTTCTAGTTGTGTAGACTTGGACTAATTCACATGATGAATATTTTAACTCTTGAGAGTGTAGAAATGAAAACCAAATGGACCCGCCAGGGTCCATTTTACATTCTCAAGAGTTACTTCTGGTTAAACAACTTAGCTGGGGACCAACTGGAACCCTCTCAAGGACCACTGGTGGTCCCCGGACCACTGGTTGAAAACCACTGTTTCATAAACAAATAAACACCATTGCTATCTTATTTCTTTCGTAAATAGAGAATGTTTCACTCGACAGGAATTGCTCCTGTCGCAGGTTGATGATGTCACATATGTCCACGTGTGGTCCAGCTGAGCTCTATAGAGATGCGCAGTGACGTCACCGCCCCGGTTCCGGAAGTCTTTTCCCAATTCATTTTTCTCATAGACTTTTCGAAAATAATTTATATCAAGATGATTACGCCGCGGAAGAAGCCAACTCGAGTCGTGACGAATCATGATGACACACACAAACTTTTGGGACAATAAAATAATTTCTAAGATGAAAAACGAAACAAAAAGTCTTGTATCCTGCCGTTTTCTACTTCTTCCTAATTATATATTATATGACGATGTTGTGTTTGTTGTCATGATTTGTCACGACCTGAGTTGACTTTGGCCGGGGCGTAATCGTCTTGATATAAATTATTTTCGAAAAGTCTATGAGAAAAATGAATGGGTAAAAGACTTCCGGAACCGGGGCGGTGACGTCACTGCGCATCTCTAGGAAGCATATGCTCATGTGACATCATCAACCTGCGACAGGAGCCGTTACTATTGAGTGAAAGATTCTTTATTTTTTATGAAGGAAATAAAGTATTGAAGGTGTTTTTATCTTTATGTTTTATTTATAGAATGCAAGCATAGCGTTTAAGGCATGTTTGGGGATCCTTTTAAGGCTGTGATATACCGAATCGCCGGGTTCAAAATCATTTTATATATATATATATATATATATATATATATATATATATATATATATATATATATATATATATATATATATATATATATATATATATATATATATATATATATATATATATATACCCTATTGGCCTGAATATAAGACTATGTTTTTTTCCCAATGGAAATATCCCCAAAATGGAGTCGTCTTATATTCAGGGGCTATACTATTTGACATTCAATGTTCTTTTTTCTGTAAATGGGTCTTGAAAAATGAGGGTCGTCTTATAAACGAGTCGTCTTATATTCGGGACAATACGGTATATATATATATTTATATATATATATATATATATATATATATATATATATATATATATATATATATATATATATATATATATATATATATATATATATATATATATATATGTAGGTCCATTCATTAATTTGTCAGAAAGACTGACTGACCTTATGAGGCTGCAGTGATGTGTCTCATTGTACTTTTTGTTACCTATATTGTTTTAAAGAGGAATTCCACCCATTTTCAACATTTTACAGTACCTTAGAGATGTTGTGTTTTTGTTAGTGATTTTTCTTTTAGGACTTTTTTTTTCTGAGGGTGTACAAATGGAACCAAATGGACCCGTTAGGGTCCATTTGGTTCCATTTGTACACCCTCAGAAAAAAATCTTGAAAATCGGTGGAGATCCTCTTTAAAACGTTGTAGTATAATAAAAGCACAGTCATTTGGGAGAAAAAAAATGTGACATATCGATATACAGTACTATCAAATCGAATTGCACCACAGCATTAAGAATCTCAATGTAAATCGATTTAGAACCGTGAATATCAATACTATTGTATTGTATATCATGAGTTAAAGGGGAATTCCACCCATTTTCAAATCCTGAGAGGGTACAAATGTGTACCAAATGGACCCGCTAAAGGGGTCTGAAAGAAAAATCATTAACATGGTGAAATACATCTTGATGATGTCATCAGATGTATTTCTCCATGTTAATGATTTTTTCAGACATACATTTTTAGGAAATACAGAATAGGGGGGACTTTTTTATCATGTCCACACAACATCTCTAAGGTATATTAATGACATAGTAAAATGTTGAAAATGGGTGGAATTCCCTTTTAAGTGAATCGTCCCAACCCTACCCCTAGTGCTGGCGTCGTGGCTCCACGTGTTGTTGGTCCAGTGGCTGGAGCAGTCTGGGCTGGTGCAGGACGCGCCTCCTCCGCAGGTGGAACAGGAGGTGTCGGAGGTGCCCTCGCAACCCGGCCGCCTGTTGCCGCCGTCGAAGGCGGCCTTCTGGCTCATGTAACGGTCGAGGAGAGAGCCCAGCGGCTGCTGCTGCTGAGCCTCGTGCTGCTGCTGCTGCTGCAGTGAAGGAGGTTTGTCGCCCGGCGGAGTGAGCAGCACGCAGGGCTGGATGGGCAGCGACGTGGGCCTCTGGGCCTTGCTGTAGCGCACCACCACCACCGCCGCCGCCGCCGGAGTGGCCCACGAACATGTTCCTGAGGTATAGGGAGGCAAGGAGGACAGAGAGGACTTTACATTATATTTAACCCATTGTGTCCTGACCCTCGATTCGAGTTTCTGACACCAGATTATACAGTAGTTCCTGACACCAGATTATAGCAGCAGCAACATTCTAGCTTTTGACGCAAGATTCTACAGTAGTTTCCGACACTAGATTCTAGTTATTGACACTAAATGATAGTTTCTGATGCTAGGATCTACTTTTTGACACTAGAATCTACTTTCTGACGCTAGAATCGAGTTTTTGACACTAGATTCTATCGTTTCTGACACTAGATTCTAGTTTTTCTGAAAAATATGTGCTCCTGTGTCAGTGATGCTAACATATTTCTAGCCAAGGACCACCAGAATTATCCATATTTGGCTGCAGACCGCCATCTGAAAACATGTTGTTCTCGGGTTCCCCAGAATCGAAAAATTGAGATAAAATGTTTGCTTCCAAAATAATGTATTCAGAGATTTGCAGCACATTTTCACAATTTTTCAAAAATAGCAGAACAACAAGCTCATGTCGCGCCACTCGGTGGCGCGACATGAGCTTGTTGATCTGCTATTTTTCAACAGATAAAACACCAAAACGCGTTCAGGACACTAAGGTTAACCCTCCAAGGCCCGGACTTATTTCTACTTAAAAAAAAATAATAATAATTAATTATTTAATTAATTATAATTAAAAAAAAAAAAATGTTTTGGGGATATCTTTTAACCCATGGTGTCCTATCTAGTTTCTGAATAACATAATATTCAAAGATTTGCACCACGTTTTCACGATTTTTCAAAAATAGCAGAGATACAAGCTCATAGTGCACCACCGAGTGGCGCACTATGAGCTTGTATCTCTGCTATTTTTGAGCTTGTAGATCTGCTATTTTTCAATAGTTAAAACATAATGCTTAGAACACCAAAACGCGTTCAGTACACTAAATTGATATAATGAATGTACATGTAATAGAGATTCTAATAATCACAAAAAATATAAGTATTGCAGTCATTTTACGTACTTTTATTAGGGTTAAAGGCGAAAGGTCAAAGGTTAAAAACCATCAAACTGCCTAGACTGCCTAATGCAGGGGTCGGCAACCAAAGATGTTGAAAGAGCCATTTTCAACCCCAAATTAAATTCAAAATCTGTCTAGAGCCGCATTTTATTATTTTTTTTCCTGAGAGTGTGCAAATGTGAACCAAATGGACGCTGGCGGGTCCATTTGGTTCCATTTGCACACTCTCAGAAGAAAGTTCCTCAAAGAAAAATCATTAACATGGTGAAACACAACCTTTCTTCAGAAATGGAGTTTCTAAAAAATAAATAAATAAATAAAGGAGTTTTACAGAACTCTATTTAGTCCACACAACACCTCTAAGGTATATTAATGACATAGTAAACTGAGTAAACCTTTGAAAATGGGTGGTTCAGATTGAGAGCTCCACCTCCGATAACTGCTGGGCTTTTTTGACATGGCCAAGTGCTACTTCAACTGGCAACTGTCAGACAGCGCAACGCGTTTTGGGTGACTGAAATGTTTCTATTATTTTGGTGCGGATCACCCCAGTGTGTGTATGTAATAATGCTACAGCCAGGGAGCCACTACGGCTGTGTTCTAGAGCCGCATGTGGCTCCTGAGCTGCAGGTTGCTGACCCCTGGCCTAATGGCAACAAAAAACGCCCCTTAGCTCTAACGTTATCGACCTCACCATGTTCCTCTGCTCGGTCCTCACAGTAGTACTGGTCCAAGGTTACCGCTGGGGGCTGCAGCGACACATGGCTGGGGCCTGGAGTGTTTTCTGCAGCAGCAGCAGCAGCAGCAGGAGCAGCAGCAGCAGCAGCAGAGACTGCAGTATGGGAGATGCTGCCTGGGCCGCCGGCAAACCGGGACTCACACCGAGCGTCGTAGTCGAACGCAGGGCCGCTCTGTGCTGCCGACGACGAGTTTTTAGGGCTTTCCTTTGGTTGTGCGTCTTTTTCCTGCCAGTATAGGATGAAAGAAAAAACACTGATTTGTTTTTTTGTACCTTAGATGTTGTTTGACATGATAAAACAAGTTCCCCACCCATTCTTTGTTTCCTACTTCTAAACCAGAAACTGACAATAAAGTTGTATCGTATCGTATCATATAGTATCGTATCGTATCGTAAAATGGAAGAAAAAAAGAACAAAATCAGTATCATGGTCAAACACAACTTGATGACATCATCAAGTTGTGTTTGTCTTGTGTTTGTTCATGATTTTTCTTTCAAGACCATTTTTTTCTGAGGGTGTACAAATGGAACCAAATGGACCCGTCAGGGTCCATTTGGTTCCATTTGTACGCTCTCAGGAAAAACATCTTGAAAAATGTGTGGAATTCTCCTTTAAAATGTTCTAGTATAATAAAAGCACAGTCGTTTGTGGGGGAAAAAATGATTTGTTTTTTCCAGACATAGTGCAGTACAAAATAGCTGCGTATCAACCGAGATGTTAAAAGCGTGGTAAGGCAACATTATAATCATGTGTATCATCACAGGCAGCACTACTACTAAGATACCGCCACTACGGAGTTGCACCACTTTACGTAACACGGGTGTGATGTTTTTGTGTGTGTTTTGAGAGCAAATACACATACATTTGTTGTATACATGTTCATGTATACAACAGCATATGCATTTTCTGCAATAAAAAAACATCAACCGCATTCAGGTCGGGATGTAACTTCACCCACACCATTTTCATTTAAATTCACCCCAAACCCACACACTGAATAGATAACTATGCATTTCGTCATACTGTATCTGCAACACAAAATCTCTGTCTCTGTCTGTATCTTCTATTTTATGTATCTTCTTTAGTTCTGTGACCCACAAGATTTATATCTTGTAGGCTACCGGACTTACTTATATTAGGCAAGTAAGCCTAAATAATATCAGTTTTCAAACCCTTTCTTATAATAATACAACCACTTTAATTTTAAAAATATCTTCAAAATTTGGCTTGTGTGCATGCCTGTTGTTTGCCTGCATGCATCATGTTTGGTGGGTGTCAGGGCACGACCCCGCATGCCTAGATCTGGCCCTGATTGCATAGTCTTGGGCAATATACCGTTTATGGCGATATTGGAAATCAATACAGAGTAATATCGTTGGGTCTATAAAAAATATCGAATATGAATATCGTCAAATACCGACATTATACTGTATTCTATTAAAATATGAGCAAGGAGACTTAATTGTAACTATACAAACAATTTTCATGTTACACACATACCTAAAATAGCCCTTATTTGGGCTAGGTTTTTTGGAAACAATGTATTTCCAACTCCAGTTTTTCCCTATTTAGGCTGCTTGAACAGCAGAGCGCTCAGTTTCTGACCCCTCAATGTCGCAAATTCTGAAAACAAGGTGTCTGTTGGAACGTGTCCGACTCTGACTGCACGCCATTGCCATCTAGTGGCCAATACCGGTAATATCGAACTAATTAACACGTTATCAATACCGGATATTAAAAAAATCAATACCGCCCAAGACTATGATCGCATTACCTTAACTTTGTGCTTCTTGTGCGGTGCTTCTTTCCTTGGATCGGCCGGTAAACGGAGGGACGGGAGCGGAGCGGGGGTGCGGCGCCCGTTGACGGCGCAGCCGGGAACCAATAGGCTGGAGTAGGAGGCGGGGCTAGGCGACTGGGAGGGCGGCTCGCACGTCACCAGCTTGTAGTAGGTCTGGTTGGTGGCCGTGTCCAGCAGCACCGCCTGGCTCTGGAGACACGCGTTCAAGTCCGACGCCTCCAGAGACGACAGCACCTGGAGGACGGTATTAGATTTGCGTCACATTTTTAACCGTTTTCAAAAAAATATCGGACAAAAAAATATCAGCTAGGAGCTTGTGCGCCCGATATATTTTCAATAACTAAAGTAATAGAAATGATGCTAAGTAATGCCAATGCTAAGTATTGTTAATAATGCTAAGTAATGCTAAGTAATGCTAAGCAGTGCTAAGTATTATCAATCATGCTAATAATGCTAAGTAATGCTAATGCTAAGTATTGTTAATAATGCTAAGTAATGCTAAGTAATTCTAATAAGGCTAAATAATGCTAATAATGATAAGTAATGCTAATAATGCTAAGTAAGTACTGCTGGTAATGCTAAGTATTGTTAATAATGCTAATAATGCAAAGTAAGTACTGCTGATAATGATAAGTATTGCTAATGCTAAGTAAGGCTAATAACGGTAAGTAATATTAATGATTAGTATTGTCAATAATGCTAATAATGCTAAGTAACGATAACAATGCTAAATAACGCTAAGTGATGCTAACTATGCCAATATACATATATACTGCATCCACTGCCCCAGTGGATGATGGGAAATGTTGAAACTCACTCATTGATACACTCACATGCCAGTGATTTCATAAAAATGCTTCTCAGGTCAAATACTGATTCATGCAATCAATCGAGATTGACAAATTACGTTGTACAATGCTGACGACTATTAGGACTATTTCTGCGTTTCTGACCTGGGACAGTGCAGGCCCCAGTGGGGGGGAAGAGGAGGAGGAGGAGGGGTAGAGGTTACAGTTGGCGTCGAGACCCCGGCTGAGGGGAGGAGGAGGAGGAGGAGGAGACCGACAGGGTCCCATGGTGACGTCCGCCTCCGCTTCCAAGGGAGCGGCACCAGCGGCGGCATCCCAGGCGGTCCCCGTTGGACCAGGGGCGACAGGCCGGAGGTTGAGGAAGACCGCACCCCCTTCCCCCTCCTCCTCCTCCTCCTCGAGGAGGTCGTGCGGGACGCAGGGGTCACTGCTGGCGTCGTAGATGGCGCAGAAGTTCACCAGCACGCCGTCGGAGCTGTTGCTGGACGAGTCGCTGCTGGCCGACTCCGGGATCCGACAGCGTTGCCGGGGGGCGTTGTCGACGGCGACGACGACGCGGCAGCGAGACTCGCGCTCCCTCTCCGTGTTGGCCGCCGCTGCTGTCGCCGTCGCCGTCTCGTCCGGTCGTCCGGCCGCCCGCTCCGGCGGCTCTCCGCCTCCGGTCGTCGTCGAGCACGACGAAGGCGACGTCTTTCGGTTAGAAAGCCAGCCGCCGTCGAACGACATCAACGCCGTGCCCGCCTCTTGGCCCCACCTCCGCCACGCGCCTCCTCCTCCTCCTCCTTCCGCATCCTCCCAAAGGCCACACCGAGGCACCTTCTCTGCCCCGACGGCCGCGCCGAGGCGCCCGTCCCAGTTGGAGTTCCCGTGCAGCGCGAACAGGGACGAGTCCTCGCGGTAGCGGTGCAGGTTGTCCCCCTCGCTGTCCTCCTCGTCCTCGTACTCCTCATCCTCCTCGCCGCAGGGCAGGAAGGAGTTGTTGCGCGGCCGCACGCGTCTCTCACTGTCGTCGTCTTTTTTGGCCGCTGTCTCCTCCGGCGAGGAAGACGTGGACGAGCCGTCGTCCCTGCCGTCGCTGCCGTCGCTGTCCAAAGCGTTCCTCCTCCTCGTCGTCCTCCGGCGGCCGTAGTAGTAGCAGCCGGGAGAGGCGGGAGGAGGAGGAGGAGGAGCCTGCTGCTCTCGGCGGAGCGAGCCTTGCTCCGGCAGGGAGACGGCGCGGCCCGCGGCGCGCAGGCGGCCCGGCTTGTTGTTGGAGCTGCCACCGCTGCATCGCCCACCTCCCGGCTGCACGGGAACGCGAAGCTGGACGGGGAAGTGGATCCGGGTGTCCCCCGCCCCGGATAGGCTGGACGCCCGGATCATCGATTGTTATTATTATTAGGCTTCGCGGCGGCGCGTCATGATGGTGTCGTCGGTGTAGAGGCACGTCTCTAATCAGGGCAAATAACCTGAATGGGACACAACAATGAGATGCATAATTATTATAGACTACAGCAGTGGTTTTCAACATTTTTCATACCCACTATTTGCTAAATAACATTGCAATAAGTACTTACTATTGGTAGTGATTCAATACGGATTCACTAACAGGACACATCTACTCACAGGACTATAGGCCTATAGCCTACATCAGGGGTTTTCAACAGGTGATCCGGGGACCACCAGTGGTCCCTGAGAGGGTTCCAGGTGGTCCCCAGCTAAACGTAAAAATGAAACCAAATGGACCAAAGGGCTGGTCCATTCGGTTTCATTTTTACGCTTAAGTCTACACAACTAGAAGATTAATGGTCATGGACAGAAGCAAAAGAAATCTTTAGTCTTGGGGTCTGTGGGGCTAAAATGTCCTCAAATGGTGGTCCGTGTCTCAAACGCTGAATAAATGGTGGGCCCTGGGATGAAAAAGGTTGAAAACCCCTGGCCTACATGCTTCATGCATCCTCTCCACCTCTTCTCTCGATGTTATGCCTGGGTTGTCATCCATAAATAATGCTTAATTTAATGTCACGGCGGTCGGCGGCACAGCCAAGCGGTTGGGGTTCTTTCAACCGGTGGTCCGGGGACCACCAGTGAGTCCTTGAGAGGGTTCCAGGTGGTCCCCAGCTACGTTGTTTTAACCAAATGTAACTCTTGAAAATGTAAAAACGAAACCAAATGGACCCTGGCGGGTGCATTTGGTTTCGTTTTTACACTCTCAAGAGTTAAAATATCCATCATGTGAATTAGTCCAAATCTACACGATTGGCAGGTTAATGGTCATGGACAGAAGAAAATTAATCTTTAGTTTTGGGGTCTGTGGGTCTAAAAAATATCTTCAATTGGTGGGCCTGAATTAAAAAAGGTTGAAAACCACTGCTCTACAGACAGACAGAGAAACGGTTCAGGCTTTTCTCTGCTCTCTGTGCTCCTGCATGTAGGCCATGCAGCTACACTGCAGAGATCCTCAGCTGTGTTCAACGTCGCCTTAATTAATGCAAACCTTTTCATTCAATTAACGCATCCATTTTTCCCCGCACCCTTCCCTGTATACTGTGTATATTCATGAAACGGGTGTTTTATATTGAAATATATGCAGTATTCCGATTAGACAAAAAAATAAACATAATTTCATAACATTTGCACCACATTTTCACCATTTTCAAAAATATCAGACCTACAAGCTCATTGCGTGCCACGCAATACCAATGATGCTAAGTAATGCGAATTAATGCTAATAAGTAAGTAATACTTAACACTAAGTACTGTTACGGATGCTTAAGTATTGCCAATGCTAAGTAAGCAAGGCTAATAATGCTAAGTAATGCTAATGCTAGGTATTGCCAATAATGCTAATAACAAAGATACTCTATTTATAAAGATAGGCATACTCCCATTCGCGCCGCTATATAAGCGACTACAGAGCCTACAAATGGTCTCCTAAGTAGTCATGGTTTCTCTCAGAGCCCCCTATCTGTCGTATGTCAAACTGCAGATTCAAAGAGACTCTTCCTGACTCCTAACAAATCTCACAAGAGTTGGTTGGTGGGATAAAGAATAATTGATAACAAAGTGAAATTTCTTCTGATTTGTTTAGCTAATAGAAACCATTTTACTATGAATATGCTGTAAATATTATATGCCTTTTGCTGATGAATATTTTAACTCTTGAGAGTGTGTCTCAAGAGTTACACCTGGTTAACCAACTTAGCCTGGGGACCACCTGGAACCCTGTCAGGGACCACTGGTTGAAAACCACTGCCTTAAGATGTCTACGTACGTGTGCACGTCCCTGCTAGACTTTAAATGTCCAGTAACGATGGCCGATGTGACCTGACACAAATTTTGCGTCAGAACGGATCAGCCATGGGTGGACGTTGGATGTCAGATGGAATCAGCATTGAGAGAGGTAATTGCTGCAGCGGGACGATGATGAGACTCCCAGGGCTGACTGTTCATCCTGCCTGCCTGTACGCTGCTCTCTCTCTCGGTCGCGTGTTTAACTGTGGTTTGGCAAAGTAGGCCAATATATACTCATACTCATCCCGACTTGAGTCACAAGGTGAGATTTGCTCAGTCAAATGTAAAGGAGGAGTCCACACAGGGGCGGATCTAGGCATGGTTATGGGGGGGGGGGGGGGAATGCCGCCCTAAATGCCCAGACTGCCCCACCAAACACGATGGCATGCAAAACAACCCAAGATATTTCAGTTCTTATATTTAAAAGTATTTGAAACACTACTACTACTGCTACTAACTAACTACAGTTGTGTCACCACTAAACCAACAGCATTTCATCATTGAAAACAGAAAACTCTCTGAGTCAGACCTTTAGCTTTATGCATGCTGCGTGTCTGTTGGCAACTTCAACAACAACTGATGTTATTATTGATGCTTACTGGCCTAATATAAGTCCTGTACAAGATATAAATCTCGTGGGACACCAGAACTAAAACAATGAAATGAAAATGTTATAGGTTCAGCTTCATCGCCTGTGTTGCTTCGCACCACGGGCGATGAAGCCGCCCCCATACCATTTTCTCCTGCCCCACCAATTGGGAAATGCTACATCCGCCCCTGACACTTTCAGCCTCAACCTCCTGTGCTGCCATACATATTGTCCTTGATTTTTTTGTCATAGATGCCCCCCTGCCCTACATTCCAACCTTACCGTGTGCCCCCCCAGTGACCCCCCAAAAATGACTGGAACTACTTCATATAATTGACCCAAACCAGAGCAGCAACTCCCACCACAGGACTCTGGCAATCAATTAACAACAATTAACACCACTTTAATGGCAAGCATTTCATACAATACCGTAACTTCTAAAATTCTGAACTATCCCTTTAATTTATTTAAAAATGTGTTTGTTTGAATAGCAGCCTAAACAGTAGCTAATCAAATGCATTTTTAATAGTTAGAACATGTCTATAATATCTATTTTAAGGTGATATTTAAAGTGCTGTAATCCAATTAACCTTTATACCAACTTCAAGACAGTGACAATGAACAATAGTTTTGGGTCTACAGTATATGCTAAAATCTCATCAAACGGTGGTCTGTGGCTCAAATGATGAAGAACTAATGCTGTACATAATATGGCAGCACATCTTTTGAGTATATAGCGTTTGTCTTTAGTGACATTAAAGTCCTAAAAGTAGGCCGGAAAACACAAATACTCAAGTAAAGAATAACACCCAGGCGAATACTCAACAATGTAGGTTAGGTTACACTGACAGTGGCTGCATACTGAAGTCAACACTCTCTCAGTGATGGCCAACGGCAGGACAGCACATCAGGGGCGGATCTAGGCATGGAGGGGGGCAATGCCCCCTATAAATGCCATGACTGCCCCACCAAACATGATGGCATCCCAAATTTCAAAGATATTTCAAATTATAGTGCGTATAACTGAAATGATTTGAAACACTACTACTGCTACTAACTAACTACAGCTGTGTCACCACTAAACCAACAGCATTTCATCATTGAAAACAGAAAACTCTCTGAGTCAGACCTTTAGCTTTATGCATGCTGCGTGTCTGTTGCAACTTCAACAACAACTGATGTTATTATTGATGCTTTACTTGCCTAATAAAAGTCCTGTAACTGAAAATGGTATGGGGGCAGCATCATCGCCCGTGGCGCGAAGCGTCACGGGCGATGATGCCATTTTCTTCTGCCCCCACCAATTGGGAAATGTTACATCCGCCCTTACAGCACATCAGCAGAAACAACAGGGGGGACTCTGACATTCATTCGGGCAAAGGCAAGAATGCCCAAATGAAAATGCCAAATGTGGTGACATATACTGTACAGCGGTGGTTTTCAAACAGTGGTCCGGGGACCGCCAAGTGGTCCTTTCATCCTCCAGCTAAATAAGGGAGTATAGGCTATAGGTCACCAAATTGACCCTTATCTCTTGGGAGCGTAAAATGAACACAAACCCTACGTTTTAACGGCCGGGCGATGATAAAGCCGCCGATTCGGGCGACAGCAGCAGAATGGAAAGATAAAAATTGGTGAGCTTTTCGGCCGAATCGGCCAACGTTTGGCCAGGGATAACCAATCAGGGCCAAGTGCTGCTTTTTTTTTGCCCTCGACCCGAAACCATTTGGCGCAGTATGGTTCCTAGTTCCGCCCCACCTCCTCCACCGTACTATTTTTTTTTCTGTGCACCACAGCACCGTCGTTTACGGTACTCATTTTGCATGCCATTCTAAGCGAGAATTTACGGTAATGACGGTCGGCGTCGCTCATATCGGCCGGCGTTACTTGTTCATCGCCCACCGTCCGTTGAAACGTATATACTGTTATGGGTTCATTTTACATCAGCAGTTTTCATCAGTGGTCCAGCGACCACCAGTGGCCCTTGAGAGGGTTCCAGGTGGAATGTTGGAAAGTTGGTTAACCAGATGTCACTCTTTGAGAGCGTAAGAATTAGACGCCATGTCTACACAACTAGAGAACACAGATGATTAATGGTCATTTTGGTCTGTATGTTTGACTGTTTCGTTTCTAAAATCCAGCCTGGATGGAATTGTGGACAAAAAAAATCTTTAGTTTTGGGGTCTGTGGGGCCAAAATTGCCATCAAATGGTGGTTGGGTGCCGTGGATCACATTCTGAATAAATAGGGGTCCCTGCCTGGTATCAATAAGGTTGAAAACTACAAAAGATAGCCTATTTTGTAAGGGACAAGTTGTTAGGCAGATGAGAATACTCTTTGGAGACATGCCAGTGAACAATGTCAAACGAAATAAGCATCTTTCTCTCCTTCTCCCTATGGGGCGCACGCACACGCACACACACACACACACACACACACACGCACGCACGCACGCACGCGCACGCACGCACGCACACACGCACGCACGCACGCACGCACGCACGCACACACACACACACACACACACACACACCCCGCTGGCATGAAGAGTGCATGCAGTCCGCACCGACCGCACTGCCGTCTGCAGCGTCAGATCAGAGCCATCTAGCGTCAGCGTTGCGACATTGAGGGATCACAAACTGAGCGCTTCGAGCGCCGTGCAATGCAGCCTGGAGAGGGACAAACTGGAGTTGGACAGGACATGCGCATGATGCACTGATGATTTCGCACTGATTTAATGCACTGATTTCGACGAGGGCGTGCAAAGAAGAGCTAATTTAAACGTTTGTCCAACATGTCAACTGGTTTAAAGTATTGTACATTAACAACTAAAGTCCCTGCATTGTTTTTTATGTTGTAGGCTTCCAATAGGCTACAAACTAAAGTGATGGGATTCAACTAAAGGACATTAAACATGGGCTGTTGCCTGAGTCAAATGCATTTCTACCTTCCTCCGGTGCACTATTTGTTGTCTCCGTTCTCAATAAAAGTCTATGTAGAAGAGCCCGCCATTGGACTGGCCCCATGAAGTGAACGGAGATGTCGCAACTCTGTCTACACAACTCCGAGGCTCTTGATTATAATGTAGCCTAGTTATTCCCTTTTACACACATCATTAGGCTACACAGCGCGCCAGCATGCAGTCCATACTGCACTGCCGTTTGCAGCAGCGACACAGTCGGATATTTTATGCACCAACATGAATAAAAGAGTTGCAAGATAAATCGCGATGCGCTGACCTCTAAACTACCACACTTTGATCATTATCTCGTTGCGTTTTAGAGCCCCAAACGGAGTGATGTACCGCCGGTAGCTGCCTGGATCAAAACATGCCAAATAAGCATGCAGCACTGTACAGCCTGACATTAATTATGGAATAATCTATACTCTAGAGCACGTTATCTGCCGGCTTTTCATGATGACAGCCTACCTGTCCTGCTTTACAAGCGCTCGGATCGGATCTCCCGTCAGCAGCAACGACAGCACATCTCTGGGGGGATGATGATGATAAAAAGTGGTCCAGGTCCACCACGCTGCTGCTTCTTCAGAGTTCCAGTCAGCTGATGATGATGGTGCCTCGATGCAGCTGGAGGAGGCTGGACTGGACGGCGGACTGCATGGAGACTAGTTTCCGATCGCCGGGAGTCGGAGACTCGGAGTTATTGCGTCACGATGGCGTCGACCAATGATCGCGACGCCTCTGCCGCAGTGTTGCCAACTGCCAAAATCCAAAATGCACTAGTGGCACTTCCATAATGCACTAGAATGCGCTAGATGCTCGCCTGGAAGGGAATATGACCATTATGACCATTAATCTTCTACATTCTCTAGATGTGTAGACTTGGGCTAATTCACATGATGATTATTTTAACTCTTGAGGGTGTAAAAATGAAACCAAATGGACCCGCAAGGGTCCATTTGGTTTCATTTTTACGCTCTCAAAGAGTTACATCTGGTTAACCAACTATCCATCATTTAGCCTGGGGACCACTGGTTGAAAACCACTGTCATAGGAGGAAAAATGAGGGTTTTATCTCTGGCGCCTGTCAATCAATTTCACCCCAACTCACCAGCCAAAAAGCACTAGATTTTCCGCCAGGAGTTTTTCACTAATTTTGGCGCTAGGGGGGTCTGAAAAAGCGCTAAATATAGCGACAAATGTGCCAAGTTGGCAACACTGCCCTGCCGTGTCATGAAGCTCAGCCAGCGATGAGATGGCAAACTAAACAGTAGCCCCAGTCACAAACATTATTTCAAACTCAAAAGATATCTCCACCGCCAGAACTGAATTCAGTCACAGGCACGCTAGTAGGAATGTCTGTCTTTAAAGAGGAATTTCACCCATTTTCAACATTTGTCATTAATATTCCTTAGAGATGTTGTGTGGACATCGATAAAAAAAAGTTCCCCCAATTCTGTATTTCCTAAAAATGGAGATGTGAAAAAAATCATTAACATGGTGAAATACATCTGATGACATCAAGATGTATTTCACCATGTTAATGATTTTTCCTTCAGACCCCTTTTTCCTGAGAGGGTACAAATGGAACCAAATGGACCATTTGGTTCACATTTGTATCCTCTCAGGAACATTTTGACAATGGGTGGAATGAGCTCTTCTCTAAGCCCCACCCTTTGGGGTGGGGTTTGCTCACTGTCCAATGGCAATGCAAATACTTTAGCAACTGTTGCTATCCAGGTCAAGCTTTCCTGGTCAAGCTTTCCTCTTCCAATGTGCCCATTGGACAAGGCCGGATTGGGGAGGGGCTTAGTGAAGAGCTAATTCCCCTTTAAAGAGAAATTCCCATAAACTTTAACCTTTTACGATGTCATTAATATACTTAAGTTTAGATGTTGTGGAGAGAGAAAAAAAAAAGATGTGTTTCACCAGGGCCTGATCTAGGCATGGGCATAAATGTCCTGACTGCCCCACCAAACATGCTGGCACGCAAAACAACCCATGCTGTGTGCCCTGTTGCAACTTCAACAATATAAGTCCTGTAGGATGGGCTACAAGATATAAATCTTGTGAGTAACTGAACTAAAGAATTTAAATTAAAATGGTACAAATGGTATGAGGGCGGCTTCATCGCCCATGTCACTTTGCGCCATGGGCATACCATGGCACAATGGTATGGGTTTTTGCCTGCACCCTCCCCCCCAATTGGAAAATGTCACATCCAGGCCTGTGTTTTCTCTTTTCCAGCCAGGCCAGAATCCTCTTTAAACAAGCAGGGGGTGAGCTAGCAGCAGGGTCTAAGACAACATGGCAACCTGAGGTTTTCGCCAGCTAGTATATAAATAAGCATGGAGTATAGCCTGCAGATTTTAAACCTAACCATACACATCTAAGGCTTAAGACTCAAATCAAAGTTTGGAGAATTCCAACAGGTTAAATGGTAATCTCAGGCTAATCTAACAGGATAAATATAAAAGTTTGGAGTGGTCATCTACCTGGATTGTCTGACAAGGTGGACCCTCAATTGTAAACAAGTGAAATGCTTAGTGTATTGGAAGGTCCACTTGTGCTTGAGTTGTGCTTGGATTGTCCTGGAATTCTGCGAGACAAAAACCTTGATGTAAAATTGCCTATTTTGTCCAAAATGCACAAAACACTGCATGGTCAGTGATGACCCCTAGTGTCACACTTCAGTACTGACTGATGGATGTATGGATGTATGGATGTATGGATGTATGGATGGATGGATGGATGGTTGGATGGATGGATGGATGGATGGATGGATGGATGGATGGATGGATGGATGGATGGATGGATGGATGGATGGAAGGATGGATGGATGGATGGATGGATGGATGGATGGATGGATGGATGGATGGATGGATGGATGGGTGGATGGATGGATGGATGGATGGATGGATGGGTGGATGGATGGATGGATGGATGGATGGATGGATGGATGGGTGGATGGATGGATGGATGGATGGATGGATGGATGGATGGATGGATGGATGGATGGATGGAAAGAATCACAGATGCCTGCTGACTAAACAAACATTTCTGATTCTGGCATATGCACTTCTGTGAGAAGTCAAAAGCAGCAGATCATAGTGCAGGTAAAAGTGAAAAGAAAAATATGCAAGGAGGGGAAAAGGGGGTTTATGTGACCTATGTCAAGAATCCATACGAACTCTGTAGTCTATCCTATCGTGCATGCGTGGGCTGAAATTGAAATGGCGAATAATCACTGCTAGAGCCATGAAAACATCTAATTTTACAGTTGTCCTCGGCACAATATCTTTTCAATTGGGGGGTCAAATAATAAGTGTCAATTTGAGGGTCCTTGACATGAAACAATATGGCTTCACAATTGATCGGCATCGAAAATCGTGGTTTTCCCTTTCCTATAGCACATTTACAGTAGAACTGCGTCACACTCACTCACTCCTTAAATAATAATAGCCACCCTATTCTCTGTTGGAGGGAGGAGAATCAAACAAAAACATATTTAAAATAAATAATTGTCTTGTCTTTGTAGTTTTACCCTCAAAATTGAGGTTTTCAGAGAAACAAGATGGAGCTTTTAGCCTGACCTCAGTCTGGATTGTCATTTCGTTTCACTTCATTATTCAGACTGAAGTCCCTCTCCACCGCAGCAGTTTCTAGGATGGGTGTTATCAAAGCAGCAGTCTTAACTGTGATTGGTTCATATGAACCCCTAATATTGGAAAAGCAGGCGACGTTTGAAACAAAGTGATTGACAGGGCTATTGGCCCATCAGGTGCTGGGATTGGAGTTCCAACCGGCACAAACGGCCCCAAAGGCAGGGAAGCCAGTCTTGAATCACAGGGAAAAAATAAGGTAGTATTTTTTAAGGTGCTGATTCAGGGCTGAGCCAGGCTATGGAGGTTTTATTTTTAGGCAAAATTCGTGAAGCCTTATGGAACGAAGGGTGGGAACCACTGAGATAGGCAGTGGACCTTGCATAGATAACATACAGATCAAATTAGCAATACGTCTGTCATACTGTATTTTGTCTGTGCTGCCTGGTATGTTGTGGAACTCAGTTCTGATGAGCCATACAGCGTCACTAGTCACCTGGGGACAGACATGCCGATCTGTATCACCACAAAGGAATGTGTATTTTACACATTCCCAGAACTCTGCAGATTGCTCAGAGCAGAGATATACATCTCTTTGTCGTGAAATGCGCAGTTTTGTGTTCCAGTCGCCTCACCTGCCTTACAGTACTTCTACATCCTCGCACACGTTATTAGTGTTTTAGTTCTTGAGACACTGGCTCGTCTCGAGTTAAGTCTGTTTTTGTCTCGCCCTCAAATGTCTTGGTCTTGTCTCGTCTCGACGCTCTGCACTTCATTTGTTTCATGGTCCTGTCTTGGCTTCACCTTCAATTTGTCTTGGTCTTGTCACGACCTCGGAGTAAATGTCTCTAGTCTCTTTCGCCACCGAGACCACTGGAGAGGAGACAATGCAAAGGAAATGTACTATATCCATTGTGTGGGCCGAGGAGCCATTCATAAAGACAGCTGTCTTATACAGAGTGCATCGCTGGACGGCACGCATATAACTAGCAGTCCGCAAACCTACAGTTAGTATTTTATAGTAACAACTAAAGTTTCTGTAATGTAATATGTTGTACTATTACTACAGAGTAGAACAATCAAAAATTGGCTTTTTGGCCTCGACCTCTCTAGGTCTTGGCCTCGGTCTCGACCCCTCTAGGTGCTAGTCTTGTCTTGATCTCGTCGACCAAGTCCGTGATTGTCTCAGTCCCATTTTGGTCTCGACCGCCCAAGGTCTTGTCTCGATTTAGGCGGCCTTGACTACAACACTATCGCAATCTTTACTGTCCAGACATCGGAGCCTTCTTCGTATATATTCGATGTGAAACACATCTTGATTATTATTATTTTAATCTTGTTGTTCTTCCGCCCCAAAAACAACAATAATGCATCTTTTACTTTGGAATGCCGGTCTCACCATAAATCAAGTGTCACTCAAATCTGTGTCACTCTATCACATCAAAACGTCACGCTACAAGTCTAATTAGAGGAGTCATATTGTTCCCTTTCTGCATTCCGTGTCATATTGCCACTCACTAGACAGCAGATCCCACGGTCATCACATACAATGTATGCAATGGTGGTGCGGGGAGAAAATTATAAAATAATCTAGAGTTGCATTGCAGCTAGAATATATCAGGTGGATCAGAAACATGTGGAGCAGAGCACACTTGACATAAGTGACAAACTAGCAAAGAACTTCACAAACAGAGGAGTACAGATACACACAGACTAACTAGGCACAGGTGAGCAAAATAAAATCACCACAGGGATTGGCTGGGGAACTAAGAGGAGTGGACACAGGTGGAATAGACGACTAAACCACAAGTTGGACAAGACAGGTACAGAGCTACAGGGGCAGACAGGAAGGCGACAGAACAAGACTACAAAATAAAGGTGCACTATAGAGATGCGCAGTGACGTCCCCATTCATTTTTCTCATAGACTTTTCGAAAATAATTTATATCAAGACGATTATGCCGCGGACAAAACCAACTCGAGTCGTGACGAATCATGATGACACACACAAACTTTTGGGACAATAAAATAATTTCTAAGATGAAAAACGAAACAAAAAGTCTTGTATCATGCCGTTTTCTACTTCTTCCTAATTACATATTATATGACGATATTGTGTTTGTTGTCATGATTTGTCACGACCCGAGTTGGCTTTGGCCGTGGCGCGATCGTGTTTTTATTAACCATTTTCGAAAAGTCTATGAGAAAAATGAATGGGGAAAAGACTTCCGGAACCGGGGCGGTGACGTCACTGCGCATCTCTATAGGCAAGAACTAACTGGAAATATAAGAAGGAACAACACAACACTAGTAAACATTATACATGTGACAGACCTGTCACGGACTGTAACAGAAATGTAGTGGAGTAGGAGAAAAAGTGCACTATTGGAAAAATGGAAAGTAAAAAGTAGAAAAGTAGCCAGACTTTTAGTACTTGAATGAATGTACTTTGTTCCCACTGCTGCACAGTAGGTTATACTGTATGCTATCCTTTTGTAAGTTATTTCAGTCCAAATTTCATCCCATGGTGGTATTTAGACAACCATGGCCCATGGTTGTCTATATACCACAGATTGACACACAGCCGTTCCGTTCAAAGAGTTGGTACCCTAAGCCCGTTCATATCTATACTACAGTCCCCACTCCCACCATTGCCACGTACCCTAAAGGACGTTCATATATTACTGTTGTGTGACAGAAGCACCAGTTTCGCATCCAGTTTCGGGCTGGATGCATTTGGTTACTACTCTATCGTGTTCCAACTTTAGTCAGACTTTTTAGATGAAGAAGAATATGTTATATATGTTTATGTTTGTATTTATGTTTATATATATGTTTCACGTTACAAGAAGAATAGGAAGAATTTGGCCTATAGTAAGTGGCTTGTATGAAAGGTGCTACTTGACTGTGACCTTGTTGCTCATTTAGTTACATTCCATACAATCAGAGTTCAAACGAGCCTGGAGGAATTCACTGTATGTATGTATGTGTGCACAGAGTTAGGGTTTATGACTTGGACTGTGTTGTGACTTGTCCCTGCCGTGTGCTGGTGAACCTGCTGCAGGGTTTTTTTGGTCAGAGGTGGAAACTGGAAAGTCTCATCTATACTAGACGCTCTGTTTTGTTTTGTTTTTACGTCAAAGAAGCAATGCCACAATGTTAGGAGGCCTGTATTCATGATTTAACTTACACTATGATACAACATACAAGCTCAGGGCGAGTTGGGTACTTACTACTTAGTAACAACAGTTACTACAAATGAAATGAATGTCTAGCCTGGATTCCAGTCTGATTCGCTGCGTTCCGCGCATCTGAAATGTCACTTCACAAATCAGTCTGGCCAGGAGCCTATCATCCCTACAGGTGGGCGGGGCATATGAAGGTTGAAATGCAGCCGAGGATTCTGATTGGTCTGTGGTCTGTTTTAGGGGAAAAAACACTAGTTAGCTAGCATTAGCTTTAGCTATTCAGAAATAGCAGATCTACAAGCTGCAGACCTGCTTTTTTTTTTTTTTTTTTTTTACAAAATCGTGAAAATCGCCAAAAAATGTGGCGCAATTCTTGGAATATTCTGTCACCACATGCGTTTTTGTTAAAGGTAGGGGAAGTGATTTCACTTTTGTCAGATATCAACCAATTTTTTTCTGTTAAAATGCTCTATTATAAGGTGTGCAGACCATATATGGCGTTCCCGCCTCCCCACGTTAGCAGAGGAGCTAATAAAAATTCCCCAGGTGGAGGGTGAATTCTCCTCCAATCAGGATCAAGCAGCAGGTTCACATAGTGTAGCTACTCTTGGACGCCCCTAGTGCACCAAGCTGGTACTACACGATGAATTTCAAATCACTTACCCTACCTTTAACTCAAATATTTTTTTCTTGGGTGGGGGTGGGTGGGGGGTGGGGGACTCGGCGGGCCTTGTACTGATTTTGGGGGGTCCTACTAACCGGGCCCCACCAACTAACTGACCAAGAAAACTGTCGCGATTCACAAAACATCTGTAGAATGTAGGCTAGCTTCTCGGCTCAAAACTTTCCACCAGCGTATAGGCTCATCCTGCCGGTTCAAATAGTGTTCAGGTGAGTCACCTGTGTGTGTGTGCGCTACAGTGACAAGAATGAACAAGAACGCTCCAGCAGCAGCAGCACATTATAGCTACAGCGCGTTGCCAGACAGTGTTGCCAACTTGGCGCATTTGTCGCCATATTTAGCTCTTTTACAGACCCCCCTAGCGCCAAAATTAGTGGAAAAACTCCTGGCGGAAAATCTAGTGCTTTTTGGCTGGTGAGTTGGGGTGAAATTGATTGACAGGCGCCAGAGATAAAACCCTCATTTTTCACCATTTCTCCTCCTATGACAGTGGTTTTCAACCAGTGGTCCCCAGGCTAAATGATGGATAGTTGGTTAACCAGATGTAACTCTTTTTTACACTCTCAAGAGTTAAAATATTCATCATGTGAATTAGCCCAAGTCTACACAACTAGAGAATGTAGAAGATTAATGGTCATTTAATGGTCATATAATCCCTTCCAGGCAAGCATCTAGCGCATTCTAGTGCATTTTGGAAGTGCCACTAGTGCATTTTGGATTTTTGGCAGTTGGCAACACTGGCTACAGCGCGTTGCCAGACAGTGCGCTTGTTTAACAAGGCGGAAACACAAGGGAGAGAATTCTCCATCATCACCACTACCTCACTTCACCTGAGTCATTTACTTTTCCTCCTCGCGTGGGCTGGACCTAACCAACCGCTTTGAGCAGGCACTGCGCTGCCATTCCATTCCCTTTTAGTCGTCAGAAGAGTTGCTTGCGAGGAGGGATCGAACCATGAACCTCTACAAGAGCTTCGGAAACCTTTTGGAGACCTGGGTGGCCGAGGGATCGGTGCCTGGCTCGCGGGACGCCCCCGAGGACGACGACGAGGAGGAGGAGGAGGAGGAACCGTGGCTCGGACGAGAGGAGGACGAAGAAGACCCAGCCGACGCGGGAGGAGGAGGAGGAGGGAGATCCGCCGACACCAGCGACGCCCTGACGCCGCCGCTGTCGCTGCTGTCCGACGGCGCGCGCTCGGAATCGGTGGACTCCGGCGTGGAGCTGACCAGCGCCTCCTCGTCGGACTGCACGTCGCTGCCTTCTCCCAGTCCGGACACGGACCCCGTCCCCGTCCCGGTCCCGATCGCCGTCACTTCTTCTTCTTCGACACGACGAGAACAGGAGGAGGATCGTAACGGATCACCCCCGCGGTTGTCGTCGTCCTCATCGTCCCGCGCCGAGCGCTCGGCGGCCCTGCACCGCAAGGTGGAGCAGGCGCTGCAGCGGACGGAGGAGCCCAGCAGCAGGACGCAGAGCTTGAGGCACCACCAGCCGCCGAGCCCACCCTCTTCTTCTTCGCCACCCACCTCCTCCTCGGATCTCAGGTGGCAGCGGCGGCGGTGGGGTCCCAAGAAGAAGTCGTCGTCCCTGGTGGTCAGGCGGAATCATGTCGCCGGTCGAGATCAGCACCACCACCACGCGGCCGCTACGGGTCAAAGGTCAGCGAGCCTGGGCCGGAAGGGCACGCAGCAGCAGCAGCAGCAGCAGCAGCAGCAGCAGCAGCAGCAGCAGCACACATCTGGACACAGCGGACGGCCTCTGTCCATGCATCACACCCTGCCCCACAAGAGCATTACCGAGGTGAGGTACTTTAATATGACTTCATCACGTCAAGGATGAGCCAAAATTGACTATAACAGGGGGTTTCAACCTTTTTCATCCCAGGGCCCACCATTTATTCAGCGTTTGAGGCACCATTTAAGGACATTTTTTCTCCACAGACCCCCCCCCCCCCCCAAACTAAAGATTTCCTTTCCATGACCATTAATCTCCTAGTTGTGTAGATTAGGACTGATTCACATGATGAATACTTTAACTCTTGAGAGTGTAAAAATGAAACCAAATGGACCCGCCAGGGTCCATTTGGCTTCATTTTTATGTTCTCAAGAGGTACATCTGGTTAATTAGCTGGGGACCACCTGGAACCCTCTCAAGGACCCCGGACCACCTGTTGAAAACCACCTGTTGAAAACCCCTGGCCTGGACTATAATAATCAGCCTGTGGAAACCTTGAGAGATTTTTTTAGCAGTGATTCTCAACCAGTTTAATTTCATCAATGGCCAGTCAGACCCATGATATTGTAAAATTACTGTTACTCAGAGAGGTACACTACTACAGACCCATAAGCGTCCATTTGGTTCCAAACTATCATTTAGCTGAGAGCCCCCTGTAACTGTCTCACGTGGGACTACCCCTTGGGGGTCCCCAGACCAGAGATGTACAGTACCTATGCTGTTTTAACAGACCTGACTGTGGCATTATAGTATATAGTTGAATAAACTAGATCCATAATAGTTCTATTATGTGTCAGTTATTACTTAATTTACTTCGCCGCCTCAGCAAAGACATGAGTGATAGTTATGTTATTTGGCGCTGTCTCTATAGAATGTATTTTTTTATTTTTATTTTACATAACGGTCATTCACATATAACCGAAGTGGGTAGGGGGACAATTTATAATGTAGGCATCTTACAGACGCTCTTAAAAGGAAAAGCACAGTAGGCCTACTACATCATATACTGTATCTAAAAGGTATAAATCATACATAAGCTTGTGTGACAATCTGTAGGCTAAATATGCTCTGCATATAGCGTTATGTTTGCACGAAATGATATAAGTCTACATAAACTGCTCTCGGATGACAAATGATTTTGGAGGTCCTTGACATGAAATATCGAGGACCACTGACCTAGAAATAGCTAAAAAACGAAGAATCAGTTTAAACCATTCTGTACTGTACTTAACTTTCATTGAAAAATAGCAGGCGTTCAGCTCAGAAAAAATGTTTCTCCTACCACTGCCCTAGAACCATGAACCATGCCCTAATTCCATTTCCCTTTCCAACCTCCGCATGCAGGTTGCAACACAGTCACACACATCAAGCCAAATGCTTTCACATTTACAGGCATGTCATTACACGGACCAGATCCCTTTCATAGCAGGGACTTGTCATCATCATGAGTTCCTCTGCGGTTGTTTCAGACCATAATAAACCAGTCTGGTCAGGTTGTCTCTCTCTCTCTAGCCCCGCAGGCATGGCAGGAATTGTGCCGTCATTGTTGTTGAAGTTCGCTCGACAGACAGACTATATGTGTGACGGACGTCTGTTTATTTTGCCGAGTTCGTGCCCCAATTATATGCAAAGCTATTCCTGTAAATCAGGGGTGCCCACACTTTTTTTTTTTTACTTGAGAGCTACTTTCAAAATGACCGGCTCAACAAGATCTACACATCAAAAAATCAATTTCAAGGCCCCCAAGAAAGTTTGACTTTGAAATACCGGTAGTAGTGATGGTGTACTTATAATGAAAAATGGAGGGGGAGAATTGGAATGTTTTCTTGTATATGCTACTACTGACATTTGAAAACAGTATTTAGGGTTTGAGTTGACAGTTTGTGATGTTGAGTTTAGTCTCTTGCACCCAAAGCTAATAACTTTCACGCTTTTGTCCACAATTGGGAAAGAGAACTGGCCAAACGTTGGTCAAAATAACAATTATTCTCCATTTTCTAATTGTGTGGACTCTTGAAATTATGTAATTCAGATGTTTAAATATAATTTAACTCTTGAGAGTGTAAAATGAAACGGGTCCATTTGGTTTCATTTTAACGCTCTCAAGAGTTACAGATCTATACATTTGAAGGGACTGTCATGTGATCTACCTGCATGACCTGTGTGATCTACTGGTACAGTCTACCTTTTGGGCACCCCTGCTGTACATGAATCTTCCAACAGCCCCCCCCCCCCCCCCTGATCGCAAGAGCATCCCAAATAGCCACTGATCCATGGTTGATTTGCTTTCTAAATGAACAATAGCAAAAGAAAGGTTTCTGATAGTTGCTCCTCAATATTTCTTGTCCATGACCCCCTGAAAATCATCTATATTTATATAGATGAAAATATGTAGTTACACTGGGACTGGCACCGGTTAACAAGATGTAACTCTTTGAGAGCGTAAAAATGAAACCAAATGGACCCTTGTGGGTCCATTTGGTTTCATGTGTACACTATCAAGAGTTGAAATATTCATCATGTGAATTTGAGTCTACACAACTAGAGAATGTGGAAGATTAATGGTCATTTTGATCTGTATGTTTGACTGTTTTGTTTCTGAAATCCAGCCTGGAATTGTGGACAAAAACAAAAGAAATCTTTAGTTTTTGGGGTCTGTGGGGGTTAAAATGTCATCAAATGGTGGTCCGTGGCTCAAAATGGTGAATAAATAGTGCCTTGGTATGAAAAAGGCTGAAAAACCACTACCCTACAGCAGGGGCGGATATAACATGTCCCATTTGGGGGGGCAAGAGAACATGTTGGAGGGGCAAGAGAAAATGGTATGGGGGCGGCTTCGGGCGATGAAGCCGCAGTGCCGCACCCATACCATTTTCAGTTACAGGACAGTAAAGCATCAAAAATAACATCAGTTGTTTGTTGAAGTTGCAACATGCATAAAGCTAAAGGTCTGACTCAGAGAGTTTTCTGTTTTCAATGATGAAATGCTGTTGGTTTAGTGGTGCCAAAATTGTAGTTACTTAGTAGCAGTAGTAGTGTTTCAAATCATTTTAAATATAAGCACTTTAATTTGAAATATCTTGGGTTGTGTTGCATGGCATTGTGTTTTGGGGGGGGCAGACTGGGTATTTAGGGGGGCACCCCCCCCCCCATGCCCATGCCTAGATCCCTATGATGTCCATGATGTCCATTGTCCATGTACAAACGTATAAAAAGCTTTCCCTTGTCATTGCACTGCAGAACTCCAGTGAGCAGAGGTGGGAAGGCCTGAGTCCTGGTCTGAGCTACCTGGAGCGAGTGTGTCAGATGTTGGAGGAGATCGCCAGGCTGAAGCAGGACAACCGGGACCTGCAGCAGGAGATGGACGCCCTGCTGGAGTCCAAGCAGGCCATGCAGGTAACACTTGGGATTCCAGGGATCACTGTAACAGCGTCATTTGGTCCCCGGCAAATGAACGGCCCTCGACTGCTAGGGCCGAAAACAAATCGAAATCGAGGTTTCAGAATTTGGACAATGTAAAAAAAAAATAGAAAATAGAAAATCGTGGTTTTCCCTTTCCTAGAACATTTACGGTAGAACTGTGTCGCTTGCTCATGGCCTACCTTACAGTAAAACGTCTTCTGTTAAATAAGAAAAGAAAAATGTAATGTTCTGCTGTTTACTTTAAGAAAACGTAGTCCAAGCCTCCAATAACAGAAAGGAAATAAAGAAAAAATGTCCATTAAAATAAATAAACTGAGGCTAGCACTTTATCCATCATCTTTGTTCAATAAGAATCACCCTACTCTGTTCAATCAAATAAAAACATATTGTCGAAATTGAGGTTTCAGAGAAAAAAAATCGAGGTTTTATTTTTAGGCAAAATCGTGAAGCTCTATCGACTACTAGCTGTGTAGATCAGGTTTTTTTTTAACCTTTTTCATACCAAAAAATGCCAAGGACCGCCATTTGATGTTGAATTCATTCGCTCAGACCCAAAAGCAAATGATTTGAACAAAATGTTGGTCAAAATAACAATTCATCTGCATTTTCTAAATGTGTAGATTCTTGAAAAGTAAGTCACTCAGATAATGGACCCGAAAGCAGGGGCGTTTGGTAATATTTTTGGGGGTCCTTAACATAATGTCTTAATGTTTAATATAGAAACCATCTCTCCCCCTTCGTTTACCCATCTTTCAGGCTACAGAATCCCTTTGCTGTGACTGCAAAGCTATTGCAGAGGAACCCCTTTCCAGTGAGCTCTGTGAAATGAACAGCGACGAGAACTTTAACACGGAAACGCAGTGGCCGAGTCACAACGACAATAATGACGCTGTTTTTCGGAGGAGGTCGGCCTCAGACACCAATGTCCTGGCACAACATTTGAGTGAGTGTTTTTTTTTTTTTTTTAAGGGGAAACAACCTGAAATTCCACTTTTTCATTTTCTTTTTAGTGTCTTTGGTGCTCCCATGTGTGTTTTCTATCCCCACAAATCATCTAGTTTGAACAGTCAGTCTTTCATATCATATCAGTGTTGGGACATGTGCACTACGTAACTCAATATATTACATAATATATTACCAAAATGCAGTAACTTGTAATATAAATATATTACTTAACTAAAACAATCTAATATATTATACTTTTCTTTCTGCATTACTGCATTACTTTCAATATTACTTTCTGTCAATCTGTCTCGTTGAAAATGTTCTTGTGAAATTTTCTTGACAACTGCAGAAGGTAAATAATTACTTATTTTCTATAATTTGTCATCAAATTATTTATTCAGGAGGACGTTTTTTTCAAGTTGATTTCATATGGATTTCCCAGATAGCCAAGTGTGCTTTCTTTATTGTAGCTATGCCAGCTATGTCTACGCAATATTTGATTAATAGTGACACTAAATATTTAATTATATATTTTGCACAACATTTTTCTTTTAAGTAATATGTAATAGTAATATTAATATATTACACTGCTCAGACAGTAATATTGTAATACAATATATTGCTTTAAAATGAAGGTAATAAATAATAAGTAATACATTAACAAGGTATAGTAATATTCCCAACACTGTATCATATAGGAGCTTTAATGGAAATTGCTCTTAGGAACAGCTTGTTTGATTTTGGCCTCATAATGATGTCATCAATGCACTCTGCTTTAGTTCCAAATTTGCATTTCCATTTTTATTTATAATGTCCACAGTTGTTGTCAAGTTGACATGGAATTTAAACAAGCTTTTTTAAATCTAGTATCAGTATTATAATGACTCTACTATCAATTATCCTCCATATCAGCACCCCCACCACCTCAGAACATTGTGGTACTGTAGGTAAAATGTTCAGAAAGAACATTGGTGGTGATAGAGGCTCAAACCATTAGAAATAACCTTGAGACACATAGACAATATGCCATTAAGTATTTAAAAACACATTTTGGAGTCCATGTTATTTGCACTTTAATAATTTCCTTGCCAGGGAGAACATTTGACCTGTTTTATGTGCACAACGTTGATATATCACAACAACATGACTGCCTATTAATTGGCAAAGCATTGCATGCTCTTGTACAAGCTAATGCTGCGTTATGTTTTACAGGAAGGGTCAAACCCAACACTAGAGGGCAGCATATGGATATAAATGACTTGTTTGAACAGGCAGAGGACCATGAAACGCAGGTAACTTGTTTGCAACTGCATAATAGTCCTACAATACTGTTGCATATGCCAGTGATTTGCAGACCTTATGTCAAGGACCCCCCAAAATTGAGACTAAATACCCCCCACACACCCCCATTTGAACAGATATGCCAGGAGAGAAGGCCCAGTTTGACTTGCATATGAATCCATTAAATGATATTTCTATCATTTTTCTATATTTGGGACCCCAATTTAAACTGTAAAATCAAAGTTAATTTAACACAGAGAGTGTACAAATGGAACCAAATGGACCCGTTAGGGTCCATTTGGTTCCTGGTTCCATTTGTACACTCTCTGAGTTATAGATCCATAAGGGTCCATTTGGTTCCATGGGGATTTAATTACAACCCCCTGGAAGGACCCCTGGGATTCCCCGGACCCCAGTTTGGGCCCTTAGCAATATTTAATGTTGTGACTCATATTCAATTCAGTATGCATGTACTACTTAGAAAATCAACATGATTGGTATGTTTATTTATTTATATATATATATATATATATATATATATATATATATATATATATATATATATATATATAATATATATATATATATATATATATATATATAATATATATATATATATATATATATATATATGCATTGGTGATAATGCAGTATTCAGTTCAGATAAGGAGGATTCATTTCATATGTCTGATCAATCAGCCTGGATTTTGATGTGTTTTTCTTTTGCTTTTTACTTTGTGACTTGAAGGAGGAAACGGATAAGCGAACCCACAGTGGCCTGGAGACAGAGACACAGAGAAGAGACAAGGCTGCTGCACTGTCAGATTCAGAGAGAAACTGGTGAGATGTAGAACTTTGCAGTAGTGATGATCTCTCTGAGGGGTTGGCCACTTTGACCATGGAGTGCACACTAGTCAGGGGCGGATCTAGGCATGGGCATAGGAGGGGGGCAATGCCCAGTCTGCCCCACCAAACATGATGGAATGGAAAACAACCCAAGATATTTCAAATTAAAGTTCTTAGATTTAAAAACACTACTACTACTACTACTTCTACTAACTAATTAGAATTGTGTCACCACTAAACCTCCAGCATTTCATCACTGAAAACATAAAACTCTCTGAGTCAGATCTTTAGCTTTATGCATGGTGTGTGGTGTTATTATTGATGCTTTACTTGCCTAATAAAAGTCCTGAAAATGCTATACAATTAGGCTACATACTGCATTTATGGACTGAAGTACCGTAATTGAAGAGGGCTGTGCAATTGGTAATTGCAATTTTAATCCATATTCTTTCAGAACAAACATTTTCATATCTTCCCATGAGTATCTTTTCATAGGTTCATAAGTCTGGAACAACATTTATTCGGAAAAACAGTGCATTTTCCTGATTTCCCCCCAAAAAATGGCAGGCAGACAAGCGAGTGGCATACTACGAGCTTGTAGAGATGCTATTTTTCAAGAGCTAATGCCAATGCTATCCATAGGTAATGCTATAATGCAAGCTAATGCTGAGAAAACCAAAAGCTTTGAGGTCCAGTTACATAGAATTCTGTGGCTCCTTGGCATGAAATAGTTTGAGAACCACTGTTATTTTTCTTTCTTTCTTTCTTTCTTCCTTTCTTCCTTTCTTCCTTTCTTCCTTTCTTCCTTCCTTCCTTCCTTCCTTCCTTCCTTCCTTCCTTCCTTCCTTCCTTCCTTCCCAGAAAACTGTTACAATGTTTGTGAGAGAAGACATTTATCAGAATGTGTACTAATACAGTGTCAGTGGGCATTGCCTTGCTGAATCACTGGTCCAGAGCTAATGCACAGTATGCTCATAGGCATATATAGTGACAGCATCTTTTCCTCCTGAACACTGTGTGGGTTTATTCTATTTCATACTGCAAAAGGACTGACCCTTCTTTCATCTAGGAGATCATCCAAACAGACCGTATGGGGACACTTTTCTGTAGAGTCCCTATATGCTGAATCTCCTCATAGTTTTCTAAAAAGAAAAAATGTTTTTTTTAACACCGCCATGTTCTGACTGGCTCATGTCATACTTAACCCTTTTTCACACACACCCTAGAGTCTCCAAAATGCCTTGAAAAAAGTCTGTGTATAATATTTCATGTTTGGCTGCAGAGGACCAAATGGACCTGCTAGGGTCCATTTGGTTCACCATTTTGTACACTCTCAGGAAAATGTTGAAAATGGGTGGAGTTCCCCTTTAATAAAAGAAATAGAAAACCAAAAGGATTTCCCATACAGAAAATGTACGCCAGCTTTCCTATACTCCACTGTACGTCGGCTAGGTCAACATTCAGCGCTAATATGTGAAGTATCAGTGTTGATCTACAAGATCATACAATAGGTCCTCACTAACATACTGTACATGATAAAATACAACCAGTAGATCGGGATCTACTGGTAGATCTCGGCCAGATCACAAGTAGATCTCGGGAGATGTGGGGGGAAAGAAAAGAAATGGAATGGAAAAGAAAAAAGAGCGATTTTCGTCTGTGTGTGTGATGCATTTGCAATGGCAGTGTTTGTCCATGTCTGTTGTACTTATGTTGTACTGTTGTAGGCCTATTTATGACAAGTCTGTTGTACTTTATGCTTATATGGACATTACGTAAAGTGGTAAAACAAAGTAGTGTTGTGTTGTTGTGAAGTTACTGCAGGCTGGCAACGATGCGTGTGGTTTTAAATGTTGATATTGGACTGGTAGATCCCAGAGGGGTTGGCTGCTGAAAAGTAGATCTTGGGTCAAAAAAGGTTGGGCACCCCTGCTGTACATGATAAAATACAACAATTTTTTTCTACTGAGTCTATGTCTCAGCGTTCAGAAAACCTTCTTCCATGCACTTCATCAATGAGGAATCCATGCCAGTAGCAACTGCAGGCTTTCTATTCCTGAGAAGTTGCAATGTGAAAAACAATCATTCTCCCGATAATAACAAAAAATAATAATAATGTGTTTACAACAATATTGTTTAAAACGATGATGCCGGGATCCTGAGCTGCCCACAGCCCTCCTGTGAGACACAGACCGAGTAGGAAAAAAATAGTGGCATTTTATATTGTGCATTAGTGAGGGCCTATTATATGAAGTGGCCCTTTAAATTAGTGCCCCGCTTTGTTGCACAAGAGTGTTTGCTCTAAAGTAGCAAAAATAGTTGGTCTACACTTGACCCTGACGAAGGCCCAGGAGGGCTGAAACGCGTTGGTCTCTTTTTAATCCCTGCTGCTCCAATGAACTAAATAAATGAAATATACTTCTACTGCACAGAGTTGCCTTGGATTCTTCAAAAGTTCACCACCGTTTCACCGCCTTACAACATTATTTTGTTACTCTCCCAGGTACTATTGAACTTTTTTAGATCTTCCTGTTTTGCATCATAGATACCCTCTCCAAAGAGCACCTGTTAGTAGTTTTTTACCACTCATACAAGGGACCCACGAAGCGCTTCTTTGTCCTCTTTTTTTTTTTTTCTTTGATAGTTGGTCTACTTGTTGTGAAGTATGTGTGTATGAGTGTATGACTCAATACTTACCATGTTTGGATCCAATTGGAACACAGATAATGGACTCTATTTTCATCCATGCTAATCCCCTTATCCACTTATTTACTATTTTGAAACATTTTTCAATACTAAAAACTACTGATGTCCACTTGTTTCATATCCGATCTAATCCCGGTAGTTAGACTGGCATAAGTGGCATATTCACCATAGTGTCAACCCCTTACCCCTGTGTCTGATCACTGGTTAGACTGGCATAATATTCACCATAGTGTCAACCCCTTACCCCTGTGTCTGATCACCAGTGTTGGGGAAGTTACTTTTAAAAAGTAAGGGCATTATAGTTATAGTTACTTCCCTGAAAAAGTAACTAGTTACTTTATTCCTTACTAAATTATGAAAGTAAGGGCGTTACTTTACTTTACTTTACTTTTTTTTAAAAACATACAAAAAAGGGGTGTTTTTCTGTAGTATTCGTGCTTACAAGTTTAAAGTGAAATTCTTCCCATTTTCAACATTTTACTGACATTAATATGCCTTAGAGATGTTGCGTGGACAAGACAAAGATCTCCCCATTCTGTGTTTACTAGAAATGGAGGTTGTGTTTCGCCATGTTAATGATTTGTCTTTTAGGGCCTTTTTTTTAAAAGGGGTTGGAATTCCCCTTTAATGGCAGCATGCTGAGCATGGGCTGTATTGAGATTTTCTTTGCTGAGGACAATGCTTGCTGTCTACACTTCACCTCAATGTTTTTGTTTTCGTCCACGTCCTATACCACAGTCGTTTTCAACCCTTTTCATACCAGGGCCCACTGTTTAATCTGCATTTAGCCACGGACCACCATTTGAGGACATTTTGGCCTCACAGACCCCAAAACTAAAGATTTATTTTCTTTTGTCCACAATATCAGGCTGGATTTAAAAAACAAAACAGTCAAACATACAGATATAAAGAACCATTAAACTTCTACATTCTCTACTTGTGTAGACTTGGGTTAATTCAGATGATGATTATTTTAACTCTTGTAAACATGAAACCAAATGGACCCGCAAGGGTCCGTTTGGTTTCATGTTTACACTCTCAAAGAATTGCATCTGGTTAACCAACTTTCCATCATTTAGTGTGAGGACCACCTGGAATCCTCCCCGGACCACCTGTTGAAAACCCCTGCTTTACCAGCAAGAATGTAAAATAGTGTTTATATTTCCGCGCTGCAAAGGCTCCATTCACGCTGTCGTCCTCGTATCATTGCGTCTGAGAGCGTATTTTACCGCAGCTAAATGCTAGTGTGTGTGCGCAGCAACACTTCTGGTTGTCTCCACCAGGCCGGAGGCATGGTGGAGAATATGTTTTGCCCTCCGTCCGTGTGTGTGTGTGTGTGTCAGTCCGTCTGTTACCAGGTAATCTCTGGCGCCGTTAACCCGATCGATGCCAAAATTTGCACACACACTCCCTGGATGCCAACGATGAATCTCTACTCCAAATTTTCCAGAAGAGCCCATCATAGCGCCACCAGGAGGCAGATGCTTGCATTTTTTTGGCAAAAATCTGTGTGTGCGTCCGTCTGTTACCAGCTAATCTCCCAAACCGTTAACCCAATCGATGCCACAATTTGCACACACACTCCCTGGATGCCAACCATGAACCTCTGCCCCAAGTTTTCCACAACGGCATGTTATAGCGCCACCAGGAGGCCGATTTGTGGCATCTTTTTACAAAAAAATGTGTGTGTGTCTGTCTGTTACCAGCGTATCTCCCAAACGGTTAACCCGATCGACATCACAATTTGCACACACACTCCCTGGATGCCAACCATGAACCTCTGCCCCAAAGTTTCCACAACAGCATGTTATAGCGCCACCAGGAGGCCGATTTTTGCCATCTTTTTGCAAAAATCTGTGTGTGTGTCCGTCTGTTACCAGCTAATCTCCCAAACCGTTAACCCAATCGATGACATAATTTGTACACACACTTCCTGGATGCCAACAATGAATCTCTACACCAAATCCTCCAGAAGAGCCCATCATAGCGCCACCAGGAGGCAGATGCTTGCATTTTTTTTGTCAAAAATCTGTGTGTGCGTCCGTCTGTTACCAGCTAATCTCCCAAACCGTTAACCCAATCGATGCCACAATTTGCACACACATTCCCTGGATGCCAACCATCAACCTCTGCACCAGGTTTTCCACAACGGCATGTTATAGCACCACCAGGAGGCCAATTTGTGGCATCTTTTTACAAAAAAATTGTGTGTGTGTCTGTCTGTTACCAGCGCATCTCCCAAACTGTTAACCCGATCGACATCACAATTTGCACACACACTCCCTGGATGCCAACCATGAACGTCTGCCCCAAAGTTTCCACAACGGCATGTTATAGTGCCACCAGGAGGCCGATTTTTGCCATCTTTTTGCAAAAAGCTGTGTGTGTGTCCGTCTGTTACCAGCTAATCTCCCAAGCCGTTAACCCAATCGATGACACAATTTGCACACACACTCCCTGGATGCCAACGATGAATCTCTACTCCAAATTTTCCAGAAGAGCCCATCATAGCGCCACCAGGAGGCAGATGCTTGCATTTTTTTGCCAAAAATCTGTGTGTGTGTCCGTCTGTTACCAGCTAATCTCCCAAACCGTTAACCCAATCGATGCCACAATTTGCACACACACTCCCTGGATGCCAACCATGAACCTCTGCCCCAAGTTTTCCACAACGGCATGTTATAGCGCCACCAGGAGGCCGATTTGTGGCATCTTTTTACAAAAAATTGTGTGTGTGTCTGTCTGTTACCAGCTGATCTCCCAAACTGTTAACCCGATCGACATCACAATTTGCACACACACTCCCTGGATGCCAACCATGAACCTCTGCCCCAAAGTTTCCACAACGGCATGTTATAGTGCCACCAGGAGGCCGATTTTTGCCATCTTTTTGCAAAAAGCTGTGTGTGTGTCCGTCTGTTACCAGCTAATCTCCCAAACCGTTAACCCAATCGATGACATAATTTGTACACACACTCCCTGGATGCCAACGATGAATCTCTACACCAAATCCTCCAGAAGAGCCCATCATAGCGCCACCAGGAGGCAGATGCTTGCATTTTTTTTGTCAAAAATCTGTGTGTGCGTCCGTCTGTTACCAGCTAATCTCCCAAACCGTTAACCCAATCGATGCCACAATTTGCACACACATTCCCTGGATGCCAACCATCAACCTCTGCACCAGGTTTTCCACAACGGCATGTTATAGCACCACCAGGAGGCCAATTTGTGGCATCTTTTTAAAAAAAAATTGTGTGTGTGTCTGTCTGTTACCAGCGCATCTCCCAAACTGTTAACCCGATCGACATCACAATTTGCACACACACTCCCTGGATGCCAACCATGAACGTCTGCCCCAAAGTTTCCTCAACGGCATGTTATAGTGCCACCAGGAGGCCGATTTTTGCCATCTTTTTGCAAAAAGCTGTGTGTGTGTCCGTCTGTTACCAGCTAATCTCCCAAGCCGTTAACCCAATCGATGACACATTTTGCACACACACTCCCTGGATGCCAACGATGAATCTCTACTCCAAATTTTCCAGAACAGCCCATCATAGCGCCACCAGGAGGCAGATGCTTGCATTTTTTTGCCAAAAATCTGTGTGTGTGTCCGTCTGTTACCAGCTAATCTCCCAAACCGTTAACCCAATCGATGCCACAATTTGCACACACACTCCCTGGATGCCAACCATGAACCTCTGCCCCAAGTTTTCCACAACGGCATGTTATAGCGCCACCAGGAGGCCGATTTGTGGCATCTTTTTACAAAAAATTGTGTGTGTGTCTGTCTGTTACCAGCTGATCTCCCAAACTGTTAACCCGATCGACATCACAATTTGCACACACACTCCCTGGATGCCAACCATGAACCTCTGCCCCAAAGTTTCCTCAACGGCATGTTATAGTGCCACCAGGAGGCCGATTTTTGCCATCTTTTTGCAAAAAGCTGTGTGTGTGTCCGTCTGTTACCAGCTAATCTCCCAAACCGTTAACCCAATCGATGACACATTTTGCACACACACTCCCTGGATGCCAACGATGAATCTCTACTCCAAATTTTCCAGAAGAGCCCATCATAGCGCCACCAGGAGGCAGATGCTTGCATTTTTTTGCCAAAAATCTGTGTGTGCGTCCGTCTGTTACCAGCTAATCTCCCAAACCGTTAACCCAATCGATGCCACAATTTGCACACACACTCCCTGGATGCCAACCATGAACCTCTGCCCCAAGTTTTCCACAACGGCATGTTATAGCGCCACCAGGAGGCCGATTTGTGGCATCTTTTTACAAAAAATTGTGTGTGTGTCTGTCTGTTACCAGCTGATCTCCCAAACTGTTAACCCGATCGACATCACAATTTGCACACACACTCCCTGGATGCCAAACATGAATCCCTGCCCCAAAGTTTCCACAATGGCATGTTATAGCGCCACCAGGAGGCTGATTTTTGCCATCTTTTTGCAAAAATCTGTGTGTGTGTCCGTCTGTTACCAGCTAATCTCCCAAACCGTTAACCCGATCGATGCCACAATTTGCACACACACTCCCTGGATGCCAACCATGAACCTCTGATCCAAATTTTTCACAACAGTCTTTTATAGCGCCACCAGGAAACCAATTCTTGCCATTTTTGTGTAAAAATGTGTGTGTGTCCTCGTCTGTTACCAGCTAATCTCCCAAACCGTTAGCCCAATTGGTGCCAAATTTTGCAGACACACTCCCTGGATACCAACCATCAACCTCTGCTCCAAATATTCCACAATGACATGCCATAGCGCCACCAGGAGGCCGATTTTGTAAATGATGAACACAGCAGGCAATTTACATAAAATCTTCAACACACTAAAATACTAGGCAGAGAATAACATCCCACTCTATTCACAATGGCTTGTTATAGCGCCACCAACAGGTGGACATTTGCAAAACACATTTTTGGACAAAATGCCTCAAATCATCCAAATGCTGAAGTCATAAGAATAAATGGTACCCTTTTTACATTGGCCTATTATAGCGCCACAACCTGTCCTGGCCTGGTGGAGACCTGTGCCCAGAAGGGCACTTTTCTAGTTGTGTCTATTTCCTTACAAGAGGCCAGAGCCTTTAGTTACACGAAAACTCGGTTCACTTCATGGGGCCACTTCAATGGCGGCTCATCTATATACACTTCTATTGAATTGGGACAACCGAGGTTACCGGATGCATTTAAGTCTATGGGATCATAAGCATTTTCTTCTGCCCCTCAATGTCGCAGCTGTTCTACTAGATGGCTCTGCTCTGCTCGACGAATAAGACTGGCTCTGATTGGCTTATACTTATCACGTGACGTTACACACATAGATTTCACTATCAAGGACCACACCACCAATGAGGACGATTAACAGATTTTATTAATGAAAGGAAGAATGCAAGACACGATTAACGACACGTGATGAACAGAAGCGAAGACGATGCACGAGGCGTCATCCGACCAGCTCGTCGTGATAACGATTACAGCCGAGGTGGGGAGGCTTCGGAGATCCGCCATGCCTCGATGCACAACGGACCCCCCTATAGGGACCTGTAAAGGAAGAGGTTAGAGAGTGTAGGATGAGAATCGAGAATTAGGGCGGGAGGGAGGGATGACGAAAGCGAGAACACGGGGAGAACTGTGCGTTGATTGCGCTTAATATATGGGTAGAGGAGAGACCTGATTGGATGCGACCTGATAGAAGGTGGCTTGATGGGAGGTAGCTGCGTTGGAGGTGTGGATCCTGATTCTGAACTTCGCTTATATTAAGCTCCATATATTAAAACTAGAACAGGCATCCGGAGGAAACAATGCAAGTGGACGAGAGGAGAGGGGAACTTTCGTTCGGTGCCTTCTCTATACAATATACTCTATGTTAGACTGTGAAGAAGCGAGCTGAAGAAGACAGACAGCACACAGTGCAGCGAGTGACGAGTCCTGCCGCCGCCGCGGAGTAACGACACTAACGATGGCACACTAATCATAACGTCGTTAGGAATTTGAGAAATGTAAGGAGTTACGTTAGAAGTTACTGAAAGAAGTAATCCCTTACTGTAAGGGCGTTACTTGTAAGGGCGTTATTCACAACACTGCTGATCACTGGTTAGACTGGCATAATATTCACCATAGTGTCAACCCCTTACCCCTGGGTCTGATCACTGGTTATACTGGTATATTCACCATAGTGTCAACCCCTTACCCCTGTGTCTGATCACTGGTTAGACTGGTATATTCACCATAGTGTCAACCCCTTACCCCTGTGTCTGATCACTGGTTAGACTGGTATATTCACCATAGTGTCAACCCCTTACCTCTGTGTCTGATCACTGGTTAGCCTGGCATATTCACCATAGTGTCAACCCCTTACCCCTGTGTCTGATCACTGGTTAGACTGGTATATTCACCATAGTGTCAACCCCTTACCCCTGTGTCTGATCACTGGTTAGACTGGTATATTCACCATAGTGTCACTGTCAACCCCTTACCCCTGTGTCTGATCACTGGTTAGACTGGTATATTCATCATAGTGTCACTGTCAACCCCTTACCCCTGTGTCTGATCACTGGTTAGACTGACATATTCACCATAGTGTTAACCCCTTACCCCTGTGTCTGATCACTGGTTAGACTGGTATATTCAAGATAGTGTCACCCCTTACCCCTGTGTCTGATCACTGGTTAGATTGGCATATATGCCACTACCGATAGGAGCCGATTATGACCAAACAAGGGCCGATCCGATACTTTCCCGATACCGGTGCAATATCGGGACATCTCTTCTGTGTTCATTTTGTTCAATGTTTTAATGAGCCTTTTCCCTGTTTCCCCCCAACCCCCTCCCCCTCTATGAAGCCCACAGACGCAGCCGTCCCAGAAAAAGAAGGCCAGTAGGCATCGGCTCAGCCAGCTGTTCAGGAGGAGAAGGAAAACCATTCCCATATGAAAAGGACAATCTCCAGGGATGTGTAGACGCCGTTATTCGAGGAGAGGAGTCCTTTGGGACAAAAAAAATAGCTGATCTACAAGCTTGAGAGGTTGTAGATCAGCTATTTCAACGTTGGATTTGTAATCACTTTTCTTCACCGCAAAACAAAACGCTGCTTTCCGGCAAGGCATGGCGGGAAAGAAGGAAGGCAGTAGCATTTGCATTTATTTTCTTCCTTCGCTGTAGTAAATGCTGCAGTTGTGGTCTGGAGAGGACAGTTGTTGTTGTTTTTTATCATAAACTGATAAAAGGGCAGGGGGCTGAGGCCCCCTCATGTGTGCCCATCCCTGGAATTGCACAACTGGGTCGACGTCGATTTGAATTTCGTGGCTTTCGTGGCGAACATAAAGCGTGTCTTTAAACGGATGGATAGACGGACAGACAGACAGACACTTCTACTGCAGGGGGGGGGGGGTGCCATCCTCGATGCAATGTAACTTACTGCTGTGCTCATTTATTTATTATTCATGGAATGCTTCCCTCGTTTTATTTATACTTGAGTGGTGTGTGTGTGTGTGTGTGCGCTTGTGTTGCGTGTGATTTGAATGTGAATGTCGATGTGCTATCTACAGTGGTTCTGTTTTTCCCTGTAATATAATTTGTCCACAATCGCGATATCAGGGAATAGAACTCAAAAACTTGTGTCTTTGTACGTTTTCTTCACGGTTATAAATAAAAAAAAAAGGCTCATTTGTACTTCACAGAACAAAATGTGTTGTTTGGCAAAAAATTGTACTTTGTGTCCTTGTCAGAGATAATACCTAAAGGCAAACCATACTGTACTGAAGCTCTCTTGCTTTTTTTGACAGGGGGGCGGGGGCATTCGAACATGCTCCTGAATACATCACAAATTTTAAACTGCGGTGCTGATTATAGCATATTCAAGTTCCCCTCCTGAAAAAAATTAAAAAGGTGCTCTCATTATCCCAAACACGACGACTGCAAATCAAACCAGAACAGACAATGAACAGCCGAGACCCAAAACCGTTTGTTTTGTCATCATTAGATTAATCTTTATTCACCTATAGGTTTGAAGAGTAACACGGTTAGGGCGAGCACCAAGGAAGAGTGGGCACCTCGGCGTTAAAATGGCCTATTTCTTCCCCCAAAACGTAAAGGATAAATGAAGCATTTGTGATTGGAACATGCCTTAAACATTCGACAATGATAGGTCTAACACCGGTAAAATTTTCGACAACTGCTACAAATTGCTACAGAAACCTGTGTGCACTGCTGTTATTTTGGCGGCAGAATAGTATAACAAGAAGTCGAAGCGTTAAAACGAAGTCCCGACGTGCCGTGCATGTTCGTATACTTCACAATAAGAGCTTTTGGTTTCTTTTTTTTCTTTTTTTTTTTTTTTTTCAAAACGTTTTGGACAAAGTAGACAATTTTCCACACGGAGGTGCCCCAAGATGTCAGAATGCCTCGCTAGTGGACGCCCACGCCCCGTGCCTGTGTACTGTATATCCGTTTGAAAGGGATCGCAGCTCCCCTGGCATTCCCATGTTAAAGAGATGTCAATGACCAAACACATCCGAACAAGAGAGAGAAGGAGGAGGAGGAGAAGTAGGGGGTGAATACTAGGATTTTTTTCCCATGTCCATACATAAAATACATTTATTTGCTATAATTTCTCCCTGTCTTTTTCTTGTCCACCAAGGATCCATTTTTCAGTCCCACACACAGCGTCCGTCCTGTGCTATTAAATATATATATATATATACATATACATCTGTGGATTTATGTATGTGAGCGATGGAGGAATCGGTGAGGAAGAGGGGGGGCTTATTATCCGACGCGCGATGGCCCCCTGAACGCACCCGAAACGGTCCACAACAGGGGTGCCCACACTTTTATTTATTTTTTTTGACTTGAGAGCTACTTTCAAAATGACCGACTCAACAAGATCTACACATCAAAAAATGTGATTGTTCCATTCCTGAAAATCCATTTCAAGGCGCCATCGGGGGGGGGACAAAGTCATGTGGACGTGTGGTGAGCTTGTAGATCTGCTGTCAGGCTCAAGGGGGGGTGGGGGGCAGCAGCGCTCGTGCCGGTGTGACCCAGTGGTGGATAGAGTAGGCTAAAAGTAAATACTAAGTAAAAGTGCATTTTTTTTTCAATCCGAGCCTTGCACTATGGAAATTTCGAATGGTACAAAAAAAGTAAAAAGAAAATAAAATAGTGCAGAGAGGTGATCTACAAGGTCACAGCACTCCGAGGTTCGATGAGGTGTGAGCCTGTACATCGGCCTTGTTTGAATTTTGAAGTTGTGTGTGGCATAAGCGGTTCATTCATAAATTTGTTGTTGAAAGTGTAGCGGAGTGCAAGTAAAAGTAATAGTAAATAAATTATTATTATATGATTGTAGTGGGTTGGGCTTAAGAGGTTGCTATTAGTGATGCCACGCCCCCTCATTATCAGACTGATTTAATACAAGCCGTGTGCAGCTGGCATTAGGTGGCTGTCTGTCGGTGGGGGTAGCATGAGAGAGCGTCTCTGTTCAAGGTACAGATTGTGTTCAGATCCTGTAAAATGTTTGTCCTTTTTTATAGTTGTTAATACATATCATTGTAATTGTAGGTGCCTGCTGGGTGCTGGTCAGGCTGTATTGTAAACGTGTGCGTGCCGGAACTTCTTGCTAAGGTACCGCACATGCCTGATTATTTTAAATGTTTGTTTGAGTAGTTACTAAAACACAATGCCGTATGTTGTAGGTGCTGACTGCCTTCTTGCTGGCGGTATTATCTCAAAACGGAAACTTAAAGGGCACGTCTGCCCTATGTTTGCAGAACATTGTTATAGGTAAGGCTGACCCGTGCTGGTGTGATGTTTTTAGCATAGTTTACAGATTATTAATTTAATTATTTGTCCTTGGGCAGCTCTCAGCCTTGCACCCAGGCTACGGTGGGTCAACTAGCCTACCCAGCATATAGACGTTCCATTTTACTGAGGTAAACCAGTCGACCTGCCACATTATGGTTTGATTTGTTCCGTTCATGGTCAGACAGGTTATTAACTATTATTTGTCTTTTGTGGTAGCATCCTGACCCGCTTCATGTTGCTTTGCTGCCCAGAGTCTTAAACTTGATGTATGTGTGTGCACCTTAAACAGAGGTAAGGCAGTCGCAATATTGTGTGCTTTTAGTGTATTATGTTATAGTTAAATATTGTTAAACAAAGTTTTCTTTTCTTGTTAGGCGACGTTCCGGGCTGCCTTACCGCTGCTGTTTTTGTCCTTTCATTATTTTTGTTTATTTGATTTTGTTTTGTATTTATTTCTGTCCTACCTGTAAACCAACTGACACGCTGAATAATTTAACTTTTGAAATAATTGAACTATTGAAATAATTGAATAAGCCACATTTAAGACGATAGTAGTACCGGGGACTTGTTGGTTGTGTTCTGGATAGGTGGAGGGGGTTCACTGGTGTTGGGTTTTCTTTCAGGTACTTTGCGGGCTACCAAGCATGTTTCCTTCTGGTGTGTAATTTTACTGGTGTGTTTAACCTTACTTTTTGTTTCGTTTGCAGTGTGCGTGTGACCCAGCTTGGGGGTTTGCTGTGTTTTTGGTGGCGTTGTTCTTTGTCCTTACACTCCCTCACTCCCTACCTTCCTTCCCTTCCAGGACCACCGTCAGGACCCCAGCCTGCTATTGAAGTCCATTTTAACCTTGGCTAGATTTGATATTTTGACCTGTTGCATTAAAGTCAATTTTAATTAGCCTTTTGTAATAACCTGAACAGCCTGTTATATGAACTGATTGTGAATAAATTAACTTATCCCTTCAACTGGAAACACGTCTCTGCCATCTTCCTAGGTTTGCCAACCCGGTGGGCTGGTAGACCTCATTGCTTCTGTACATCTCTAATTTTAGCTTAACATTCTCAGGTGAAATTCCTGAGTGGCGTAGTCAGGCTACTTGTATGTTTCCGGGCCTTAGTGCCCTGGCCACATTTAAATAAATGGATATATTAACTAGGGCTGGGAATCGATAAAAACATGAATCAATTTGTTCAGTTAAACAGATTGCTATATGAGGGAATCAATGAGTGAGTCCATCAAATCAAAATTTCCCATCATCCACTGGGCCAAGCAAAGTGGTCCGATGGCATTCTTCTCCCGTTGCCTGCGTCAATATGAACGGCACGCCTGAAAATCTAGTTTGTTTTTTTTAATCGTGTCATTCTTTCTGTAATGAATTCATCTCAGTTAATCAGTCAAAAGTCCCCAAAAGCCCTAAAATGAACGCATTTTCGATTGAGGCCTAAAGGTTCTAAAATGCCATCTAAATTGTGACCTAAGTTCTGAGAAAACCTCCAGCATTTATATAGCAGCATCAAATCATTTTATTAGATGTCATTTTAGAATACTGTGCCGAACAGTACAACCTAAAGGGGTTTGCACCCAGAATGGGTTATTCTATTATATATATTCATTCAGTTTGAATGAAAAAAAACACGCCTCATAGCGCGCTATTTTTCAGGGAAATTGTGAAAACGCAGCAAACGTGTGGTAGAATCGATAGTGTCAGGTCACTTAATAATAATAATAATCTAATAATCTAAATGAGTTTCTGTCCACCACTAAGTCACACCATGGGGCATTAAATCATGCCACCTATAGGAACCAACGAGGACGGGGGGTGGGCGGGGTTGGGTTTGGGGGCGGTGGCGGCGGCGGTGGCTTGTCGTCGGTCGCCTCTCTCACATGATGCCGCAGGAGGCCAGCGGGTTGGCGATCTGGCAGGTGCAGGCCGACTGGCAGTACTGGCGCACCGTCTGGTAGCAGCTGCGGTCGGCCTCGCCGCCCCACGGCATGCCGCCGTGGCCGCCGTGGCCGCCGGCGGACGGGTCGCCGGCGGGCAGGCGGCTCAGGATGCTGGTGTTGATGGCCAGCGCCGCCAGGCCGTAGTCCGTGAAGAGCACCGTCTCGCGCCGGCACGTCGGGCACGAGATGAACTTGTACTTGGGGCACGACTCGTACAGGATCTGCAGGCACTCCTCGCACACCGAGTGCAGGCAGGAGAGGATGCGCGGCCGCTTGCCGGCGAAGTTGTACGTGTGGCCGCACGTGGGGCAGTCCAGCGGCTCGCAGGGCATGACCGGCCCGCCCAGGCCGCCGCCGCTCATGGTCGACGAGGAGCCCGAGGACGAGGAGGACGAGCGCAGCACGTACTGGTTGACGATGACGTCGTCCATCTTGTAGTGGAACTGGTGGTAGCAGATGTCGGAGGAGGAGGCCTTGCGCGGCATGCCCAGGAAGCTGGGCTCGCGGCGCATCATGGAGCGAGCGACGGCCGAGGAGGACGAGGAGGACGAGGAGAGATGGGGAGGAGGGGGCGGGGCGATGGCGGCCGCCCCCACCCCCACCCCGCTCCCCACCACCATCTCCAGGGCCAGGTCGCTGCACGCCTGGTTGACGATGATCTCGCCCACCCCCTCACCGACGTTGACGCCGCCGCCACAACCGCCGCCGCCGTCCCACGCCACCCGGGGCGGCGGGGCGTAGCGGGGCTGGGTGACGGGCGCCACCACGGGGCACTCGTGGTGGGGGAACTTCTCCGACTGGATGATCTTGACGGTGTCCATGGGGATGGCCACGGCTTGGCGCCGGAGGCAGGACATGCGACTTTTGCAGGGAAGAGAGGGGAGGGGATGTGGGAGGGGGGGCTGAGAGAGAAAAGAGAAAGAGTTCTTAGTTCTGGGGGCGACGGCGACGGGGGGCGGTGAGGTCGAGGGGAGCTGCAGAGGCCGGGGTCTTCGCAGTCAGCCGTTGGACGGCACGTGGGGACGGATGGGTCTGTCCATGGTTCCTTCCTTCAGAGACCCACCCTTACCCCCTCAATGTTTTTTTTGGTGGGGGGGGGGGGACTAGACGGACGTGAAAAAGGACGCGGCGGTTAGCACCTATGTAGCCCTCGAAACGTAGAACGTCTGTTCTGGCTCCGTAAGAAATGGTTCAGCTTATAGCGGTGCGATACGGTCAACCGGTGACGTTCGTTCGTTACAGATAACGGCACAGTCTTCGCTGTTGCCGATATAGACTGGTGTTGCCTAAGGCAAAGGGAGATGCAACAAGATATATATATATATATTTATATATATATATATATATATATATATATATATATATATATATTTTTTTAGCACTTTAGCACATATGATGTGTTCCCGTTCAGTGATAACACCAATAAATATTCTCAAGAGCACATACAGTGAAGTTCTCTCACACAGTTAAGTGCAGCGGGGTCTTTGTTTTGAGTGGAGGGATAGGGAACAGGAAGTCCAAAAAAAAAACGCTCAAGCGTCGTTATCTCACACCTCTTGAGAGGAAACTCTTGACTTTTTCAAACTAGGCTGCGCCGGCGGCGGTCGACGGCGGTCGTCTGCGAAGCGGACAGTTCCTTCCTATTTTAAGCTTATATTGCGGGTGTTAAGAGCTGCCGTTGAGTGTCCCAAGAAAGAAAGACGAGCCTTGCGACACAACCTCGCCTAGCTTTTTGCACCGATACGGTCAGGCGACCTCTGCGACCCCTCTTGGCCACTCGTCGATAAGAACCTAAGAAGGGGGTCTTTTTGTGGAGAGGCGTCGGAGAATTTTCCAGGCTCCACGGAGGTGGGAGTGAAGGGGGGTTTGCTGCTGCTCGACTCTCAGTCGTCCCACTTGAGTGTGAAAGGCTGACGATGATAACGGTCTGGAGGATGCCACTGTCAGCAGCCCAGATGTCGCCCAGATGTGTCAGGCCTGCAGTCTGTGGGGCAGAGAGAAGAGATGGCTGATTATTACGCAGCAGCTCAAATCAACACACCACAAGACATGCGAGGAAACAGGAACACCAGTTTAAGTGTCAAACAGAGAGGGACTTGGATTTGTTTCACGGATAACATTAAAGGTATGGGAAGTGTTTCGATGGTACGGAATGCCTTTAAATGCTGTACAACGGCCTCCAAATATGTGAAAATATATATATACAACGTGTATGTAAAAAAAAAAAAGCCACACAGTGGTGCTAGAGAAAGTATATTCTGTGTGTGCCTTGCTGCTCTCCTCTGCCTCTTTTAAGTTTTAAGTTATAATGGGTTTGTATAGGAAGGGCCCAGGGAGCTAAAATGAACATTAAAATATCTAAAGGAGTAACTTATAAACTGTCTGGTGTGTTCACATGAGACGGAATAGACCATACAATGACCTTTTTTTTTTTCTTTTTGAAAGTGGAATATCCCTTTAAGGTTCAAGGGTTATTTGTCGCACCCCAATGTATGTCGAGACATATGAAATGTTGTTTCCCTCTCATCTGCAGAGCAATAAAAGCAGTAAAATGAGAAATAAAGCAGCAAGTAACAGTACTGCAACAGATGAAGGCAACAAAATGCTAGTTAAAACTATAACAAAATCTAAAGCTAACCTAATTTTAAAGTGAACGGTACTATAAACTGTAACAAACCTAATTATTAGGTGGCAGCATTGATGACAATCCCAATGAACTGTGCTGCTTCACTGGTCACAACCTATAAGACAGAGGTGCTAATGCTACATGTTTCGCATATTCGCATATTCAACATATTAAGACTTGTAATGTAGTAAGTAGTCGACTAGGGGAGTTTCATGGCGATAAGAATTTAATATAGGTTTTGGACAATAATTAACGCTCCAAATTTGTCTGGCTCCTGGACTAATAAAAAAAAAAAACTGAACTTGTCTGCCTCAACAGATCGAGTGTATAAGGTGTAAACCAGGGGTGGATCTAGGCATGGGGCAACTTCAAGCCCCCACCCATTGGGAGATATTACATCTGGGCCTGGTCTATAAGGCTGCAGCCAACACTCTTACACAGTGTACGAAACATTGCATGGGCCTACACCACCAAACTAAACCAGCCTACACACACACACACACACAAAAGCTGACAGCAGTGCAGGCACTGATAGGGAAAAGTTGCACTTCTGTTACACACCATGAGAAATAACTGAAGGAGAATTTGTCTGGTCTTAGGTGGTATTTATTAAGCAGAATTATCTATTAAAATATCGTGCACGATAAGTGATGAATGTTGCAACTGCCTCGGGCGACAGTTACAAGACGCATAAAGAAAATCAAGAAAACAGTAGTTAATATAACTTCTGAGAGAGAGAAAGACAGCCCAAATGGGGAGGGGATACACTGGTGTGATATTAATGCAGGTTTACATATGGCTGCTTGCATGTCAATCAGAGACAAGGCAGACCCAGAGGCGTGGGTCAGTCCCTAACCTTGAGAACCTTCACATGCCTGTAGAGCGGAGGCACAAACCGGTAGAAACTGGACTAGATAGTGAGAAACCACCTGATATGTCACAAAGAAACACTTGTTAATCCTGAAACAACACACATTGTACCAACAGAGAGAGAAACATATACTGTAGCTAAATGTAAAATTTCCCTAACAGCACACACATACACACACACACACACACACACACACACCCTCGCTGCTATAGAGATAATGGTATAGATAATGGTATCAGTTTGGTTACAACCCGACATTAAATCGGAAAATGGTCGATGATGTGTGAGCAAGCTCCTTGTGTCCTTGGTACGTGTGTGTGTGTGCGGGAGTGCGTTTGTTTGTGTGTGTGAGAGAGAGAGATTTCAACAGATCCTGATGATGAAATGACGGTGGGAAGATGACACATCTTTTCTGTTCAGTGTGTGGGTTTCAGTCGAGATGAGGCAGAGAGAGAGAGAGAGAGAGAGAGAGAGAGAGAGAGAGAGAGAGAGAGAGAGAGAGAGAGAGAGAGAGAGAGAGAGAGAGAGAACAGAGGAGGTGACCTACATGGTGAGGAAGAGAGAGAGACAGAGAGAGACAGAGAGAGAGAGCATGGCATCTATTTCTGGTCTCTTTATCTATGCAATACCCCCCCACCCAACCACTGCTGAAGATTCACACACAGACTAAATGGAGGGATGCAGGGGCGTTTTTTTGCCATTAGGCAGACTAGGCAGTTGCCTGGGGCGCCATGATGGGAGGGGGGTGAGGGGAGGGGCGCTTTGAAAGTAAACACATTATACTTATCCTCACTTATCCTAGAATTGAACATTTAAAACACATATGTTCTTTAGTTTAAAAATAGTTCATAATTTTACTCCTTGGGGGCGCCGTTTTAGAGGAGATTTTCCCTGGAGCCCCCCCTTACCAAATGGACGCGTTAGGGTCCATTTGGTAAGGGGGGGCTCCAGGGAAAATCTTGCCTAGGGCTCCAAATTGCTTAGAAACGCCACTGGAGGGATGCATGTTAACTCAGTGGTTTTCAACCTTTTTCATACCGGGGCCAACTGTTTTATTCAGAATTTGAGCCGCGTACGGAACCACCATTTGTCGTCATTTTTGCCCTCACACAGACAACCAAAACTAAAGATTTATTTTGCTTTTGTCCACATGGATCTGGGGAAACGAAAACAGTCAAACATACAGATCATAAATGACAATTAATCTTCTACATTCTCTAGCTGTGTAGACTTGGGCTGATTTCAGATAGTGAGAGAGATTTTGACTCTTGAGAGTGTAAGGGTCCATTTGGTTTCATGTTTACCCTCTCAAGGAGTTTAGGAGTTACATCTGATTAACCCACGTTCCATCTTTTTGCTTGCAGGGGACCACCTGGAACCCTCCCAGGGACCACTGGTGGTCCCCGAACCATCTGTTGAAAACCACTGATCTATACTGAAGGAAGTGCTCTAGCCCGTTCTAACGAATAACTGCCACCTCCAGTAACCACAGTCTCTCTCTCTCTCTCTCTCTCTCTCTCTCTCTCTCTCTCTCTCTCTCTCTCTCTCTCTCTCTCTCTCTCTCCTCTCTCTCTCTCTCTCTCTCTCTCTCTCTCTCTCTCTCTCTCTCTCTCTCTCTCTCTCTCTCTCTCTCTCTCTCTCTCTCTCTCTCTCTCTCTCTCTCTCTCTCACACACACACACACACACACACACGTGTGCAAAACATCAACCTTTTATCACAGTGATTTCACAAGCTCCCAGCGCGCTTGTAGATCAGCTGTTTTTTCAGTGCGCGACTGGCCCCCCACCCATAAACATAACGTAATCAGTGCACTCCTATAGACAGCTACCGTTATGTGTGTCCCTGCAGGTCTGACTGGGTCCCTGTGTCCGTGAGTTTGTTTGTTTTTTTACCCCTCATTGTCGCAACTCTGACACCGGATGGCTCCGGTATAGGGCTAAAAGAAACCTTGTCGTTGGACGTGGGCGACGACAACTCTTCCTCCACCCAAGGAGCGTCTAAGCCTGGGGGAAATTAATGAATCTAAAAATGACCATTTAATTGGCAACAGTGTCACAGTCTCCATAGGGGTTGATGATGATGATGATGATGATGATGATGAGGGTGGCTGCAGTCTGCCACAGTAACAGGGCCGGATAGGCATGGGCATGGGGGGGTCAATGCCCCCCTAAATGCCCTGACTGCCCCGCTAAACAACCCAAATTTCGAAGATATTTCAAATGAATGTGCGTATTCTCTGCATGCAACATATTGGTGACAAAGGCAATGCAATGGAACAGTCTGACCAGAGGGGCCAGTAATGTGCGGCAACATGGCGACGAAAACATAAAACTGTCTGACAAAAGCAGAGATATAAGTGCTCTGTTCAAGTTGCGAGTTGGATTTTATCGTCCGTACATAATGTTAACCTAGTTATACGTGCGTAGGGTCCTTCACTGTTTGCATTACATGTGCATAAACAGGGGGTACGTATTGGGGCTAGGGTTATTATTGATGCTTATTGTCAAATAAAAGTCCTGTATAACCGAAAATGTATATGGGTGCAACTTCATCACCCGATGAAGCCGCCCCTCATACCATTTTCGCCTACCCCCCGAATTGGGAAATGTTACATCCGGGCCTGCTTCTATAAGTGCTGACAGTTTTCTGAATATTCCAGTGGCTCTCAAAAGCATGATATATATATATTTTTTTTAAAGATCAGATCTACAAACTTGTAGCGCAGCACTACAAGCTTGTAGATCTGGTATTTTTCTGATAGCTGAAGTTAAACATAATGCTTGCCAACATGACGGGATTCTTCATGTCATGTTCATATCAATGAATTCATTGCATATAGGACCTAAACGAAAAAAAAAATAGGTCTCATTTCTTAGGGCCATCCCTTGGATACATTTTAGGGCATATCGGCCATGCATAAGAAAATGCCGTATCAGAATGGTCTCACAATAATACTGATTATTTCATGGGGTTTTTAAATGAACAAATGTAAAACATCATCTCATCTCTAGTTTGAAACAAAGGGCAGATCATGCACGAGGTTTCCCGATAATGTTCAAGAAACGACTCAATCAGTTGATTGATGAAGAGACAGAGAGAGATTGATGATGAAGTGTTAATCCGTCTCTGTTTCAGTCCCAGATGTAACAATTCCCAATTGGGGGGGGTGGGGGGGTGGGGGGGCAGGATAAATTGCGTCTTCGCACCCATACCATTTTCAGTTACAGGACTTATATTTGACAAGTAAAGCATCAACAATAACATCAGCTGTTGTTGAAGTTGCAACAGCTAGGGACGCAGCGTGCACAGATTTTATGTGTTGTGTTTTGAATGAGGAAATGGTGTTGGTTTAGCGGTCCCACAATTAATTGTAGTTATTTAGAGTAGCAGTAGTAATAGTAGCCGTAGTAGTGTTTCAAATATAAGCACTTCATTTTGGAATATCTTGGAAATTTTGGATTGTTTTGCAGGCCATCATGTTTGGTGGTGCGATCGGGGCATTTAGGGGGGCACCCCCCTAAATGCTAGATCCGGCCCTGCTCTGTTTGCCATTCGCCTCTGCTGCTGCACATCTCTTTGAGTTTGGTTACATTTGTACTGAGATAAACGGACACTGAGGATTCCGCTGTGCGCTGCATTATCCGGTGGTGGTGGTGGTGTTGCGTCTCGGGTTATGTAAGAGGCTCATGTTTGACCTAGCCAACGTATTAACGCAGCAAAAAAAAAAACACTGCAGCCGCAATCATCCCACAGCACTGCCATGTGCAACTGTGTGTGTGTGTGTGTGTCTGTGTGTGTGTGTGTGTGTCTGTGTCTCACTGAGGTATAGCCTTTTAGAAGTCTAAAGAAATCGGATGAAAGTAGTGTAAAAATGAAAGGTTTTGCGGTTCATTTCAGACCATTAGACGCTGAAACGACATTGTTGTAATGTCTAACAACGTTGTTACGTTTATACATGGACGGGTTATATGTTTAAATATGTTGATTAGTTAGGTTGATAATACATTGAAACAACGTTGTTAGACGTTGAGATAATGTTTTCTCAGTGTCTAATGGTCTAAATTAAATGAAAAACTTTCATTTTGAGACTGTTTTTACCCCATCTTGCAGAAAGTTCCCAGAGCAAAATGACTATTGCTCCGGTGTGTTCAGGGGCAAATATAACATGTCCTATTTGGGGGGGGGGGGGGGGGGGGGGGGGGGGGGGGGGGGGGGGGGGGGTTGGCAAGAGAACATGTTGGAGGGGCAAGAGATTGGAGGCGAGATTGGGGGCGGCTTCATTGCCCGTGTTGCCCGTGTCGAGGAAGCCGCACCCATACCATTTTCAGTTACAGGACTTGTATTAGGCATTTAGGCAAGTAAAAGCATCAATAATAACATCAGTTGTTGTTGAAGTTGCAACAGACACGCAGCATGCATAAAGCTAAAGGTCTGACTCAGAAAGTTTTCTGTTTTCAATGATGAAATGCTGTTGGTTTAGTGGTGACACAGCTGTAGTTAGTTAGTAGCAGTAGTAGTGTTTCAAATCATTTTAAATATAAGCACTTTAATTTGAAATATCCTGGGTTGTTTTGCATGGCATCGTGTTTGGGTGGGGGCAGACTGGGTATTTAGGGGGGCATTGCCCCCCCCACGCCCATGCCTAGATCCGCCCCTGCTGTGTGTGTGTGTGGGTGTGTTTGTGTACTAATGGAATCATGTGTGTAAACAAACAAAGCGCACACACACACTGACACTGACACGAACGTCACACGGACTGTATGTGTAACACTGGACCAACCCCCGCGGGTGTTAATTGAACTCGCATGCGAACTCACATTTTGTTTTTTTTAATCGCGTTTTTTACCACTCGCAATTCGCGGACGGATCAATTAGCGCCGAGTGTTTCACATTCCACCTGTCAACAACCTTCACCACCACACATTCCTATGTGACTGAGTGTATCTCTCTCTCTCCCTCCCTACCGCGCACACGTGCACGCACCCACACACGCCCCCACACCAGTGGTGGACCGGGCAAAAAAAAAAAAAAAATCGGCCCGGACATTTTTTAGCGTGATTTGGCCTAGACCGGCCCACCACAACCAGCGCGTGATGGACCTATTCTACCTGGTATAGTTGGTTAACCAGACGTAACTCTTTGAGAGCGTAAACATGAAACCAAATGGACCCTTACGGCTCCATTTGGTTTCATGTTAACACTCTCAAGAGTTAAAATATATATTCTTCTAAATCGGCCCAAGTCTACTTAGAATTGTGGACCAAAAAGACAAAATAAATCTTTAGTTTTGGGGGATAAAATGTTATCAAATGGTGGTACTCTGTGGCTCAAAAATCTGAATGAATAGTGGGCCCTGGGATCAAAAAGGTTGAAAACCAGTGCTTTTAATCATACCGTGATACCACCGGCCCCCTACGGGTCGTGGCCCACCGGGAGACCTCCCTGTACACCCAATGGTCAATCTGACCCTGTCCCGCACTGGCAGTGGAACGCACACACATAAGGGGGGTGACTATAGGTTCCTCGAACCTTAGTTTGCGCTTGTTCACTTTCTCTCCTCTCTGAGCCAGGTACATTCATAATGAATGGAATCAGAAGAAGAATATACACGGCAAACACACACGCACGCACGCACGCACGCACGCACGCATGCACGCACGCACGCATGCACGCACACACACGCACACACGGCCCCAAAACACCTCAAACATTCCTTCACTTTCTCCCTCCCTCCCTCCCTCCCACGTTCTATCTAGTCCTGCCGTCTCTCTCTCTCTGTCTCTTAAGACTCTCTCTCACACACACACACACACACACACACACACACACACACACACACACACACACACACACACACACACACACACACACACACACACACACACACACACACACACACACACACACACACACACACACACACACACCCGCCCTGTCCATCCTCCCCGGATGCATTCCACCTGTGCAGGGCAGAGCAGAGGAGTGCACTGCGCGTTCTGAATGATTCAGAGGCCATCAGTTAGTCTTCTCTGTGCTAAAAAAACCTGTCTGTCTGTCTGTCTGTCTGTCTGTCTGTCTGTCTGTCTGTCTGTCTGTCTGTCTGTCTGTCTGTCTGTCTGTCTGTCTGTCCGTCCACTGTCTATCTCTTACCTGCGCATGAGAGACAAAAAGATAATATTGCACTTATACGTGCGTCCAAACCTACCACACACTCAACGGAGACAATGCCAAATACGCAGGTTACGCCAACATTGCGCTATAGGACTTGTGTGACGCCAGCAACCGTCGTGACGAAACAACGGCCTTACATTTGGACGCACCCTGACCTTCTTGAGAGTGGACGAACCAAGTGTATGCTTAACTAGTGTGTCCAATCAGCTATGTCAGATTGGATGCAGTTGTACTTGAATTGTACTGTAATTCTCCAAGCTGTTATCAGTTTTGTTGCAGTGTGTACTTGACTTGTACTGTAACTTTCATCTCTGTCAATAAAAATTTAATTCATTCATTCATTCATTCATTCATTCATTCATTCATTCATTCATTCATTCATGAGCTTGTTAGGTCTGCTATTTTTGTTGAAATTGTGAAAATGTGGCGCAAATCTTTGAATATTCTGCCACAGTGAACGGTTTAAATCAAATGTGTTCATAGCTGACAATGTTGTTTTAACGTATATATAAATATAAAATGTGGAAAAAATAAAAATGTGGAAAAAATAGCCTGGCTAATCAATGTTTTTGAGACGGATTTATAGATGTCTAAAACAGGACTTTTGCTGCAGGGAGATATTTAAGTTTTTGTATACATTTTTGCATCATCTACAATGTTTTATGTTTGGTCTAGCCGTAGTTGACTAAACCCACGGTCATTTGGCCTTGATGGCGTCGTAAGGGCTTGGACACAAGTGTGTGTCGCGACACGAGCTTGCAGATCACCGGATCCCCAACATTTTAGTCTATTTTTTAAATTGTCAACAAAACGGTCATCCAATTTAGTTTTCGTCCATGAAAAAAAAGGTGGCACACGAAAAAAGGTGGCACACGAAACAGTGCACCACATTATTATGAGGGCATAACTGTCCAGGGGCGGATGTAACATTTCCCAATTGGGGGGGCAGGAGAAAATGGTATAGGGGCGGCTTCAGTGCCCTTGTCGCTTCGCGCCACGGGCGATGAAGTCGCACCCATACCATTTTCAGTTACAGGAAGCTAAAAGTCTGAGTTTTCTGTTTTCAATGATGAAATGCTAAATATAAGCATTTTAATTTGAAATATTGTGGGTTGTTTTGCATGCCATCGTGTTTGGTGGGGCAGTCTGGGCATTTAGGGGGGCATTGCCCATGTCTAGATCCGCCCCTGACAGTGTCTGTATTTGTTGTGGGCTGTGATGTGTTGTGATTACATAAAGTGGTATGATGATGCGTGGCCCTGCTGAGGGACAAATCCCCTGATTTACTGTATACAAATGGACTGCCTGCAACGCTTTATATATAACAAAATCCAATATTATCTAGAGAGCACAACATGAAACCAAATGGACCTGTTAAACTCAAGCAGAAGTGGGATTTTCTGATTTTCCACATGTTCAAGAGGTGATCTTTTTGTGTGTGTGTGTGTGGGGGGGGGGGGGGGGGGGGGGGGGGGGATATAGAAGAAAAAAGAACAATATTTGAATTTGAAGTGAAATCACTTACTATACTATACTAGATTCTGTTTTTAAATGAATCTGTTTACAAACACAGTGTGGCTTAAAACACAATATGGCTTAAAACATTATACTTGCCATATATAACTAAAATAAACAAATAAAAACGATGTCACTATCTTCGTTCTTCCATAAATATAGAATCTTTCACTCAACAGGGCAGCAGGGGCGAAATCCAAAAGCGACCTCGCCCGCGGGCGCCCGGTTTCAAAAGCGGGCGCCCGCTTTCACAAAAACGGGCGCCCGTTTTTGTGAAACGGGTGCCCGCTTTTGAAAACGGGCGCCCGTTTTCAAAAGCGGGCGCCCGTTTTCACAAACGGGCGCCCTTTTCAAAAGGTTATGGTTAGGGTTAGGTTAGGTTTAGGCATAGGTTTACTGAGGTTAAGTTTAGGGTTAGAGTTAGGTTTAGGCATAGCCTAGTTTGTGAAAACGGGCGCCCGCTTTTGAAAACGGGCGCCCGCTTTTGAAAACGGGCGCCCGTTTTTGTGAAAGCGGGCGCCCGCTTTTGAAACCGGGCGCCCGCGGGCGAGGTCGCTTTTGGATTTCGCTGGCTCTCCAACAGGGAGTGCTCCTGTCGCATTTTGATTATGTCACACGAGCATGTGTTGTTAGCCCTATGGACTATATGGAATGCATATCCTAGAAACAACTTATATTAACTTACAACTTTGTAAATGTAATATGAGCACCATAGCAATATTTTAAATGTTTATTAGCATGTGCATTGCGCATATGAACCACACAGTCTCACGTGGCATCATCAACCTGTGACATGAGCAGTCCCTATTGAGTGAAAGATTCTCTGAATATTTATGCATAAAATATTGAGTATTGGAGTATTGGATGTGTTAAATCTGTATTTTTAGTTATAGAATGCAAGTATAGTGTTTTAAGGCATATTCGTCTACAATAATTAAGCACGGACCATTTTAACGCTTTGAGAGGCTACAGGTCATGCATCGCATGGAGGTTGGAATTGAAAGTATGTGCGTTCGTTTGGTTCGTTTGGTTCCTCTGTATGTCGTTTCTGGTTTGCCATGTTCTCTCTCCTCCCCGATGCAACAACAATGCCATGATGAATCTAGCATGCAGCCTTTTTGAGGCGAGCGCAGCAGAATGAAGTGCTTTAAGTGCGCGCACGAGAGAGAGAGACGGCGTTACAAGGCCAGCATGATGGCGAACCACGACGTGGGAGTTGTTTTTATTAATAACTCCGTTGGCCCTGTTGTCATTCAAAACATTGAGGGCCATTTTGCCTCGCCATGCTGGTACTCATTAACAAGTGCTCTTTTGTTCTCTCGCCGCTGTGGCTCGCGCGGTTACGCAGGACGCACACGTCGCACATACTGTATACACGAACACATACGCGCGCACGGACGGACACGCGCACACCTTTCTCTGGAGTCCTGACACAGGAAACATACAGAGGGAAAAGACGTCACTGTCCGTAATAACAATGGCCCAATTAAAGGTATAGTCAGTGATTTTGCTTAAAGGAGTGCTTCGCCGGTACGGGATGCCTTTAAATGCTGTACAACGGCTTCCAAATATGTGAAAAAAATATATGTAAAAAAAAAAGCCACGGTGACGCTAGAGAAAGTATATTCTGTGCGTGCCTTGCACTATTTAACATTTACAGGTTACCAGAGTCGGATGTTACATGTCCCATTTGGGGGGGCAAGAGAACATGTTGGAGGGGCAAGAGAAAATGGTATGGGGGCGGCTTCATCGCCCCATACCATTTTCGGTTACAGGACTTTTATTAGTCAAGTAAAGCATCAATAATAAATCAGTTGTTGTTGAAGTTGCAACAGACACTTTAGACACTTTAATTTGAAATATCTTGGGTTGTTTTGCATGGCATCGTGTTTGCAGACTGGGTATTTAGGGGGGCACTGCCCCCCCCCACGCCATGCCTAGATCCACCCCTGCAGGTTACTATAATAAAAATGGTTGTACTGTATATATGCCTAAAGTCTCATGTATGAAGACCGTGTAGTTCATCCAAGGATGGATGGATGGATGGATGGATGGATGGATGGATGGATGGATGGATGGATGGATGGATGGATGGATGGATGGATGGATGGATTGATCAATCGATGGTGTGTGTGTGTTTGTGTGCATGCATGTGCGAGGAAGATGGAGTAAGAAGAGGAGGTGAGGTTTGCATGTGGGAGGGAGGGGCGGCCGGCTGCCAGTGTAGCAGCAGCAGCAGTTATGCAATCTCCCAGCATGGCAGCAGCAGCAACAAAAAACCCTTCGGACTGCAGCAGCAGCAGCAGCAGCGCCGATGCATGATGGTTCAATACGGAGATGATGCCTTTCGGTCCCTTGTTCTCGCTGACGGCGGCAGAACAGGCCGTTCCTGGCTGCCCTGTCCTCCCCCAACCCCCCTTCCCCAACCTCCCTGGTGTCTGTCTGTCTGTCTGTCTGTCTGTCTGTCTCACCGGTCTCTGGAGAGGTTTGCAATTTGTCTGGCCCTCTGGAGATATGGTACCTTTTGTTTGTCTGTTGTGCATGTATGTATATATACCGGTATGTATGTATGTATGTATGTATGTATGTATGTATGTATGTATGTATGTATGTATGTATGTATGTATGTATGTATGTATGTATGTATGTAAGTACAGTATGTGTACATATGTACCTGTATGTACTGTTTGTACTGTATCTATTTATGTATGTATGTATGTATGTATGTATGTATGTATGTATGTATGTATGTATGTATGTATGTATGTATGTATGTATGTATGTATGTATGTATGTATGTATGTGTACATATGTATGTAACTATGTACAGTAGGTATGACTGTATGTATATATGTACCTATGTACCTAAGTATGTATGTAGTGTATGCATGAGGGTTTGCTGCGAACACAGTGAGCCAGATGACCATGTAAGCCAGAGAGAAATGTCTGCCTGTCTGTGCGTCACACTATATATTTGGGCAAATATGAAGTGTATCTGAGAAGCCTAGACACGCACTGAGGGTTAGGGTTGTACGTATGTATCTGTATATGTGTAATTGTGTATGCATATTAAAAGGGGGCTTTTTAGTAAAAGCCAAGCCTACAGTACCTTCCCCTGCTTCAAAACCAAGGTTAGTTCACCAGTGAATAGCAAAATGCCTGTATATATGTACTTACGTACATATGTATGCATGTACGTACGTACGTGTTGTGTTCTTTGTGCAGGCATGCTGCACATGCATGCGTATGCGTGCACAGGAAACGCTCCTATGATGCAACAGCCATGTAAAACCACCGCTCTGAAATGGCAACAAAGAGAACCTTCCAGGCAAGGGGGGGGGGGGGACGTTTCGCAAGAGAAAGCCCTCGCAAAAAAAAAAAAACAAAAAAAAACAGACTGACCTGCCAGGACTAGACAGTCATCCGGCTATACGTCCGACGCGCAAAACTGTAAATACGCAACACACCGGATGAGAGATACACAACGACATACTATCTATACGGCTTGCAATACACACGGGAATACCTACATACAGTAGGTATAAGAATGCATGCTGTACACAAATACCACGCACAACAAATTCCCACACGTTCACGTTCTCGCCCGCGCCAGAATTCTCCATCTCACCTGATTGTGTCGTATGCTTTCATCGCGTCCAGCCCTTTTTTGGGGGGGTAACACCTTGCGCCTGTCGTTGCGGCGGCCCAGACCCGGTTCTCGTCTGTGATGATGTTGATGTTTGAAAATGGAGAGACCAGAAAAGACAGAGAGGAAATGACAGTGTGATGCTAGGCTTGACAACGGGGTGGTTAGGGTAATAACCTCTTCTTCCTCGAAGGTAACGATGATATAACCTTTTTTTTGGGGGGAGGGAGGCGGCGGCTGTAGTACTGGAAAGCTGAATGAAGCAGCCCCTCTCTCTCCTGACTCCAGCGACGGATGGACGAATTCGGGGAGGGAGGGAGGGGGAGGAGAGGATTGATGACAGCAGAAGGTATAAGATGGAGGAGGTTCGGTCGGTCGGTCGGGGGGAGAGGAATGCGTCACGTCCTCTCTCGATCTCTCTCTCTCCGTCTCCGCTCTCTCTCTCTCTCTGCTCTTTTCTCTCTTCTTCCTTTCCGAATCGAGAACCACCACGTTTTCCCCACGTCTCTCGCCTCGGTCTTTGTCCTTCAACGCTGTTCTCCCTCTCCTCTCCTCACCTCCCGTCCTCCTAGGCGCCCAGTCTGAGTGGCATCACCGCTCTCTCCATCCCTCACCTTTTTGTCGGGTACGGATTTTTAAAATCACCTCAACGACTCCCAGTCCGCTGCCCTCTCTTTCTTTCTTTCTTTCTTTCCGGTGTGTGCAGTGCACTCTAGTCTTAATGTCTCTCGCCTCCTCCTGTCCCTCTCTCTCGCGTATACTGTATAACGCACACCCTATCAGGTGTTCTGGAGGTGAACCTGCATCTCCTCTCCTCCTCTCTCTCCCCGGTGCCTATTCCTTTCCTTTCCCCTCCCCTTGTTGTTGTGTGTCTCTGCGTTTAGCTGCCTGTTTCGTCGCCTCTCCTCCTCCTCCTCCTCCTCCTCCTCCTCCTCCTGCTCGCTCGCCGCTCCAGTCAGCGCGCGTCGCGCGCACGCGGCACAGTCGCGAGCACAGTAGCAGTAGCAGCGCACACACGCGCGCGCGCTGAAACCTGTGCCACTGGGCTGCCTCCTTATGCGTGTAGCCTGTTCTGCTCTCGCCCTCCCACCCTTCCCTCTCCCTTCGGCCCTCCCCCTCTCTCTCTCTCTCCCCTTCTCTCTCTCTCTCTCTCTCCCCTTCTCTCTCTCTCTCTCTCTCTCCTTCTCGTTCTCTGTGTCTCTCTCTGCAGTGATCTGCTGCAGTGCCTCTGCAGGCAGGATCACGTTTTTCTACTTGCCAGTGAAAATGTTTTTCTTTTTTTTTACCCCCGACCAATGAGGAACCACCAACATCGCCCCCCCCCCCCCCCCCTCCCCTCCCCCGTTTGTCCGGACACGCACGCAAGCACGCATACACGCAGGCAGGCAGGCAGCACGCGCACACACACACACACACACACACACACACACACACACACACACACACACACACAAACACACACACACACACACACACACACACACACACACACACACACACAGCGCGTAGAGATGACGGCTGTGTACCTTGCACTATGAATCATAATATAGTCGGCATGCAATATTAACGCGCATGCATGCACACGCGCACACCCCCTCCTCTCTCTCTCTCTCACACACACACACACACACACACACACACACACACACACACACACACACACACACACACACACAGACTCCCTTGGGGTCACTTGTGACATCTTAGTCTGTAGACTCACTTCCGGGATCCACCCTTTCCAGAGCTCGTACAGCTCCCAAAAAAATCAGGTGTCATTAGTAACTATCAGATTTGACAAAAATATGTTTAAATGAGCGAAAATCCACTTCTTAAAATTATCGTCACTTGTGGGGTCCTTTCTTAGGCTCCACCCACTTCTCCTCTCTTTTGACTTATGAAACCCTCCTCTCTTTTGACTTATGAAATCCTCTAGTTTTCTTACACACTTGACTTAGGATAGTCACTTGTCAGAGCCTATTTGGCAATACTCCAATTTTGACTCATTAATGTTCATGAAATATTCATTGCGAGTCAAAAGTAGTGGTAAAAGACAAGACAGACCAAATCACATCCTCTACTTTTTATAAATGTATAATTTACGTGTACGATTTTGTGATGAAAAAGATGACCTGTTCCCTAACTATGGAAGGAACTCCCACAATAGGGCACCCGCTGCCAGCCGTTCGTCCGACACAAAATTCCACAACATTAAAACATCAGGGGGAGATCGGCCAATAGCGTCTCGGTGCGGTCTCCCCCCCTAGAAAATTCCACCCGTCGGAAACCCCACCTAAAACATTAGAAAAATTCTAGACCAATGGGCGTGCGAGGGGGAGAATTGTCTACGCCCCCGACCAATCGCGTGGCACGGGTTCCCGGGCTATAGGATCAAGGTTCAAGGTTCAAGGTTACTTTATTTAGTCATGTGAGAGAAATTTGTCTTGGACATACAGACTTGCAGCAACAAGTAAGACAATGCAGGACAATACAATACAGTACAACACAATAGTAGTGACTCGTGCACCCCATCAGGCTTGCATAGCACCTTCCATAAGTAGTGCTTCGTTAAGTAGTAGTAAGAATATAAATAGAATAAATACAGCGGTACCAAAAAACTAGTACAGTTCCAGCAGCATCATAGCAACATTCACAGTCTTCTCCTTCCTCCCCTTGCCCCCTCTGCAAGAGAGTTATTGAGGAGTGAAATGGACATAGGTACAAAAGAGTATTTAATTCTATTATATCTCCATTTTGGAGCCTCGTACCTCCTACCTGACGGCAGTAACCTAAACTCAGGGTACAGTATATGAGAGGGATCAGACACAGTTTTCTTTGCCTGCCCTTGGGTGGCTTGCTCAAAAATGGTCTGTGGGGTGTTGGGAGGTGTTGACATCCCCATAATCTTCCCCGCCGTTTTAGCCAGTCTCAGGAGTTCTGACTTAAACTTAACCGTCAGGTTTCCAAACCAATTGGCGATACCGTATCTCACTATCACAGCTACTCAATTGGAGTAACACAGGCAACACAGTTTTGACACCATCACAGAAGATCCGCAAGCTCATATTGCACCAAACTTCACAAGATAGTTGCTTACTACTACCGCAATGTTCTTAGCCACTAATTGCGCTCCTACTGCGTCCACAGCGGCTAATATACCTAAGTAAATTAATTCCTCGGACTATCGTGATGTCAAAAAGCTACGGTCCAGACCTAGCACAACTGGGTGCAACTCTACCAGAGCCATAGAGAAAGGCAGAGTTGCACCATACAGAAAGGCAAATAACCCAGAGCTGCGACATCTCCGTTCACTTCCATGGAAAGGTGTAATGGCGGCTGCTCTACATACTTTTATTCAGCATTGGGACAGCTATCTGTGACAAGTTCTCAGGCGACAGCCCAGATTTAATTCTCTGAAACCACTTAATCCATGTTGCATGGGCACGGCCGCTGTACCACTTTACTTTAAATAGTTTTGTAGTATGCCTAATAGTATCCATGTTACACGAGCATGGCCGCTGTAAATCACGCTTTACTACTGCCCGTAACATCGTCCCCTCCCCTTCCTTCATTCATTGTAGCCGTAAGCTGACCAATTTTGTTTTCCGTGGAGTTGGACAAGAAAGCGACCATCACTTTCGATCGTCGCGGGCTCGCGGACCTGAGTTTTATTTTTCTACGATGGTGCGGGATAGTCCTGTGCTTACAGCGAGACCTATGCACCGTCAGACGCATGACCGCGCCAGAATTTATTGTCGAGCGGTGAAAGTGTGTGTTTTTGTGTAGGAGATTTGAGCGCACACAGGACACAAAATCTCCCATCGTAATGCAGACGTGTGGTTTTGAAAACGTGACTGCATGTATCCATGCAGCAATTTGCGTGCATGCTTACTGTGTGCTTGCGTGGCCAATATCAAGTACATGCATACACGTTTAAGCAGTGGTCGGTGGTCCCCGCACTGATGTTGCCTGTATGGAGCAGTCTGTCATCAAGTTGATAGATTGATTAGGTCGACAATAATTATAACCAATGACGGTTGTTGTGTAGGAATGAAGAGACGAGGTCAGCGGCAGCCAGGAAAATACAACTTCATTTTAGTAGCCTAAAGCAGGGCTTTTCAACAGGTGGTCCGTGGACCTCCAGTGGTCCATGAGAGGATTCCAGGTGTTCCGCAGGCTAAATTATGGAAAGTTGGTTAACTAGATGTAACTCTATGAGAGCATAAAAATGAAACTAAATGTACCTTTGCAGTTGCAGGTCCATTTGGTTTCATGTTTACACTCTCAAAAAATAAAATATTCATCATGTGCATTACACAACGACAAAATGTAAAAGATTAATGGTCATTTTGATCTGTACGTTTGATTATTTTGTTTTCTCCAAAATCCAGCCTGGAATTGTGGACAAAAGCAAAACAAATATAGGTGTAGTTTTGGAGTCTGTGGGGCTAAAATGTCATCAAATGGTGGCCCGGGGCTCAAATTATGAATAAATAATAAAAGGTTGAAAACCACTGGCCGAAAGGAATTAAATAATTGTGAGGCCAGCATGTTTGTGGAGTAGACCTGCAGCTTTAGTGGCAAGTCCATGTGGTCTGTGATTCAAGCTTGGCTGGTTGGGCCAATATACGAATGGATCAGCATAATAATAACAATAGGCTAATAATAATAATAGGTAATAAGCTCATAAGCAGCTAAATCAGGGGTGGACAATTATTTTTTCCCAAGGGGCCAAATGAGATACAGAAAATATTGTGGAGGGCGGGCTTAAAGGCTGTACTAAATTCTGCATAATATTAATTTAATTTCTATATAAAAGTAGTAAATGACAGTGTTTTGACACTCTAATAAGAGTATTATCATTCTTATTATGCAATGAAAAAGTGTGGTTGTTAGGGTAAGGGTAAATTTGGATTAAAATTGTCATTTAGCTGGGGACCCCCTGGAAGTCGTGTTGTGAGCTTTCAGATTGCGGGTACAAACTAATGGGTCTATGTGTTCCATTTGTACACTACAGTAGTTACAGACCGATAAGGGTGCATTTGTTTCCAAACTATCATTTATATATTTTGCACAGAACAACAGGCCTACAGCCAGTCAGTTGGAAAGCCTCACTGCATGTCGCAGCTGCGGTCATGTGCAACCTGTTTCAGATTGATTGAGACACTAGAAAGAAACTACTAGGCAAATGTGTTTGCATGTATGCTATGTCCTGCTATGGCAAACGTTCAGGGCAGGTCAGATCCAGGCAAACCAGTAGTGGTGTATACTAGGGCTTAATTTGCCCTTCGAACATCGAACAGTAAATTCAGGCCGAGCTTCGAAGCATTGAAAACAATGCATTTCCAACTGCAGTAACAGCGCGTTTGACAGTGAGTTTCTGACCCCTCGATGTCGCACATCTACTAGATGGGGGGGGGGGGGGGGGGGAAGTTAAATAAATAAATAAATGCGAATGGTTCGGGATCATTAATATTCGTTCGCGTGGCGACCTTAGCGAGCGAGTGGTTCGAATTTCGAGCTTCGGTATACAGCCTTACAAACCAGCACAAATAAAATCTGTCCTAAACCAGCAGGGCCAACCAGAAGCCATAGTCAGCTCAGAAAGCAGAATAAATGACATTCAAAAGCTCACTTGGGTTACTTGCAGGTGTGTTGATTTAATTATTTCATTAGTAGCCTACTATTGGGTGTAATGGGTTGTATTTATGTATTTTATTGCGTAGGATAATATTAGGACAAATGGGTAAGTATGGTAGAAGTGTTTGTTTTGGTTTAACTTGCCGACTATATCTTCATCAATCAGTTCCACACAGCGTGTCACTGTCCTGCATGATATATCATGCAGGACAATATAATTTGGACAAGTTTGGCAAGCCAGATTAAAAGGCTTAACAGGCTGCATGTGGGCCCCGGGCCGCAGTTTGCCCATGTCTGATTTAGACAGTAAATGAACTGAAAAATGAGTGCTGATTCTAAAATAACAGAAAGCTATGTGACAAAAATGTTTAGGGGGGAAGGGACTAATGGAGAAGAGATCCAGAAGAAATAAAAGACATGCCATTGTATGCTTGACTGCATACTGAAAATATAAGCTCAACACATAGTGAGCTTGTACATTGGCTATGTTGAACATGGAAACAACAGTAAAATCAGCTATGACAATGCCCTCAAGCTCTGCCAACATTCTTGTCTACTAAATCCCCCCACCCTGAGATGACTTGGAATTGTAGGAATTCAGTTGAGATATTACATTGTGTTTTCAAATATGGTGAAAACAACAGATCTACAAGCGCACGTGTTGCAGAGGCGACACATTGTAGGCTTGCAGATCAGCTAATCTTAAGGAATAATTTCATGGTACTCACTACTATTACAATTCCTCTTATGTCCAAAAATTAAGTTGCCTTTGACGAAAGATGCAGTGTTGCAAAGTGTACAAAAATACTTGACTCAACATTTTCCACATTGGAGAGAGCACAGGTCGCCTCAGTCTCATGTGAACACCCCAGACAGGCTTCTGCTGTTTTTGCTAATTAACGACCCAATCAATGCAGTGCAAGGGTGGGGGTTATTCTCCCACTCTCCTAGGGTATTATGATGGCCGGTCGTTAATTAACTGGGGGAGAGGGGGGGGTGCTCTCTCCTGCAGCAACTCTACTCTACTCACTGAACTGATCAAACTGGATCTACTTAAATAAGAAGTTCCCTTTATTGAAATACGGAATGCACCAGCTTGATTATATAATAATCCATTTTATTATGTTATTTGGATACCCATAAGAATCATACAAATTGAGTTTGAGACCCCTGTCCTACTGCGTGTTCCATGCTGAAAATTTTCTGTTAAAATGCTTCATTATGGTAAGGTAAGGTGTGCACTTCACCCCACTGTAGAGTATGTGCATGTGCACATCTTGTAACCAGTAGGACTGGAGGATTTCCCAAATCACACAAATCACTTACTATACCTTTTAAATGATTGTAGTGGGTCAGTGGGCCTAATGTTTTAACAATGTTTGGCTCTGAGATGTAGTGGAGTATAATTTCTTGTAATCAATGCACCTGCACAGTTCAACTCAGAGCATAAGCTGTTGAAGAGATCAGACCAACTTTACACACAGCTTCAGTGTATACTGTATACTATATAATATGTTTCTGTTCTATAAATGGAACAGAAAAATATATGGTCTATAAATGGAACCAAATGGACATATCATCTAACCTGACACAATGATGTTCATAATTAATTAGGGATGTATACAGTCAAGATTCCCTGGAATCCAATTTGAGAACCACTGTGTAAAACAGCATTAATAATAGGAATATTTCTACACAACAGCTTGGAAGCTAGTTGACTCAATACTAGCTCTGTAGAATATCAGCATTATGTTCGTACTTACTCCAAATAGTCTTAGGCCGTTTCTCAATTCTACCCTTGTCCCTCGCCCTTGGCCCTAACCTCGCTGATGCGCGTTCCCGTGAAAAAGTAGTGTTATCCCAATTCTCTTAGCAAGGGACGAGGGGAAGGGCTAGGGCGGGGATTTTACCCCTTGAAACGGAGCCAAACGGCGACCCGACTTAAAACCAAGGGACATCACAGAGTGCGGAAGTCAGACGCGGTAAGAAGCGTTTTTTTCTTAAGAAAAATATGACAATAGCCGATGCTATTCCAACGTGTTATCAATCTGCATTGCGAAATATCGCAATCTCTAGAAGTGGTTAATGTTTACCTAATGTAAACTAACGATACGGGCCGACGCGCTGCATTTCTACAGCGTTGGTCGCTCGCTATACAACTTGACTGTATTATCAGCTGTATCGGCTTTACTATTTTCTGGTGCTCGTGGTCAAAGAACTCTTTCTTCTGCAAGCTAACAGCACGTATCAGTCCGACCTCGACACCCATTACGATGTCAACATTCTGTAGTTTTGAACTATTATTACGTGCATGATGCTGCTTAATATTGGCTACTCGGTATGATATGTTATGCAAATCCGCATGTCCTGACCGCTCTGTCATGTGTGGATGGACGCACAAACGATCCCTGAATGTTGTAGCAAGTTGTAAAAGTTGCAAAACGTATTATAAATGATGTTTTTTTTTTTCTTCCTGCAGGCAAACCAGCTATGGAACAGACTGCAAGCTACTGTGCAACCTGGAGATGAATTCAACAGCATTGAATGTTGTTGAATTTGAAATGTTTCATCCATACTGTACAAAGCACAACACTAGCTTGTCATAACATATGAAATGATTGAAAATGACTCCAGTTATGAATCACTTCTTAATTATGTTAAAAACAATAAACAGTGACCCCAGGCCCTTAATTCTATACTGTACATTGTTTTCCTTTTTCTAACCCTGTATGGCATTTTGCATAGTAGGCTACAATTACAATTCAGGCATTGAGTAGATGATGAATGTCTTACAGCTAGCAAGAACACCTGGTTAATAACTGTCCAAGAATCATTAATATAATATATAACTGTAGAGAGCTGTAATGTACAGCTGTGGTGAAGGTCCCTCAAATGGACACTAATTTGCCTGTGGACCCCGAAGGAATATGCTAGAGGATCCCATAAGGGAAGATATTTATTTAACTCTGAGAAACAGACATAAAGGTCCATTTGGTTCCTATAATTTTCATTAAGCAACCCCCTGGAACTCCTCAAGTGGGGCCTGGGGACACGGTTGAATTAACAAAATGAACCCTTATCCCTGTCTGTAACTCAGAGTAAACAAATGGTCCATAGAGTAATGCATGTCAAACTCGGGGTCCTTAAAGTAAAACGATTTGAGAATCACTGCTAAAGCCTTCTTTTATTGGTCCATGGGCAAATTCGTTTTTTTGGGGGTCCTTGACATAAAGTTTGGGAACCAGTTGCCAATAGTGAGCTTGTAGATCAGCTATATTCTGAGAATATCACCTATATCATGGGGTACTGTATAAGGGGCAATCGATATCTAGGGACATTCCAATTCCTAGGGGGATGATTTATCCCCCTAACCCTTGGCACTCATTTTGTAGAGGCAAGGGGAAGGGACAAGGGACAAGGGCTACGGTTGAGGGTTAAGGGGTAGGGTTGAAAAAAGGAATTGAGAAAGGGCCTTAGTCTTCTAAGAAAGTGCAACCGTTGATGTATTCTAGCACACAGGTTTTTCTCGCAGTCTCTTCTTGTACTGTTGGATTCGCGATTTTATTTATGCAATAGGTCTGCTTATAAAGGTTCGTTCTGGTCGGATACTCGACTGGAACCATTTCTGTAAATATAAAAAATGAACGCGAACAGCAACGTCCACGTTCGTTTTTTATATGTGCATCAACGTGGTGAGCACGTCACCACAGAGGCATTTACCTTATAATGCAACATAACAGCACTACATATAGTATGTTTAATATATACGTGTTGATCTGGTTAAAGACACAAGAGTAATGTGGTCACACAGAGCTATACCCTGTTGTCTTCAATCGTTTCAGCAATGTGCATTACAATGCAGCGTTTGCTACTATTATCATGGGCAATTAGTCACTACGATGGATTCATGTATACATCAATATGGGGTGTGAAATGTGTACAATAGTATGTTCCAGCCAAATACTTGCTTCTTAAAGATGACTTGAATGAGATGAATATATATTTTAGTGTTAAAGAATATAGCTGGGGTAATTATAATTATTTTGATGTGAGGACTATGTCATGAATGAATGAATGAATGAATGAATGAATGAATGAATGAATGAATGAATGAATGAATGAATGAATTTTATTTGTGCATGCAGTAGGCCTACTAGTCAACTGAAAATACTGAATCTACACACCATGCATTATACTTAAGGCCAACTTGTTAATTTCATTTAGAGATGTACAAAACATTTACTTCTATAAAGCCAGAAGCAGCAAACCATAGTGAAAAGGAGAAATATACAGTACAAAGAGGGGAAAGTAGGTGGATTCTGTGCAAACTATCCTGAATGTACATGGCAATAACTGTATTAAACTGTAGGCTTATTCACATGCAAGTAAGGTCAAAATGTCACAAAACATAGCCAGCTTCTGCTATTTATACAGAGTGCAAATCTATGTGGTGTAAATTCTCCTGCATCATGATGCATGTTTAGCCTACATCAAATTCACAATTTCAACAGTGATAGGCGCAGCTTACCTCTGCATTTCATACAAAGAGCACTAGCTCTAACTAAACACATCAAACTGTAAATAGACTCATTTCACTATCTTATAGCAAACATAATGGTGGTGATGACAGCTGCTCTGTTTGTTGACCTCTGTCCCAGGCCATCATCTCACCAGGTTCAATCCTGCTCTCACCAGGGCCAGGCACCAGACTATCAGATTCTTGAGCTATTGTATTGCATAATTTATTTACTGTAGAAATATTCAATAAGTCAGTGTCTTAGACTGTTGCTTACTTTAGGCTGCATTTCATACACACAGCCTTAGTGTATATACTCTAAAAATGTCAGGCATGGTAAATCAATTGATTTAGAATCTGGTAGCGGTGATTATGATAAAATAGTAAGCATAGCTCTGATGTATTTAGGTACTCAGAATGAATAGCTTTTATAGCTGTGGCCTTTCCTGGCACTTAAATAAATAAAGCAATCATTGGGCCTTAGTAGGCCTATATGGATTAATGAGATGCCATTTACACTGCTAACCATTAAGCAATAACAGAACAACTAACCAGCACACTGATAAACAATGCTGGGTTAAAAAGCAATGTGTTAATTCTTATCTAAGCCTGCTGATATCCTGCACATTGACAGTAGAGCCAAACACCAATGTACAGTATACAGTTAATTGATTTAGCAATCATGTTTATTATTATGTTTTTATCTTCCCGCATGTCGTGGCCGAAAACAGTGATGTCATGACAGTATAAATCAGATTAGAAAGCATATACAGTTTAAACCTATGCCGAACTGTGGGCATAGGTTGCTTGAGTATAGTTAAAATGGGGTGACATGTACAGTATGTTATGCGTTCCATGCCAGCAGTGGGGATTGAACCACCCAACGTACATACAAGGGCATGTACGTCACTATGCCACTAGTTACACAGGGCTGTTGGTTCGAATCTCATCTGTTGCACGCAGGTCCGTCACACAACAGGAATAAACTGCTGCAGTGAAGCTGGACTCCTCTTTTTCCTCTCTTTCTCTCGGACTCCTCATTTTCCTAAAATCTATGTGGTGTAAATCCCCCCGCCTGCCGAATGGCCCCAGCTTGCGTGGCTACTCACTCCCAATCGTCCATCATAATCTGAAGATCACGTCTTCATTCATACTCCAACTTAGCCCGTAGTAGAACTTACTTTAGCACATGTCTACCCTCAAAATCCCTATAGGCTTATGCAAAGGCAATTTATTGCGAACGCATTGAGCCACTTACTATGTCACAGAGCACGGAATATTACTGCACTAACAATCTTAGACTGATGACAGTTACTGTACTCCACCACAGATTACTATTGCAACTCATTTCATGTAGTATTACCAATGTGTTGGCTTTGCTTAATGCAATTCACTCAAGTCTGTCTCCCTGCATGTTAAAAACATATAACTTATGTGGTTGTCCAGAACTGACAATCTAATCAATATTCTCACATTTGGGATTTCCAATACACGCTGTGAAGCTCACAGCTTGTCCACCATTGGTTCACAAAGTGAGGGATCCCAATGGAGGGTATGCGCAATTGCGTTGATCAGCCACAGTGTCACATGACCAAAGTATAAGTACTATTCCAGTTGTTCTCAACCTTTTCTCTTTCGTGCCAATATGTACTGTATGTACACTACAGTATGTGTAGAGTCAGCTGGGGAATTAAGGCTACTGCAGGGCTGTCAACCTTGACAAATTTCTATGAATACACCTGGCACATATGCGTCCCACACTTGCGCGCACACACGCTTTGCCGGGGCCCTGGGCACGGCATTTTTTGTGACAGGATGCTATGCATGATCATGGCCGCGGGAACTATTTTACAGTAGCAGGGGCTGAGCATGGAAGCGGGGGTGCGCAAAAATGTGCGTGCATGCGTTTCATCACGCGCATTTTCGCGTGTTAAAGTGCCCTTTAATTTCCCTCTCCACACACAAGTTATATGAACAAATTGACAGACAAGATGCCTATACTGTGAAACAGCATATTAATTAGGCCTGGCCTACATAAATCACTTGTTTTGAACATATAGGCTGAATGAATAGGCCTACAGAATCCTCACGCAGGATATATAATCACAACAAACGCCCGACAGCAACACAAACTCAAACAACTGACAGTTCCAAACCCATCATAAAAGGGCATATGCCTATTTAGTCCACATGAGATTTAGCAAGGCACAAAAAATATAAAGGCTAAACAGAGGAGCTGAGGTCTAGTAGGAGGTATATTTTTATAAGTCCCAACAGCAACGAGTTGACAGCGCAGCGCGCTTGGGTTCGGCGACCCGTGTGTTCACATCATCATCACACAGCCCTCCCCGTCAGTATATACGAACAGAACATAATACATAATATCTCACATTAACTTTCAGCAGCAGGCAGCAGTTCAGTTGGCACGGCGGCCATGTGCATGATACAGAACATTCCACACAATAAATGTAGTACATTGCACTAATGCAGAATTATTGTTGTGTTTTACGGTTAAGATTTATAAATCTCTGTGTCTCTGGTCCCAGCTGCATCTGCATCTTAGACATATGATGAGGCTAAAGCCATATGAACTCCCCAGAAATAAAATTGTTAGGTAATTCGACCAAGCATCATTTCACTAATATGCACCACAAAGCTGGGACAATATTCCATACCATTAGGAAACCAAACTATAACTATAGCTATAGCTAAACTCAAGTTTAAAACATTATATAGCATTGCTTTTACTCACACTTATATTGGTTAAGTATTTCTTGCCTGGGCTTTAAAATTAGCTGTACAGTACTTACAGTATGTGTGAAAGATGCTATACAACAGAGCACCTACTTGCTCAGACTTGCTCAAACAGAGTTAATAGTCCACCAATAAATTTAAGTGTGAATGTCAAAATACACTTCAGTGACTATAAAAGTAATGAACATACTCATGAACATGAACTCATTCTAGTCTCACTCTTGAACAGGGCTCAATGCTTAGGATTTTTCCAAGTAGGCTACTATTTTACAATATCAATATATTCACATAGCCAGGTCGACTGAAAGCCGACCATCAATTATGCAAATGAGCCCGGGCCGTCGCGGGTATTGTTTCGGTCGGGTATTGCAACTCTATACAATAGCCCATATTGTTATACTAATGACAATGTGAAAGGGTCCCCCAAATCTTAAGGCCGACTCTGCTTGTAGCAGGCGAATTGTAGCCTAATAGAAATGACAATGATCCGACGGCAAATCAGCCAATGATGGTAAGAATACACAGTGTTGTGCGTCCGAGCGCGCACGTGCATCGTGCGTTATTTATGATTAATCACGGGATAGCGGCACACGGGCGTGAGGCAAAAGGTTGCTGCGCAGACAGTATATGATTCAAATACACGCACAGCGCAGGAAGGTTATAACAACCAACATCAACAGCTTTAGTAGCTCATTCAACGTGTTGGAGAGAAGCGCAGCGTGTTGGCTGTCTGCTCTGATGCTGTGTGCTGCTGACAGAGCAGAGGGAGGGGCGGGGCGGTGAGCAAGGAGAACAGATCTCCAAGCTAAGGATGCCTCGAGCCTCAACACGTTGATAGCTTGTAGATCTGCTCTATTTTAGCGAACAACACCGCCGTACTATAGTAATGTAAATTTCGGTATAACTCATAGAATGTGCACTTGTCATGTCTCTATCACAGCTGAATGGCCAAATGCTCTATTCGCACCGGTGCTATGAACTTTTTAATCACAAATGCGAGCCTGTCGAGCCCTGCTCTGAGCGAAATAGAACGCAAGAAAAGTGGCGTTCACTCACGCCAGAAATGAACGAGTTCACATCGCCGTTCTTCAAGCAGATAGAGGGTCCGTTCCGTTCAAGTTCCTTAAAAATACGGGTACAACTCTGCCTCTCAATGCGCTGAACGAGGCGACATCAATGTGACTTTTATTAGGCTTTTTTTTTCGCCGCCTCGTCCTGATCGCGCAGCAGCCCAGCCTTTCGAAACCCGTTCGTGATCGTGGATGGATGTTTTGACACTTTTCCACGCAGTCAGGACCCACTGCCAGACTTCAGAAAAAGTTGCTTTCCGCATGCGACCAGTTTTGGTGAAAGATTTCTCGCCGCTAGTCATCCAAGCCTGTTTTCAAAGTGGCGAAGTGCCACTTACCAGGGGCTGCAGGTGCTTCGTTGTGCCCCCAGGAATCACGGCTGATATACAGTAGCTTACCACAGCACAATATCCATGAATCCTCACACCAAAATTACAAACCGAAATTGTGGGTTCAGTTCAAGACACTTTTTCCCGACGGTTGAAATGGCAATACGACCGCGAAAATGGCCTTTTTCACACTGCACAGGTTCCCGTTCACGGTTCTGTTACTCATGCTACGAAAATGATGCCATCATGCATTGAAACGTCTTCAAATCATGAATTTTGCCGCAACAGAAGGAGAACAGGTTGAAAACTGTATTTAACTTACAAAGTGACACATTACTTTACCTGTCACGGAGTTCAAGAGGGTTGTACGTTCGGAGTCAAGAATTGTTTGCAGAGTTCGTGCTCCTCGCGCCTCGCGCCTGTATGCAATTCTCAATTCTCCGATTGCATCAGAAACATGGAGTATAGACAGAGTTACGACAACTCCGTCCACTTCATGGGGCCAGTCCAATGGCGGCTCTTCTACTTATTGAATAGACAATGGGGACAACCTGAGCTTCAATATTCTTAAATCCCTTTATTTTAGATACATAAACATAAAACTAGGCTACGGAGTCTTTAGTAGTTACTCTACAAGAGGCGACTTTAAAACAGTTGTCGCACGTATGCCCTATAATAGCTGTTATTTGCGCTACCCTCATTGAAATTCCAGTTTGTATGAACAGCAGCTCGTGCGCTCACTTTCGGACCCCTCAATGTCGCAACACTTCTACTAGATGGTTGTGGACCGTCAGTACAGTGTGTGTGTGTTCTCCCAAAGGCTCACTTGTGTAACCCAATGTGCGTTAGCCCACTCATCTTGTGAAGTCCGTTTGGCTCCACCCCTAGGTGTGTGTAGAACACACAGATTCTGCAGTAGCATGGTCGATCCTCCAGGGGGGTCCGCGAGCACAAACACACACACACACACACACTCGAATCTAAGAAAAATCGCACTTATAAATTCCGACCTAAAAATCACACCATAGCACCATGTGGGCATAATAACTTGATTTAAACAAAAAAAACTTGTGGCGTCCAGTTTTTGGATTTCACAAGTCAAACGGACTTCACAAGATGAGTGGGCTAACGCACATTGGGTTACACAAGTGAGCCTTTGGGAGAACACACCACACACACACACACACACACACACACACACACACACACACACACACACACACACACAGGAAACCCAGGAAGCCGGTGCAAACAGATGTATCGTCCGCAGAGGGCAGGAGAGATCACAGACAGGAAGACAGACAATAAATCTGGCCCATAAATTAATTCCTTGCGGCGTATTGACTATATGGTAGTCTTAAGCAAACCCGATCGATCACTTTTCCAACAACAACCCCCCCGGTATAAACTGTACGCATTTATTGCACACAAAAGCAAAGGATATAGCCTACAGCTTGCACTTTCAGAAAAACATAAATAAAATCAGCAATTCTCAGCCATTTTTATTTCAAAGGATGCGATTGCATTCATCTCTCTCTCTAGTCCAGTGGTTTTCAACCTTTTTGATACCAGGGCCTCACTATTCATTCAGCATTTGAGGCACGGACCACCATTTGAGGACATTTTAGCTCCGCATTTTTAACCCCTAAAACTAAAGATTTCTTGTGCTTTCGTTCACAATTCGAGACTGGATTTGGGAAACAAAACAGTCAAACCTACAGATCAAAATGACTGTTAATCAACAGTCCATCATTTAGCCTGGGGACCACCCAGCTCTCAAGGACCACTGTTGGTCCCCAGACTACCGGTTGAAAAACACTGCTGTAGTCTATAGCAAACTGTAGAGAAAGATTCCGAGAATGTAGCAATGTGACATTTTGAATGAACTGAGTCACATGAGCGGCTGTTTGAAATGAACGATTGGACGCGAACCGTTCCTTTTTGTCAGACTGAACAGATTGCATTGCGGATTTACGCACATTTTATGAAAGGGCTACCTATAGCAAATAACAGTTCTGCAAACTGTTAATAAATATTGCACTCAATAAATCAGACCACACAAAATCTCACTGTCAGAGCAACGTGGAATTTCAGTTAATTTTGTGCAAATTTAGCCAACAGCACATTCAGACTCTTCATATACTAGAGCGTGTCTGAATTAAACATCAGAGCTGAATATAAACATGAAATAAATGCTAGGTGTAACCTTAGAGGCCACAGAAGTGAACCATTCAAGCCCGTTTTGTCAACTTAAGACAATACTCTATAAGCCATATCTTCGAAACCGGTGGGCCAAACTGGACAACCAATATGTCAGTTTGAAGCGATGCTATCCTGCTTTGATCCCCCATTGACTCAACCCTGGTTGCGAACGGTCACAACGGTCACCTTTGGCCCACAGTAAGCTACACTCTGAGTTATAGACGTGTAATTTGATTCCTAACTATCAATCATTCAGTCTTCGGGACCCCCTGGAACTCACTCAAGGAGTCTATAGACCCCATGTGTTGAAAGTCCCTGGCTTTACCTAAGGATTGTACACAACAAAGCAACTCGTTGCAACAGACAGGCTACTTGCAGTCATCCAACAGCGAATGTGCCGTGTGTGTGTGTGTGTGTGTGTGTGTGTGTGTGTGTGTGTGTGTGTGTGTGTGTGTGTGTGTGTGTGTACACCCCCCCCCCCCCCCCCCCCCCCCAGGGGGGCAGGAGAAAAAATGGTATGGGAAAAAAAGGGGAAAAAAAGACTAAAGTGTTAGTCAAGTAAGCATCAATAATAACATCAGTTGTTGAAGTTGCAACAGACACGCAGCATGCATAAAGCTAAAGGTCTGACTCAGAGAGTTCTCCGTTTTCAATGATGAAATGCTGTTCCTGTTGGTTTAGTGGTGAGACAATTGTACTTAGTTAGTAGCCGTAGTAGTAGTAGTGTTTCAAATCATGTTAAAAATATAAGCCCTTTAATTTGAAATATTTTGCATGCCATCTTGTTTGGTGGGGCAGTCTGGGCATTTAGGGGGGCATTGCCCCCCACCCCATGCCCGTGCCTAGATCCGCCCCTGCTTTGTCATGGTGTGCCGAATCAGCCCAAGTCCTGGAAGTGGCTGAAAGTGCAACTTCCAGCCTCTGCCTCAGCCAATTGATTACCATGGGGCAGCCCGCACACCTGCAATTGCTTGAGCCAGTCCACACAAAATCTGCGCTGTTCACTTCCAAATAATTTCACTTTTTCAGTTTGGCACAGATGTAGGCTACTAACGAAGTATAATCACTCTCGCTTCTGCACCGCGAAACATGCAAACACACACGGACACGCGCACAGAGAGAGAGAGAGAGAGAGAGAGAGAGAGAGAGAGAGAGAGAGAGAGAGAGAGAGAGAGAGAGAGAGAGAGAGAGAGAGACTATCGCCTACCTTTGGGCTGAGCTGCTTGCTTGCTTGACCAGAGAAACAGCAAAAGTAAAAACTATAAATACACAAGTGTGTCCTTGTTCGAAATTGCTTTAGACATGCAATGCATTTAGTATATTTCTAGCAGGCACTTGCATAACAGCCAGCCAGAAGTTAAAAGAAGTCTCTACAACCATCGCATGGCATATCAGCAGGGCAATCAGCAGTATTAACTACAGCTGTGCAGCCTCCCTGAAAGGAAACTTACATGGACAGCTGTGACCTGTTACTTAATTACGTACCACGACACCAGTAGGCAGTATAGCCTAATATAAATCAATTTTAAGTTCATTAAAGGGGAACTCCACCCATTTTCAATATTCTACTATGTCATTAAAGCATTGGTAAGTGGTTTGAAATTCATTGTGTAGTACCAGCCTGGTGCACTAAGGGCGCCCAAGAGTAGTTACACTATATGAACCTGCTGCTCGATCCTGATTGGAGGAGAAATCACCCTCCAAGCTGGGGAACTTTTATTAGCTCCTCTGCTACTCATATGGTCTGTGCACCTTATAATAGAGCACTTTAACAGATTTTTTTTTTTTTTTTTTTTTGGGGGGGGGGGGGGTGATATCTGACAAAAGTGAAATCACTTACCCTACCTTTAATATACCTTAGAGATGTTGGGTGGACATAAAAAAAAAAAAGTTCTCCCAAATTTTGTATTTCCTAAAAATGTAGGTCTGAAAAAAATCATGAACATGGTGAAATGATTTTTTTTCTTTCATACCCCTTTTTCTTGAGAGGGTACAAATGGAACCAAATGGACCGCTATAGGGTCCATTTGGTTCACATTTGTATCCTCAAAAATTTTGAAAATGGGTGGAATTCTCCTTTAACTACAGCTGTGCAGCTTCCCTGAAAGGCAACTTACATGGACAGCTGTGACCTGTTACTTAGTTACGTACCACGGCACCAGTAGGCTGTATAGCCTAATATTATAAATCAATTGTAAGTTCATTAAGAATATTTTCTGTTGTATCTGTGAGCTGGGCTCAAAGTAGAGAATAATGCTCAGGTCTGTGGTATATGACTGTTGAGAATTTCCCAGGCCAACAGGATGGCAGCCCCTCAATAACAACAACAATAATCACCCAATCATTCAATCAGCCGCAGGTGACTGCCATCAGCACCTCAGCCCGTCAACCCACCTGTGCACTTTAACATGGACTCCCACACACACACACACTCACACACAGACACAGAGAGACACAGTCTACTCTCCTCTTCTCCAAGACCCATGCGTGACCTGACAAATAACCATGGCAATGGAGACTGAAAAATAAACACACGATTAAGCAAGAAGAAGTTTGTTCAATGTCCTCTCCTTGATCAGAGAACTTTGGGTGGCCAGTGCCAACTTAATAACCAGCAATAGACTTTTCTTCATGGTCCTTCGAGCAGATATGCTGGCTGCCTAAAGAGACATTGAGATACAAACATACATCATACATACTACAAACAACAAACAAACATGCAACAAGAGGAGGGGGATGAAAGCCGCGGACCGGGGCCCACCAGGAGTTACCCCAGCAGAGAGAGACACAAGCCCCAAAGATATGGAGTTCTACAGCCCCCCTCCACCAAGCTAACACAAAAGGCCATGGATAAGGAGTCCCTGGCCAATATGGCCGAAGCCCTCAAAAGGGCAGAAGTGGAGGAACAACAGCAAATGGAGATCATGAGAAACAAAATGGAGGATCTCAGCAGGAAAGGGAAGGAGAGAACCAGGATGCTAGCACATATTAGCACCTTGCTCATGAGTCAAATGAAATGGAGGAGCCAGAGGACCACCATCTTGGAGCAGTGGGGGGAGCACCTCCCCCCCCTAATTCCCTGGAGCAAGGAGGAGCACCTCCCCTGATCACAACCAGGAAATGGCCAAGGAGGAGGAACCTGTGGAGGTAATCATACACTCAAATGTATATCTGGAATCACTCAGCCACCAGAAAAATATAACAAAGCCTGTTGAGGGGGTGGGGTGGAGCCACCAGGAGGAGCTCTGCTACCCCTGGAGGACCGATACAGGCTCACTGGCCGGCAGGATAATATACCCCAGCATGTGGGAACCTCCACACCAGAGGAACTGGTGGTTAAACCCAAGCTGGTGAGGATCCAACATATACTTGAGGACAATAGTGCAGAGGAGCACTTCACCAATTTCCAGCTCCACAATCTCCCTCCGAGTACCCTAAAGAAGAGCCGACCAGCTACTCCCAGGTCCAACTCTTAGCCCTTCCCTCATTGGTGTCCTGCTTCGCTTCCGCCAATATCCAGTGGCAGTCAGCGGTGATATCAAGGGCATGTTCCACCAGGTCCGGCTGCTACCGAGTGACACCGAGATCGAAAAGTGGTATATGGTATGCCGCTAGTGCCTCACCGGCATATGCCGGTGGCCCAGCGGCATATGCCGGTGGCATATGCCGGTGGCCCAGCGGCATATGCCGGTGGCATATGCCGGTGGCCCAGCGGCATATGCCGGTGGCATATGCCGGTGGCCCAGCGGCATATGCCGGTGGCATATGCCGGTGGCCCAGCGGCATATGCCGGTGGCATATGCCGGTGGCTCAGCGGCATATGCCGGTGGCCTAGCGGCATATGCCTAACCCTAACCTAACCCTAACCTAAACCTAACCCTAACCCTAACCCTAACCTAACCCTAACCCTAACCCTAAAACGAGCGGCATTTGCCGTTGGGAAATGGTATGTACCGGTGGAACACGAGCGGCATACCACTCTAGAACCGGCATATGCCGCTGAGCCACCGGCATATGCCGCTGAGCCACCGGCATATGCCACCGGCATATGCCGCTGGGCCACCGGCATATGCCACCGGCATATGCCGCTGGGCCACCGGCATATGCCACCGGCATATGCCACCGGCATATGCCGCTGGGCCACCGGCATATGCCACCGGCATATGCCGCTGAGCCACCGGCATATGCCGCTGGGCCACCGGCATATGCCGCTGAGGCACTAGCGGCATACCATATACCACTTTTCGATCTCGGTGCTACTGGTGCTACCGGAGGACCGACCCCTGCTTAGATTTCTCTGGCGGAACATGAACCGGAAGGTGGAACCTGATGTATATGAATGGCAAGTACTGCCCTTTGGCACCACAAGCAGCCCCTGTTGCGCCACATTTGCCCTTCAGAAACATGTCCGGGATCACTGCAAAGGCCAGGAGGACATCAAGCTGACCGTAGAGAACCACTTCTACGTGGACAACTGTCTGACTAGCTGCCTCAGCATCCCAGAAGCAAAATGCCTGGTGGATCGGACCTGTAAACTTCTGGCCTCCGGTGGCTTCCAGGTTCGACAGTGGGCCAGCAATCATCCAGAGGTAGTAGAGCACTTGCCTCCCGAAGCCCAAGCACAGAGCTTAGAGCTCTGGCTCTCACAGAATCGGGTTGAACCTGTTGAATCCACTCTGGGCCTGAAGTGGAAATGCATCCCTGATGTCCTGTGCTACCAGCACAAACCCCTGGAACCGTCCACTCTAACAATGAGGAGGATTTATCAAGTGCTTGCGCAGCAGTATGACCCCCTAGGGTTCCTTATACCCTACCTCACCAGAGCCAAAGTCCTTGTCCAGCAGCTATGGTCAAAGAAAAGAGACTGGGATGACCCTGATTTGCCTGAGGACATTCGGGCTGCCTGGGGGGCCTGGGAGGCGGAGCTGCCTGATCTCGAGTCCATCTCCATCCCTCGGTGTTATACCCCAGCTGACCGGCCCGCTGTCCTTCCTCAAGACCTCCATGTGTTTTGTGACGCCTCGGAACGGGCCTATGGGGCAGTGGCATATCTACTGGATGAGTACGATGGCAAGCGTCATACCAGCTTCGTCATGGCCAGATCCCGGGTTGCCCTAAGAGACAACTATCCATGCCCCGTCTGGAGCTATGTGGTGCTTTGGCTGGGGCCCAGCTAGCTCATCTCCTGCAAAAAGAGCTCAATATCACTCTCCGTCATACAACTTTGTGGACAGATTCCACCACTGTTCTGGAGTGGCTGCAGTCCGAATCCTGCCGTTTCAAAGTGTTCGTTGGCGTTCGGGTAACTGAAATCCAAGAGCTCACAGATCTCCATTCCTGGCGTTATGTGGACTCTCACAACAACCCTGCAGATGATATTACGAGAGGAAAAACCCTTGCTGACCTATCCCGGCCAGGCCGGTGGAAAGACGGGCCTGCCTTCCTCAAGGAACCTCCTGACAGCTGGCCTGTTCGGCCTGTCAGCTCCGTCCAACCAGATCCCTCAGAGCTCAAAGGCCTCACATTCTGCAGCTTGACCACCGTCCAAACTCCAGGACAGCTGCCCTCTCACACCGCTAAACACACCTCATGGAAGGATTTGGTACAACTTACCTATGATGAGCTCCACAGCCAAACATCTGGCAGTTCACCAACCCCCACTTACAAGGATGCTGAGCTCCACCTCCTCAAACAAAGTCAATCTGAGAGTTTCCCCCTGGAGCACAAAGCCCTGCACGCCAACAACGCTCTTCCTCTTAACAGCAGGCTCAGTGCTCTCGCCCCCGAACTTGATGGGCACACAGGCCTCATAAGGGTTGGCGGAAGACTACGTAACATGCAAAGCCCCCTCCAGATTACGTTGCATCCTGCTGTGCTAGATCCCCTACATCCCATCACCAAACTACTCATCAAGGACTTTGACGAGCGGCTGCTCCACTCCGGTCCAGAGCGTGTCTTCGCTGAACTCCGTAGGCACTACTGGATCCTCCGTGGCCGCCAGGCAGTGAGACGCCATCAGTCCTCATGCCCGGACTGCCAACGTTGGCGCGCCAAACCTAAAGTCCCCCTGATGGCTGACCTACCACCTGCTCGCCTCAGGCTATTGAGCCCTCCATTCCACTCCACAGGGGTCGACTGTTTTGGGCCCTTCATGATCAAAATCGGCCGGCGCACAGAGAAACGATGGGGTGTAATATTCAAATGTATGACGACCCGGGCAGTGCACCTCGAACTCCTTAACTCCCTGGATACAGATGCCTTCCTCCTCGCCCTCAGGAGGTTCATCTCTCGCAGAGGCAAACCTATTGAGCTACATTCTGACAGGGGCACTAACTTCCGTGGTGCGGACCGAGAGCTCCAGGAAGCATTCCAGGCCATGGAGCCAGAACTTCAGAAAAAGCTCTGTGCCTACCAGCTCACGTTCAAGTTTAATCCTCCTAATTCTCCCCACTTTGGAGGCCTCTGGGAGAGGGAGATACGCTCCGTCAAAGCTGCACTTCAGGTTGCGATCGGGCAACAGTCTATATCCGAGGACGTCCTTAACACAGTGCTAACCGAAGTCGAAGGAATCCTCAATTCTAAACCCCTGGGATACACCTCCTCTGATGTGGCCAGCCTCGACCCTGTGACTCCCAACATGCTCCTCATGGGGCGGCGTGACTCCACCCTACCTCAAGTCACCTACGCTCCTGAGTCCATGGGGCGGCGCCGTTGGCGCCAGAGTCAAATCTTGGCGGATCAGTTTTGGACGCAGTTCATACGTGACTACCTGCCCACTCTACAGTCTCGGAACAAATGGCATACTGCAACCGACAACCTTAAAGAGGACAACATAGTCCTAGTGATGGATCCCCAAATGCCTCGGGCACAATGGCCCATTGGGAAAGTCACAAAGGTCCATCCCAGCCCGGACGGACGGGTCAGATCGGCGGACGTCATCATTCAGGACCGGACCTACACCCGTCCAGTAGCACGCCTCATCTCACTACCCCCGCTGCCACCTTGAGCGCCTCTGAAATTCCCGGATAGTCACAGCAGCTGGGCTGCTGTGGGGGCGGCTGTTGAGAATTTCCCAGGCCAACAGGATGGCAGCCCCTCAATAACAACAACAATAATCACCCAATCATTCAATCAGCCACAGGTGACTGCCATCAGCACCTCAGCCCGTCAACCCACCTGTGCACTTTAACATGGACTCCCACACACACACACTCACACACAGACACAGAGAGACACAGTCTACTCTCCTCTTCTCCAAGACCCATGCGTGACCTGACAAATAACCATGGCAATGGAGACTGAAAAATAAACACACGATTAAGCAAGAAGAACTTTGTTCAATGTCCTCTCCTTGATCAGAGAACTTTGGGTGGCCAGTGCCAACTTAATAACCAGCAATAGACTTTTCTTCAATGACAATGACCATGTAAAAAAAAAGTTTGTACTTTTTACTGGGAACGTTGTAACCGTACCGTCATAGAAAATCTCATACCATGGCATCTCTAGTGACTAGCCTAATTTGTTTGCAGTGAGACTTTAAATCCAGGCTGAGTGCTTTTTTTTCTCCTTTCTTTTTTACATTTACAACGTTTGCATTTCAGGAACACCAAGTGCCTGGTGGTGGTGTTTAAATAAGCACCTGCACAGCCAGAGTGAAAGCAGTGTCCTCACAACAAACACAACCGTTACAGAGACAGGTTATTGCACAACCAACTGTGATGCTTCTGTTTTAGTACTAAACAAGTTTGGATGCTGTTGAAATGAATGATCCTCAGTATCACAGCAGCAAAAGAACAATGACTAGTGCTACTGCCTTAAAAGGATCCCTGGCTAACAAGATAAATATGGCTTAAGACATTATACTTACAAATAAAAACACCATCAGTATCTTAGTTCTTCCATAAATATATAGAATCTTTCACTCAACAGGGAGTACTCCTGTCGCCGTTTGATGATGTCACACGAGCATGTGTCCTTTAGGGCTGAACCACACAGGCTCATGTGACATCATCAGCCTGCGACAGGAGCAGTCCCTATTGAGTGAAATATTCTCTATTTATGAATGAAATGAAAGCATTGGAGGTGTTTTATCTGCATTTTTAGCTATAGAATGCAGGTATAGTGTTATAAAGCATATTTGTCTAGTTAGGCAGGGATCCTTTTAAGGGATAAACTACACTTTTTGCACACACACAAAAAAACATGTTAAATTCCACCCATTTTCATTTTTTTCCTGAGAGTGTACAAACTTGATTATGCCAAGTCTAATGACTCTACTATAAAAAAATATATATATATTGGCACGTTGTAATGTTCCAAAAGGTTTTTCAAAATAGTAAATAAAAAGGGTAAGAAGTTCGGGATAAGGGGTTTAGGGCTCCATTTTCGCCACCGCTAAACCCCTTAAATTATTTGCTCTTATTTTGAAAATCATTTCGGAATAGTTCAACATGACAATCTATTGACACCTTGTGAGCTTGCAGACTGGCGATTTTAACTATTGAAAAATAGTTTTTTTTTTTTTTAAATAGTTTAAAAAGGCCTCCAACAAGTACGTTTTTGATCACATTTTCTTTCCAATGTTTCTACTCATCACACATCTAAAATAGCTGTATAGTTTCGACTTTGGTTATTTTGTAAAATACTCTCCAATCCAAACCTGCTTTCTTGCCCTGTATTGAGCGTCATAACTCCTACGTACAGTATGGTAATGATCATTCTCCTAGCGTATGACAAGCATTGATGACTGTGTCACACCAGGCTTATATTTATCACATGCCGTTTTCATCTCGGAGGAATTCAGAGCATGTTGACTCTGCACCATACTCATGGCAGAGGGTGAGGGGGCTGACAGATGGTGTTGTTGGGGAGGAGGTGGCGTCAGGGGCGGATCTAGGCATGGGGGGGGGGGCAATGTTTATTTGCGCTTTAACATGGATTTTACAATATAAATTGTGGTTAGAAATGCCAAAACTGGGCTTTGCATCTAGACCAGGGGTTTTCAACAGGTGGTCCGGGGACCACAAGTGGTCCTTGAGATGCTTCCAGGTGGTCCCCAGGCTAAATGATGGGAAGTTGGTTAACCAGATGTAACTCTTGAGAATGTAAAAATGACACCAAATGGACCCTTGCGGGTCCATTTGGTGTCATTTTCACACTCCCAAGAGTTAAAATATTCATCTACTGACTTTGTACCACTTAGTTTACACTGTTTTGTTGGCAAAAATACAGCCTGGAATTGTGGACAAAACCAAAAGAATTCTTTAATTGTAGGTCTTAGGTGAAAATGTAATCAAACGGTGGTCCGTGGCTCAAATGCTGAATAAATGGTGGTCCCCGGAGTCAAAAAGGTTGAAAACCCCTGATCTAGACTAATCAATGCTTTCCACCTAAAGATTTGCTTTAGCAATGTAAATGAAATAAGAACAGAAGAAAAAAATGCACTATATACGTCTCAGTTGATAAAGGTACAGTATATTCAGAGATTTCACACAATTTAAAGGTCACTTTTTATATGTTTTTTGTGTGATAAAATCCACCCTATATGTGGTGACCATATAAGCCGGAGTTGCTCCCTGTCCCCCAGTGAGCCCTTTGGGGTCAAAAAGTTGCGTGTGCATGTGCATATCTTGTTACCATTTTCCCCCGTTCCTCCAAATGACCCAAATCACCGGAAACTCCTTTAAAATGAACACATTTTCGAATGAACCGTAACCTGTGCCAGGGAATGGTATAAGGGTGCGGCCACACCCATACCATTTTCAGTAGTGTTTCAAACACTTTTAAATATAAGCACTGAAATATCTTGGGTTGTTTTGCATGCCATCATGTTTGGTGGGGCAGGCTGGACATTTAGGGGGGCATTGCCCCCCCCCCCCCCCCCCCCATGCCCATGCCGCCCCTGACCTGTGCTGCTGTCGTCTCACTGTGTGTGGGAGATCTGGCTTGTTGAGATGTTCAGATGCGGTGCAGGGATGATTCATACCTTGGACAATTACAAATCATTAAAACGGGAATTCCACCCATTTTCATTTTACTCATTAAAATACAGTTGTACCTTAGAGATGTTGTGAGGACATGATAAAAAGGTTCCCCCATTCTGTGTTTCCTACTAATGGATGTCTGAAAAGAAATCATTAACATGGTGAAACACAGCTTGATGATGTCATCGAGTTGTGTTTCAACATGTTAATGATTTTGCTTTTAGGACTTTATTTTTTCCTGAATATACAAATAAAACCAAATGGACCTGTTCGGGTTCGTTTGGCTTTCAAAAATAATCTTGAAAGAGCAAGGTGGTTAAATTTATTACATTGTTACATGTAGATTAGTAGCTTATAACCCATGATAGATGGGTATAGTGTGAGGTGCAGAACAATTTTATTTCTCTCTGTAATTTTAATCTGGTTTTTATTCCGGTAAAGAACTGAGAACATCGGCACTGAAATGGATTTTCCTCACAATATGAATCAATGTGGCATTTGAACATTTTGAATCCAGATAAAAGGCCATTCGCTAATATTGGGCAATATTACTTAGGAAAGTAATATCTAAAAACTACTGCTACTAACTAACCAAATGGACCCTGGCGGGTCCATTTGGTTCCATTTGTACACTCTCAGAAAAAAGGTCCCAAAAGAAAAATCATTAACATGGTGAAACACAACCTTTTGTTAGAAATGGAGTTTCCGGAAAAAAAAACTAAGTAGTAAACTGTAGTAAACTGTTGAAAATGGGTGGTTCAGATAGAAAGCTCCACCTTTGATAACTGCTGGGCTTTTTTGGCATGGCCAACAAGTGCTACTTTAACTGGCAACTGTCAGACAGCGCAACGCGTTTTGGGTGCTGTCAGTGACTGAAATGTTTATATTTTTTGGTGCGGATCACCCCAGTGTGTGTATGTAATAATGCTACAGCCAGAGAGCCACTCGGGCTGTGTTCTAGAGCCGCACGTTGCTGACCCCCGGCCTAGGCCTATGGGTCATGTGTGCATAGGCCTAGGTCAGGTGTGCAGAATGCTGCGGTGGATTAGGATCTATATTAACCAAACTAACTAATCCACTGTTATTTGTTGATCTGTTTTATTTTCACACCATGCAACAGCAAGCTCAAAACTAATTAAAGAGGCATGTTTTGGCAGAGTAACATATTACTTATTACACATTTTGGCAGAGTAATATCTTTACTTGTTTAATTTTGCTGGGAAAAGTAATAATATTACAGTAATATGTAATTAGTTACTGCCCAACACTGTTGATGTGATCGACTATATTCAGGTGCTTCAGGATTTCACCAAAGACCAGCCATTGCTTTTGTGATCTGGAATGACAGTGCCAACATTGAACCAGGAGAGGGCGCCAAAGAGAGCTCTACGGCGTGTTCTTTCATGTCATTGTATAGCAGTGAGTGACATTGGCGGGTCTTAATCCTTGAGATATATTATTCATTAACAGTTACACCACCAGCATAATATGGGAATGAACAAGGACACGTGCACGTTGGACTTCGGCCACACAAAATGACAAAACATTGACAAGGTAGAGTAGTCGTGAGGCAATTAACAGACAGATATGATCCATCTAGTTTTATGAAGCTTGCACAGAAAATAATTTCAACCACCACTGCCACATAGGCTACCTGTAAAACACAGTGAGGCGACGATAAACCCAATTGTAGTTTAAGTTTAAGCAAACATTCAAACAAAGGCCTTACGGGTCCATTTGGTTTCATTTTTACTCTAAACGTTAAAATATTCATCATCTGAATTATAGCCCAAATCTACACAAGTAGGTCTAGGTTTGCCTGTTATGTTTCCGAAATCTAGAATTGTAGATAAAAAAACAGAAGAAAACTTTGGGTTTTGTTGTCTGTGGGGCTAAAATGTCAGCAAATGGTGCACCTGTGGCTCAAATGCTGAATAAATAGTGGGCCCTGGTATCAAAAAGGTTGAAAATCACTGGACTACACGACCTGTTCCCATGATAGCCTACATAGGGCTTTTTTTTTTAAGAAACATGCATTGATTTTCCTTACATCCCTCCGTTTGTCTAAGCATGTTGACTTTGTGGTTGACTCTTGTTACTGTGTAACTTTAACAAGCGTTGATGACAGAGTGAGCCTTGGTATAGACACCTATGCACAGCATCTTTACATATAGGCCAACTACTGCAACCGGGAACTTTTTTTTTTAAATCAGCTGCAGTTCTTGTTTTTTTTTTTTTTTTTTCCCCCTTTTTGCTGTTAGTTTAGAGTCTCTTGTTGAATGTAAACACAATTTTGATGAACCACATGACCTCTTTAGCCTCATGGCCATTTTTTAGAAATTCCGCCTGATATTCCATCCCAAACTAAATCATTTAGAACTCCACAACTACAGGACCCAGAGGTGCAAACGGTTTTCAACCTTTTTGATACCAGGGTCCACTATTTATTCGGCATTTGAGCCACGGACCACCATTTGAGGACATTTTAGCCCCACAGACCCCAAAACTAAAGATTTCTTTTGCCTGTGTGCACAATATGGACTTGGGAAACAAAACAGGCAAACAATCAGCAATCAGGAATATTGCATTTTTTCTGAAGTCTCCTGAACTTGAACAGAGATTTTGCAGTTGAACAAATTTGCGACGTTGCCTCTGCACTGCATCTGTACTTGCTAATAAGTGCTGGTTTGCACCGCAAAAATAGCACCTATGCAAGATAACAACGTGTCGCAGTGTGATGCGTTGTGAGTGAGCTTGTAGATCTGGATTTTTTTCATCCAAAGTACCCTCTTACAGGATTACAGCCCCAGCCTCTCTAAAACTCTCTGCAATCTGCACATCCCTGTTCTGTTGATAGAGATCCCTATTATTGAACAAACCACCAGTAGAAGATGAAGGATATGGGGTGGAATAAACCGGTAGCTATTTTAAGTAAGGCTGTGGAAAATAATGATTTAATGGCATTAATTACTTTTGTTGATTAATCTCATTGAAATACGCAATCAATGCATGTGCACACTCAACCCACTGAACATTTTCTCATTGAAAAAAAGACAATCAGTAGAGCACGGTACAGATATGTATAGTAAATATATAAATATATAGTCCTGATCTTCAAAGTGCTTTTCTGGGTCTTACACTATAGGGCACCAGGAATGCCACAGTCAGTAATCACACAGCCCCACAGTGATGGGCAAGTTACTGGGAAAATGTAGTAACCTACACTACTTGTTACTCTCGAAAAAATGTAGCTAAGCTACACAACAAGCTATCCCTAGTAAATTGTAGCAAGATACACTACAAGCTACGTACATGACAAAAGTAGCTTGATGTAGCTTGCTACATCAACACTACATATATAAAAATATATATCTCAACGTAATGTACAACTTTCTAAATAATAATCATAATAATAAAATAATATCAATAAATGTGTATTATGTATATTAGAGGGATGTATATTTTAGGTTTTCTACCCATTAAAAATGAGCGGAATTTGAAAATGTGTGCGGGAAAATGTAGTAAGCTACAATCCTTGTTACTCAAAATAAGTAGTGTAGCTTTACTACAAGCTACTCGAAAATGTAGTGTAGCTTCACTACAAGCTATTCCCAGAACAAATGTAGTAAGCTACACTACAAGTTACGGGAAAATGTAGTTAAGCTATGTAGCTTAGCTACTTGTAACAAGCTACTGCCCATCACTGCAGCCCCATATGATGTAATCGCACAAATGACACCTGCTTTTACAGTTTCCGAACTGAGACGAAGAAGGTCCTTTTTGGTAACAGGAAGGGTTGCCTCGTTATTCCTCGCATACCACGACGAATAACGGCCGTCCCGGTGGCGCGGGTCATTTTACCTTTCGGTATAAGCCCTGCCCCAAACTGCTATGGTCCAATCACTGCTAAGCATAACACACGACAGACAAACTTCTCCGCCAATAGTTTTTCTTTAAAAAAAAACAAAGTCACACATTTTCCCACGGCATACAGCAGGCCTTAATTGTTGACGGATTTGGAAGAGATTTTTGAAGGTCCGGTTCCAAAAATGAGCCAGTATTTAATGTGTAATGCTGATCATATTTACGTCAGAAGTGTACGACCAATGGCTGGACACTGGGGGGGGTGGGCGGGGCTTACTCCAAGGTCTATTACTCAGGGAAAATAGCAATACCATTTTCATTTTTCTGAGAGCGTACATTTTTTCTGAGAGCGTACAAATGCAACCAAATGAACCCTAATGGGTTCATTTGGTTCCATCTCTGTTTGTACGCTCTCAGAAAAAAAAGAAGTGTCTAAAGAAATCCATTAACATGGTGAATTTCATCTTGATGATGTCTTCAAGACGTGTCTCACTATGAAGGATTTTCTTCAGACCTCCATTTCTAGGAAACACAGAATGGGGAAACGTTTTCATCGTGCCTGTACCCACTACCCAGCACCTTTAATTAAAAGGTTAGTTCGTTCAAACTCGGCCCGCGGCTTTGTTCAGTTTTAAATTTTGGCCCACTCACACTGTATGTTGTTGAGTTGTTTTTATTTAGCCGTAGAAGCCGTGGAAGAAGATGGCCACGCAGAGGAGAATGATGGCGTTGGCGTTGACCACGTTCCTCCACAGCGGCGTCTCAGACGTGTCGGTCAGCTTCCTCTGCAGCTCAGCCTGCTCCTCCTGGCTGAGTTGGGGAGCGTTGGTCTGGCTCTCCAGGCCGCAGAAACACATCAGCACCTTCTTGCACATGCCTGGCTCCTCGACCGGCTCTGCCAGGTGGAGACACACACATACACAGACACACACACACGGGCAGCTTGAGCATAGACAGTGCGTTGGAATCCCCAATTGGGATATGTTACATCCTCCCCTGGGGCAATGTCCCCCTAAATGTCCTAACTGCCCCACCAAACATGATGGCATGCAACAACCCGAAGATATTTCAAATTAAAGCGCTTATTTGTATGTAAGACCTAAACTACCAAGACTAAGACTATAAAAGGCTAAGACTAGACTAAATCCTTTTTGACATTTCGTCGACGAAGACTAGACTAAAAAAAAAGAATTTCAGAAGACTAAATGGGACTAAAAGACTAAATATGCCTTATTGAAAAGACTAAGACTAAATCAAAATATTCTCAAAAAAACAACACTGCTCGATACTGTAGTTTAATACCTCAATGGCCAAAACGTAAGTAAGGGAAAGCAAACTTCCATGTCCTTTTCTACTGTGTTAAATTCCCCTAGTGGCAGGTGGCGGTATGGCACACAACTAGTTCGTTTCCTGAAAGACGAACGTTTTCAGGTTAACGGTATGAAGTGGTTTTTCTTCCCGACAGGAAGCTGTTTTGCGTACCTTCCATCTCCAATTTGTTCTTGTCAGACGGCTGGTTGTCCAGCCAGTCCTCCTGCTCCAGGTCCTCTCTCTCCTCTGTGCTGTTCCTCAGACTCCAACACAACCGGTACAGCTGCTCAAACAACAACAACAACAACAACACAATGTCAATGACAGCATGGTTTATGATCTGATTTTAGGAGGGAGCCCATTGTTTTCCTGGACTATATGTTGTCCAGGAAGACAGCCCTCCCCTATCACATCCCCAGAGAGCCTTTCCAATGTTGAAGCGGTTGGCCCCTAGTGGTTAGAGTGTGAACTGCACACAGCCCGTGGGTTCATGACTAAGAAACCCTGTGCCTCTGAAGTTTAACATCGGGCACTCGTTCATGTGTGCGTTCATGGAGGAAAAACACTTCTGCATTTGGACACCAAAACCTTCTGGCAGCCTTCCTGGTGCTCCTGCTCTGCAGGGGTGGGACTTATAGACCTGTAACTCTACTGTATAGACCCGTAACTCTATAGGCCTGTAACTCTCGAGGGCGTTAAAATTAAACCAAATGGACCCTTCTGGATTTCCAGTTGAAATGGTTCTAGCCCAAAAGGTAGATCGTGATCTAGAGCACACAGGTCAAGCAGGTAGATCACATGACAGTCTCCTAAAATGTATAGATCTGTAACTCTTGAGAGCGTTAAAAGGGTCCATTTGGTTTCATTTTACCCCTCTCAAGAGTTAAATTATAGCTAAACATCTGAATTACGTAATTTCAAGAGTCCACACAATTAGATCATTGTATAATTGTTATTGAATGACATTGATGCTATTTCTCTTTCCCAATTGTGGACAAAAACGTGAAAGTTATTAGCTTTGGGTGCAAGAGACTAAATTCAACATCACAAACTGTCAACTCAGACCCAAAATACTACTGACGTTTTCAAACGTCAGTAGTAGCATATACAAGAAAACCTTCCAATTCTCCCCCTCCATTTTTCATTTTAAGCGTATTATTGTTAAACACTATAACAGTAAGTAACACCATCACCACTATTTCAAAGCTCAAACTTTCTAGGGAGCCCTGAAATGGACTTTCAGTAATGGAATAATCACATTTTTGATGTGTAGATCTTGTTGAGATTTTGAAAGTAGCTCTCAAGTCAAAAAAAGTGTGGGCACCGCTGATATAGACACTGCAGTATGTGATTTATTTACACTGAGACGGCATGTCAATGAAGTTATACAACTGACAAAAAAAATTGTCTTTGCCACCCCCGGAACCCCTTAAAATCGCCAATGGCATTAAGCGTTCAGCGATGGCGACGTACATGTTTGTCCGGAATGGGCTTGGTCATGAGGGAGATGGCGAGGATGACGATGCAGGAGACGGCGAACAGGATCATGCCGAAGTAGAGGTAGTGGACGCCGCAGATGATGACGGGACAGTCGCTGGGCTCCACGCAGCTCCCCGTCCCGTAGACGAACTCGGCGATCATCCTGGAGAGGCCGATGAGCAGGCCTATCATCAGCCCATAAAACGCTCCCTGTTGAGACAACACAGAAGAAGCCCTGTTTAGTCCACGTTCTTCATTTGTAAAATCAAATTACCGTAATTTCAGGACTATAAGCCGCACCTGACTATAAGCCGCACCAGCTACATTTGGGGCAAAATACTGATTGTTCCTTGTATAAGCCGCACCTGACTATAAGCCGCACCAGGCAACAAGCTTCATGTTAGAGCAGTGGTTTTCAACTTTTTTGATCCCAGCACCCATTATTTATTCAGCATTTGAGCCAGAGACCACGATTTAACATCTTCACCCCACAGACAGGCAAAACATCAAAATGAGACCAAAATGAACATGACTTATTAATTTAGTGGTGCTAATTTAGATGTTGAATATCATAACTCTTGAGAGCGTAAAAATGAAACCAAATGGACCCGCAAGGGTCCATTTGGTTTCATTTTTACACTCTCAAAGAGTTACATCTGGTTAACCAACTTTCCATCATTTAGTCTGTGGATCCCACCTGGAACACTCTCCCCTGTGTTACCTGTAAAAATCCATAGATTGGCCGCACCGTTGTATAAGCCACAAGGTCAAAAGCATGTGAAAAAAGTAGCGGCTTATAGTCCGGAAATTACGGTATACTATACATTATAGTGCTGTTTTAGGGTACTTGAGTTCAACTACGATAATAGTTCAAGTTGTGGTTTCCTTTCACAAAAAAAGCCAGTTGCTCACAGGAGATGAAAAAATGTTGCAAAAAGATTAAAAAAAAAAATAGTTGCTGGTGCTACAAGGATCTAAAGGGAATGGAACAGTGCAAAAACAAGCCCTGATGAAGACTCCTTGAGAGTCGAAACATGTTGGCCTTTTTTACCATTGAATATAGTACCTTGCTTTCGTTTTTTTTTTTTTTTTTTTTTTTTTTTTTTTTTTTTTTTTACTTTTGAGTGCTCGGATCGCCGCCTTGTTTTTTCACTGTTGTGGTTTCCTTTGTTTGAGAGAACTAATTTGATTTAATCTTTCATATCGGTGTACTTCCTGGACTACATTTCCCACAATTCTATGGTTGGTTCCTGTGGACAGGGAGACACCAAGTAGTCCTGGAAGTAGTGTTGACATCAGAGACACTGGGCTCACTGCTAAACTCTAAAACATCTAAAACCACATATTGCACACATAAGCACCCCCAGGAAAGTGTTCTAAATCTTCTAAATCAGGGGTCAGCAACCTGCGGCTCAGGAGCCGCATGCGGATCCAGAACACAGCCCTAGTGGCTCAGTGGCTGTAGCATTATTACATACACACACACTGGGGTGATCCACAACAAAATAATATAAACATTTCAGTCACCCAAAACACGTTGCGCTGTCTGACAGTTGCCAGTTAAAGTAGCACTTGGCCTTGTCAAAAAAGCCCAGCAGTTATCAGAGGTGGAGCTTTCAATCTGAACCACCCATTTTCAAAGGTTTACTCAGTTTACTATGTCATTAATATACCTTAGAGATGTTGTGTGGACTAGAAATGGAGTTCTGTAAAACTCCTCTTTTTTTTTTTTTTTTTTTTTTTTTTTAGAAACTCCATTTCTGAAGAAAGGTTGTGTTTCACCATGTTAATGATTTTTCTTTGAGGACCTTTTTTTCTGAGAGTGTGCAAATGGAACCAAATGGACCCGTCAGGGTCCATTTGGTTCACATTTGCACACTCTCAGGGGGAAAAAAAAATGCGGCTCCAGACAGATTTTGAAATTAATTTTGGGTCGAAAATGGCTCTTTCAACATCTTGGGTTGCCGACCCCTGTTCTAAATGTTATTCACATACAGTATATGTTTTGGCAAAAAAAATGGTGAAATGTCCCTTTAGGTTGAGGCTTAAGTTAGGTTTAGGTACAGGCTGTCAGTCAGAGCAACTGGCCAGTTACAGCACACCTTCTACTATGTCACCCTTTTACTCAAAAGCGACCCCAAATACACAAGAAGACCATGTACTGGCCGCCGTCTATCCAATAACACGATTATTTGGAAGGAGACAATAAAAAAGCCATTAAACACAGACCTTCGGACAATGACCCACAAATGTCCCTACAATAAAACGTTCACAAACACACTAGGCTACCATGAACTGTATGTGTTGCCATAACACAACCTTGTGTAACCGATTAAACACAGAAATAACGCCGGTAATTTTGCTCGGCGTTGCTCGCAGGGGCGGATGTAATATTTTCCAATTGGGGGGGATCATGAGAAAATGGTATGGGTGCGGCAGCCGCACCCATACCAAGCATCAATAAAAACATCAGTTGTTGTTGAAGTTGCAACAGACACGCAGCATGCATAAAGCTAAAGGTCTGACTCAGAGAGTTTTCTGTTTTCAATGATGAAATGCTGTTGGTTTAGTGGTGAGACAACTGTAGTTAGTTAGTAGCAGTAGTAGTGTTTCAAATACTTTTAAAAATAAGCACTGAAATATCGTGGGTTGTTTTGCCATCATGCCATCATGTTTGGTGGGGCAGTGTGGGCATTTAGAGGGGCCCCTGACTCACTGTCTCGTTGACACGCTTGCAGAAGATGGCCAGCATGTAGACAGCGGCGATGGGAGGCGTCAGGAAGGCAGTGATGGACTGGATGTAGTCGAAGAGCTGACCGCTGGCAGCTGATTGCACCATGGGGATCCACGCGATGCTCAACCCAATCAGGAACACAATGAACACTCTGGACACACACACACACATACTTGTTTTTGCTACATGGTGGGGACCCATGACTGTATCCTCCCATGTGGGGACACCCCTTTCTAGACATGCTACAGCCCTAAAAAAAAATGACCAGAAAAAAGTCAGAAAAGAGAATATAAAGTTAAATTAGCAAAATTCATTTTTTTCCCCCAGATCTGACTGGGTCCATCCACATGGGGACCTCATCTTGCAGTTGCATGGGTTTGGCCAGTAGGGTGGCGACATTTTTACACACCTGTCCCCATGAGGGACGTTGTGGGGACAGACCCCACGGCGTATTGCATATCAGCAATGCTTTTTCTATCAATTTAAATCATAATCCTGGTGGGGACCGTGGGAACTTCTTTAAAATCTTACCAGGCATATCAGCAATGCCTTTTCTATCGAGTTAAATGATAATCCTCTAGGGGACTACGTTTTGGGAAATGCTGTTGGTTTAGTGGTGAGATCAGTGTAGTTAGGCAGTAGCAGTAGTATCATTTTAAATATAAGCAGGTTAATTTGAAAAATCTTTGAAATTTGGTTTGTTTGCATGCCATCATGTTTGGCGGGGCAGTCAAGGCATTTAGGGGGGCATTGCCCCCAATGCACCATGCCTAGATCCGGCCCTGTTTTGTTTGGCTGTTCTTCCAGCCAACCTGGCAACCCATACCTGGCAGCCCAAAATGCAATCCATTCTTGAGAGATTGGCCGTACCTTCCAGCTATCATGAGTTCCTTCTCAGAGGCAGAGCGGCGGATCTTGGTGTAGATGTCCATGGTGAAAAGAGTACTGGCACTGTTGAAGATGGAGGTCAAGGAACTCATGAGAGAGGCCAGCATCACCGACAGCATGAGTCCACGTAGGCCTGGGGCACAAAGAGGTGCAAATTACACCCCAAATGAACTGAGAGACTCAGAAGTTATCCAGTTATCCAGTTACTGTGAGCTGGGATGTCAACAGGGACGGATGTAACCTTTCCTATGGGGGGGGGGGGGGGGGGGGGGGGGGGGTAGGCAGGAGAAAATGGTATGGTGGCGATGAAGCCGCACCCCTACCATTTTAAGTAACAGGACTTTTATTGGGCAAGTACAGCATCAATAACAACATCAGTTGTTGTTGAAGTTGCAACAGACACGCAGCATGCATAAAGCTAAAGGTCTGACTCAGAGAGTTTTCTGTTTTCAATGATGAAATGCTGTTGGTTTAGTGGTGACACAGCTGTAGTTAGTTAGTAGCAGTAGTAGTTCATATATAAGCATACTGTATAAGCACTTTAATTGGAAATACCATGGGTTGTTTTGCATGTTTGGTCCATTTGGTCCATTTGGGCTTCCATTCCATGTATTCAAGAATTAAAATATTCACCATCTGAATCAGCCCCAATTCTACACAACTAGAGAATGTATGAGATTAATGGTCCTTTTGATCTGTATGTTTGACTGTTTTGTTTCCTCCGAAATCCAGCATGGAATTGTGGACAAAAGCAAAAGAAATCTATGGTTTTGGGGACTGTGGTGGCTAAAATATCATCAGATGGTGGTGCGTGGCTCAAATGCTGAATGAATAGTGGGACCTGGTATGAAAAAGGTTGAAAACCCCTGGGGTTGGACATAATTGGCCATACATTAAATCATCAGCATTTTATACTATACCGTCAGGCATGAGGTCCACCACCAGCTTTGGATAAGCGATGTTTGTGCAGCCCACCGCCGCCCCACAGTACTCCTCACACTTCTGGGGGTCCACGCACGCCACGATGTCTGCAAAACAACCACCAACACAATGACACCAACAATCACCTCAGACACCACGTTGTGCTGTCTTTTTCAGAAGCTGTTGGGCAGTGGCGTTTCTAAGCAATTTGGAGCCCCATGCCCCCCCCCCCCCACCCCCCTTACAAAATGGACCCTTACAAGATTTTCCCTGGAGCCCGTAAGGGTCCTGTAAGGGACCATTTGGTAAGGGGGTCCATTTGGTAAGGGGGTCCTGGGTCCATTTGGTAAGGGGGTCCTGGGTCCATTTGGTAAGGGGGGGCTCCAGGGAAACTCTCCTGTCACGTCATCCCTATGACAGGCACAGTGAAATGGTGCCTCCCAAGGGATAAAACTACGAACTAGATCTGGTCTCCACCAGAGAGTGTTGCACGGACAGAGCCTTAAAGGGATATTCCACTTTCAAAAAGGGAGCGGTCCTATGTTCCCCGGGTCCTATGTTCCTCGTTTTTTGTATGGACCGGGGAACATAGGACCCTTTTCTTTAAAAAGGGTCCTATGTTCCCCGCCTGGTATCTGAACATGGAACAAGACGGGAATGTTTTTGTGCGTGACTATTTCTAACCTTACTAGGCGTGAGGACAGTGACAGTGTTGACATTTCTTGCGCGCAACACTATCAAAACAGCACCCAGAAAAAGCACAAAACCTGACGTTTTTGAAAGTTGCATTATGGTGTAAGGCTTATGCGGAGCCAATCACATTTGTTTTGTTTCGCCATGATTTATGATTAAATCATATGAAAAGAAGTAGCGGGCCATGCCGCAATGAACCACGGACGAAAGCACTGAAGCAGACAAAATAAGGCACACACACACACACACACACACACACACACACACACACACACACACACACACACACACACACACACACACACACACACGCGCACGCACACGCACACGCACACACACACACACACACTTGTAGATCTGTGTGCTTGTAGATTGGCTATATTTCGGGGAAGTTAGCGGCACCAATAAATAATCCCCTCCTTTCTCTCTCTCGCACAGACGAGCGCGCTTTTTTGGCATTATATGATTACTCAGTCTCATATGAACACAACAGTTTATATGTTACTCCACTCAGTATTTCGATATTTGATGTTCATTTTAGCACACCCGCCTCCTTCCTATACAAACCCATTATAACTTAAAACTCCATTTTAACCATGACCGATTATCATTGTCCTCAAAACAATATTTTAAAAATAAATAAACTGTTCAATTCTAGTTATATAGGACAGGTATATTGTATTTATCCATATGAAGCTTATCTAAAGCATATCTGGTGACCCCCACCCCCCCATGGTGCCCCCAGGCAACTGCCTAGTCTGCGTAATTGTCCCACTGGGACAATAATTTCCTATATATATGCCTATTTATGGACATGCCCCCCTTTGTGCCCATATAAGAGGACTGATTTGTTTGTATTTGACGGTGTGATGTCACACTGAGGTTAGACAACACACTCCAAATTCGGGCGTATAGCTGGACTCCTTATATGGCTATGACTGACTCATACTGACGTCAGCGTTGGGCACTCCATATAAGGAGTCCTCAATGATGTGGCATGACATCATCACAAGCAATGGCAATAAAAGGAAGGATCGACAAACGACTTCAGTTCATCTCAAACCCAAAACACACAAAAATATGAACCCACCATGTTCAACTTGAAAAGTTTGGACACAAGCAACATCGTCGACCTGCTGAAGGAGAGCGCCGTTGGCAAGCGGGGAGAAGAGTTGGCCTGGCTTTACCTTAAGTCGCGCCACGGCTACTGCGCCACGGTCACCTGGATGAACGGCGGGCGGGAATCGGGTCTGCCCTACGACATCCGGGTGGACTACCACGCCGGAGGGACCACCTACGTCGAGGTCAAAGCGACCAAGGAGGTCAGCCATCGGACCAGATTCGTCACGACGCACAACGAACTGAAACACGCCAAAAAGCACCGGCACAACACCGAGTTTTACTTTGTGGTCAACGCGTTGGCAGACAAACCCGAGCTGTACCACGTGACCAACTGGGGCCAGCACTGGGCGATCTGGAGGCCAGAAAGCAAGAGGCCGAAGGTCATGCGGTTTGAAAAAGACCGGCTGCAGCTAGAAACCCCACTGCCCGCGCCCCTGTGCCACCCGCCCCTGGCATATTAGTGGAGCCGGGAGTCTCATAACGTACAGCCACCTGACATTCTTTAAAATGTTCAACTAGCCAGTCTACATGGACGCATTGTGAGTTTGTGAGCTAAACTGTTCTAAAGTTCTAAAATGTACTGAAATACATAAATTATTCCACATTACCCTATCTACAGTATCTGTGCAATATTGTATTTAGTTTTTGAATAAATAGACAATCATTCATCATAGCTTGTTACACAAGGCATTCTAGCCTCCATAACAACAATTAAAGGGACATTTCACTGTTTTCACAAAAAGTATATGTGTGTGTGTGTGTGTGTGTTAATGGCATTTAGAAGATTTAGAAGACTTTCCTGTGTTGTTTTAGATATTTTAAATGCTAGCAGTGGGTCCAGTGTCTCTGATGTCATGGACACTATTTCCTGGACTACAATTCCCACAGTTCTGTGGTACGCTATACCTCCTTGTGGCTAGGAGAGGACTGTCCTACATATAGTTAACATATATCTGTTTGTTATTTCAAGAATATAACTGATTTTGTAATCTCAGGCATGCCATGTGTTCTCCTTTACTAACCACAGGGAGATTAGTGGCTATCTTTAGTACAAAAATCATCAGGGTGATAGGGTGATTTTTCTATCACCCTATCACTAAACATGGGTAAAATTTACCCAAAAGGGAAACAAGCCCACATTCTGTGATGTCACTGAGCATCATGAAGCTACTGAAAGACCCTCCCACCTCAGACATCAGCAACATTATGATGTCACTGAGCATCATGAAGCTACTGAAAGACCCTCCCACCTCAGACATCAGCAACATTATGATGTCACTGAGCATCATGAAGCTACTGAAAGACACGCCCACCTCAGACATCACAACATTATGATGTCACTGAGCATCATGAAGCTACTGAAAGACCCGCCCACCTCAGACATCAGCAACATTATGATGTCACTGAGCATCATGAAGCTACTGAAAGACACGCCCACCTCAGACATCACAACATTATGATGTCACTGAGCATCATGAAGCTACTGAAAGACCCTCCCACCTCAGACATCAGCAACATTATGATGTCACTGAGCATCATGAAGCTACTGAAAGACCCTCCCACCTCAGACATCAGCAACATTATGATGTCACTGAGCATCATGAAGCTACACATCAGCAACATTATGATGTCACTGAGCACCATGAAGCTACTGAAAGACCCGCCTACCTCAGACATCAGCAACATTATGATGTCACTGAGCATCATGAAGCTACTGAAAGACCCACTCACCTCAGACATCACAACATTATGATGTCACTGAGCATCATGAAGCTACACATCAGCAACATTATGATGTCACTGAGCATCATGAAGCTACACATCAGCAACATTATGATGTCACTGAGCACCATGAAGCTACTGAAAGACCCGCCCACCTTAGACATCAGCAACATTATGATGTCACTGAGCATCATGAAGCTACTGAAAGACCCGCCCACCTCAGACATCACAACATTATGATGTCACTGAGCATCATGAAGCTACTGAAAGACCCGCCCACCTCAGACATCACAACATTATGATGTCACTGAGCATCATGAAGCTACTGCTGAAAGTCCTATCTCAGACATCAGCGACATTATGAAAATTGCAAAAATATAATCGTCTGGGTAAAAATCAACCAAGTTTAGTGTTCTAGGGTTAATAACGCGGTTGACACAACCTCGCTATCAATTACCACGACTCTTCAGCGATTTTCTTTTATGGGTTAACGGTTTTATAATTACAATATTACACTTGAGGGTGTGGTTTATCGTGAGTTTCGGCACTCTATGTACTTCTACAAGATCTCCTTCCTGAGCGCATCACGGTCGTGCCAACAATCGCGTCAATCCATCGCACACCCTCTCTTGTGATATTGCTAAAAATGAACTTTGTACAAGTAATTAGCCTACTGTTACACCGTTCACTGCCAACAACGACGACGACGCCACACTCACCAGGATACAGGATCCTGCTGATCATTCCAGGGAACACCATGAGGAACATGGGCAGAAGCTTCAGGTAGCCACACAGGATGCAGCCGCCCTTCACATGGGACAGGTTCTTAGCCGAGAGACAGCGCTGGACGATCACCTGCAGGAACAGGGATGGACAGGGACGCAAAACAACATCAATATGGCAGCTAAAACTGCCTGTGATCTTTATCTTCTTTTTTTTTATGATCAGCACTTTATTTGAATTTTTATATTAACAACAAAAAAAGGACAGGAAGAAACAAAAAGCCAGATTTGGAAAAGAGAAGAGAGAAAAAAAAAGAACATCAATGCTAAAATCAATTACAGTAATAATTAAATAATAGTTCGAACAAAAAAGAAAAGAGAAAAAAGGACACTGTAGTTATTTACACAGCCATTAACTTAGCATTGTCAGCATTGTATGTCCGACAAACATCAATTGTTTTGGCTTTGCCTGATCATGGGTCACATCAGGGGCCTGCAACATGAGCAAGAAACACGTTCCACTTCAAATCGTACTTATCTAATTGATTATTCATCCTAAAGGATAACTTTTCCAAGGCGGCTACAGTACCCAGCTGAGTGAACCACACATGCGCCGGAGGCAAATCCTCAGACTTCCATTCTTTAACTATGATCTTCCTGCCCACCATTAATGCTGTTTGAATCCAATCAGCTAGATGAGTAGAGAGGTGTCTTAATGGCCCCGGGTCACCCAGAATGAACAGAGAGGGTGTATAAGGAATATCCTGGTGTGTGATTTGCATTATATTCTCATGGACAGCACACCACAGTGTCTGGACCCTAGGGCACTCCCATAGCATATGAATAAGTGTACCCGGGTCCTCACCGCACCTCCAACAAACGGGGTGATCTTTATCTTCTTAATCTTAACAATTAACCTATTCTTCAATGGAGTATATTGCACAATGCACTTGCATAATTTTCCCACCAGGACGCAGTACCAGCGGCGGATCTAGGCATGGGCATGGGGGGGCAATGCCCCCCTAAATACCCAGTCTGCCCCCCCCCCCCCCCCCCCCCCCCCCCCCCCCCCCCCCCCCCCCCCCCCAAACACGATGCCATGCAAAACAACCCAAGATATTTCAAATGAAAGTGCTTTTATTTAAAATGATTTTAAACACTACTACTGCTACTAACTGACTACAGCTGTGTCACCACCACTAAACCAACAGCATTTCATCATTGAAAACAGAAAACTCTCTGAGTCAGACCTTTAGCTTTATGCATGCTGCGTGTCTGTTGCAACTTCAACAACAACTGATGTTATTATTGATGCTTTACTTTACTAATAAAAGTCCTATAACCGAATCTGAACCGCAATGAACCGCAAGAGAACATGTTGCCCCTCCAACATGTTCTCTTGCCCCCCCTCCAAAATGGGACATGTTACATTCGCCCCTGCACAGTATCCTCGCCTAGACCGAGTGGTAACTCTTAATCCAGACTGCAAAGGCCTATGTCAAAAACGTCAGAACTTCGCCCCACTCAGTTCACTCCGTTTATAGCAACACTCCGAGATGCAGGGAAGTTTCTGTCATCGTCACCGTAACATCAGGCTGTACTCAAAACGATAAATTTGCCCTGCCTTGGGTCTTCCTACCTGATCGGTGCACCAGTACCAGGTGGCCTGGATGGTGAGTCCAAACACCAGGCCAGGCCAGGGCAGATCTCCTGTTTCGGCGTCCCTGAAGAGGTGGAAGGAGTCGGCCCGAGGCTCGTAGCACTCCGGGGGGATGCTGGCGTTCACATTGCTGGGTACGGACGTCATGTACTTTTCCACGAAGCTGTCGTAGCCTCCGACCTCATCAAAAGCTGGTAGGGAAAGAGAGAACGTCGCTGGTTAAAAAAAAACACAGGCCATTTACTGTATAGTCCAAGGAAGTTTTGAGAAGGAAGAGACGTGAAGTCACGGGACTAGACGTCGGGAGCTGCGCTGCCATGACACCTTGAGGTGGCAAAACTCTTCCCGGAAGGAAATATGCGGACAGCTTTTTAAACAAACATTTATTTATAAATGATTGAGACCTGTGTAATATAATCGGTTCAGGAATATAAAAGAAGACATTATGACAGTTTGTTGTCCAATCACTCAAGTAGATCATTTTATTGATCTAAAGGTGGTTTCACGGAGATCTCGTGAGATTTCGGTTGCCAGACAGGAAACGATCAACCATCTTGCGATACTTGCCACGTTCAGAAACTAGTTTGTGCATCTTTAGATACCTCTATAAAATGACAGCGTACACATTGAAAAGCAACACAGTCGACGACAATAATGTCACATGTTTTCTTTTATAGTCCTTGACCGATGACACATGTACAGTCTCAATGGTTCATATAAATGGTGTTTATTCACTAACAGGAATGCTCGGCCCAAATAATACTCGGCCCTGAGTATAGACAGAGTTGCGCTGCCACAAACTCCATTCACTTCATGGGATCAGTCCAATTGCGGCTCTACCATCAAGTTGTGTTTCACCTTGTTAATGATTTTTCTTTTAGGACATTGGAAATGCCCCTCTTATGTCCCTCCCGAGAGCTCAGTTTTCTGACCCCTCAATGTCGCAACATTTCGTCTGGTCCGAGTATTTGGGCCGAGCCCTCATGTATCCGTTTATGCCGGCTCTATCCACTGCCACACATTTCAGGGAACTTCCGGTGGAAGGTTTGCCACCGAGATAGTGCCATGCGGCACAGCCCAGTCACATGACCAAATGACTTTTAAAATGTTTAAAATATGCCTACATAAAAGATTTTTTTTTACCAAAGCCCATGAGGATGAATGATCCAACCACCATGATGATGGCCTGCATGGTGTCCGTGTAAATCACTGCAGCCAGTCCACCTGAGGTAAAATTAATGAATTAAAAAATAATAATTAAATTAATAACATATAAACCATGACAATTGCCAAAAGATAAATCACACTTGTGTGAAGAGTACAGAGCATTTCATTGTCGTATTTCGCATTCCGTGCCCATGCTCGTGGACGGATGGATGGACAGACACACAAACTGTGCATTGCAGTGGCTAGTGCCACTCAAAAACCACCTCATTTCATTTTGAGCATGCGCCGACACCGATCTTTTTTTACATCCCATCTATTTTTTTATTTTTATAGAAGACGTTTATGCCATATACTGTATCACACAAGAACAATATAATCCAAAAAATCACAGACTATATGCAGTATAACATCACGATATGGGTATAATATTGATATGCGGATGTCCCCATCAGGGTTTTTTGCTTCTGATCGAGTTTCCGATCATTTGAAAATGATCGCTTTCGCCTTCCTGATTTCAATCACGTGATCCGCCAGCCATGTGGATGTGAATATGAATACTGTATATACCTGTGATTGTGTACAAGGCAGTGATCGCCAACAGTGCAAGCACGGCAACGTAAATATTGAGCCCCAGGGCCTGGTTAATGAAAATGGCGCCAGAGAACATATCTGCCTGTGAAAGGGAAGAGAGAGAGAGAGAGAGAGAGAGAGAGAGAGAGAGAGAGAGAGAGAGAGAGAGAGAGAGAGAGAGAGAGAGAGAGAGAGAGAGAGAGAGAGAGAGAGAGAGAGAGAGAGAGAGAGAGAGAGAGAGAGAGAGAGATGACATGCTTTATGTTCCAGACCCCCATTCAATGGCATTTATATCTCTAAGACTCACACTTCAAATGTGCCAAGTTGGCAACACTGGTTATAGGGAAACACAATAGACCTGCGCAGTGACGTCACCAGCCCTGTTCCACTAGTGGATTCCTCATTCATTTTCCTCATAGACTTTTTGAAAATGGTTAATAAAAACACGATTGCGCCGCGGCCAAAGCCAACTCGGGTCGTGACAAATCATGACAACAAACACAATATCGTCATACGATATAATATATAATTAGGAAGAAGTAGAAAACGGCATGATACAAGACTTTTTGTTTCGTTTTTCATCTTAGAAATGATTTGATTGTCCCAAAAGTTTGTGTGTGTCATCATGATTCGTCACGACTCGAGTTGGCTTTGTCCGCGGCGTAATCGTCTTTATATAAATTATTTTCGAAAGGTCTATGAGAAAAATGAATGGGGAATGCATTTCTGGAACAGGGGCGGTGACGTCACTGCGCAGGTCTATAAGGTAAACAATAGCGACACATACATATGCCGGTGGATCAGCTATAGCTTATGTGCAACATACTGTACATAAGCGTAAACACAGGGGTTAAAGTAAAAAAAAATCTTGAGACTGAAAATGATCTTTTGCAAATAAGCACTGAGCTAATTAAATGACCCCTGTGAAATCCTCAGGACTGAAATCAGTACCCAGTACTGAGAACTTTAATCCCTGGCGTAAACACAGGGGTTGACACTAAGGTCTCCGAGGCACTTGCCCATTGGGCAAGTGCAAGTCAGGTTCTACTTGCCCTCAGGTCATGGTCACTTGCCCCCCAGGTTCCAGGTGGTCCCCAGTTAAGTTGGTTAACCAGATGTAACTCTTGAGAACGTAAAAATGAAACCAAATGGACCCTTGCGGGTCCATTTGGTTTCATTTTTACGCTCTCAAGAGTTAAAATTCATCATCTTAATTAGCCCAGGTCTACACTGTAGAAGAATAATGGTCATTTTGATGTGTATGTTAATTTGCCTGTTTTGTTTCCCAAATCCAGCCTGGAATTGTGAATACAGTAGCTAGAAAGCAGGGAAAGACACAGAGGCAGAGTGCAACGACTGTCTTCAAGACAAATTTATCTTGTGTAGTGTTATAGTGCACTAAGTTGCACACTTGCCCGATCGGGCAACCAGGTAGCAGTCTTCACTTGCCCCACCATTTTTTTTACTTGCCCCGGGCAAGCGGGCAAGTGTTAGTGTCAAGCCCTGAAACAGAACATCACAGAGAGTGGTGCATTAGAGGTGTCTGCCATAACGGCACTTACTGAGATCTTGGTGAAAACATAGAGGAAAAGGGACAGCACAGAGAGATAGATCCGGATGCGTTGACCCCCGAACCTTTTCTTCAAATACTCTGGCATGGTCACCACCTAAACAAACCCAAAACACAGTCAATAACTCAGCAATTACAAAAGGGTTTTGTGTTTGGATGGGGTTAAACTCTCCCAGAGGAAAAAAAATGCTTCTCAGTTTAAGCTCACAAGCGTCTCTTGAGCAACCACGTTTATTTCTCATTTTAAGATCACCTAAAGATCACCTATGCCTCTTTATGGCAAAGCTGAAAGCCTCTCCATTGGCTGTTACAGCTGTATTTGAGAGATAAATGAGACAAAGCTAAAATCTTGCTATATGTGTTTTATAGCAAGATTTCGGCTTTATCTCATGTATTTCTCAAATACATCTGTAGCAGCCAACAGAGAGACTTCAGCTTTGCCTCAATTGTGGATCCTAGTATTCATTTTAGGAGCCATAAAGAGGCATAGGTGATCTTTAGGTGATCTTAAAATGAGAAATAAACATGATTGCTCAAGAGATGCTTTTGAGCTTAAACTGAGATGCATTTTTTCCTCTGAGCTGTAAGCCTATACCATATGACGTGTGTGTTGATTTTTACCCCTGCTTTAATGTAGATGGGCACGAAGAGCCATCCCAGAATGACCACCACGATAAGGGCCTGAAATGCGCGCACACACACACACACACACACACACACATGCTCTGTCAGAGATAAAACTGTATCAGAGGACGACATCTTTTGTTTCAGAAGTCAAAACGACATTGGACTCACATTCCATTCGAATCCACCAATAGCTATCCCCGAGGCGGCCGCAGTCCCAGCAACCCCTACGAAGTGACCACTGCCGATGTTACTGGCGAAGAGGGACGCTCCTATCTGTGGAGAGAGATGGCGGGCATGTTTGTCACAACACACTCCCTGAATTTCAGACAGGAAAGGCTGTTCTGAATGTGTGATGGGTTAGGAAAGAAGTGGTGATGGGGGTATAGTTCGTTTTTGTGGAAAAGGCTTAAATTCTGGGGAAAAAAAGGTTTGAAAATCAATAACTCCTCACTAGGGATGGGCAGATATATGGGCCATCCCGATATTATCGGCCGATAAAGCCTTTAAGAATGTACATGTCCCATTTGTGGGGGCAAGAGAACATGTTGGGGGGGGGGCAAGAGAAAATGGTATGGGGGGGCTTCAACGCCCATGTCGCTTCGCGCCACGGGCGATGAAGTCGCACCCATACCATTTTCGGTTACAGGACTTTTATAAGTCAAGTAAATCATCAATAATAACATCAGTTGTTGTTGAAGTTGCAACAGACATGGAGCATGCATAAAGCTAAAGGTCTGACTCAGAGAGTTTTCTGTTTTCAATGATGAAATGCTGTTGGTTTAGTGGTGACACAGCTGTAGTTAGTTAGTAGCAGTAGTAGTGTTTCAAATCATTTTAATTATAAGCACTTTATTTTGAAATATCTTGGGTTGTTGTCTCCACCGAAGGTGGGGACTATAAAACGCCCTCTGTCCGTGCACGTCCTGAGTCTGTCCGTCCCACGACTGTCTGTCCGTGCACGCAGCCCGTTCGTCATGACGTCATGACGACGTTATAGTTGATACACTAGTACCAGTGCACGTTCAAACCTGAGCACAGACGGTGGAGACCTGAGTACAGGTCTCTAGGAGGACCCCAGAATCCACCACAGTGGATCGGTTGGTGCGCACCATTGCCTGCAATGGATCGATATTTTTAAGAAGGAACACTGCATTAGAATGGATCATAATGCAATAATTAGATGCAACAATCTTGCCAGTACCAAGGTCCGTATCATGCATTGACCAACTCACCCATACTCCAACAGCAAGAACGACCACGAAATAAACCACAATGACAGATATGTCCGCCGGGTTGTTGACGGCCACCGTTTGGTTACGGGCCGAGCTCTTCACAGAGAAGAATTTAAAGTAATCGTAAGCCATGTTGGTAGAGGAGGGTCGACCGGAGGATTGCTGCTGCTGAGCCTCTCTTACTGCCTCACTGAATGGATCACCTAATAAACAGTTCTGTTCACGTATCACTGACCCAATAAACAGGTGGAGGTGTGTGTGTGTGTGTGTGTGTGTGTGTGTGTGTGTGTGTGTGTGTGTGTGTGTGTGTGTGTGTGTGTGTGTGTGCGTGTGTGTGTGCGTGCGTGCGAGAGAGGTAAAAGGTGAGAGCAAAGGTGATTCCTTGCATGAGATAAAGACTTACAGTAGAGTAAGTAAAAGACAACTTTGTTGTTGTTGTTTTTCAACCAAGGTTCATGTTTTGGGTTGTGATTAGAGACAGTAAAAGATGTTGATTCCTTTAGTTCTAGCCATTTTAACTAAACTTACTGGCTGACCTAAGTTCGGAAACCTAACTTTGGGAATTATTTCCTCCTCCTTAATAAAACCAATTGATATTGTATCTTATCACTTTAATCATTCATTAGTCACCTTTACAACAGTGTATGGTGTGTAGTGATCTGACATTTCTGGAATGACTAACACTGCATGGGGTGCATCCCCGCCCCAAAAAAAAAAAATGTTGCCAAAATGTAAAATTCCTTGCTTTGAGGCAGAATCAGAAGATATGGAGTCATAAACAGCATAGATAAAGTCAAGAAAGTGACCGGACCCATGCTTATGTGCGTGGCACACCCCTGGGAGTACTATGAAAGTGAACAGTGCATTCCAACGCATTGCTGGCACCTTGGCATTTTGTGGTTGTATCGCATCACGGTGGTGTCCATTTTGTTTGTGTTAACAACAAGCGGTAAGACTATTTCTGGGCAGATTTTCATGGATCAAAGGCGCGAATACTTTAGCGATGCTCCAAAGGAGCGTCTCCAGCAAGGAAATATGGTTTACGAATCAACTACTCGGGGAGAACAGCAACAGAAAAAAAATGCTTTAGTAAGTCAGTAAAGTAGGGTAAATCTGCAGGCGACGCTTCTTGACTTTTCCCCGAGGGGAATAACGGGAGAAGGTGGGCGACCGTTCCGGTATTCTCAGTTTGTGTTGTTGTTTTTTTTGTTTGTTTTAGCCGTAGAAGCCGTGGAAGAAGATGGCCACGCAGAGGAGAATGATGGCGTTGGCGTTGACCACGTTCCTCCACAGCGGCGTCTCAGAGGTGTCGGTCAGCTTCCTCTGCAGCTCAGCCTGCTCCTCCTGGCTGAGTTGGGGAGCGTTGGTCTGGCTCTCCAGGCCGCAGAAACACATCAGCGCCTTCTTGCACATGCCTGGCTCCTCGGCAGGCTCTGTGAGGTGGAGACACACACACACACAGTATGTTTTAAGCCATTGTGTTCTGATCAGATTCTAGTTTCTGATGCTAGATTCTAGTCCCTCACGGTAGAGTCTAGTTCCTCTCAGTAGATTGTAATTTCTGTAGTTAGATTCCAGTTTCTGACACTAGATTCTAGTGTCCCGACACTAAATTCTAGTCCATGACACTAAATTCTAGTTTGTGACACTAAATTCTAGTCCCTGGCGCGAGATTCTAGTTTTCCTGGAAAAATCTCTTTCTGTGTCAGTGATGCTTGACATATCTATTATTTAGCTGCAGAACCTCAGCTAAAAACATGTTGTTCTAGGGATCCCCCAGAAGAAAAGATTTGAGTTAAAAATGTTTGCTTTCGAAATAATGTATTCAGAGATTTGCAGCACATTTTCACAATTGTGAAAACAAGCTCATATCGCGCCACTCGGTGGCGCGATATGAGCTTGTAGATCTGCTATTTTTCAACAGATAAAACACCAAAACGCGCTCAGTACACAAAGGAGTGACAGACATTCCCCGAACTCCATTATTTGTCTACGCGATTCTGCGCGATAGCAGGCGAAAAGTGGGTGGAGAAACGTCAGACAAAATTATAAATATACCTGATGTTTTTCAGGCGATTTAGGCGAGGGCCAATGAAATTCAAGCGCCGCACACGTCGCCTGCTTTTCGTCGTGCTACAGCGCAAAACTAACGCCGAGCCTGTACAGCTTGGCACAGGCAACATCCCGAGGGAGAGCCACAGGGCCACAGGAGGACAAAACAATATTTTAAAAATAAATGAAAATTGTAAATGAAATACCACGGCCCTCTCACGTATTTAGGAGGACAATATCGGTCACCAGAAAAAACATTGGTTGTTTTTGAGTAATTTCATGGTTATTTTGAATAATGTCATGGTAAAATGGAGTTATAGGTTATATTGGGTTTGTAAAGGAAGTAGGTCGATACGCTAAATTTTAGCGTATCCACCTCCCAATTCCTTTATTGATTGATACTTATTATAAACTGTCTGGGGTGGTCACATGAGACTGAGTAGGGTAGAGCATAAAATGACCAAAGGTTTTTTTTTTAAAGTGGAATACGCCTATAAAAGTCCAGAAAGAAGAGCAACCAATGCATATTCATAGATAGATTTTTTTTAGGGTGAAATTGTTGTCAAGAGACCCTAAAACACACAAAAAATGAATAAAAAAGTGCTTTTTAAAATACATTTCTGACTGTTCTTGCCTTACATTCACATGCAGGGGCGGATTGGCAAATATTTTCCCACCGGGACAATTTTGCCTTTGCCAGGCCACCCTGGGGGTGGCAGCTGGTTAACCAGATGTAACTCTTTGAGAGCGTGAAAATGAAACCAAATGGACCCTTGCGGGTCCATTTGGTTTCATTTTTACACCCTCAAGAGTTAAAATATTCATCATGTGAATTAGCCCAACTTAGTCTACACAACTAGAGAATGTAGAAGATTAGTGGTCATTTTGATCTGTATGTTCCAGGCGAGCATCTAGCACATTCTGGTGCATTTTGGAAGCGCCACTAGTGCATTTCGGATCTTGTCCAGGCCACTAGGTGGCGCAGGCCACCGGGAAAACTCCCTGTACTCCAGATGGCCAATCCGCCCCTGTTCACATGAGAGATGTTTTGCGTACCTTCCATCTCCAATTTGTTCTTGTCAGACGGCTGGTTGTCCAGCCAGTCCTCCTGCTCCAGGTCCTCTCTCTCCTCTGTGCTGTTCCTCAGACTCCAACACAACCGGTACAGCTGCTCAAACAACAACAACAACACAATGTCAACAGCTGCCTGGCTTAATACATGGTCAGGTCTTAATACATACCCGCCTGTATTTCCCCCACCCATCGTCGTATTTGTTACATTCCATTTGGGACAACATGGGCACGGCCATTTTGAAAGAAAAGGCCCCTGCACCCATTCTATCCCACACATTCGAATGGCATTAACTGAGATTCTACTCCTGAACGTCCGTTTTATCGGCAAGCCAGACAATTTCAATGAGAGACTGCGGCACATCCGGGACTTGTGACCCGGATATTCTTCCAAATGTGGTCATGGTTTCAAATGTGAATGCCATGGCATAGACACATATATACGTAATCCTTGCGTTCAAATGTGAAAGCACAAAAACGGCTAAAGGCATATTCACTGATTTCACTCAAGTGAAATATATATAGTTTTTCCTCTTCTTTTTTGGATAGTTCTCCCTACTATACAGTAGAGTGTGGTGGCCATATAATAATCCTTCATCCAATCAGGATCAAGCAGGGGTGGGCCTTGGTGTATGATGGCCTGTTGCACTTCTTCACCTCACTATAGAGTGTGTGCATGTGCATATCTTGTTACCATGGGGGAAGCGGAGGGTTTTCCAAATTTAAAATTTTAAAGGAGCATTTAAAGGAGCATTCAGTTAGCAAATATTTAGCAAATACTCAGCATAATTTAGTAAGAAATACACTTGGAGATGGGAATACACTGAGATTCCAGGCATTCGTTTCAGCATCATTGACTACATACAGTTTTGTTTTTCTTTTGGTCAGGCTCATCAGTGGTTCCCAAACTTTTCCACATCAAGTACCCGAGGATTGTGGGTCTGTGGGCTCATTAGTGTTCATTTGAGGGTCCGTTGGCGTGAACAAGTTTGGGAACCACTGCTTCTGGCCTTAAGAGTTCATCGATGACGTACATGTTTGTCCGGGATGGGCTTGGTCATGAGGGAGATGGCGAGGACGAGGATGCAGGAGACCACGAACAGGATGATGCTGAAGTAGAGGTAGTGGACACCACAGATGATGACGGGACAGTCGCTGGGCTCCACGCAGCTCCCCGTCCCGTAGACGAACTCGGCGATCATCCTGGAGAGGCCGATGAGCAGGCCTATCATCAGCCCATAAAACGCTCCCTGTTGGGACAACACAGAAGAGCGCTCAATCCATATCAGTCAATCCATGTTTAGCCCACGTTCACTTGTAAACCAGAGTTACTCCCACTGGGATAATTGCCAGGTGAACAAAATGCTGTCTCATACTGGTTTCATATGTTCTCCACCAGTACCCAGAGGAAAGCAGAATTCAAGTTTGAGATCTCCTGTACAGCTCCATCTGAGACATATACCAAATATATTTCTCAGGAGAAAACAATGAGAAACGTAGCTTTGAGATACAGCACCTGAGCAATATTCAAGCCATACAGTAGATGAGATTGATGTGAGGCAAAAAGGAGATATACTGTAAGCTTATGGCTCTTGTTTCTCATTTTCTCCAGAGAAATGGTATGTCTCAGATGAATCCTCTGATGAGATATACATTGAGTAGCCCTCAAAAAGCTACTGTAGAAGAAGACAAAGAAGAAGGAGAAGACGAAACAAAAGACGAAGGAGAAGATGAGGAGGAGGAGGAGGAGGAGGAGGACGAGGACGAGAAGGAGGAAGAGGAGGATGAGAAGGAGGAGGAGGAGGACGAGGAGGACAAGGAGGAGGACGAGAAGAAGAAGAAGAAGAAGAAGAAGACCATTTACTTGCCATCCAATAACACCATTACCTTACAAAAAACCATTGACCTTGGATTAATAAAACATACACAAACATACTAGGCTACATAAACTGTAACGTGTTGCCATAGCATGACCTCGCATAACCGTTTAAACCGGCCACATAAATTCAGGTCATGTTTGTTTGTCTGGTGTTGCTCGTCGAGATATGACTCACGGTCTCGTTGACGCGCTTGCAGAAGATGGCCAGCATGTAGACGGCGGCGATGGGAGGCGTCAGGTAGCTGGTGATGGACTGGATGTAGTCGAAGAGCTGACCGCTCTGAGCCGACTGCACCATGGGGATCCACGCTATGCTCACCCCGATCAGAGCCACGATGAACAGTCTGGAGACACATAAGATGTGTCGTACCATTACACAGAGATACACAATGTGGCATGTCTATGGCCGAACTTAGGCCAAGGAGTGAATTTTTCGCAAACTAATGGTTTGAATGGATTCGGAATCATGAAAAAAAAAACTAGTTTGACAGGTCAAAAATCAAAAACAAAATAAAAGGTATGGATGTACGGCATTTAATCACAGGATCTGTCTGTACTGACTCCATGCAAATTTCAACACAAAAAAGTGCTAGTTCTACAACGTGTCTGTTTTCCAGACAGGCGCGTCACCGCGTCTGGAAAGATGCGGGTGCTGATTTCGCTTTAGGGTTAAATTGCGGCCGCGCTAATGCGCGGCCGCAATTTATTTCACAATTTATTTCACAATTTATTTCACAATAAATGTAATGGTTACACACATGAAGCAAGGAGTCCATATCAGTGTGGTTTGGTTTTGTGTTTACAGTTGTGTGGACAGTTTTGCAAAAGAGATTTACACACATATTGAGACACGAAATTCTGTCCAGCAGCCAGCCATCACATCACTCTCAATAGGCTACAACGGGAATGTACTGACTTAAGTCTACTGACTGACTGGATGACTAACTGGACATAACTGGACTGGACAACTACATAATCCATAAACATAAGTCAACACCAATTCGGTTTTCATGACCAAAATCAAATAGTACCATTTCTCTAATATGGCATATTACCATCACAGTGAGTTGGGAATATTATATGCATAACATCAGAGACACACACACACACACACACACACACACACACACACACACACACACACACACACACACAGTAAAACTGCTACAGGGCCTGACCTTCAGTTCACATAGCTGAGCTAACCACCAGAATACCATGAAGCAGAACATGCAGTACATAACACACACACACACACACACACACACACACACACACACACACACACACACACACACACACACACACACACACACACACACACACACACACACACACACACACACACACACACACACACATCTAGCAACCCACTTCTTATATCTCACCTGCAAAAGACAGATTTACACACAGGGACACGAATTTCTGTTCAGCCATCAAAGGGGAATGTACTGACTTCCTCATCGACTGACTGCAGTAACCTACTTCTCGCTGGAGTGTATTGCCCTCTAGTGGCATAAAAATGCTACAGCACTGTCTGTGCATTGGAGTAATAAAAGGGACCGTGTCTATGTTCCCTCAGCTCTATGTTCCCTCAGCTCTATGTTCCCTCAACCAAGTTTAATAGTAGTACATGGATATAGTGTTGGGACTATAACTGATTAATTGAGATGAATTAATCACAGAACCAATAACACAATAAAACAATTAACTCTTTTTAATCGCAAACAGATTTTGCACCCAGAAACTTTTCCACTGGACGGATTTCAGGGTATACCGACCATGTGATTATTCCGACCTCCCATAATCCCAAAATCCCGTTCTTCTGATGGTCGGAAAAACTGGATGTCGGACCTATGGGAGTTCTTATTTTTTGGCTTTTTTCAGAATTATGGGAGGTCGGAATACTGGGTGGACATGTTTGGTCAGTGGGCCAAGCAAAGCTGTCTCATTGGCGGGGACTGGCCGGCGTAGATCCTAAGTCTCCTTAGTTGGAACATGTGCAAAATCCCTGAGAGTATCTCTGAGAGTTAGATACAGGGCTAGTAATTTTGAATAGTAATTAGCAAGTAATTTTTTGTTGCATGCACCAGGATGATAGGTTGACTACGCCTGAATTACGTCCAGTGAAAAGGGACCAGCACCATTTAAAAAAAATGATATCCTGGAAAAGTTGGTTTATTTCTACAATTCAATTCAAAACCTTGAACTTCCATTAATTATAGATTCAGTGCACACATTGTAAATTATTTTTTATTTTTTATTACAGAATTTTGCCTTCCAGCTCATAAAACCCACCAAAACATGATTTCAAAAAAATAGAATATTTTACTAGACCACTAAAAAATATGTTTTAAACAAGAAATGTCGACTATCTTAAAAGTATCTATGCAGTAATACTTGGTCTGGGGTACTTTTGAACAAATTATTTCAATAATAATGGGGCATGGCATGGAGGTGATCAACCTGTGGCGCAGTTGAAGTGTTATGAAAGACCAGTTTTGCTTTTATAAATAAATGAAAATACATTTATATTGTTCAGTCTCACACCTTCCTGTTGGCCATACAACCCAGATTCTCTGTTGGGTTAAAGTCAGGACAGTTGGCTGCTCAGTTAAGTGCAGTAATACCATGGTCAGTACAGCTGTTACTAGCAGTTTTAGCTCTGTGGGCAGGTACTAATCGAGCTGGATAGGAAAATTAGCATCTCCATGAAGCTTGTCAACATATCAAAGCACAAAGTACTCTAAAAAGATGGCTGTGTTGAAGTTTTCAGCCGATAACATGGCCTAAATCATGTGTTTTGCCATGTCCAGTCTTCAGGCCATGTTATTGGCTGGTGTTGTTTTTTTTAGTGGACCCTGTGGTTCAGTATGTTGACAAGCATCATGGAGATGCTAATTTTCCTTTCCAGCTCGATTTGGCACCTGCTCACAGAGCCAAAATTACTAGCTGCTGTACTAACCATGGTATTACTGCGCTTAACTGTCCAGCCAACTGTCCTGACTTTAACCCAACATAGAATCTGGGTTGTATTGTCAAGAGGAAGGTGTGAGACATAAGACTGAACAATACAAATTAATTTACAGCCGGTATCAAACCAAAACTGGGCTTCCATAACACCTCTACAGTGCCACAGGTTGATCACCTCCATGTCACGCCCCATTAATGAAATAATGTTCAGAAGTAGCCCAGACCAAGTATAGACTGCATACATTAATATACTTTTCAGATAGTCGATATCTCTTGTTTTTCTTTTTAGTGGTCTCGTAAAACATTTTAATTTTTGAAATCCTGGTGGGTTTTATGGGCTGGAAAGCAAAATTGTGTAAAAATAAATACAAATAAATACTTAATTTACATTGTGTGCACTGAATCTATAATTAATGAAAGTTTTTAATGGAATTGTGGAAATAATACAACAATTTTGTAGTTACCGTATATAGGCTGTTGAAAATAGTTAAATAAAAAGTTAATTAGTTTAAAAATTAAATGCACATTGATTAATCCGATTAAAAAAATTGCACACTGACTCAATCGGCTGACCATTTTCCAAAAAAACAGTAGAGAGCACGGTTTTATAGAGACATAGCTGTAACCACTGGATACAGCTCTCCATGTAACCAGAGCCATAGAGTATAGCTGGAGGATGGGGCTTGTAGATCACTTATTGTGATAAAAAAAAGTATTTATCAAATAAGAAATAAACAGATTGTTTTTCTTTTTTAAATGTTCTAATCCTGTGAAGGAAAACACCCATATTTTAGAATTAGTTTGAATGGTGATAAATCAAGATTAAATTAATTTTGAAGCTGTGATTAATTTGAATAATTCTTACCAACAGCCTGCATAAGCATGAGGGAACATAGAGCTGAGGGAACATAGGGCTGAGGGAACGTAGAGCTGAGGGAACATAGAGCTGAGGGAACATAGGGCTGAGGGAACATAGAGCTGAGGGAACATAGAGCTGAGGGAACATAGGGCTGAGGGAACATAGGGCTGAGGGAACATAGAGCTGAGGGAACATAGAGCTGAGGGAACATAGAGCTGAGGGAACATAGAGCTGAGGGAACATAGAGCTGAGGGAACATAGGGCTGAGGGAACAGAGCTGATGGAACATAGAGCTGAGGGAACATAGAGCTGAGGGAACATAGAGCTGTGGGAAAATAGACATGACCCCATAGGGCATGGACAGTTGCGATTTGGCCAGCACCCCCACTTTTTCGCATCATTTTTTTTCCGACGTGAAAAATTGCGGGTGCTGAGGCACCCGCATAGTGAATGGCGCATAGTGACGCCCATGTTTCCAGACATCAATTGGGCTGTTCGTCTAGCCAATCTGGGAACCCATTGCCTAAACGGGGGTAATAGCACCCTCTGGCTCTGAATCTGGAGAGATTTACCTTCCAGCTATCATGAGTTCCTTCTCGGAGGCAGAGCGGCGGATCTTGGTGTAGATGTCCATGGTGAAAAGAGTACTGGCACTGTTGAAGATGGAGGTCAAGGAACTCATGAGAGAGGCCAGCATCACCGACAGCATGAGTCCACGTAGGCCTGGGGCACAAAGAGGTGCAAATTACACCCCAAATGAACTGAGAGAAGTTATCCAGTTACTGTGAGCTGAAAACACTTATAGGAGATGCCAATGGGTGCAATTCCCGATCGCTGTGGTGTGGTCAGGTATGGTGTAAGTCCTCTCATTGGCCGCATGGCAGCAAATCAGGTTTGGGGCCGTGCTCATTGGCTGCATGTCAGCAAATCAGATCTGGGGCCTTGAGGTAGGCCCAAAAGCCTATACCACCAGGTCTGGGCCTGGGCCTACCAAATAATTATCCATAATAATTAAAACCAGTCATCAAGAGCTTCAACTCATGATGAACAAAGCAGGGGAGTGCAGTAACAATTTTAATTGGGTGGTCAGGTGATTTCTGACTGATTTTGACCTTTTGACTTGCAGGTTTTAATTATTCTGGGTAATTATTTGGTAAGCTCAAGCCCAGGGCTGGTGGTCTAGGCTTTCGGCCTACCCCAAGGCCCCAGACCTGATTTGCTTACACTTACTTACACCATACCTGGCTACACCACAGCGATTGAGAGTTGCACCCATTGTCTTTTCCCATCTCAAAAAAGAGGTCTGCCTTCTAAAAGGCGAGGTGAGAGGTCAATTTGCAGCGGTCCTTTACATGAAAACTTTTGAGAACCACTGATGTATGTAGGCCACATAATGCATAATCATCTCAGGACCTTTTTCTTTTGTTTGTTTGTTAACAAAATATGCAAGCAAACGATCAAGATATGACATTCGTTGCCTTATACTAGAGAACATCTCTGCATTGTCTAGTTTTGGATTCAATTTTCCCTATAGTACAAGAATCAACATTTTATACGTACCGTTAGGCATGAGATCCACCACCAACTTAGGATAAGCAACGTTTGTGCAGCCCACGGCGGTCCCGCAGTACTCCTCACACTCCTTTGGGTCAACACATGCCACCTCGTCTGAATGAATGAATGAATAAAAATGCAGTATTACACTCGAGAGTGTGGTTTAATGTGATTCTTAGCACTCGTTCCTGCTGCGTCTCGTTCCTGAGCGCATCACGGTCATGCCATTCTACATCTTCTCGTGTATTGGTAATATTGCTTGAAATGAACTTTGTGCAAGTAGTTGCCCCACTTTTATACCAGTGTCGGTTCTAGGAAATTAATGAATCTATGCAAGTTTATGCGCCCTCCCACACACACACACACACACGCACACACACACACACACACACACACACACACAGGCTTATTAGCCTGGGGTCCTTTCAAAGCATGTCTGATGGTCACACCGTCCCCTCATGGCGCCCTAGGCAACTGCCTAGTCTGCCTAATGGCAAAAACGCCTCTGCTGAGGGCAATTTCCATTACACCTCCTACCTCTCATATGGCTATTTATAGGGATAGAAAACCACCCAAAAAAGTTGAATTTGATGTTATTTCCCCTTAAGTGAAAGTGGGGGAGTGGGGATAAATTAAAATGGTTTTAAACCATTCACTGCCAACGACGACGCCACACTCACTAGGATACAGGATCCTGCTGATCATTCCAGGGAACACCATGAGGAACATGGGCAGGAGCTTCAGGTAGCCACACAGGATGCAGCCGCCCTTCACATGGGACAGGTTCTTAGCCGAGAGACAGCGCTGGACGATCACCTGCAGGAACAGGGATGGACAGGGACGCAAAACAAAGCAATATATCAATATGACAGCTATACCAGTAACCAGGCGCGGTCTTACAATATAGGCGAACGAGGCGGCCGCCTGGGGCCCCACAACAGCAGGGGCCCCCGGAGCCGTTGGCAACTAACCATACAGTTGGCCATCTAATTGGGCCCTCCTGAACAGTGAGCATCAGCCAGTGAGTTAATAAATAATGATTTTGTATGTTTCAAATCAAAAGTAAAAACAACACAATAAAATAGGCCCTACAGAATCCGTGTACATCCCCTCCCATTTGCGTTAAAGTGGAATATTCCATGATCCATGCCATGTGCGCGAGACGGTGAGAGCACTATTCCAAAACCCATCACGTTACAACAACCTATCAGAGACATTCTACCTAGCCTACTACTTCAGAAAGACGTAAGTGAAGTAGAGGTCCCCACGGGTCTCAAAAATCCATCCGAAAACCGAAATAAATCCATGCAATATCGCCGAACTGTTCGGCAAATTATTGACAAATAAATAAACCAGAACCGAGTCGATCCGTGACATTTTTCCCGATTCCGAACTGTTCCGAGATTTCCTTTAAATGGCGGCGCCGAACCCGTCCGAAATGCGACACGCACGGGCATTCCAAGAGACCCGACTTTATGAACTAATATAGCTGACGTATTGACCATATACATTTTACATTTACGAGAGAGGAGAGAGACCCAGACAGACAGAGAGGCTATGCCGCTGCAGGCTGCACTCTCCACGTGAGCGGAGGAGGAGGAGGTGGTGGTTTGCCTTTTACGCACGCAACTTTGTCATATTAACTTGCATTGAGCTTTTCACCTCGTTTAGGCCAACGGTACTGTTTTAGGGGTCCGTGATATAATATAGTCTAGAATTAAACCCCCGCAATATTATTACCGTCCATCAGCACAATTCAGCTGCAGCTGAGAGACACACAGAGCAGCGCAGGGCAGCACGCTGCCTGGAGACAGAATCACATTCACATACCAGATATTTTCTTAAAGGGGAATTCCACCCAAAAATCTAAAATTTCCTCAGAGAAATGTTGTGAACAAATGTGAACCAAATTTGGTTCCATTTGTACCCTCTCAGGAAAAAGGGTGTTAAAGAAAAATCATTAACATGGTGAAATACACTTGATGATGTCATCAGATGTATTTCACCACGTTAATGATTTTTTCAGACCTCCATTTTTAGGAAATACCGAATTGGGGGGGACTTTTTTTTTTATCATGTCCACACAACATCTCTAAGGTTAAGGTATATTAATTAAATATTAAAATGTTAAAAATGGGTGGAGTTCCCCTTTAACATTAACATTTGCAACAACAAAGAACAAACACACCATCTTATGCACATACATTCTCTATCTTTCACCCACACACACTCATACACAGGCACACACAGTATCTACCCTCAGACTTCTTTCACATAGTCCCTGTCTGTCTGTCTGTCTGTCTGTCTGTCTGTCTGTCTGTCTGTCTGCCTGTCTGTCTCTGTCTCTCTCTCTGTCTCTCTCTCTCTCTCTCTCTCTCTCTGTCTGTCTCTCTCTGTCTCTGTCTCTCTCTCTCTGTCTCTCTCATAATTTCTTTATTGTTCAGGTACAATTTTAGATAAAATGTGACTGAGTGACTCACTCACAAATCTTTTCAGTCATTTCAGTCATTGTTTCTTAACTATTCTTAAAAAATATATATATTTTGCCTTTTGGAATACAATGGTGTGTTACATGATACGTATTTCTTGCATTTTAAAGGTAGGGTAAGTGATTTGAAATTAATCCTGTAGTTCCAGCCTGGTGCACTAGGGGCGCCAAACAGTAGCTATACACTATGTGAGCCTGCTGCTCGATCCTGATTGGAGAAGAATTCGCCACCACCTGGGGAACTTTTATTAGCTCCTCTGCTAACGTGGGGGAGGGGGAAACTCCATATATGGTTTCCACACCTTATAATAGAGCATTTTAACAGAAAAAAATATTTTTTGGGTGATATCTGACAAAAGTGAAATCACTTCCCCTACCTTTAAAAGATTGTAGTTAAAACTTTTAGGGCCCCCATAGCTAAATCCGCCTGGGGCCCCCAAATTGCTAAGTCCGCCACTGCCAGCCTAACAGCCTGTTGCCTGTTCCATAGCTCCATTGCTTCTATACATTGGAGTAGATAGGGGGTAGACCAGGGGGACATGTCCCCTGCCACGTCCAAGGTTGTCCCCTCCAACTTATTTAGGGGTTAGGGGGACCAGGGGGACACTGTCCCCCTCCAAGATCAGATATAAGTTATTAATTTGGGGGAACATAGATGAATAAATTAGAATGTTAAAATGTTGTCCACCCCCGTGCCGCAAATGGTTCAGTCCATTCTCTTTTAGCAACGCGCAGCCACTGTGATACACCGACCGCGGGCCCGTGCTCGTCGTTTTCTGCTATATGCCACGGCTCAAGCCATTGCAATCAGTACAAAAACCCTTATTTTGAAGCGCCAGATGTCCTAAACAGGATGTGCGATGACGTCATGCTGTTTCTGGTGTCTTGACTAACCTGTCCTGTCACGATCAGAGCAAAAAGTTCCGGGTCAAAAGTCAGGAAGTGACGTCTAGCCCTAGTGGATCTACCCTTGCGCCCACGACATTCAGGGGGTGATTCTCAGGAGAGGCTTTTGAATGCATTGGATTGAATGGGTGCGAATGGGACAAAAAAAAAATCGTCCCATTCGCCCATTCTGTCCCAAACGAGAGTCAGCCGACGTTGCCCTGCCCACTTTCCAGCTGTCATTTTTGTTTTAATGAAACACAAACTTTGCAGATAGAAAGAGGATAAATCAAGCTGGGTGAGTTTAAAAAGTAGCACAATGTTTTGATTGTTAGTTTCCGACACGTTCATTGGGGATGATGTCGCATATATCATCATACCCCCCACCCATAAAATAAAATAAAATAATAAAATAAAATAAAATAATAAAATAAAATAAAATAAAATAAAATAAAATAAAATAAAATAAAATAAAATAAAATAAAATAAAATAAAATAAAATAAAATAAAATAGGGCTTAAAAAGTGTTTAAACTGCATGCTCTTCCTTTCTTCTGGGGACCCCCTGAAAGCACCACCCCCTCTCCCCCCAATGACCCCTGACCAAACCTTGCGAACTGGTCCATCAAACATTAAGGTAGGTAGGTTAAGAGGTTCGCTTAGTTTCCAGTAGTGTTCTTAACGGGCCTGAAAATTGAGGCCCGGCCCTAACTAGGCCCTAAATGATCAGGCCCAAAGCCCGGCCCAGCCCAAACAATTAGCATAATTTTTAGGCCCGACCCGGCCCTACAATGTCAGGTCGGGCCGGGCCTGGTCAAGTTTGGGTAGAATTTGAGCACCCTACACTGAGTAAAAGTGAAAATACCAGCCAGTCCAGCACCATCTTCATAAGAGGTAAATACACAGACAGACAGAACAGAATGATGTTTTTTATCATAATGAAATAATTCAATATATATATATATTGCTTTTTTTATGGAGCCCTAGGCCCGACCCAGCCCTACTGATCTGCATACATTTTAGGCCTGAGCCTGACCCTAAAATGTCGGGTCGGGGCTGGCATGGAAGCATATACTCAGAGATACAGGGGGAGTTTCAGTCATTACTGTCATCATAAGATCAGGCTGTACTCAAAACAATAAATTCCAGGACTGCGTGCCATGGCGTCTCGACTCCAATACACTTCTGACCACAAGTACACACACCAACAGGGTCCTTTCAGACACATCGGGTTGTAAGCTTGTAGATGGCAATTTTGGCTAGATTGGCTATTTTCAGCAAAGCCACTTAACCCTCCAATGGGGGGATATCTTTTAATATAATGAATGTACATGTAATAGACCAGGGGTGTCAAACTCATTTTGGGGTGGGGGCCGCATTGGACTTAATGTGACTCGCGCCGCGGTGCCAGTCGCGCCGCGGTGCCAGTCACAGACCAGTCACAGACTGCAAGCATGCACACGCATGTTTACGTACACAGCCGTAATTTCTCCACTACAGTATATCACACAATCAAGTTTATTATTAAGAGTAGCTATTAATAGTTATTAATGACTTTCATTATTGGTTTTATACTTGTAGCCTAGATTAAGACATTTGCTATGAGAGATGCTATTTTTATTTACAGTGCGCCAATTAACCATTCAAAAATACAAAAAATTAAATTTCAAATAGTGTCTTAGCTGAAATTTGGAAATGGCTACACAACCCATGGAAATATGCAGACCTGCTTTTTATTGAAGTGATGGATCATTGAACATTAAAAAATAATGATGAATAACAATAACTAATGCTTCTAAAATACATTATATTTTTTAAACTCTGAATTGGATTATTATTATTACCCGTATTTATATTTAAATAGCCAAGCTGTGATCTGAATGATCCCTCAGTTATAGACCCTTATACTGGTGAAGTAACCTGACTCCGCCAGATGGGGCAGCAGAGAGAGGAGGAGGGAATACTCCTCTCTCTGCTGCCCCATCTGGCGGAGTCAGGTTACTGCTGAAGTATAGTTCTCACTTTGCAGCGCCAGTACCCCGCCCCCCCCTTCCCTCCCCCCTCCACTCTCTGAGAGTCAACATTCCAATCAATTAAGTACTCTCAGCTGTGAAGCTACCGGACTAGTGCTCAGAGAAGAGAACTCAGAAGCATTTCTTTAAACGACCATAACTTTTGATAGGAACGTGCTAGAGACTTACTTAAATCAATGATTAAATCATTGCCGTATGTTTGACACCAGTGTAATAGACATTCTAATAATCACAAAATATATTTATTGCAGTCATTTTACATACTTTTATTACCGTTAAAGGCTAAAGGTCAAAGGTTAAAAATCATCAAAAATTGCACTAAGTCCAGACTCCAGAGAAACATTTTTTAAATAATTAAAGGGTTAATGTTGCTAAAAAGCAACACTGGGCCTTCTAGGGTTAAAGGGGATATAACCTGGGTTCCTAAAATTGTTTTTAATACTTAATACCATATTGTATATGTCCCTCAAGTGGATTATTGGTGAGAAGAGATTTTCATGGATCAAAGGTGCAAATAGTTTGGCAATGCTCCAAAGTTAAGCAACCAAATCTCAGTGAAAACACCAAGGAGGAGGAATAAGGAGGAATAACCTATAGTTAAAACAAAAGAAAACATCACATCACAGTGGGTCTGAGATTATTATGTTTTTGTTTTTCTCCGTATGTTGGGTGTACATTGCCAGCCATTACTTCCATGTCATTTCACACTGTGTCTAGCTGTTAAATCTTATCTGTGTGTATCTGTGGAGACACATTATGTGTCTAACTAAAAGCATACTCCGATCTCCCAGTCCAGCTACCTATGCTTTTAGGCAATATTATAACTGAGGGAGTAGCGTCTATAGCATACCTGGGCAATATGCGGCCCAGGGGCCACATGCGGCCCTTTGGCTGACTCTGACCGGCCCGTGAAAGGGTACTGTGGTTTTCAATCAGTGGTGCAGGGACCACCGGAGATCCTTGAGAGAGTTCCAGTTAAATATGGAAAGTTGGTTAACCAGATGTAACTCTTTGAGAACGTAAAAATGAAACCATTTTTACACTCTCAAGAGTTAAAAATATTCATCATCTCAATCCATTCATCATCTCTTCCTATACCTGATCGGTGCACCAGTACCAGGTGGCCTGGATGGTGAGTCCAAACACCAGGCCAGGCCAGGGCAGGTCCCCGGTGATGGCGTCCCTGAAGAGGTGGAAGGAGTCGGCCCGAGGCTCGTAGCACGCCGGGTCGATGGTGAGGTTCCCGTTTGTGGTCACGTTGGGCACGGACGCCATGTACTTGTCCACAAACTGGTCGTAGCTTCCCACCTCGCCAAACGCTGTGGGGAGGAGGGAGGAGAAGCAGCTGGATTACAGAGAACATCACTGGTTGAAAACCAGCGTTTTTTTTTTTTTTTTTTTTTTTTTTTTTTGCACAAAAAAGTGAAATGTCCCATTTCGACCTGACACTGTTGTTTCTACAAACGTTCGCTCTGAAAGAACATACGGAAAGATTTGTGCTGCCTGCAATCTCACATTTCCCGCCCTAAAAAATAGCAAGCGTTCACGGCTCATAGCGCGCCACAGAGTGGCGCGCTATGAGCCGTGAACGCCTGCTATTTTTCAATGAAAGTTAAAACTCCACAAGTACAATATACAGAATGGTTTAAGCACTGGATATGTGAGGTTAAATGCAACATAGCAGAGATAAAGGATGTTTTTTCTTACCGAAGCCCATGAGGATGAAGGATCCAACCACCATGATGATGGTCTGTAGGGTGTCTGTGTAAATCACTGCAGCCAGCCCACCTGAGGTGATGTTAGAACACACACACACTTCAAATTAAAAGGTAGCCTCACAACCCAAACCTCTAAAAAAGCGGTCTTACCATTTAGATCTACTTTTCTAGAAAACACAAAATTTTGTTTTGTATTATTTCCACACAACATATCTATAAGGTAAAATGTTAAAAATGAGTGTAATCCCCCGTTCAAATGTCAACATAAGAGACGAAGACTTTATGTTTCTTTGGCCTGGTATGGAACTGAGAATATAATTGTGTATTTTTCTAGGAGACGTTTATGCCATATATCACAAAAGTACAATATCCCCCCCAAAATCACAGACCATATCCAGTCTAATATAATATTACTGTATGGGTATAATATTGATATTGGGGATGTCGCGATCACTTTTTTTTTTTTTTTTGCTCCCAATCCAGTTGCGATCATTTGAAAATGGGCCCGACAAGCGGACCCCAATTTCCAATCACGTGATCGGATCGGACCCCTATAACACAAGAAGGATCTGTAGCCTATACCTGTAACCGTGTACAGAGCGGTGATCGCCAGCAGTGCGATCACGGCAACGTAGATATTGAGCCCCATAGCCTGGTTAATAAAAATGGCGCCAGAGAACATGTCTGCCTGTTAAAGGAGAGAGAAGGAGAGAGAGAGAGAGAGAGAGAGAGAGAGACAGACAGACAGACAGACAGACAGACAGACAGACAGACAGACAGACAGACAGACAGACAGACAGACAGACAGACAGACAGACAGACAGACAGACAGACAGACAGACAGAGAGAGTTAAGCTACAGACCCCTACAGACATTTCTAGATCATGCACACATACATGTTAATTCAACCCCCTGAGTGTACACTCATTTGTAAAGCTCTCAACATTACAGACCCATAAGGGTGAATTTGGTTGCATAAGTATCATTTAGCTGGGGGCCCCCGTCCTCAAACTCCCCCAATGACCCCTTGGGATCCCATGGGGGTCCCTTGAAAGAAAATGAAAGAGGGTTGAAAATGAAATTAATAGTGAGCCTGCAAAGGCTCATATTTGGACATACGGTGTTATCACAATGAAGTCACTATAGACAACATTATGTTTGTAGATCTATTATTTTTCGGGCTCGCAACACCATCACATGGTGGAGATTAAATTAACTCCTTTTTGTTACATAGTAACCCGTTTTGTCCTACTCCTGTACATTGTACATTGCTGCCCACTTTATAGTTAGTAAATTTTAGCGAATATTTGACCAATCTGGGAACTAAATCGTTACCACATTTTCCTCGCCAAGGTGTTTCTAATGGTGTCTAATAACGTGCTAAAAGATGAAATTCAACTCCTGTGCATGGGAAACATCGTAAAAACAGGTCAAAGTCAGGGTACCAGTCACAACCTATAGAAGGCAAAACATACAAAATGTCATCATGCTTTTTGTAGCATGTGATATGTCTAACTAGGGGGTATCCATGATGCTGAATCCATTCCAAGCATATTTATGATGTTGGCTGTCTGTTTTTATCCCAATGAGTTGTTTTCTGGGGAAAAACTAAACCATGAAACAGACATTGCAGGGTAATGTACAGCATGTTGTAACGTGACTTACTGAGATCTTGGTGAAAACATAGAGGAACAGGGACAGCACAGAGAGATAGATCCGGATGCGTTGACCCCCAAACCTTTTCTTCAAATACTCGGGCATGGTCACCACCTAAACAACCCAAAACACAGTCAGTAACACAGTCAATTACAAAACCAAGGGTTTTGTGTTCGGATGGGGCTAAACTCTCCCAGAGGGAAAAAAATGCTTCTCAGTTTAACTCTTTCCCAGCCATAGATGAGTTTGGACGAGTTAGCCCCGCCCTCCAAAATAAAATGGCCGCCATTTTTGTGGCGGCCATATATATATAAATGCTACAGATGTATTTGAGAGATACATGAGGCAAAGCTGAAGCCTAGCTCTCCATAGGCCGTTAGAGCTGTATTTGAGAGATAATGAGACAAAGCTAAAATCTTGCTATTTGTGTATATCCAGCAAGATATGGATCCTAGTATTCATCTTAGGAGCCTTAAAGACACTCAAGGCATTCAAGACACACTTCTGAGCTTAAACTGAGAAGCATTTTTTCCTCTGAGCTGTAAGCCTATACCATATGACGTGTGTGTTGATTTTTACCCCTGCTTTAATGTAGATGGGCACGAAGAGCCATCCCAGAATGACCACCACGATAAGGGCCTGAAATGCGCGCGCGCACACACGCACACGCACACGCACACACACACACACACACACACACACACACACACACACACACACACACACGGAAAGAAACGATGAACAAAGAATACTCTGTCAGCTGCTGCCCCAACGGACAGAGATAAAACTGTGTCGGAGGTCGAGATATTTTGTTTAAGAAGTCAAAACGACATTGGACTCACATTCCATTCGAATCCACCAATAGCTATCCCCGAGGCGGCTGCAGTCCCAGCGATCCCTACGAAGTGGCCACTGCCGATGTTACTGGCAAAGAGGGACGCTCCTATCTGTGGAGAGAGAGTCCTAATATGAAACAGTGTTTTTTTTTACGCCGCAGTGTTGTTTTTGTCAACCGTGACCAAAGACTAAGTCAAGTAACGTTTTTGATATTTCATCAACTGAGACTAGACTAACAAAAATAATTTCAGAAGACTTTATAAACATATTTATATTATCGTCTGTCTTTTTTCTTTCGTCCCTTTTGAGTACTTGAACATAATACGTACATACGTACATGCATATGTAGTACGTATTATGTTGGCCATGCAAACTGCACTGGCGCAGCAGCAACAGCTGCTGCAACTGCAACTGCCCTCAGGGTGAAATGTAGAAAATGGGACATCTGTGACAAAAATCAAGGACATTATGAATCATGTCACAGGAATCAAGGTAGATTGATGGCCAATGTGTTTTGGTGTGGAATTCTCCCTTAACTCTAAAAGAAACAACACTGTTACGCTTGACATCAGATATCAAGGAACACGTGCTACTTGTTAGTTACCGTAACATGTTAGTTAACGAGTTAACACATGCTGCTAATGACCCTTTAAGGACGTCATTGTTTCCTGTGAATTGGAAGTGAGCTGTAGGAGCTGTAAATCATTGAGCGTTCCTTACTGAGCTCACTGATAAAACGCTAACCTTTGATTGCACCTGGCAAATGAGTTATCATCATATGCAAGAACTAATGAAAGGAACAAATGTAAGACAAGTCACACCCATCTTGCATTTTGTCAAATAACAACCTAAAAAAAAATCAATAAACAATGTTGTTTGGTTTGTTTGTTTTTAAATGTGGGCTCAATCAGTCTAGCTCCGATTGAACCATAGCAGTTTGAGGAGGGTCTTAGCTATACTGTACGTCCATTACATAACCCCTAAGTGTGGGAGACATTATGTCAGCGTGCCAGGGGTGGAACTAGGCATGGGCATGGAGGGGCAATGTCAGTCTGCCCCCCCCAAACACGATGCAAAAGATATTTCAAATTAAAGTGCTTAAATTTAATATGATGTGAAACACTACTACTGCTACTAACTAACTACAGCTGTGTCACCACTAAACCAACAGCATGTCATTATTGAAAACAGAAAACTCTCTGAGTGAGACCTTTAGCTTTATGCATGCTGCGTGTCTGTTGCAACTTCAACAACAACTGATGCTATTATTGATGCTTACTTGACTAATAATAAAAGTCCTGTAACCGAAAATGGTATGGGGGGCTGCTTCATCGCCCGTGGTGCGAAGCGACACGGACGATGAAGCCACTCCCATAGCATTTTCTCTTGCCCCTCCAACATGTTCTCTTGCCCCCCCAAATGGGACATGTTACATCCGCCCCTGCAGCGTGCCGCAAGCGAAAACTACCATTTTCTCAAGCATTATTGAGACATTATTACGTCTTGTGGAGAATCAAATACTCACAGGCCACCACACCATGCTCCGCCCCGCCAGGAAGAATCCACCCACAGTGGATCGGTTGGTGCGCACCATTGCCTGCAATGGATCGATATCACGTTCACATGTTGTACATATACATTTATTATCACATGCATTTTACCACATGCTGTCTTCTTTCCTGAGCACGACAAATGTTTTGTTTTCATGATTATGGTCTGCAGGATGAAGCAAGTGTCTGTCTGCAAAACATAGCTGTTTTAAGTAGATTTTTGGCTAAAAGGTTGCCTTTATTACCTGTAAGTGGTCATACGTGGAATGGTGCAATTTATCTTAAAGGGTGGGTGCTGTGATTTTTGTATTTTTTCCCATTTTGTACATGTTTGAAAGGTGAAAGTATGTACTGTAAATAGACCCCTTGGTGTGTTTTTTATGTGCAATGATGTCTTCCCTTTGTATTTAGGGTTTCTTCCTGGGGGCTGAACCTTTCCAGACAAACGTGCCAATGAAAAAAACTTCAATTTAGTGACATCACATGTTCAGCCCCTCCCCTAACTTTCACAATGTTAAAGATTTTTTTCAGATCTCCATTTCTAGGAAACACAGACTGATCTAGGCATGGGCATTGGGGGGGCAATGCCCCCCTAAATGCCCAGTCTGCCTCACCAAACACGATGGCATGCAAAACAACCCAAGACAGATGAAAGTGCTTATATTTAAAATAATTTGAAACACTACTACTGCTACTGACTAACTACAGCTGTGGCAGCACTAAACCAACAGCATTTCATCATTGAATACAGAAAACTCTGAGTCAGACCTTTAGCTTTATGCATGCTGCGTGTCTGTTGCAACTTCAACAACGACTGATGTTATTATTGATGCTTTACTTGACTAATAAAAGTCCTGTAACCAAGTGACACAGGCGATGAAGCCGCACCCAGACCATTTTCTCCTGCCCCCCCCCTCCAATTGGGAAATGTTACATCCGCCCCTGCCGGCACACCTCTTTAACATTTGGGCAAAGAGGGTAAGCATGAAAGATGTTACATAGTGTAGCTTTTAATGTAGTTTCCCAAATAACAAGTATGTGGCCACGGTCAAAGGGATCTTGACAGAAATACGTCAGCAGCATTTAATTTATGTCAAGTAGTGAATCTGAGCTAAAGTCTTGCACCGTCTTCTCATTTGGAATACAGCTGCGCATATGGCATAACATGGATTCATATATAGCTTCTTGTCATCCTCAAAGGATCATGCACAACAGAAAACCTACACATACAGGCATGCAGGGGCGTTTTGCCATTAGGCAGACTAGGCAGTTGCCTAGGGCGCCATGAGGGGAGGGAGGCGACCATGAGAAGATTTTCCCTGTAGCCCCCCCTTACCAAATGGACCCGTAAGGGTCCATTTGGTAAGGGGGGGCTCCAGGGAAAATCTTGCCTAGGGCTCCAAATTGCTTAGAAACGCCACTGCATACAGGTAAAAGTTGTAACATGTGACTTTTTTGTTAAACCGATGCGAAAAATATATAAACAAAATATAAACATATACCTAAACAAAAATATATAAACAAACTTAAATATAGGATCACTTTTATCATTGCCAAGCACATGCACCATTCCTAAACAGTGTTGGGCAGTACCTATAGTTACTATAGTAATACGTTACCATAATACTACTTTTCCCAATAAGGAGTAAAGTATTACTCTGCCAAAACAGGAATTTTATTATAAATTTTATTGTAAAAAATGGAATTGGAATCATTTCATTTAAAAGGTGTTCTACTTTCACATAAGTAGTGAGGCATGTTTTGGCAGAATAACACATTACTTATGACACATTTTGGAAGAGTAATACTATTACAGTAATATGTAATGTTGAATTATAGTTTCTGCCCAACACTGGTCATAAGTAACATATTACTCCCCTAAGCAACGATGCCCAACACTGTTCATGAATAATGTTGTAGTATAGTTTATGTAAATGTGGAAAATGTTGAAACTGCGGGGTTAACTATTCACAGGAAAGGGTTTGTATAAGAGCTGACAGACTGGTGAACAGTGTGAACAACTCACCCATACTCCAACAGCAAGGACGACCACAAAATAAACCACAATGACAGATATGTCCGCCGCGTTGTTGATGGCCACCGTTTGTTCACGGGCCGAGCTCTTCACAGAGGAGAATTTAAAGTAATCGTAAGCCATGTTGGTAGAGGAGGGTCGACCAGAGGATCACTGCTGCTGAGCCTCTCTTACTGCCTCACTGAATGGATCACCTAATAAACAGTTCTATGTTCACGTATCCCTGACCCAATAAACAGGTGGAGGTGTGTGTGTGTGTGAGAGAGAGATAGAAGGATACGAGGGCGGGCTATAGAGGGGAGTGTGCATGTGCAGATTGTGCACAGACAAAGAGGCAAAGGGAGAGAGCAAAGGTGATTCCTTGCATGCCATAAAGACTTACGGTAAAAAGACAACTTTGTTGTGTTTTTTTTTGAATATTTTTTATCCCACGATTTTGCAACCCGTTTTTTCACCCAGTGCCAATTCCTAATGTGATCCTGGGCTCTACACACCTTCCGCCAACCTGGGGAAGCAGCGGACTGGCCTCATGCTTCCTTCAATGCATGAGGAGTCCAAGCTGCCTTCTTTTCACCTGACAGGGGGGAGTTTCCCTGGTTGGACGTAGCGCATGGAAGGAACACGTTATTCCAACCAGTTCCTGTCCCCTCCATCCATGATGGAGGGTTATCTATCCTAGGGTGACACGGGGAGAAGAGCGCTAGGGACACAGAAGAGTCATAAAGACTTACAGTAAAAGAATCGAACCCAGGACCTTCTAGCGAAAAAAGTTTAAAAAGTTTCTGGGGGCCAAACACTTGTAGTTCAGTGCAAGCCACCTTATTACCGTACTGTCCCGAATATAAGACGACTCATTTATAAGACAACCCTCATTTTTAAAGACCTATTTACAGAAAAAAGAACATTGAATGTCAAATAGTATAGCCCCTGAATATAAGACGACTCCATTTTTGGGATATTTCCATTGGGAAAAAAATATAGTCTTATATTCAGGCCACTGTACTACTACTATTAAAGACACACTAAGGGCTCCATTTTCGTCACACGCTAAACCCCTTATCCCAAACCCCTTATCTCTTTTTTACTATTTTGAAAAACGTTTTTAGCAGCTAGGGGAACTTCAAAAACACTTCAACCAGAAAACTACTAATACCCAAAATGAACCATGAGACCAAAACACAAAGAAAATAATTCCAGTCAACGAGTCGTGTTCTGTAGAATAAAAAAAAATCCCGGGAGAGGCATTCAGTGGAAAATCCACAGACAAGCCATCATAGCATCAAAGTCTCTCTCAATATTTTACAAGATGAAAACAGTGACTGTGACGGCAGCCTATCATACCAAGATAGGCTGCCGTCCCAGTTGTCATAGCTACCCATGATAAGATACAAAATGCATGTACCAATGATGATTTTGGAGCAATCTGGTTACATGGAGAACACCTGATCAGAGTGACTTGGGCTACTTGTCCCCTGAAAACAGTTATCACTCCTTTGGCGACAGAGAACTCATACAATGACCATAGTAATGATAACAAGGTTACAATCACAAACAGCTAGGATGTTCTGAAAAAAGATAATGAAACGACAATCAAGAACTTTCTGTGGTGTACAGATGCACAGTACAGAGACATGATGGCACCCTCAAAACAGCAGATCTACAAGGCGGTAGCGCAACACCATTAAAGGGGAATTCCACCCATTTTCAACATTTTAATATGTCATTAATATACCTTACAGATGTTGTGTGGACATGATAAAAAGTTCCCACAAATCTGTATTTCCTAAAAATGGAGGTCTGAAAAAATCATTAACATGGTGAAATACATCTGATGACATCATCGAGACGTATTTCACCATGTTAATGATTTTTCTTTCAGACCCCAAATGGAACCAAAATGGAACCAAATGGACCCACTAGGGTCCATTTGGTTCACATTTGTACACTCTCAGAACAAAAAATATTGAAAATGGGTGGAATTCCCCTTTAACTCATTCAGCGCGATCGGATTTTCTTTGTTTTCTTTCCACTGCCGCGGCTCAAACCAGTTCGATCGGTAAAAAGCCCTTATTTTGAAGCTCAGATCTCCTAAACAGGATGTGCTGTTTCTGTTATGCTGTGTCTGTTGTCTTGCCTAATCGATCATCTGGCGATGTACCCAAAAACATCCGGGTCACAAGTCAGGAAGAGCTGTGTAGCCCTGGCTGCTTAACCCATGCGCCAGCGACATTGAGGGGGCAAACCGGAGGAGAGCCGATTGAATGCATTGGGCTGAATGCATGTCAATGGGAAGGGAAAAAAAAAAGTTGTCCCCAATTCTGTCCCAAATGAAAGTCAGCAACGGGATGATCATCAGACGATGCGCACGGACTAATAGTTGGATTAAAGAATGAAATCTACATCTCGTCGTGATACGAGCCGTCCGCGTGACCGGCGGGGGGTCTCCACGGGATGTCCACGAGCAGCTCGAGAACGGCGCTTTAAGAATTAAAACCCATGGTGACATAATATGCAAAATCATTCACAATAAGCTCAGAAATCCTCAAAATATCAATCAACCACAATGACTTCAATGTGGGGACCCCACACCCACTGGGTGTGGCTATGGGCTAAGATTAGTGCTTTGATGACTCTTGCTATTCATCCCATGTTCATGCATACACCTATTTCCTAGTAATAATGACTCTGATGGATACTCCCCTTTTCTGTTGAATTTGATGGGAGTGGAACTCATCAATAATTGACCACATGGATCGTAATCGTAGGGGTGGCCAACCTGAGGCTCGCGAGCCTCATGCGGCTCTTCAGCTGGTTACATGCGGCTCTTAAGAGGCTTCCACATGAAGCTGTCAAAAACGCTTGGCCTCATGGCGCAGTCATTCATTCCCTATACCAGTGGTTTTCAACCTTTTTTTTCTACCAGGGCCCACCATTTATTCAGAATTTGAGCCACAGACCACCATTTTAGCTCCATAGACCCCAAAGCTAAAGATTTCCTTTACTTGTGTCAACAATTCCAGGCTGAATTTCAGAGAAAACAAAACAGTGAAAGATACAGATCAAACTGACCATTAATCTTCCACATTCTCTAGCAGTGTAGACTTGGGCTAATTCACATGATGAATATTTTAACTCTTGAGAATGTCATATACTTTTTTGGATTGTAAACCCTGTTTCAAAATACATGTCTGTATGTTTCTATTTGCGACCGTGATGGCCGTGACGGCCGTCGCAGCGGTTTTCTAACCGTTGTGACCATTTGATGTGGCTCTTTGCCGTAACACAGTGAAAAACGTGGCTCTTAGTCTGCGACCGGTTGGCCACCCCTGCTCTACATGGATGGTAATCGTAGGTCACCAGGTGACCGTTCGTTCACTTCAGTTTCTCAAATGCGTGTCCAGGGACCGCATACAATAGCTGCAAGGACCACCAGTGGTCCAGTAGTACCACTGGTAAATAAGTTCTGCTTTAGAAAGAACATAACGTTTCAACAAAGTTCCAACAATTCCATCAACTAAAATTGCAATTATGGCCTGCAACAATAAATATTTAATGAATGCTCATTAACCTGTATTTGATATTCTAATACAGTAGACTTCAATATAAGACTCAAATGCGGTTGTGGCTCCAGATAGATTTTGTATTCATGTTTTTGTTCTAAATTGGCTCTACGATGGCATGCTGTTGGTTTAGTGGTGACACAGTTTTAGTTAGTTAGTAGCAGTAGTAGTTTCAAATCATTTCAAATATAAGCACTTTAATTTGAAATATCGTGGGTTGTTTTGCATGCCATCATGTTTGCTGCAGTCTGGGTATTTAGGGGGGCATTACCCCCCCATGCCCATGCCTAGATCCGCCCCTGAAACTGTCTGGGTTGTTCACATGAGCCTGAGTAGACCTGAGTAGACTGACACATTGAAAGTTTACAAATGTGTCAGTATGTATCCGAGTTTTCAGACATGGCTGCAGATTCCACCTTTGATGGTCAGGGCTTTTGATTTTGACTCCCTCCTCTGTACGCATGCATGGTTCAACAGCTTTCTTTATCTACTGGCCAGTACAGGTCCAGATGACCTCTGGAACGAGCCTGAAATGTTTTCTAAAAAAAATCCTTTCGAAATATAGCACATCCTCAAACCTTCGACATGCAGCGCATGGTGACAAACAGGGGTGTAGTGGAGGGGGGACGGCGTCCCCCCACTTCTCACATCTAAAATATTTTTGGGGCAAAAGTAGGACTATGTTTTTTTTGTCTTGTCATTTACTTTTATGGATACATTCAGGCATTGTAAACAATCTTTCTCAATATGCTATACTTGCGTTAATAGCGTGTTTGTGTGTCTTGCGCAGGTGCATGCAAATGCAAGTGTACTGTGCATGCACGTGTCTTAAAGGGAATTCCACTCATTTTCAATATTTTACTATGTCATGGCAAAAAAGCTCCCCTATTCTGTGTTTCCTAGAGATGGAGGTCTGAAAAAAAAAAACATTAACATGGTGAAATACATGTAGATGACATCATCAAGACGCATTTCACTATGTTAATAAGTTTCCTTTTTTCTGAGAGTGTACAAATGGAACCAAATGGACCCGCTAGGGTCCATTTGGTTCACATTTGTACACTCTCAGGAAAAAAAAATGAAAATGGGTGGAATTCCTCTTTAAGAGGTGTCCCCCCACTTCTAAAAGTCCCACTACAACACTGGTGAGTGGTGACAAACATTGCTGCTGCTTTTATCGCTGTGCCTTTCAAATCGTGCCCCTCGAATCTTTCGACCATCAGGGTGGCCTATTATACTGTACGTCTAAACCGCTTGCTTGTCTTGTCGAAGGTCCTAATAGGATTAGGTAAATGATCAACCAGGAGGAGTTCCAGAGAACATCCTTTCACTATCACCTGGGCTGTACGGGAAGCCGCACAGATTGTGGATGACATTATTGAGTCATTGGTAAACACATGATTGATAGCAGGACATAGACACGTTGAGATTAAGAACCAGGAGTCCACGATAATTACCCATCATTTATGAATTATAGATAAGCGGTCAGGATAATGATGGATTCATGGTTCTTTGTTTCAACTCTAGTGTCTTTCAATGACAGAATTGAAAGTCTTTTGCTGACTTTGCATGGCAGTCAGATTGCATTATTGCATACATATATTACAAGTAATATATGTTGCTTTTTATTTAAAGCATGCTATGTGAAGCATTGGTCGTACCGATATATCGGTCGCACCGATACAGTATATCAGCCAATACCGATACCGATATATCGCCATCGACATCGGTGATATTCATACCGATAGAGAGAGAGACAGAGGCATAGGCGGATTATGGACTGAAGGGCCCCTGGGCCGCCACGACGCCAAGGGCCAGCCCCACCCTCCCGCCCGACCCCCCCGCGCCCGACCAACGCTTTGTTTCCCCCGCTAATTTTCGCACATAGTGCACACGCAACAATTATCCGATTGCTTAGAAAACACCAAATAAATGAACCTGTATTTCCACCAGTGTTGGGAATATTACTTTGCCTTGTTAATATATTACTTATTAATTATTACCTTCATTTTAAAGCAATATATTATATTACAATATTACTGTCTGAGCAATTGTAATATATTAATATTACTTAGTTAGTATTACATATTACTTTATAAAAAAAAACTTTCTACAAAATATATAATTAATATATAATTTATATATATTAATATATAATTTTTAGTTTTACAATTACTCAAATATTGCGTAGGCCAGTAGGATATCTACAATAAAGCAAGCACGCTTGGCTATCTGGCCAATTCCATATGAAATCAACTTGAAAAAACGTCCTGAATAAATAATTGATTAATTAATGATGACAAATGACAGATAATAAGTAATTATTTAACTTCTGCAGTTGTCAAGATAATTTCACAAGAACACTTGCAATGAGACTGATTGACAGAAAGTAATATTGAAAGTAATACAGAAAGAATAGTATAATATATTAGATTGTTTTTGTTAAGTAATATATTTATATTACAAGTTACTGCATTTTGGTAATATATTATGTAATATATTAAGTTACCTAGTGCACATGTCCCAACACTGATTTCCACTACACAGGATTTTCACACTATTAAAGCCAACACACATTGATTTAACAAAATAAACAGCCATTATAACGAAAATGTACCCGTATCTCCACTATACAGGATTTACATGCAATTAAAGCCAATATACATTGAATGATGTAACGAAATAAACAGCCATTACAATAACTAAATGTACCTGTATCTCCACTATACAGGATTTACACACTATTGAAGCCAACACAAATCAAATTGACGAAATAAACAGCCAATGCCAAACCTATAGCCAGATAAATGCACCTGTATTTCCACTGTACAGGATTTACACATAAGCAAACACAAATTTAACAAAATAGGCCATACACTGCCCACTTCACATGATCTTACGGAAATAATTAATTATAAACAACAACAAAAAATGTGGGAAAACCTAAATGAATCATAGTCTTACCTTAAATGTGTTTTTTTCCTGGTTTTGGTCCGTGCAAAGTCATCCACGATATCATCCAAGTTAATTCCACGGGTCAGCTCACTCTCTATGGCAGGGGTTTTCAACAGGTGGTCCGGGGACCACCAGTGGTCCTTGAGAGGGTTCCAGGTGGTCCCCAGCTAAGTTGTTTAACCAGATGTAACTCTTGAGAATGTAAAAACGAAACCAAATGGACCCTGGCGGGTCCATTTGGTTTCGTTTTTACACCCTCAAGAGTTAAAATATTCATCATGCGAATTAGTCCAAATCTACACAACTAGAGGATTAATGGTCATGGACAGAAGCAAAAGAAATCTTTAGTTTGGGGATCCGTGGGGCTAAAATGTTGTCAAATGGTGGTCCGTGACTCAAATGATGAATAAATGGTGGGCCCTGGGATGAAAAAGGTTGAAAACCCCTGCCTTAAAGCCATCAGTGAAAGTGCCTTTTAAGCGTCTCTGGGTCATTTTAGTTCTCAGTTCATTTTTGATTCTGGACATGACAGAAAAGGAGTCAGAAAGCTGTAGTTGTTCTGCAGCTGCAATAGTAACATCCATATTTTCACCATCTTCCACCACGTCCACGATGGTGGACTGGTGATGAGCAGCAGCCTCATGGCTGCCTTGGGCTTGGCCTGACGCTGCTGCTAGCCTGTTCGACTTCAGTGTCATTACTGGCACTGCTTTTGAAAAAAAATGGTGATTGCAGGAACTCTAGACAGTAGTTCTGCTTGCCTCGTTTGTTTTTCTTTTTTCTTAGTTCTTTTAGCTGCTCCACTTGGCCCCTTGCCGTACTCCATTTTTGTCAAAATGCTAAATTAGCAGTAGCACTGTTGGATTGTTGTCAGTGATCGCTATTTGCTATTATGACCTGTGACCTGGTTGCACCTGTGTGATTGGTCCCCTGTTACTGTTACTGCAGCAGCCAGCAAGCCTAACCATTTAACCATTTGTAGCCCAGGCCACAAGCTTCAATTTCTTGAAAAATAGAAAAAAAAAAATAAAAAAAAAAACACTCACCATATATATATATATATATATATATATATATATATATATATATATATATATATATATATATATATATATATATATATATATATATATATATATATATATATATATATGTGTGTGTGTGTGTGTGTGTGTGTGTGTGTGTGTGTGTGTGTGTGTGTGTGTGTGTGTGTGTGTGTGTGTGTACATTGTGTAACCCCTTAGCAGTCACTGTTTAAGGCCCCTGGCTTAACCTTTTTTGCAGGGTCCCCCGGGCCCTTAGACTTGATCCTCCGCGGGCCAACCTTGTACTTGAGTCTCTGCCACGGTGCCACTGTGGCAGAGTACAAGGGCCCCAGGCATGGTCTACTGGTCTCGTCGTGGGCCATGAGACCAGTAGACCACGCCTGGCAGGGGCCCTTTTACTTGAGCCTCTGCCGCAAGACTGCCGCAAGACTCCACCTGGGGCCCTTTTACTTGAGCCTCTGCCGCAAGACTCCACCTGGGGCCCTTTTACTTGAGCCTCTGCCGCAAGACTCCACCTGGGGCCCTTTTACTTGAGCCTCTGCCGCGAGACTGTGGCTTGTATTTGCGCTTCCGCCGCAAGACAACGCCTTCGCAGTCGCGCGAAGGCTCAAGCTCAGGGCCCCCCCTAGCTCAGGGGCCCCTGGGCCTGGGCCCAACGTGCCCGTTGGATAAGCCTCCCTTGGACAGAGGTAGAGAGAGAGAGAGAGAGAGAGAGACAGAGACAGAGAGGTAGAGAGAGAGAGAAAGACAGAGAGAGAGAGAGAGAGAGAGAGAGAGAGAGAGAGAGAGAGAGCGAGAGAGAGAGAGAGAGACAGAGACAGAGACAGAGACAGAGACAGAGAGGTAGAGAGAGGGGAGAGAGAGAGAGAGAGAGAGAGAGAGAGAGAGAGACAGAGACAGAGACAGAGACAGAGACAGAGACAGAGACAGAGACAGAGAGGTAGAGAAAGACAGAGAGAGAAAGACAGAGAGAGAGAGAGAGAGAGAGAGAGAGAGAGAGAGAGAGAGAGAGAGAGAGAGAGAGAGAGAGAGAGAAAGACAGAGAGAGAGAGTCAGAGGTAGAGAGAGAGAGAGAGAGAGAGAGAGAGAGAGAGAGACAGAGACAGAGACAGAGAGGTAGAGACAGAGAGACAGAGACAGAGACAGAGACAGAGACAGAGAGGTAGAGAGAGAGAGAGAGAGAGAGAGAGAGAGAGAGAGAGAGAGAGAGAGAGAGAGAGAGAGAGAGAGAGACAACTTCAACTTCAAAGAACTTTATTTTTCCTTTCGGAAACTTCTTTTGTGCAGTGGTTAAAAACGTACAACAATACACACATACAGATACATACACTATAAAAGGCTAAAACTATAGAAGCAATAAAAAACGGCTTTAAAAAATTAGGTTAAGAAGCTCAGTTGAGCATTTCATATGATCTATACAGCCTGTGTTTGCTGTGGTCAATCCAGTGGGAAGGGGAGTTCATGGGTGGGTGGGGAGGGGGGGGGGGCACCGGGGCAGCCTAGGCATTCAGGAGTCAAAGAGAGACAGAGAGAGAGACAGAGAGAGACAGAGAGAGAGAAAGACACACAGAGAGAGAGAGAAACAGAGAGAGACAGAGAGAGAGAGAGAAAGACAGAGAGAGATAGAGAGAGAGAGTCAGAGGTAGATAGAGAGAGAAAGACAGAGAGAGAGTCAGAGGTAGAGAGAGAGTGTCAGAGGTAGAGAGAGAGAGAGAGAGAGAGAGAGAGAGAGAGAGACAGAGAGAGAGAGAGAGAGAGAAAGACAGAGAGAGACAGAGAGAGAGAGAGTCAGAGGTAGAGAGAAAGAGAGACAGAGAGAGACAGAGGTAAAGAGAGAGAGAGGGGGGGGTAGAGAGTGGTCTCTACCTCTGGTCCTTGACCAGATGTAACTCTTGAGAATGTAAAAATGTTCATGTTCTCAAGAGTTAAAATAATAGGGGAATAGGGGAACTGATTTCACTTTTGTCAGATATCACCCCCCAAAAAAATTCTTTCTGTTAAAATGCTCTCTTATAAGGTGTGCAGACCATATTTGGAGTTTCCCCCTCTCCCATGTTAGCAGAGGAGCTAATAAAAGTTCCCCAGGTGGAGGGTGAATTCTCCTCCAATCAGGATCGAGCAGCAGGCTCACATAATGTAGCTACTCTTGGGGGCCCTTAGTGCACCAGACTGGTACTACATGATGAATTTCAAATCACTTACCCTACCTTTAATTAGCCCAAGTCTACACAACTAAATGATTAATGGTCATGGACAGAAGCAAAAGACATCTTTAGTTTTGGGGCTAAAATGTCCTCAAATGGTGGTCCGTGCATGGCTCAAATGCTGAATAAATGGTGGGCCCTGGTATCAAAAAGGATTGTTTGCAGTGTTGTAGTGGTACTTTTAGAAGTGGGGGGGGACGCCTCTGAAAGGGGAATTCCCCCCATTTTACTTTTTTTTTTCTGAGAGTGCACAAATGTGAACCAAATGGACCCGCTAGGGTCCATTTGGTTCACATTTGTATTTCACCAAGATGTTGTCATCAAGATGTATTTCACCATGCTAATGATTTTTTTCAGACCCAAAAATAATTTATACGCGTCCTCCCTCCACTACACCCCTGATTATTTGTTATTAAATAAATCACGCTTTTATTCTGTTCTGTGAAGTAAAGAACCTGCTTGAGGTTACATTCCTCCCTTCATTGGACTACGGTGACCTGCATGCCTTGGCCAAATGCCTGCTTGTAGAGTGTAGCCTGCTGTACCACACACAGTGCCCTGAGGTTTATCACAGGTTGAAAAGCTAGTATTTAACTCACCATCCCCCCCCTGTTTCAGAGTTAGGTGTTCTTTTTGGGCAAGGCTCCCTTAATAATTACCTCAATGTATTTACTGAAAGTAAATAGTATGTAGGCCTTGCCAAGCCGTGATGTGATATAGGCCAAGGCGAGCCTATCTCCTGTTTCTGCAGCGTGAGATGTACAAGTACACCCCCTGTACTAACCCTGAACCACAAGTACACTGTCTTGCCCCCCAACTAACCCTTGCTGAGTGCCAACCATAGAGTAATAAAATATAGAGTGGTAACCGAAGCGATAGCCCCGTGTTATTCATTTCAATACAAGTTGCTCATTGGCATTTTCAAGCACCCAGAAGGCCACCAGGAAGTGCGCCTATTTCCACATTTGACCACCAAAACTTGGTGGCATTGGGGCCGAATCTTTGGTATTGGGACCGAGTCTTTGGTATGACCCCAGCTGGGAATCGAACCCCAACCTCCCAGTCTCAGGGCGGATGCTCTAACCATTTGACCACCAAAATTTGGTGGCATTGGGACAGAGTCTTTGGCATTGGGACCGAGTCTTTGGTATGAACCCAGCTGAGAATCGAACCCCAACCTCCCAGTCTCACGGATGCTCTAACCACACAGCCAGTGAGCTGCAGAAGGTTCTCAGCCTCACTGAGTCCACATAATTTGGCCATAGTAGGTGGATGACAATGTGGGTGTGCTAACTTTTTCTTCAAGCATGCTGTTTTCAAAGCTAAGAGTTAACCCACAAACATCTCTGTAAATGATCAACCATCATAAGGAAATACTGGTACATGTACCGGGAATATGCACTGTAAGTGGGTTATGTGCCGGTGTCAGATTTGTCACACTCACTCACACGGTATTTAACGGAATAATTTGTCACAATGTTTGTGCAAATATCACCTCTTCAATTGTACAATCGCCTGACGACGCCATCTGTTGTTTATATGGAGCAACAGAAGAACCTTGGTTTCTTTTTATCAATAGCTGTTTGTTCAAGTTCAAATGTAAGTTCAAAAAGGCCCAGTCTGAAAGACACACCTTAGCTTAGATACACAGGTTTGAGTTTGTTGCCAAGAGAGGGCAAATATCTTGTTTAAATTGTTCGATGGAGAGAGAGGCTGAACCTGGGCACAACTGGCAAGAGTTCATTCCCTTGTAGAGTGGACACTAAAATGCCATAAAACACATTTTTAGAACACTTCCACCAATACAATGTTCTAACAAGATCTATGGCTCTTAAATAGAATGATTGGCTGTAATATCCATAGTGTAACGCTAAAAAGAATTAGGGCTAAATTTTCGTCACCGCTAAACCCCTTATCCCTTAACTTCTTTGCCTTTTTAAACTATTTTAAAAAACATTTTTCAATAGTTCAAATGGCCAGTCTACATGCTCACAACGTGTCAATAGATTGGCACGTTGAACTATTCCCAATAGTTAAAGGTAGGGGAAGTGATTTGAAATTCATGGTGTAGTACCAGCCTGGTGCACTAGGGGCCCCCAACAGTAGCTACACTATGTGAACCTGCTGCTCGCTCCTGATTGGAGGAGAATTGATGGTGACCTGGGGAACTTTTATAAGCTCCTCTGCTAACGTGGGGGAGGGGGAAACTCCATATGTGGTTTCCACACCTTATAATAGAGCATTGAATTTCACACCATGAATTTCAAATCACTTCCCCTTCCTTTAAAAAATAGAAAAAAGCGATAAGTGGTTTGGGATAAGAGGTTTAGATGTAACGAAAATGGAGCCCTTTGTGTCAAAGTGTCCTTGAGCAAGACGCAGAGCTCCCAATTGCTCCCGAATATGTGCAGGTTCTTGGTGTCTTGCATAGTTATGTATATGCATCATTTGACAATTATCTTTTTCCAATTAGACTGGAGCCAAAAACTAGCCCACAGCTGCATTCAGGTCTGGCTCTGACCACATCCAAACTCTCTGTGAGAAACAAGAGGTTTCTTTTTTTGACAATAAGTCAACAGTTATATCCTAAGGCTATAATATGTTCTAAACACAAACACACACACACACACACACACACACACACACACACACACACACACACACACACACACACACACACACACACACACACACACACACACACACACACACACACACACACACACACACACACACGCACACACACACTTTCTCTCCCTCAAACGTTGGATTTGTTAATCGTTACTCTGACTTCTTGGCTATGACGAAATACTGCTGGAATACTGCTCATACTTCCTCATTTGATAGCATATATTAATATTGATCCTCCTTGTTTTATACTGTCTTACTTCACTTCTGCACCTACTGTCAAACAGCTATAGCTGCCAGAGGCAAGTGGAATTGCAAAATATGAAAACTGGCATATTTTGTTGTACAAAAAATCCATCTATCTATCTGATCACAAAAATAGCTACCACTACTGTAGGTTGTGTTAAACTCAAAAACACTGTGATTCATTAAAAAACAAAAGACAATCGGAATGGCAAGGTTTAAGATTGTACTGTATGTGCTCCCATGGTAGGCAATGGGATGTCTGAGAGGTCATTCTGACTGTTTTATGATTTATTTGTTTATCTTTTCCCATGAAGCTTCCAAGCGGTTTTCCTTACATGACCATCATCATTCAGAAATGTTGGACATCTGAAAACAAATTCTAAACATGAATTTAAGCAAATTCTGGCACTTTTTCTTCAGGCATGGTATAGTGTTAAAGGTGGAGTGGCATGATTTTTGTATTTTTTCCAATTTTGTACATGTTTAAAAGGTGACAGTACTTGATTAGACCCATTGGTGTAGTTTTTATGTGCAATGATGTCTTCACTTTGTATTTAGGGTTTCTTCCTGAGGGCTGAACATTTCCAGTCAAACGTACCAATGAAAAACTGTAATGTAATGACATCACATCATCAGCCCCTCCCCTAACTCCTCCCCCTTTATCATACAACTACAGCTGTGGGTGTGGCTTCAGTTTAGGTATATCTCCACCCATCACCACCCACCAGGCAAACCAGGCATACTCAATGAGCTGGTGAGGCTGTCCACATAAAACGTCATTTTAACATATACTGTACGTTTTTGGGGGAAAAAAATCTTTTTCCTCATATTACAATAATGCCTGATGTTCATGTTTTAGGGTGGAAAAAAATCATGGCACTCCATCTTTAGTGGCATTTTAAGGGAGTGAGTATGGTGTGATTGTGTGGTAATGTGTGTGTGTTCTGTCTCAGAGTGTGGTAGTAGTAGTGTGTGTGTGTGTGTGTGTGTGTGTGTGTGTGTGTGTGTGTGTGTGTGTGTGTGTGTGTGTGTGTGTGTGTGTGTGTGCGTGCGTGCGTGCGTGTGTGTGTGTGAAGCTAAAGGCCTGACTCAGAGAGTTTTCTGTTTTCAATGATGAAATGCTGTTGGTTTAGTGGTGCCAAAATTGTAGTTAGTAGCAGTAGTGTTTCAAATCATTTTAAATATAAGCCCTTTAAATTGAAATATCTTGGGTTGTTTTGCATGTCATCATGTTTGGGGGGGCAGACTGGGTATTTAGGGGGGCACTGCCCCCCCCCCCCCCCCCCTGCCCATGACTAGATCCGCCCCTGGCATCCAGGATTGCTGGCTGCCAATCACCCCTGCATCCTGCTGATTGGTTGGGGGAAAACTGGAGAAGACTATTGAAGATGTCTGAACACCTGTGGACAGCGCACCCACAACCATGCTTCATTTCACTTAATATTTACTTTGGCCTTATGCCATAACCCATATACATAGTCCTTTTGCAAGATGTGTGAATACTTAACTGGCATTTTGTAAACTTTACATGCAAACTCTTGAAAGTGTCACTTTTCATACAATCCACTTTACAAGAAAAATACTATGGATCTTATATGATATGTTTTGCATGTCATATATAATCCTTATATATGATTATATATGTTTAATATAGGCTTCACTTTACAAAGAAATACTATGGGTCTTATATTAACGTTATTCTCTTATATGAAAGGTGCCACTTTCAAGAGTTTCCATATACATTTTTTCCATATACGGGCATTTTTTTTGTTAGATAAGAGTAGTCAACAATAGGGTTGTGCTGTCACTTTTTTGGGGGGGGGGGGGGGGGGGGGGGTCTAAAACTTCAGTGTCGGTTTAGTATATTTTGTTTATTTCTCCGAGTTGCTCCGTGTGTCATTTATGTTCGATCTCTTTCAAATTGAATTCTTGTACACTTTAAGTTTAAGTTATTAATAAAATGGGTTTCACCCCAATGTGTTTTCATCCCCCATTTCCACTAGAAAGGGGGGCTTTGAAGATGCAGGTCTCTGAAAGGGGTTGGAGGCTGGAACAAAATATTCCCCACGTGGGCTATATAGAGGAGCATGGTAGGGCTAAGAGCACTGTCTGAAATGGCAATATACCATAGTAGCCCAAGAAGTGCAGTCGAAGAGACAAACAAGAAAAAATAGATCTTTCTGTAAGCCCTGCCCTCTCCCCAGTGTCCACCCAAGGCTAGGACACTTTCCAGCTAGCCTCATTCATTCCAATGTAAATATCATGGACATTTCACATTAAATACTGGTTCATTTTTTTTAAACCAGACCTTCAAAATCTCTTCCAAATCCATCAACAAGGCATGCCCTATGCAGTGGAAAAATGTGTGTGTGACACTTATTTTTAAAACAATGTTTTGTCATATAGAAAAGCTATTGGTGGAGAGGTTTGTCTATCACATTATGCTTAGCTGTGATTGGACCACAGCAGCTTACAGAAAGGTCTATTCTGGTGAAACTTAATCCGAGCCACAGGGTCGTGCAGAGAGTGTTATGGGGCTGAAATCGCAAGAGGGGCACTGTTGGGTAAAATTTGCGAAAATAGTATATCCACAACCATGTCCCCTATGGTATACCTATAGGGAACATGGGGAGAATATGCAAACTCCACACAGAAAGGCCCTTTCACCAACCCCTCCTCGGACATTGGCGTTTCTAAGCAGTGTTGGGAATATTACTTTACCTTGTTAATACATTACTTATTAATTATTACCTTAATTTTAAAGCAATATATTATATTACAATATTACTGTCTGAGCAATTGTAATATATTAATATTACTATTACATATTACTTTAAAAACTTTTTACAAAATACTATAATATTTAGTGGTACTATTAATCAAATATTGCGTAGGCCAGTGACATACCTACAATAAAGCAAGCACACTTGGCTATCTGGCCAAATACATATGAAAACTTGAAAAAGTCACTCCTGAATAAATAATTTGTTGACAAATTATAGAAAATAAGTAATTATTTACCTTCTGCAGTTGTCAAGATAATTTCACAAGGACATTTTCAACGAAACAGATTGAAGGAAAGTAATATTGAAAGTAATGCAGTAATGCAGAAAGAAAAGTATAATATATTAGATGTATTTTGTTAAGTAATATATTTATATTACAAGTTACTGCATTTTGGTAATATATTAAGTTACGTAGTGCACATGTCCCAACATCGGATATTGGGCACTGATGATGCAGAGGAGGACACACGCGGCAAAGCACCTACAGCGGCGTCCCTAGCGTGAATCGAACCCAGGACCTTCTAGCTCAGCGGTGGGCAATTATTTTTCCCAAGGGGCCAAATGAGATACATAAAATATTGTGGAGGGCCAAGACTAAAGGCTGAGCTAAAGTCTGTGTAATATTAATGTAATTTCAAGATAAAAGTAAGAGTAAGACCAGCGATTTTGACACCAGGGCCCTTAATTTATTCAGTATTTGAGCCATAAATCCAACATTTGATGGCAGTGTACGCCTCTCACCATGTGGGATTGGATTCCTTCAGGGGTTTTCAACCTTTTTCATGTCAGGGCCCACTATTTATTCAGAATTTGAGCCATGGACCACCACTTGGTAACATTTTAAGCCCCACAGACCCAAAACTAAAGATTTCTTTTGCTTTTGTCCACAATTCCAGGCTGGAACAAAACAAGCAAACATAGATAAAACATGACCATTCTTTTACATTCTCTGGCTAATTCAGATAGATATTTTAACTCTTGAGGATAGGATTTATTTTATTTTATTTTTTTCTGAAAAAGGGGAGGGGCCGAAGCCCCCCCTTTGATGTGTATGTGTGCACGTTGTCCTCGGCCCAGGAGGTTCCACAGGCTCTACCAGTGTGCAAATATCACCTCAGCACCAATTAGTTGGCTCGTTATCGCCATGCAGGAAACATGCTAAATAATATATATTATTAGAAGGTCGCCTGAGGGGATCACACAGCAATGATGGAGATTATAGTTCAACGGTGCATTAGTAATTCAGGATCATGTCGCGGTCCAAAAATCGTTTCTTTTCAGTAAATGTGACCAGATTTGATTATTTATTTTTTGTTTTGTCATATGAAACCATGACATCATCGATTTAAATTGGCAAATTGGCTTTACACTATAATGTTATTCTGTGTGTGTTTGCAGGGCCAAGTGTTTTCTATGGAGGTGACTGGTGGTGAAGAATACTACATAGCCTCGGATAACACAGGAAGTTGGAACCCCTCTGGCTCTGTTTTAAGCTCCAGGAGCGCTGGATTTTCCTAGTCATAAATCCCGGTGCTGCACCCATCTCTGCACAGTTCAGATTGTTTATGTTCAATTCTAAAATTGGAATAGGCAGAAAAAGACGGATGGATGGATGGATGGATGGATGGATGGATGGATGGATGGATGGATGGATGGATGGTAGGAACTGAATCAATAAAAACCTCAAACGGTTATCAGTGTGAGTCAGCGAGGCCAATCATCTATATGAATGTACTGTGTATGCAAAAAATATGGCATATCTGTATGCATATCATTGATGCCCATATATGAATATACAGTATCTCTATCTGTGTCTGTGGGACCCATGAATGCTCATATATAGAGATCTCCTTATGAATGAGTATACCCTGCATGCTCATATATGGAGATCTCCTTATGAATGAGTGTACGCTGTATGACCATATATGGAGATATGGATATCACAGATCATAGACTGTGTCACAGTGACATCACAGTGATGACATCACAGTGATGCTATATAAAAATGCGATACAACCTCGCCATTAACCATTCCTAGTGTAGCCATCGAAGCTATTCACCGAAAGAGCTCTCTATTTGCTAAGTTATTTATTTTCTTCTCAGCGTGTAGAAATGGCGTCCGCCAGTCACCTGTCTGCACATCACTTGCGGTGTTCCATCTGTCTGGATGTGTTCAATGACCCAGTCAGCACCCCATGTGGACACAACTTCTGCAAAGTGTGTATCACACGATACTGGGACACCAGTGCCGTGTGCAAGTGTCCACTTTGTAAGAAAACCTTCTATATTACACCAGCAGTCTCTGTCAACACTTTGCTTTCTGAGCTGGTTCAACTCTTGAACCACAAGTTGGGAGAAGACTATGTGGCAAAGGCCGAGGCTGAAGTTCAGCAGATGATCCAAGAGAGACGAGGGAAGATTCAGGAGGTCAAAAGCTGGGTAGAGCTCAGCAGGAAAAAAGCAGACGCAGTCATAGGCGCTGGTGTGCAGCTCTTCGCGGCGCTGACCAGCTGTATCGAAAGAAGCCGGGATGCCCTCATAGATGAGATTGAAGAGAAGCAGAAAACAACCGAGATCGAGGCTGGGTTCTTCATCAAAGATCTAGAACAGGAAGTCACTAAGTTAGAGAAGAGAATCTCTGACTTGAAAGAGATCCCAGTCACTGAAGACCACGACCACCTCCTCCAGAACCTAACCTCTGAGTCCATCACCGAGTGGAGACCCAAGATGGACTTGACAAAGGTCTGTCTCCACCAGCTGTCACATTCGGGGACATTGAGGACAGCCATGTCTCAACTGGAGAAGAGGCTCAGTCAAGAGATGAAGGAACAGCTGTCTGCTGTGTGTGCTGCTGAGTTGAGGAGGATCCAGCAATATGAAGTTGATGTAACTCTGGACTCTGGTACGGCGCAGGGCGAACTCATGATATCTCAGGATAACAAACAAGTGAGTCTTGGATTTTCACAGAAATATCTCCCTGACAAAAAAGAGAGATTCTCCAACTACGCCGATGTCTTAGGAAAACAAGGATTCTCCTCAGGAAGGTCTTACTATGAGGTTCAGGTTGCAGGGAAGACCGACTGGGCTTTAGGAGTGGCCGGAGGCTCCATCCGCAGCAAAGGAGTAAAACTGAACCCTAGCAACGGTTACTGGACTATAGTGTTGAGGACAGGAAGAGGATACTTTGCTGCTGACGACCACCACAATGTCCTCTTCCCCGTGAGAGAGTGCCCCCGCAAAGTGGGAGTGCTTGTGGATTATGTGGAGCGTCTGGTCTCCTTTTATGATGTGGAGAACCAAGTTCCTCTCTTCTCTTTCACCGGCTGCACCTTCCCCGGGACAGTCTTCCCGTTCTTCAGCCCGGGTCTTCACGATGGTGGCAGAAACTCGGCTCCTCTGGTCATCTCTCCTGTCAACAGGGGCAACGGATTGAACAACGTGGCGGATGGCAGCAACGCTGAAGCAGGGGGACCATTAGGAGGAGGACCGTCAGGAGGACCGCCAGGGGAGCCTGCAGGGAGGTTGGCGTACAAGCGGGGTGCAGTGAGCGGGCAGCGTAGTGCAACAAAGCGTCCTCGCCTCTCGCTGTGAAGACAGCGTGGAGCTTAATTAAGCAATGCATTGGACGTGGCCATTCAGCAACGTTGTGGAGACAGACTACGCTTAGGCTATCAGTGTTGATTTCCTCGACTAAAAAAAGTCATTCTAAACACCATCCTGCCCAAATAACTACCACAGTATGGGTGGTATTTAAAAAGATAGGTGCGAAAATATATAGCTATATATTTTTTTGCCTTTTCCCTTCTATGTTCCTTCTACTTTGATGCTGCTGCTGTTTCCCTGCAGACAGACACTTGCTTCGTCCTGCAGATGGTTGTTGTTGTCAACGAATCGTGAAAACAGAACATTCGTTGGCGCTCAGGAAAGGAGGTGCTAATTTGTGAGGGGTGAGGATGTTTACAAACACGGTGTTTGTACACACACTAAAGTTGCCTCTATCACCTTTAAAAACAACGTGGCCTGCAAGAGGCACAGAAGCAGTTTCACTGGAATGCAGTCAGAGGCTGCTGTGCTGTCTCCTGAACACAAGGTGGCAGCATTCGTCATCATAGCTATTACAAAGTCATATTCATTCAACAAGAGGGTTTTGCCACCACACTGCTTCTGTGCAGTGTGTTCTGAGCACACACTGCAAGTGAGAGTCACCAATGTTGAAAGTATTTTTCACCGGGCGAGCCATTCAACACCACTCGCCTGTGAACAATAATTTTAATCACAATAGACCTTTCAGTAAGCCCCGCCCTCTCCCCAGTGTCCAAGGCTAGGATACTTCCCAGCTGGGCTCATTCATTCCAATGTAAATATCATGCACATTACACAATGAATACTGGTTCATTTTTGGAACCAGACCTTCAAAGTCTCCTCCAAATCCGTCAACCTGGCATGACCTATGCAGTGTGTGACATTTATATTTTAAAACAATGTTTCATCATATAGGAAAGCTATTGGTGGAGAGGTTTGTCTATCACATGTTATGCTTAGCTGTGATTGGACCATAGCAGCTTGGGGAGGGGCTTACTGAAAGGTCTATTGTCTTGACCAATAACGGGCAGGCACAGGAATTGTACCTGAAATGATGCACAGACAGGGGCGGATGTAACATGTCCCATTTGGGACATGTTAGAGGGGCAAGAGAACATGTTAGAGGGGCAAGAGAATATGGTATGGGGGCGGCTTCATCGCCTGAAGCCGCACCCATACCATTTTTGGTTACAGGACTTTTATTAGTCAAGTAAAGCATCAATAATATCATCAGTTGTTGTTGAAGTTGCAACAGGCACGCAGCATTTATGAAGCTAAAGGTCTTACTCAGAAAGTTTTCTGTTTTCAATGATGAAATGCTGTTGGTTTAGTGGTGCCAAAATTGTAGTTAGTAGCAGTAGTAGTGTTTCAAATCATTTTAAATATTAAGTACTTTAATTTGAAATGTCTTAGGTTGTTTTGCATGGCATCGTGTTTGGGGGGGCAGACTGGATATTTAGGGGGGCATGCCTAGATCCACCCCTGTGCAGAGATAATACTACAATATGCACGGAATGGCGACCTGCAGAATTGCGTGCGTACACGGCAATTAGCTTGGCTGGCGCACCGCTCAGGATTCTTCATGGCGCTCAATGACGGTAGGGACGGCGCCGCTCCGTCAGTCAATGGGGACGTGTTTCAGTGTAATATAAAATACATTTTTTTTGCATTCTAGTTGTATATGCATGGAAGGGCATTTCCGCACTCATCCTGGGCATCATACGGCCCGGGGGCCAAATGCGGCCCTTTGGCTGACTCTGACTGGCCCGTGAAAGGGTACAGTGGTTTTCAACCAGTGGTCCTTGAGAGAGTTCCAAGTTAAATATGGAAAGTTGGTTAACCAGATGTAACTCTTTGAGAGCGTATACATGAAAGCGAATGGACCCTTGCGGGTCCATTTGGTTTCATTTTTACACTCTCAAGAGTTAAAATATTCATCATGTGAATTAGCCCAACTCACACAACTAGAGAATGTAGAAGATTAATGGTCATTTTGATCTGTATGTTTCATTGTTTGGTTTCCCAAATCCAGCCTGGAATTGTGGACAAAAGCAAAATAAATCTTCAGTTTTGGGGTCTGCGGGGCTAAAATGTCATCAAATGTTGGTCCTCTGTGGCTCAAATACTGAAGAAATATAGGGCCCTGATGTCAAAATGGTTGGTCTTAGTCTAACCTTTATCTTCAAAATTAAATTAGTACTACGCAGATCTTTAGTTCAGCCTTTAGTCTTGGCCCTCCACAATATTTTATATATCTCATTTGGCCCCTTGGGAAAAATAATTGCCCCACCCTGTACTAAACCCTGTGAGACCAGGTAGATTGGGAAGATGACGTGTCGGGTGTTGTTGTTACCGGAGGCATCGGCCAAACACACTGATGAAAAGGATGTGACTAAAAAAAAGCCAAGTAAACCTTTTAATGTTATGGTTTTAATGTGTTGTCTTCTAGTATGACTTTACTTTCGATAGCAGTAGTTAAAAATCAAAATAACAGACTTACAAGCTTGTAGGCCTGATATACTGTATTTCTCAATATAGCTAAAGTGAACACCAAAATGAACTCCTGCTTAAAGAAAAAGCAGAAATTGAGCTTGCAGAACAGCAAGGCAAGATTTTTAATTCATAACCCCAGTAGCATTTATAATGTTCAGCAGCAGATACACAAGTAAAATGGCAATCAGATGATCTACAATTAATCGTCAAGTAAAAAAAGAAAACAAAAGTCATAATGGTGAAAGCCCTACATTACGGGCAAATGTACGGGACAGATATACCTCAATAAGCAGGGGACCCATATTATTATTAGTACCATCATTACAGGGACAGGGACAGGTTAGTAGAACCACTACGACACTCACAGTAGCTTAAATACTGTTTAAAAGGCAAGTTGGTCGTACTTTTATCTTCTGTTTTTCTTATACGAACCAAGACCCAACCGCGGCATCATCCTTTCTTGTAACAGTACATGGTGAAGTACATCTGGATGACACCGTCGTATTTCCACACAACATATCTAAGAAAACAACAGGTTAATGGCTTTAATCTGTTTTGTTGATTCATAGAGTATAGCTCAAGGGATCTACAAGCACTGGGGGCTTGTAGATCACCAATCTACAAGCCCCCGATTCCTTTTTCTTTTTTAAATGTTCAATTCCAGTTCAGGAAAAAATGGCATATTTTGGACATAGTTCAAATGGTGATGGTCAACCAACAATCATATGTTTTTATGTCCCTTATGGATACTTATATCTTTGCCTTTAAATCCACCCCCCCCCCCCCGCTATTGGATGCAGATGGGTCAGTGCCAGCCGGTCGACATAAACATCCGGGGGAATTATCCATGGAGGGATTGATTCATAGCTGTTGCGACAACTAGAAATGTCAAATTCATCATAATGAAGTGAAATCAGCATCAATCTGGCCGCCATTGATTGTCAGAGGAAGATGCCATGCCATAATTGGTTCAGCATCGGCGATTAAAGGGGATTAATCAATGGATTAAACAAAACTCGTCTTTATGTCCCTGGCAACAATTGACTGAAGTTAAGGGGGTTGTCTTTACGTTTTTTGGCACATATCCTGTTAATGAAAAATGGGAGGAATTTCCCTATCCATCTACTGGACAACTTGAAATATGTTTGTGTTTTTTGTGAACAAATCTGATAGTTTAAGTTAAGCAGCGTGAATGTGGACAATAATTCATTCATCACATGATCCATAGTGGAGAGTTGTTTTTTCTTTCCTTGCTTGTCTTCAGTGTCAGCTGTCAATCAGCCAGTCCAATCGCCAAAGCTCTGCTGCTTACTGGCTAACAAGAACGAAAAGAAATGCTAATATTGCTCTTCCTTTTGCTATTAAATTTGCATTTGTTCTTGGATTGATTGGTTCTGCACATTTTTGGGTACACTACACACCTAACACACCTAAGTCTTGAAACAATATACAGGACGATATATGAAAATATTAAAAGTATTAAAAGTATTTTTAGGTCCAATTTTTCTTCTTTTCCCCTCTATGTTGCTTCTACTTTGATGCTACAGCTGTTTCCCTGCAGACAGACACTTGCCTTGCCCTGCAAACGGTCCAGAACTTCATTGACGTCATGCTCATGACAAGGCAGAGCTAGTGTGCGTAGGAGAGGGGGGCTGTGGGGGTGGGCCGACGTTTTAGCCAATCACAGCGCAGCAGTCTCCAGCAGTTTCATAACGAGCCAATAGGGTGGAGGCGAGGTGGAGTTAGACTCAAATCTGTTTACAAACACAGGTTTTGTACACACTAAAGTTGCCTGTATTACCTTTAAATTTAGATGGAGATTGAATGACCTTTGGAATGGTCTGCGGTTGCCAGATCTGAGGACTGGACAAGGAAGGAAATGAAAACACTTCCCCTGCTTTATCGATTCATAGCCTGCTATCGATACACCAGGAATGAATAATCACCGCTGGAGCGTAACACTGAGGTATCTTCACTTTCGAAACATGAAATATTCTGCTTAAAATAGTCCCATCCCTTCTTCTCGAACGGAAATACATTGCATCGACCGGATGCGAAATAAGTTCCTCCGCCGTAATGGTTGGGAGTATTCAACTCAAGTATTTTAACTCAATTTCCCAGAAGCCCTTGCGGTCGCGTGTTCGGCTTGATTTCCGCCCACGTCGTTATAACCACGTCAGCCTCGTCGCGACGTCTGCGACAGAGCTGCGTTTTTGTCAATAAACGTCAATTTGATGGCGCATTAAACAGTATGAAACAAATGTCAGGTGACGTGGGTTAAGCACTGTGATTCGATGCATTAAAAAGTCACGATGCGCGCGCTAACCGTTCAGACTCTTTTAAAAGGTGACTTTAGGGTGACTTTAACTAAATTGTTGTATTATGTTTAAAGGTAATATAGGCAACCTTTTAGCCAAAAAACAATATAGATATATAGCTATATTTTTTTTGCCTTTTTCCCCTCTCCGTTGCTTCTACTTTGATGCTGCAGCTGTTTCCATTGCAGACAGACACTTGCTTCGTCCTGCAGACGGTCCAGAGCTTTGTTGTTGTCAACAAATCATGAAAACAAAACATTCGTTGGGCTCAGGGAAGGCGGTGCTAATTTGTGAGGGTGGGGGGAAGCGTTTTAGCCAATCACAGCACAGCACTCTCCAGCAGATTCATGATGAGCCAATAGAGTGGAGGTGAGGTGGAGTTAGAATCTGTTTTTAATCAAATCTGTTTACACACACAGTGTTTGTAGTACACACAAAAGTTGCCTCTATTACCTTTAAGTCTATCGACAAACTGAAATGCCACCCTACAAATGGCACGAAAGGATTATGAGGTGAACATTAGAAACAGTTTGAATCCACTTGCACGCCGGCGTCGCCCTATTTTGGGCACGTCATTAGTGCTGAACATTTAACCCCAAAAAGTTCAAAAATAGCCGATCTTCGAGCACACGATGGGCCATAGTTAGACACGGCGCGAGCTTGTCGATCTGGTATTTTTGTTTCCATTATGCGCCATAGGACAAAGCAGGTAGGGGGGCTATAAGTGGTTAAAGGGGAATTCCACCCATTTTCCAAATTTTCTTAAGAGGATACAAATGTGAACCAAAGGGGTCTGAAAGAAAAATCATTAACATGGTGAAATACATCTTGATGATGTCATCAGATGTATTTCATAATGTTAATGACTTCTCAGACCTCCATTTTTAGGAAATACAGAATTGGGGAGACTTTTTTTCATCATGTCCACACAACATCTCTAAGGTATATTAATGACATATTAAAATATTAAAAATGGGTGGAGTTCCCCTTTAAGAAAGAGCAGATTATTTTTGGAAAACAATACACTGTATGTATAATGACATTTCGAATATGTAAAAACCCTTTCCTAGGCGTTTTTATGTGCGTGGTCATTTTATACATTTTAGATTTCAGCATTGAACCCATAGAGTAATAAAATAACAGAGGCCGGACTGGAGCGACAGCCCCGCCCCCTTGTTATTCATTTCAATACAAGTTGCTCATTGGCGCTTTGAAGCACCCGGAAGACCGCCGGAAGTGCGCCTATTTCCGCATTTGAGCACCAAAATTTGGTGCCCAAATGCGGAAGTATTTCTCCATGAACGCGCCCGACGCAAGGGATTATGGGAACCATGAACGAGCGCCGTCGCGCACGAGCAAAGGAAAAAAACATCAAAAAGCATCAAAAAACAAGCTTGTGGGTTTGCATTGAGCTTATTATCTGTCATATAATACATCCGTTGTGTTTTGAGAGGTAGTATATGACGTGAGGACCGCTGGTTTATTCAGAAAACAACTTAAACACAAACTGCCCTGTCCACGTGCACAAAGCAAACGAGCGTGCGTGCTCTCCGGCGTTCGTGCATGAATTCCACCCGCCTGCAGTACCAAACTTGGCCACCAGGGATCGTTGCCTCAAGCCTGGAGCCACTATCTGGGGCCGTGATTGAACCCAGGGTCTCGGATGTCACTTCCTGGACTACACGTTATCTCACTAAGACAGCCCCTCTCCATAGACACAAGGAGTTGTAGCGCAACAGAGCACTGTGGGAATTGTAGTCCAGGAAGTAGTGTCTCTGACATCAGCGACACTGGGCTCACTGCTAACATCTAAAATACCCAAAACCACACATTACACACATAAAGACCACCGGGAAAGTGCTCTAAACCAGTGGTTTTCATAGGCGTGCATACATAGACGTCAAGGGGGGTTTGAGCACCCCCTAGTGGCCCTCTCTGGACCAACATGCCCTTTTTAAAAGAGCAAAAAGATGCTGAAATGCTGTTTTCTATGCGTTTTTAACCCCCCAAAACGCAATTTTCCGTTTTGAGCACCTGCCCTTGAAACTTTCTGTGCACGCCACTGCCAGTGGTTTTCAAAACAGTGGTCCGGTGACCACCAGTGGTCCTTGAGAGAGTTCCAGGTGGTCCCCAGGCTAAATGATGGCCAGCTGGTTAACCAGATGTAACTCTTTGAGAATGTAAAAATGAAATGGTCCCTTGCGGGTCCATTTGGTTTCATATTTACACTCTCTCAAAATATTCATCCTCTGAATTATCCCAAGTCTACACAACTACAGAAAGTAGATGAAATGGTCATTTTGAGTCTTTATGTTTGGCAGTTTTCTTTCCGAAACCCAGGATGGAATTGTGGACAAACGCAAAAGAAATCTTTAGTTTTAGGGGTCTGTGGGAGCTAAAATGTCATCAAACGGTGGTCCGCCCGCTCAAAATGCTGAATAAATAGCGGGCCCTGGTATGGAAAAGGTTGAAAACCACTGCTCTTAACCTTCTAAATGTCATTAAAGGGGAATTCCACCCATTTTCAAAAAATTCCTGAGAGGGTACAAAATGGACAAATGGACCCTAGCGTGGGACCATTTGGTTCCATTTGTACCCTCTCAGGAAAAAGGCGTCTGAAAGAAAAACCATTAACATAGTGAAATGGATCTTGATGATGTCATCAGATGTATTTCACCATGTTAATGATTTTTTCAGACCTCCATTTTTAGGAAATACAGAATTGGGGGAACTTTTTTTATCATGTCCACACAACATCTCTAAGGTATATTAAAGGGGAATTCCACCCATTTTCATTTTTTTCTGAGTGTACAAATGCAACCATCCATTTGTACACTCTCAGAAAAAAGAAGCGTCTAAAGAAATCCATTAACATGGTGAAAATACATCTTGATGATGTCATCAAAATGTTTCACCATGTTAGTGGTTTTCTTCAGACCTCCATTTCTTGGGGACACAGAATGGGGGAACTTTTTTATCATGTCCCTCCAGCACCTCTGGGGTATACTAATGACTACTACTACTACTACTGTAGAATGTTGAATTTTGAAAATGGGTGGAGTTCCCCTTTAATGACATATTAAAATGTTGAAAATGGGTGGAGTCCCCCTTTAACATATATATTTTTTGTGGGGGTTAAAACGGCGAAACATCCCTTGAAACTACCAAACTCTACTGGTTGAAGGAGGGAGGGTCGTTGGATGGGAGGGTCTTCTCAGTTGTTGCCCTCTCCCCCGCCTCCCTCGCTGCTGTCCTGCTGGTCGCTGGCCCAGAGCGTCAGGTTGTCCCGCAGCAGCTGCATGATGAGCGTGGAGTCCTTGTAGGAGTCCTCGCTCAGGTTGTCCAGGTGGCCGATGGCCTCGTCGAACGCCTCCTTGGCCAGCGTGCAGGCGCGCTCGGGCGCGCCCTGGATCTCGTAGTAGAACACCGAGAAGTTGAGCGCCAGGCCCAGGCGGACCGGGTGCGTGGCGGCCATGCGCGCCTTGCCGATGTCGTACGCCTCCTGGTAGGCGCTCTCCGACGCCGCCACGGCGCCCGCCTTCTTCTCCTTGCCGGCGGCATCGCCGTCGCCGTCGCTGCCGCCGCCGCCGGCCACCTCGGCCAGGTAGCGGTAGTAGTCGCCCTTCATCTTCAGGTAGAACACCTTGCTCTCCGTCTGCGCCTGGTCCTCCGCCTGGTCCTCCGAGCCGGACGACGAGCCCTTGATCAGGTGCTGGTCCAGCAGGGCCAGGACGTCGCGGCACACGGCCTCCAGCTCCTGCTCGATGGTCTGGCGGTAGGCGCGCACTAGCTCCAGCTTCTTCTCGTTCTTCTCGCCGTCGGTTCCCGCCCCCGCCGCCGCCGCCGACGCCCGCTGCTCGATGCTGGAGGTGACGCGCCAGGACGAGCGCCGCGCGCCCACCACGTTCTTGTAGGCCACCGAGAGCAGGTTGCGGTCGTCGTTGCTCAGCGGCTCGCCGAGCTCCGTGACCTGCGACGCACACAGTACACCGCCGCAAAGGGATCGTTACGGACGAGTGCATTAGAGCAGGCGAGTTCCCAAATGTGTTTTTTTTTTCCAAGGACACCCAAATCGACATTTAGTAGGCCAAGGCCAGAGCCTTATAGTGGGAGAGTTCAGATATTCGTGTACCTGGGACCAGAACGGAGCGGCCCGGTCACGTGGTTTGTCACGTGACTATGCAGAGCCTCTATGTGTCCTAAATGGAGTTGGAAATGCATTGTTTTCACTCTAGAGATCGACCGATCAGACTTTTGGCCGATGTTTCCGATCACCGATTAGTGGAACATCAAAAAGGCCGATAGCCGATATCAGCCGATACGATTATTATTTACTTTAATAGAATAAAAGTGCGGAAGCAGCAAAAGTGTTTCAGTTTCCCCTCCATCACATGCATCTTTTTTAATTCAAGTACAGGCACAGAGCTTCAGACATAAAAGAAAAAGAGAAAATACATTTTGGATAATTTGGATAAATCTATAAATACATGAGGTGATAGAGTCAGAGACACACAGCTATACATCTCCTTACCACCACAATCTACCGGATCTTCAATGAAAGTGGTCGATGTACCATTTTTGAACATTTATAATAAATACAAATAATCGGCTGCTCTTTTTTCGATTATTTATTTTGAGCACCGATACCGATTATTAATAAAATCATGAATATCGAATTTGATAATTGGCCGCGGCCGATAATCGGTCTATCACTAGTTTTCAGTGACAACGGTGTAAATAAGAGGTATTTTAGGTACGTATGCAAAGCGACAACTGTTTTGTCGCTTTGCATTGTTCACGACTAGTTTGTGAATGGGGTGCGATTGGCTCTATGCTCCTCCAGCAGCGCGAGCGCCCGGGGATATAGGAGTGAACAGGAATATCCAAACTCTCCAACTGTATAGCTCTGGCCAAGGCAGGACCGGATCTAGGTATGGGCATGGGGGGACAATGCCCCTCTAAATGCCCTGACTGCCCCACCAAACACGATGGCATGCAAAACAATAACCCAAATTTCAAAGATAATAGGAGGAGGTTATCGCTCTCTCAGAAGAAATAGCGGAATAGGCCCGGATATAAGCCAATTGAGAGGGGGGGCAGCGATGAAGCCTGCCCCAGTACAAGATTTATACAAGATTTATATCTTGTACAGGACTTGTAGGCTATTAAGCAAGTAAAGCATTAGCCCCAGTACGTTCCCTAAATATTATTTTAGTGGTTTTAGTGGTGCCACAGTAATTAGTTTAGTAGGCTAGCAGTAGCGTAGTGTTTGAAATAATTTTAAAGATACTGTAACTGCACTTTATTTGAAATATTATCTTTGAAACTTGGCTTGTTTGCATGCTATCATGTTTGATGGGGAAGTCAGGGCATTTAGGGGAGCACCCCCCCCCCCCCCCCCCCCCCCCCCCCCCCCCCCCATGACCAGCATGCCTAGATCCGGCCCTGCCGCACTTACTCCCTCGTCGTACGGCCGGCGCCGCCACCAGCCCAGAGCAGGCTCAATATGAATCTGGGAGGGGGGAACAAAAGAAAGTGACAATGCAATCGCACCTGTTTCATGGCAGCGGCCATGTCATCATAGCGCTCCGCTTGCTCCGCCATACGAGCTCTCTGGATCAGCGTGTCCCGGTCCGCTGCAGCCATTCTGATCCTGATTCTGCTGCTGCTGCTGCTGCTGCTGCTGCTGCTGCTGCTGCGTCGAAGTGAAGGTCGGAGGAGGAGGCGGAGGAGGAGACGGAGGAGGAGGAGGAGGAGAGCTTTCAGAGATACACGGCCACTAAGTTGCACCAAGGTCTCTCGGTCGCTCTGCTGCCTGGGCCTCTTTCTTTATTACAATAAAACGTGTCTCGCCGATTTCAGATCGTCTCGATCGCCAGTCCCCCCGCTCAGCTGCCTAATAAAGTTGATCGTCGCCCCTTTTGGAAATCTCGCCTAGCCTACAACTACTATTACTACTACTACTACCTACTAGCACCCAATGATGCGGCCTGGTACCGCTCTACGACACGGATGGGGTGCTGCTGCTTCTGCTGTTGCTTAAAGGGCGTCCTGTCTTGTCCTGTCCTGTCAGTACGGTCTGCAGAGTGATCCAGGGAGGGAGGGGAGCTGGGGTTGTGAGGGGCTGCTGCTGCTGCTGCTGCTATTTCAGGGTGACGTCACTTTCTAAAAATAGCCCACCACACACCAGCGCTGCGGGCTCTCGCACCTGCGCACTGCCACTGTGGAGCTGCCTTGCTGCAGTCGAGTTGCAGGGCAGGCGGCATATGCAGCAAGCAGCAAGGAAGGGAGGGGGTGGGGTTGTGCTAGCTGCTGCTGCTGCTGCTGCTGCTGCTGCAGCATCCCCAGCATGGCCGGGGAGCGGGAGGGGACCCCCCTCCCATCCCCCAACCCCAGGGGGTCCCTGTGGGAGTTCCAGGGGGTCCCCCCCCCATACAGGAACGGAATGGAGCCTTAAAGGAGTATTCCACACCATTTTCTTTTTACTTTATTTGCCGTTAATTAAAAAGTGGTCCATTTTTTGTGAAAACACTCCTTAAAGGGGAACTCCACCCATTTTCAACATTTTAATACATGTCATTAATATACCTTAGAGATGTTGTGTGGACATGATAAAAAGTTCCCCCTATTCTGTATTTCCTAAAAATGGAGGTCTGAAATAATTAAAATGGTGAAATACATCTGATGACATCATCAAGATGCATTTCACCATGTTAATGATTTTTCTTTCACACCCTTTTTTCCTGAGAGGGTACAAATGGAACCAAATGGACCCGCTAGGGTCCATTTGGTTCACATTTGTACCCTCTAAGGAAAATTTTGAAAATGGGTGGAATTCCCCTTTAATGGCTGTTTCCCCTATACCCCAAAATAAGCTTAGAATGGGGCTAATGGGTTTTGTTCAAGTTCACCTATTACATAAATCCAAAATGCATTTTATATTGTCTCTCCACCATGTCAATAGTGCGTTGACATTCACCCTTTCACTTTTGATTCAGCACTGGTTCAGCCATAAACTGTGTGCCACCCGGGAGCAGTGTTGTAGTGGGACTTTTAGAAGTGGGGGGACGCCTCTTAAAGGGGAATTCCACCCATTTTAACATGGTGAAACACATCTTGGTGATGTCATCAAGATGTATTTCACCATGCTAATGGTTTTTTCAGACCTCCATTTCTAGGAAACACAGAATGGGGGAACTTTTTTACCATGTCCACACAACATCTAAGGTAATATTAATGACAGTAAAATATACCAACTGCATTAGATCCACTCAGGCCTGGATTTAATATTTCCCATTGGGGCTGGGGAAGGGGGGGGTATGGGTGTGGCTTCATCGGTTGCAGGACTTATATTAGGCAAGTAAGCATCAATAATAACATCAGTTGTTGTTGAAATTGCTACAGACACGCAGCATGCATGACCTAAAGGTCTGACTCAGAGTTTTCTGTTTTGAATGATGAAATGCTGTTGGTTTAATGGTGCAACAATAGTAGTTAGCTAATAGCAGTAGTAGTGTTTCAAATCATTTTAAACATAAGCACTTTAATTTGAAATATCTTTGAAATTTGGATTGTTTTGCATTCCACCATGTTTGGTGCGTGGTAACAGTCATGCCTAGATCCGGCCCTGACGCAGGTCCTTTTTTATTTAGCGGTTTGGAACATACAAGATGCCCGCTGACCGGACGTAGTGAGGATGAGGATGTATGTAAAAGGAAGAGAGATGGAACTCTATTGGACTGGCCTTGTTACTGGCCTCGTTACGATTGGCCGCTGGAAAGCCTCTAAACGAGGCCAATCGATACGTCCCTTAATGAGAATCATTACTGGAATGAGGCCAGTGACCGGTGTGTGAATTACCTACCTACAGCACGCATGTATGGGCAACAGGCACGTGCAGCACCCCCCCAATCATTACGTCATTAAAGGGACATTTCACTGTTTTCACAAAAATATATATGTTAAAGAGGGGATGCCGTGATTTCTGTATTTTTTTCCAATTTTATACATGTTCAAGAGGTGACAGTATGTAAATAGACCCCTTTGTGTGTTTTTATGTGCAATGATGTCTTCCCTTTGTATTTAGGGTTTCTTCCTGGGGGCTGAACCTTTCCAGCCAAACGTGCCAATGAAAAAAACTTCAATACAGTGACATCATGTGCTCAGCCCCTCCCCTAACTCCCCCCCCTTTATCATGCAACTAAAGCTGTGGGCGTGGCTTCAGTTCAGGTGGATCTCCACCCATCACCACCCACCAGGCAAACCAGGCATACTTAATGAACTGGTAGGGTGGAATCATAAAAATGACAGTTTAACAAACACTGTACACTTTTTGGGGGAAAATCTTACTTTTCATATAACATTAATACCTGATGATCATGTTTTAGGGTAGAAAAAAATCATGGAACTATATCTTTAATGACATTTAGAAGGTTTAGAACACTAGTATCCTGGTGGTCTTTAGATGGGTAATGTGCACCCTGGTTACACGGTGCGCTTTTGAGACTGAGAACGTTAGTTGCGGAAGTGACTGTATTACAGTCCACAACCCTGTTCAGTCCTCACTAGCGACTTGACTTGTTCAATGTTGTTTTCAGAAAAGAGGATTCTAACGAACAAAGCAGTTATAGAAGTGTGCAAAGTGCACAATTTCATCTTTTAAACATTTACGACAGCTTTGCGAGCACAAAGGGAGAAATAAAATGTTTCCGTGGGGTATTCATTTTCGTGAGCACCACATCGTGACTAATGGCAACTTCCGGCGGAAGTTAACTAACCGGAAGTCCCGACTTCTGTCAGTGCATGTTTTGGGGCACCGTGAATCCAGGCTCTCATCTTGCAGCGCTGATAAGAGCCTGGAGATCGAGGCTAGGTAATGTGATGTTTTACATATTTCAGTGAGCCCGGTGTCTCTGATGTCAGTGGACTCTACTTCCTTGACTACAATTCCCACATTTCTTTGGCGGGCTCCGCCTCATTGTGTGGCTAGGGGAAGGGTCTGTCTTATAGGGTGCATCTACATACATATTGGACAGTCCAAGTCCCGGACCGGGGTGTGACATCACGTCCTCCTTTTTTGAATGGGTTTCAATGGGCACTTCCTGCTACTTCCTGTCTGAATTTTGGACCGTGGCCAGGCAGCAGGAAAGACCCGCCCGCGGCCGAAATTCAGACAGGAAGTAGCCGGAAGTTCCCATTGAAACCCATTCAAAAAAGGAGGATGTGATGTCACACCCCGGCCGAAAGTTGGAATGTGCAATCCTGTAATCTGGATGCCCAGAGTGAGACAACATGTAGTCCTGGAAGTAGTGTCGATGATAGCATCTAAGGGTTGCAACCAAAAGATATAAAACCACACATTACACACATGTCGAATGTGTCACATCTCATTAACATACAATTTATTTATTTATTTAAAAATGGTGAAATGCCCCTTGAATACACCTCAGGGATGTTGAAGTAGATGTAAGAAATCTCAGAAAATACCTAGTATGTATAACAATCACAGGAGCTACAGTGGCCCCTATGATTCATCGTGCTGCACTATAGGGACTTGACGATTCCCTGTCCCTCCATCAATTAGAGGGACACTAAGGCCCCAATGATTGTCATAGATGTAGATTTTTTTCAGGAAGTCATCTAATAATGGAAGGGTCTAGCAAATTATAAAAAAATAAAGATTTCTTACCTTTGAGTGGAAAAAAAGTCCCCACCCCCCCATTCTGTGTTTCCTAGAAATGGAGGTCTGATTTGCAAAACCGCCGCTTTAATTATAGTATAGTTTAATGAATAGTATCAAAATGTTATTGTCTTTTTAATGTACATAAAAAACAATATAATTTTGGTACTATTCATTAACCTCAGCAACTAAACACATTGGACATCCAAGGTTAGTTTCTAAAGTTAACATTGCTAGGCTTAAAGCTATTCCAAAGGCATTTGAAATTATTCTTTGTTACTTTTTAGAAAGATATTCTCTGCTCAGGTGGTAACTCATGCACACCATGTCCTACATATCAGACAGTAACCAGTTTCCCAACAAACACAGCCCAACACGCCCATCCCTATCCCACCAAAGGAGAACAACAAGACACAATCCATTCCAGGTGTGTAACTGTATCTCCACGAAATATAACTAGAATGAGGGCAAAGAGCTCTACGTATCCACACAGGTACTGTAGAGTATAGGTATTGCATATGTGTCAAACTCAAGGCCCATGGGAGCCAAGTCAGGCCCGAGAATGAATTATCTTCAGGCCACGGGATGGTATTTATTACAGTAATTACTACTAGAACCGGCCCTCTGGCATATTGCACAAAACAGTCTTGTTTCATTTATCTTGACATTAACAGTTTTACTGTGTGACTTTGATATAGTCACACTCACATCTAGCCTTGATAAGCTGGACGAATTATCGTTGCTATCAAAATGCAAATGTGGTATCATTACGTCCGTAAGACATCCAGGAATGTGAAAATTTGTGATAGCAGTTTCAGAAGAGTATCTGAATAGTGGTCACATCACTTGGAGCGTCGCCCACCTCGAAAGGCTGACTCCTACTTGAAGGCTCTGTGCGTTAAACCAGGCTTTCTGTTTTCGTGCAACTCAGACAAAAATAAAAGCCTGGATGTCAAGGCTCTGGTAAAGTGAATGCACTGAGGTTAGAAGTCAAACAATTTCCTTGACCATGAGGATGCTTCGACAGAGCATTTTGAACACCTGCCACCGTTCTGTAGCTGGAACCTCTTTGGGATAATCTTCAGTGACGTAAACGAGATCCACTACCAGCTTCTCTGAACCAGGAGAGGATAGATCCTTCCTGCAGACTCACCCATAGCACCAGATCATATACAGAATGGATGGACTGTTGATGGTAGACAGTTAGCAATTTAGTGGATGTCTACAGCACCTGCACCAGATGTATTTGAGTTTTAGGCCTGTAAATGTGCACAGGTACACAAGCATCCTTGTTCAGATGTACAGACTACTGCATACTCCAGATCTGTACAAACCAAGCAACTGAGGAGCTCGGTTGAGGAATACCGACGGTTGGAACAGGACAGTTCTGATGAGGAAGAGGTTGCACAGTTCAGGGGTTGACACTAAGGTCTCGGAGGCACTTGCCCATTGGGCAAGTGCAAGTCAGGTTCTACTTGCCCTCAGCTCATGGTCACTTGCCCCCTAAAATATATAGGGGGCGAGTAAATATAAATTTCAGTAAATATACATTTCAGCACCACGGACAGAGTCACTACAGCTACCATAACAGAAAGCTCATTTCAGCACCTCGGACAGAGTAACAGAAAGCTCATTTCAGCACCACGGACAGAGTAACAGAAAGCTCATTTCAGTACCACGGACAGAGTCACTACAGCTACCATAACAGAAAGCTCATTTCAGCACCAAGGACAGAGTCACTACCAGCTACCATAACAGAAAGCTCATTTCAGCACCAAGGACAGAGTCACTACCAGCTACCATAACAGAAAGCTCATTTCAGCACCACGGACAGAGTCTCTGCAGTCAGGTTCTACTTGCCCTCAGCTCATGGTCACTTGCCCCCTAAAATATATTGTAAATTTTGCAGATGTAACTCTTGAGAACGTAAAAATGAAACCAAATGGACCCTTGCGGGTCCATTTGGGTTCATTTTTAGGCTCTCAAGAGTTAAAAATTCATCATCTTAATTACTCCAGGTCTACACAACTAGAGAATGTAGAAGATTAGGTCATTTTGATGTGAAAGTTAAATTGCCTGTTTTGTTTCCCAAGTCCAGCCTGGAATTGTGGATATCTAGAAAGCAGGGAAAGACACAGAGGCAGAGTGCAATGACTGCCTTCAAGACAAATTTATCTTGTGTTGTGTTATAGTGCACCAAGTTGCACACTTGCCCGATCGGGCAACCAGGTAGCAGTCTTCACTTGCCCCACCATTTTTTTTACTTGCCCCGGGCAAGCGGGCAAGTGTTAGTGTCAAGCTCTGCAGTTCAATTACAGCAATTGGCATAAACAGAAATTTACAAGTGCTCTTATACGGGTCAGAAGGCAATAGGAGAAACAAAACAAAAAAGATAAGTTCGGAAAACTAACTTTGTGAATTATTTTCTCTACCTGCCATTAAACCTTCATCAAGTTTCATTGTGATTAGCAGATCTACAGTACAAGCTCATAGCACGGCACCACTAATTCAGGGGAAACTAATCTTATTAGGGAGTATTTTTTGCCACATTTTAGTTTTGGGCTCATTTCATTAAAACAAAAAGTAGGCTAATAATACAAAAAAAATGTTTTCATGTCAAGTTACCTTCTGGAAAGTTTCATTGTGATAAGATTAAAGGAAAAAATAAGCCCATTTGAATTGTTGTCTGGCGATTGGTACACATGGAATGATGAGTATTACACATACTTCTGCAACTACGATTTCTTAGAACTTTTAGTATGTTGTTCAAGACACCTCATAGAAATGGAAAAAATAAAAACTTTGTTTAATTTTGTTGTAGTTAAATAGTATGCACCCATGCAATTTCCACATATTTTCTAACCCAAGACATGTCTACCATGTCAAAAATCACTATCACTTATTCACCTTTTCAGTACCGACCAACCCCCCCTGGCTCATAAGTGACCTCCCTCAAAAGTGCTTTGCGAGGCAGAGAGACTGGTGTGTGAAAAACGGAGGAATTCTGGGGGAGAATAATGGTCTGTCTGAAGTTTTCAAGGAGAGGTCAGACAAAATCGGACTTCGGACTGATGGATTCTTTTGAATCATGCAGGCCTAAACTCCTGTCTATATAGTTTCTTGAAAGATCTCATATCCCATTACAGAGGCAATTCCCCCACATTTTCTTTAAATATATTATTATAATTACTTTTAACCAGGCCCCCAATTTTGGGCCATATCATTCGGCAAAATGTATGATTATACATTTACTAAAAATATCATAGATATATTCAAGCTATTGTTGCTGTAGAAATAGCATCAATAGCTGATCTACAACCACCGTGTGCGTGTTGATCTGTTATTTTTGGTGCACAGTGCTGTCATATGATGATAAATTAGTCATTAAATAATCATGTAACTGCCTTTAGATAACAGAAATAGCCGTGTTCACTGTGTGTATGTGTCAAAATGCATGTCTTTCTTTTGGAGGATATATTTCAGCATTATTCAGCCACAAGGTGTCACAATAGGACAATAGTTGTTGAACTGAATGTCTAGCTGTGGTTTCATACATTGGGTTGAAAACAGAGAAGGTGCAAGAACTCTAATTTTTTCAAGACAAAGTATGAGAGAACAACAAGCAACATTTTGATTTTAGAGAATAAACAAGGACTGTTACTGGATGCGATAAAGCAATGAGGCCGAGTATAGATTATTCAAAGGTTCAATGTGTTGATGATATTGGCCTAGACCAGGGGTGGGCAATTATTTTTCCCAAGGGGCCAAATGAGATACATAAAATATTGTGGAGGGCCAAGACTAAAGGCTGGACTAAAGTCTGCGTAATATTAATTTAATTTCAAGATCAAGACCATTGGATGCAGACCCCCAAAACTAAAGATTTATTTTTGCTTTTGTCCACAATTCCAGGCTGGATTTGGGAAACAAAATACCGGTAGTCAAACATACAGATGACCATTAATCTTCTACATTCTCTAGTTGTGTAATTCAGATGATGAATATTTAGAGAGCGTAAAAATGAAACCAAATGGACCCGCAAGGGTCCATTTGTTTCATTTTTACGCTCTCAAAGAGTATTAACCAACGTTCCATATTTAACTGGAACTCTCTCAAGGACCACTGGTGTGGTGGTCCCCGGACCACTGGTTTAAAACCCTTTCACGGGCCGGTCAGAGTCAGCCAAAGGGCTGCATTTGGCCCCCGGGCCGCATAATGTCCAGGTATGGCCTAGAGCCCTAGACTAATGATGACACTGACACACATGCATGTAACAACACACATGCATTTTGGCCTTGCCTTTCAACTATTTCCCCAATGTAATTGCTTTTTTTAAAAATATAATACTAACAACAGTGGCGTTTCTAAGCAGAAACGCCACTTTACCAAGCACAAACGCCACCTTACCAAATGGACCCTTACGGGTCCCTTTGGTAAGGTGGGGCTCCAGGGAAAATCTCCTGTAAAATGGTGCCCACTAAGGGATAAAATTATGAACTATTCTTAAACTAAATAACATATTATATGTGTTTTAAATGTTCAATTCTAGTTATAGAGGATAGGTACAATGTATCTATCCATATTAGGCTTATTAGCCTGGAATCCCTTTAAGGCATGTCTGGTGGTAGCCTTAAATAGGCTAATCCTTCATTTTGCGATGCCACAATGATGAATCGTATAGGTGTCAGTTGTACTGTGGCCACGCACTGTATACAACTGTATGGGAACAAAATATAGGATGAAATCTTTCAATGTCACACATGTGGTGTGCCGGATATAAATTCAGACAGGACATTCGTTGTCCCACTTGTGTGGAAAAATACTGCTGCCCATCCACCTGTTTCTGTTGTATCCAACATCCTTTCCCAACACTGGGAGGCAGCAGTGATCTGGAAATAAATCAATCAATTGATTCATTGAAAGCTGATTCTTCCCTTCATTCATTCATTCATTCATTCATTCATCCATTCATTCGGCTGTGGCGGCTGTGGCTCAGGAGGTAGAGCAGGTCGGCCAATGATCCAGTGGTCGGCGGTTCGATTCCCGGCTCCTCCTGTCTACATGTCGAAGTGTCCTTGGGCAAGATACTGAACCCCACCTTGCCTCCAGTGGTTACCACCACTGGTGTATGAATGTGGGAAGTGGGGACGCTGGCGTTGACTGTTCGCCGCTCTACTTCCCAATGTATGAATGAATGGACCATTGTAAGCGCTTTGAGTATCACGCTGTGCATAGAAAAGCGCTATAAAAATGCAATCCATTATTCATTGATTGAAAGCTGATTTTTCATTCATTCATTCATTCATTCATTCATTCATTCATTCATTCATTCATTCATTCATTCATTCATTCATTCATTCATTCAAGGGATATGCAGGGATATGTTCCGTCAGGGAAAAATAAGACAAGCCATCAGATGAAAATGTATAAACTCAACACAATTATCATTGCACCACTCTTTCCATCAAACCCACGATTTCCGAGATTTTCAGACAACTCAATTTTTTTTAACCTGCCTTACAAAATGCATGAGTGATTGATTGAATGAAGTATTTATTAACATGTATTCTTTTTACAAATGCAACCATTTTTTTTATTATTATTCTATTTATTCTTTTTACAAATGCAACCAAATGAACCCCAACGGGTTCATTTGGTTCCATTTGTACGCTCTCAGAAAAAATGTTGAAAATGGGTGGAATTCCCCTTTAATTACTTAGATTGTCAAGAATCTACAAAATGTCGGAGAATTGTTATGACTTTTTGCCAGTTATCTCTCCTAAATTGTGGACACAAACTTGAAAATCCTTAGTTTTGGGTCCGAGAGACTACTAAACTCAACATTAAATAGTGGTCTGGGGTTAAAAAGCAGAATAAATGGGCCCTGGTATGAAAAAGGTATATGCTGCTATATAGGAATGCAGTTCTTTGGTTGACTTTATCGCATGCAGTATTCTTCACATTTTGGTTTTATAACCTGAACAATCCCCACAATATAATATAATGTCAGTCACCACTCACCATACGGACGTTGCAGTGATCTACAAGCTCATGTGCTATGGGAGCTTGCCTTGTAAATTACCTAGCTATTTAAATAAAAGTATTTGACTAGAATGACATAATAAGGCCCAAAAATAGGGACCCCGGTAGGAAGGGTAACAGCATTTTCTGGAATACACATGGCACGCTGATATATTTGAGGAATGTTGTAGTTTATATTGTTATCTCATTGTGTGTCAAACAGCAGATGATCATCACGTCAGGAGCAGATATAAATATTATGATGTGACATTTTAAACTGAATTCTACTGGTATAGGCACTGGTTGTATGTCCATTGTACAAAACGTACTGCCCTGAAACCTCGATGAGAGTGTGAAAATGTACCCGCTTTTTCAATTAAAGGACCACTTCACCACCTACAACCTTTCAACCTATCTTCGTTCTTCATATAATGGTCCTATTCACTCCTCAGCAGTACTGCGCCATAACGGATTACATATTACTGTAATATACCTTTTCCAGCAATAATAGTGTAACGATAACACTGTGCCAAAATGGGTAATATGTAATATGTGGCTCAGCCAAAACGTGCCCCATTACATATTACAAATGAGCTTGTTGTTGATGTGACAATAGAACAGATTTGCAAGCTATCAACCGGTAACAACAAACATGTGCAGTAGTTTGTAGATCCTAAGTCACCGCAGCATTCTGCAGACATGACCTACACTAGAAGTTGTCTCTAAACAGATTGTATTGTACATCTCTTAACTTTTGTGGGTGGGAGGGGGAAACTTGGGAAACTAATAAAGTAATATGTAACATTGTTACTCTAAGTAATATGTAATATAATATACTTACTTCTTCTAAAGGGACATAAGTATAGAGATACTACTCTACTAAGAAATATTGCTCAACGCTGCTTCTCACACATTTATGTGTTAAATAAATAAGACCAGCATTTCCCTGTCACTCGTATACGGGTTCCTGGAACTGACCGCAGTTCTCCCACTTTTGAAAAGTGGTGAAGTGGTCCTTTAAAGTTACAAATGGATTTCACTGTGTAGCCGCGGGGACCTACAATAGGCCTCCTATCACAACCATCTTGGCTTGTTTACTCTGGCTTTTCATCAAATTTAGAATTTAATTACGGATTCTTTGGGGGGAGCGGCCTGTCTTCCTACTGCGCCTCACCCCCTGTCTCTTTCTACAGGGAAATCGACAGTACAGTACAGTGCAGTACAGTACAGTACAGTACAGCAGGGGTTTTCAACCAGTGGTCCGGGGACCAACAGTGGTCCCTGAGAGGATTCCATGTGGTCCCCAGCTAAATGATGGACCGTCGGTAACCAAATGGCTCTCAAGAGTTAGATTGTATTTAAACATCCGAATTACTTAATTTTCAAGAATCTACACATTTAGAAAATGTAGAAGAATTGTTATTTTGACCAATGTTTTGCCAGTTCTCTTTCCTAAATTGTGGACACAAACTTGAAAAATACTAAAATGCAGAATAAATAGTGGGCCCTGGTATGAAAAAGGTTGAAAACCAGTACAGTACAGTACAGTACAGTACAGTACAGTACAGTACAGTACAGTACAGTACAGTACAGTACAGTACAGTACAGTACAGTACAGTACAGTACAGTGCAGATTGACCCCTTCACCTTCACACAAGATGGCTCGGTTCAATATGTTTAAAGGTTCATGATGTTCATGAGGTTCATGTCAGTGTAATTTATTTAAATAACCCTAACCCTTATTGTGAATTCCAACTACTATGTCATTTGTGAGCTGCTAAATTTGTTCCTGTGTCCTGCAAAATGTTTGTATATTGTTTCCTTCACCGTTGCTGAGTCGTTTCGGTTAGAACTGGCAATTAAACAAAGCGTTTCTGGGGTTGTCAGTGCCTGATTGTCTGTCAGGAAGCCATGCCTGGAGTCAGAGAGGGTGAATGACGCTTCAGTCTGTTTTTTTCCAGCAGGGGTCAAAGGTATCCATGCATGCTGCGGCTGTTTGCTGCATGCTGCTGATTGGTCAGAACCGGGCTAGGTCGCTTCACCTGCAATCCCTGAGCTGTGTTGTGAACTTGTGAATAAATACCGCCCCCATCAGGTTAGAAGTTTAATGCTCTCTGCTGGAAGTGTTGCCCCTACGACCCGACTCTGGATAAGTGGATGAAGATGGATGGATGGATGGATGGATGGATGGATGGATGGAACTGCACCCCTAGGATGGAGTCACAGCAAATTTTGATTCTGTCTATGAGGTGGATTCTTTCTGCCTATGCATTTCAAAGGGACAGTGTTTTTTGCAGAAATCTGGGAATGGCAGGAAAGAAAGAAAGAAAGAAAGAAAGAAAGAAAGAAAGAAAGAAAGAAAGAAAGAAAGAAAGAAAGAAAGAAAGAAAGAAAGAAAGAAAGAAAGAAAGAGGCAAAAATCGATATGCTTTAACCTGGATTAATTGAAAACTCTATTTATTTATTTTTGCTTTTTTCCAGAAATGTTTTAATAATTTAAGGGGGAAATGCATTAGAAGCACAATGAGGCAACCAGTCCACAATACAACAGCCTACTCACTCAATACCTCAATACTCAATAAAGAACAAATAATAATGAATAAATAATGAATACATAATTATGTAGCCTATAACAACAGCATTTTCAGGCACAGGCCCGAAATACTTGAAATAGTTTTAGCCTTCATAGGTCTATTATTAGGCTATTATTATTATTATTATTATTCATACTTAAGACGTCACATGCGCTTTGTCCAATCAGATTGAGTATAGCTGGCTGGCGGTGGCGCGCGGTCATTTTCAACTGTGCGTGGCTGAAAACAACATCAGAGCTACAAGCCCACACACCTGACCTCAGTCATGTCTAGTATTGGTTCAGGGACGTCGTTTTTTTATTAATTGAAAAGGTAGAGGGCGGGGGCATACATTTGAAGAAGAGCGGGTGAATTTTATTCATTTATTGTTTTTCCTTCCTTCCCTATATGCAACATTTTCTGGAAAAAGAAAGTGGGGAAGCTTCCTTGAGAACTGTTGGATGCGTGGCACGTGGTAGCAGACGGTGGTGGATGGATGCAGTTATTTTTGGCAGTGGCAAGGCTGCTAAATGATGAGCTGAATTAAGTAGTCTATTTCGAGCAGCTGTGTGCTTTGGGACTTCAGATGTCATGGAACTGCCTGAACTTTGACGAAGTGTATACACAGTATAGGCTACAGTCCTATTGGAGTTAATAACCTGTCCTGGAGTGAGTCTGTGACGGGGGAATATAGGCTACCTATATTGGAGTGTTGAAGACGACGAAAGGTAAGACGTACATTTACTTTAATATAGACTTTTTTCGTGAAATAACGTGACCGAGCAGGGCTACAGCAGGTGTTCACCATAGCCTAATGAATGATACTGTACTAGGCTACTATCAGGTTGCTTGTTAATTAGTAGGCGAATTGAACGCAGCTGTTCACACTGTTTTATCTTCGGTCCACTGTACACCATAGAGTATGTAGGTAGAGTTGCGACATTGAGGGGGGAAGAAAAGCCCGGTCACGTGGTGGTCGTGTGCTCGCATTCCGTATAGCGTGTCCCCAACCCATCCGCGGTCCGCATTCAATAGAGGTGCGTTGTAGATTGAGTCGTAGCGCCGCCATTGGGCTGGCTCCATGAAGTGAACGGAGTTGGCGTATTTTATGGCTCTGTTTCACACTAGGTAGTTGTAGGGAGTAGGGACTGAACGGTGCCAATGCAAAATGTCTATTAGCCTACATGACAATTCAAAGCATGGAAAGAATGGAGGGTGTAGGCTACAGCATCTGAAACAGTAAACAGCTATGGCACATTGCAGTGCCTTGTTATATGCATGTTATATTAGGGTATGGAGCTTAAAAAAACGACCAGTAGAAAGTTTCTTTGGGACAGATGGTGGCATTCTTTCCTCAAGGCTATGACAATACAGAAAACTTAAGATTTAAGATCTGTTCTTAACAGCTCCGTTCACATGGGCTAGGTCCAGTGGTCCACTTGATAGATAGTAGTCCTTAGGGTGGTTGTATTACAGAGAGCTGCCTACAGTTCTTATGGTGGTTGTATTCCATAGGCCAATCTTCTTTTGTCACAAAAGTTGACAAATCTTGCTGGTGTGTTTGCAGATTGTGTATTTCCACCAATGGGTATGGGAGTTTTTTCGTCATTGGTGTGTGTAATCTGTGTCTCTGATGTCTTGGTATAGTGGACAGGTGGTTTAGTGGGTTCTGTCTGTGGGGGGCTTTAGGCCTTGTACACTGTAGGTCTCTGCCTTGCAATATCTGGTCGACACTTTCCTAAGTTTTGGGTCTTTTACTGTGTTTAGGATTCGACCAATGTATTCTCTTTAGTGATGTCAATGATGTTTCTGACATTTTTCATGTCAAGCTCTCTCATTTGAAAAGATATGCCAGGAAGCCCCATTTGAGAAGATTTTTAAGGCTCTAGCAGTGATTTTTCAACAACCTGTTTGAATGGCATTTCTGTCACTGAGACCCTCAATTTATACTCAGTTTACACACACAAAGACCCCCAGGAAAGTGTTCTAAATCTTCCAATTTTCATTGACATACATTTATTTGGCAAAAACAGTGAAGTGTCCCTTTAACTCGGAGAGCACAGGGTTGATTTGGTTCCATTTGTACACTTCCATTTAGGTGTCTGACACACACACACACGCACACACACACACACACACACACACACAAACATACACACACACACACACACACACACACACACACACACACGCACAATGTAGTGTGTGTTTGGTTTGGTGACATTTGTTGTCGCCCGAATAGACCCCATTCTTTGTAGTTGAACGTTGTAGTGTTGTAGATAGGCTACCTGTGTGTGTGTGTGTGTGTGCGTGTGCGTGTGTGTGCGCGCTTGCATGTGTGTGCCGTTAGTATTCCAAAATAAATAGGACCCCATATTATGTTGTGTTTGTTGCATCAGAGGAGCAGAACAAAGGGGGTTGAAAAAAGCTCAAGGGAGCGTACAAATTCTACAGTATGAAAGCGAAATTCTGGTCCATTACTTTCCAGTGTGTGAACAACATGTTTGTGCTCCGGTATAAAAAAACAAAAAACAAATATGCTAGTAGAGTGTTGTTTGGCCTAAGTGATGCAGATAGATTCTGGCTCTTTGAACACAACACAGAACAGAACATTATTTGCATTCTAGTCTAGCGAATGGGATGAGAGAGGGGATGAAGCAGGCCTGGATGTAACATTTCCTAATTGGGGGGGCAGGCGAAAATGGCATGAAGCCGCCCCCATACCATTTTCATTTAAATTCTTTGGTTCTGTGACTCACAAGATGTATCTTGGACTTATATTAGGCAGCGGAAGCATGCATGATGCTAAAAGTCCAACTCAGAGTTTTCTGTTTTGAATGAAATGGTGGTGGTTTAGTGGTGCCAAAATTGTAGTTAGCTAGAAGCAGTAGTAGTGTTGCAAATCATTTTAAATATAAGCACTTTAATTTGCAATATCTTTCAAATTTGGTTCGTGGTTCATGTTTGGTGGGGCAGTCAGGGCATTTAGGGGCCATTGCCCCACCCATGCCCATGCCTAGATCCGGCCCTGGGTTGAAGCAACAAAGATAATACATGATGTGACTTTTTTTGGCCCACGTGAGGCAAGTAATATTTCAATGTTTCCTTCTATAGTCCCTTATAATGTCAGACAGTTTACGACCAGGCAAATCTCAGGGACATGCCAAGAATGTTAGAGTGGCAGGGGCTGGAATTTCCTAAATGGGGAAAAAATACACCGTATCCACTGAATAAATAACAGTGGATCTAGAAACTTTCACGGGACGTGACACCACGTGTATGACATGGAAGTGGGGCATATTCATGAGAATTTGGAAAGAGGCATTTCTCCTTAATGCTGCCTTCAGGTATGGCATGGAAAAGGTGCATTTGCATTTCTTAATAATTGTAACAGATTTAGAAAAGCAATATTGCTTTTCTAAACCTTGCTTTTCTAATGTTTAGAAAAGCAAAATTGCTTTTTTAAACATTGCTTTTCCAAACCTCGAGCGGCTTCAATAAGCCTCGCAGGTGAGGTGTACAGTAGGCTACTACGTCCACCGGGTGCAGGACGATGCTCCGAGTGGTCGTTTTCCCGACAGACGATAGTCCGAAAAATTCGGAACATTGTCCGAAGTATTTACATTTTCTACACAACCTTCCGAAGAGTCATTGTCCCGAAGGATTTGGCCAAAAAATTCTTCCGAACGTACAACTTCTCGAACGGACAATGTCCCGATGGGTAGCCTAATATCGTGCACTTTGTTTGTGTATGCCATCTGGGTACGCGCGCGCGCACGTGTACGCGCGCGCACGTGTACGCGTGCGGCTTCATTGCGCGCGGTTTCATTACGGACAGACAGAGAGCGTTGTCTGCCCACACCAGCAGACAGTCACTCCAGGCTTGAAGCAGCCTCGCTGGTGGCCAAGTTTGGTACTGCAGGCGGGTGGAATTCATGCACGAACGCCCCGAGAGCACGCACGCTCGTTTGCTTTGTGCACGCGGACAGGGCAGTTTGTATTTAAGTTGTTTTCTGAATAAACCAGCGGTCCTCACGTCATATACTACCTCTCAAAACAAAACGGATGTATTATATGACAGATAATAAGCTCAATGCAAACCCACAAGCTTGTTTTTTGATGCTTTTTGATGTTTTTTTTCTTTTGCTCGTGCGCGACGGCGCTCGTTCATGGTTCCCATAATCCCTTGCGTCGGGCGCGTTCATGGAGAAATACTTCCGCATTTGACCACCAAATTTTGGTGGTCAAATGCGGAAATAGGCGCACTTCCGGCGGTCTTCCGGGTGCTTCAATGCGCCAATGAGCAACTTGTATTGAAATGAACGGCAAGGGGCGGGGCTGTCGCTCGAGATCGTCTCTGTTATTTTATTACTCTATGTGTCTGCCCCGCTGTCCTTCTGCCTATCTCTCTCTCTCTCCTCTCTCTCTCCTCTCTCTCTCTCTCTCTCTCTCTCTCTCTGTGTTTACTACGGGTTGCTACGGTAACCTGCACCTGGTACACGTGTGTGTGTGTGTGTGTGGGGGGGGGGGGGGGGGGGGGGGGGGGGGGGGCTAGCTACATTTAAAAAGAAAGAGTAAGAACTAACTAAAACTAAACTGAAATTAAAAATCCATATAACCCTGTGTGTGTGTGTGTGTGTGTGTGTGTGTGTGTGTGTGTGTGTGTGTGTGTGTGTGTGTGTGTGTGTGTGTGTGTGTGTGTGTGTGTGTGCTCACGTGCCTTATATTATATATATAATTTTCCGACGTGAATTTCACACAAATTGGACCGTCTGTGCATTAGTCTCTCCCCCGTCTCTCTCTCTCTCTCTCTCTCTCTCTCTCTCTAATTATATGAAGCGCAACATACGCACGCACAACTTGATGTGTGGGTGGGTTCATCAGAGTGCTGGCCAGGCTGCATGTTAAAAAAAAAAAAAACAGCCTCGGGCTGGGTTAAACTAAGGGCCGGGGCCGGACTGGTGGTTCCAGTATATATCCAGTGTAGCCTATATCCACTCACAATATCGTAGTGCAATGCAGCGCCTTAAGGGCTGCCCCCCCCCCCCCCCCCCCCCCCCCCCAAAAAAAAAAAAAAAAAAAAACGCCGACCACTTAGTCCATATAGCAGCCTATACTTCACTTGTTCTTGTTCAGACAAGAACGACTAGCCACGTTTCCATAAGCCCTATTTTTGCGCAAAAACGGCTCTTGCGAAGAGAATGTTGAATGGAAACACTTCAAAATAAGTTTCCATTTTGCGCAAAAATAATTTCTCGCTGAAAGGTGCCGTATCTTGGAGCGTATCGGAAGAGCCTAATGCGCAAATGAGGTATGGAAACGGCTTGCGAAAATACTTTGTATTGGAAAGCACTGGACACGCATCATAGCGCATTTGAAGAGTTGTGGCCTGCCGATGAGTGCATTGTTATTTGTTCATTTAAGTTATATTTCTACAAAAAACGCTCAGAATGGACGAGGGACGCATGGCCAATAACGTTCAGACTCCCATCGCGTCTGTTCATTAAAGTCGCAAGGCAGCTACAGTATCTGATCTGTATCATCATACATGATAGCTAAGATACGCAAGTGATATCAGACATAAACAGCTGTTTTACATGACCGGGCTCTGCCCTTATAGATATTATTCCGTTAATAAAGTTCAAACCCTTTTTCCTCGCACGTGTCGCGCTGCAGATGACATGGTGTAGTCTACAATATCGCATTTCATCAGTTAATGGAAACAGCGGACAATTCGCTCTTTTTTCGACTTAAGTTCATACTCTTCCTATTTTCGCAAAGGTTTTATGGAAACGTGGCTTGTCTCATAAAATGGGGGTCCACGGGAATGAGAACACTGGACATCTGAGTAGGCCTACACATATAGGCAGGGAGAAATCCATGAAAACCAGAATAAAGGGTGTACCAAACTTTTCTCAGTTGTTCCTAACATGATTTTTCACGTAGAATCCAATTCTGCTTGATACATTTTTGTATCACGCATAGTTAATGAGATAATTAGCATAATTAAATAAATATGCAAATTATGTCATTAATTACGCAAATTACAAAAATGTACTTTGCAGAAACGAATTCTACGGACAAAATACATAAGGATCAACTGAGAAAGGTGTATGAATTTATTCATTTGCTGCTTTCTTTAGTTTTAGGGATTTTAGCTGTTTTTGACAGGGGGCAGGGGCATTTGAACATGGGGCTAAACTCTGTGTGTGTGTGTGTGTGTGTGTGTGTGTGTGTGTGTGTGTGTGTGTGTGTGTGTGTGTGTGTGTGTGTGTGTGTGTGTGTGTGTGTGTGTGTGTGCGCGCGTGCGTGCGCGCGTCCTCATTATTAAACCCCAGTGTCCCCAGTTTTATTCCTCCAGGGCGCATCACGCGTTGGAAGGGAAAGATGTAATGTCAGAACCTAGCTCTGTTTTGGTTTTGGAACTGCCTATATGTGCATTTCTCGAACTAGCCTACTGCAAATGTACAGGACAAAAAAGCGCTGTCCCTGCAAACACAACGGTGGAAACAATCTTAGCCTATGTGATGTGATATTGTATTGCGCATCAATCCATGGCCAAACTTGACATACCGCATCTCGTTGAGGCTGCGAGCTATACGATCTGCAAACAATGAATCTTATACCTTAATATCTCATAATAAGGTGGCAATTTGGTAGACAGTTTGTGCATAATATAGAACTATATGGCTACAGCTTTCGGGCAAGGGGTCTGGAGCAACACGCGCTCTCATGCTTTATAGGATAAGCCGCTCATAACGTCCCGAGACGTTCTCATCTTGCGGGCCGCGGACCCCCAAATGGATATACCCGTCATTGAAATTAAACCACGAGAATTTGGAACTTTACCAAGTGAGTAGCCTAGTCCTGGCGTTGTGCATTTCCTCGAAATTGGCTGTGGTGCGAGGAAAAGCTGCTGCGCATTGGTCACTGATTGATCTATATCTATTCGATTGATCTACTTCGGTGGTCCGGGGCCGCCAGTGGTTCAGAGAGAGTTCCCGGTGGTCCCCAGGTAAATGATGGAAAGTTGGTTAAACTAGATGAAACTCTTTGAGCTCGAAACCAAATGGACCCTTGCGGCTTGCGGTCCATTTGGTTTCATGTTTACACTCTCAAGAGTTAAAATATTCATAATGTGAATTAGCCCAAGTCTACACAACTAGAGAATGTTGAAGAATGGCCATAGATGATAGAATGGCCTGATATTGTATACAACTACCGGTACATCAAATCTGAAAAAGCCGCACTTGTCGGCTCGTCGTACTTGTCGCGGGTGATCAAGAATTAAAATCATTGCAGGAGCGGGAGGGAATGAACAGGTCACGGCTCTGATTTGGGGACCACTAGGCCTACTGTACAACATCCTCATACTGCCGAAAAGGAATATAGATGAGGAAAAGCATTTTTCTATCGTGTCTACCAGCTGTCTGCTAACCTCTTCAAATGGATCAACTGACCCACTCACTACAATGTCCAGTTAATACATGCTGATTGTTGCGCTGTTTCGCGGACCCCATACATACATTAATAGCAGCTGCGTGCGTGCGTGTGTGTCTGTTTGTGGACCCCGTTGGGTTGGTGGGAGATCATGGACAGACTGTTCTGTGTGTTGGACGAGGCGCGCCACGAATCTCTTCTCGGAAAATTTTATAGGCCTATATAATAATATAATGGCACGTGAGCACGCATACACACACACACACACACACACACACACACACACACACACACACACACACACACACACACACACACACACACACACACACACACACACACACACACACACACACACCAGGGTTATATGGTTTTTCATTTCAGTTTAGTTTTATAGTTAGTTCTTACTCTTTCTTTTTAAATGTAGTTAGGGTAGAGAGAGAGAGAGAGACAGAGAGAGAGAGACAGAGAGACAGAGAGACAGAGAGACAGAGAGAGAGAGAGAGAGAGAGACAGAGAGAGATAGGCAGAAGGACAGCGGGGCAGACAAACGCTCTCTGTCTGTCCGTAATGAAACCGCGCGCAATGAAGCCGCACGCGTACACGTGCGCACGCGCGCGTACCCAGATGGCATACACAAACAAAGTGCACGATATTAGGCTACCCATCGGGACATTGTCCGTTCGAGAAGTTGTACGTAAGCCGCACGCGTACACGTGCGCACGCGCGCGTACCCAGATGGCATACACAAACAAAGTGCACGATATTAGGCTACCCATCGGGACATTGTCCGTTCGAGAAGTTGTACGTTCGGAAGAATTTTTTGGCGAAATCCTTCGGGACAATGACTCTTCGGAAGGTTGTGTAGAAAATGTAAATACTTCGGACAATGTTCCGAATTTTTCGGACTATCGTCTGTCGGGAAAACGACCACTCGGAAAATCCGGCGGACCCCAAGTCCACCAGCATAAAATCCACCGTAACCTGCTCCCTCTCATGGCTTATTCCTTTATTCATGGTGTAGAGAGGACTTTTTTTTTTTTTTTTGTTTTTACAGAAAAAAACAGTGGCTCAAGCCCATTTGATGTCTACAGTATGCGTGATGTTTATGCAAAGCACAGGCTTTTTGATCACTTTACACCAGTGTAAAATCTGGAAATCCAGTAGATTTGTCTTCTTCATATTTAAATACTTGCATATTGACTGTACATGAAATCACATCATGCAACCAAGATCATTGATCATGTGTTTGGCAGAAATCGTCCACATGGTGGCAGTATAACCGGCAGACGTGGAGGGATACTGGGAAAATGTTTGTTTTTTTTCCCCCCCAATGGTGTACACCATACCTGGGCATTATGTGGCCCGGGGGGCAAATGCGGCCCTTTGGCTGACTCTGACAGCCCCGTGGACCACCAGTGGTCCTTGAGAGAGTTCCAGCTAAATATGGAAATTGGTTAACCAGATGTAACTCTTTGAGAGCGTGACCCTTGCGGGTCCAAACTTCCAAAATCCTTAGTTTTGGAGTCTGAGAGACTAAACCCGATGTCAAATGGTGGTTCATGGCTAAATAGTGGGCCTTGGCATGAAAAAGGTTGAAAACCACTGATTTAAAGGAATTCTTGTACTGACATTTATGTTGCTGTTTCAAAAATATCTAATAATATAATATCTGTGATTATTAAAAAATAATAATCACATTGGCTGATATCGGCTATCGTTCTTTTTGATGTTCCACTAATCAGCCAAAAGCCTAATCTGTCCATCTCTGTATGGACAATGCATTGTCCATATGGGATTCCTCAAACGGCACTGCTGCTGTGTAGGTTCAGTCCACACTGGCCGGTCAGCAGGCAGCACAGAGAGGTGCAGGGGAGAGAGAGAGAGTGAGTGAGAGAGTAGATCATAATTCGACTCTTCCTGTCTTTCTTCAAAGTCAACTATCAAGCTTAGTCATTGTGTGTGTGCGTGTGCGAGAGTGGGCCGCGTGCGCGAAGCCCACAGGGGCAGGAGTGTTTTCTGTAGCGTGAGGCAGCAACTACCCTCCCTCCTCCTCCCCCTCCTCCTCCTTGGACAGACACGACGCTAGTATGTTGCAGGGACTTAACTTACCGTATCGAAACCCTCGATGCTGGCAAAGCTCTGTCTGTTTTTTTTTGTTTGTTTGTTTTTTTAGGCTTTAACATAACATGACTGGTGGTGCATGTGTTATTTATGTATGAATCCCATTTCATCCTGACATTGTAGATTCTGCAAAACATTCGCTCTGAAAAAAATCACAGGCGTTCATGTCTCATAGCGCGCCATGAGCCGTGAACGCCTGCTATTTTTCAATGAAAGTTAAAACACCACAAGTACAGTACAGAATGATTATAAACGGAGACCCTTCCTTCCAGATGAATATCATTGGGTGTGGCGTGTTGGTGTTGGGGGACGTTGCTAGAAATGGAGCTAAAAGCACTATATTGGTCTGTGAAAGGCAGTTAAGAGTCAGGTATCGAAAAATACAAATGTACAAAAACAAGTCTAGATACTTATAAGCAATAAGCAGCGCCGTACAGAAGTAAACGTACTTTGTACTGTAATCGACCATTGGTTGTCATCGCCTCGTCCCACGTGACAGTCACAAGGGATCATTTCACTTCACTGCAGTCAAATTTATGTTTACTCCTCAAACAAGATGCCCACTGTTAATCACACACAATATCTCACAATACTGTAGTTTTTGAAGATTTGAATGTTACACGTTTTGAGCTAAGTCTAGAGGCGAGAGTTGATTGATCTAAAAATAGAATTGGTAGAAAAAAAGACAGAGTCTGTGCTTCTGACAAGTTCAGGATAATAACTTTAGTTCTCCATTCTCATAACAATCATCCTTCATGTGGTAAAAAGGCAACCCTCAAGGCCCGCACTCCATCATAGGACGTTGTTGTTGTTCGCTGAAAATAGCCGAGTTACGCACTCGCGACGTGTGGCAAGCTTGGAAATATGCTTCTTTTTTATGTCTCTTTTTCTAAACCTTGCCTAACGAGTGTATCGATATTGTTATTTTTACTAAAATGCACCTATAGGCTATGACTCAAATGTCGGATGTCATTGAGAAGGTTTATTTAGCCTTCAAGAATCACGATATACTGATATATCGATATTTTCCACCCCTAGCACACGCAGATCCGTCGATCCAAAGTGCCGAAATAACCTGTTGATCCCGACATGCGTTAGACCAACATGCGCTGGATCCGTACCTGCACTGTTTGGGTCGGGTTAGGGGGTTGGGTTGTTAAACCCTTTTCACACCAAAGAGACACTTTGCAACTCCTCGGGTCCAAACGGACGCAATAGTTAATGCTGAAACGAGGGTTCCATGTGGTCCCTAAGTTGGTTGACCAGATGTAACTCTGTAACTCTTATGGCTCCATTTGGTTTCATTTTTGCCTGTTTTGTTTCATTTTTTTGTTTAATTTTTGCCTGTTTTGTTTCCCAAATCCTGCCTGAAATTGTGGACGAACGCAAAAGAAATCTTTAGCTTTAGGGTCTGTGTGGCTAAAATGTCATCAAATTGTGGTCTGTGGCTCAAATTATGAATAAATAGTGGGCCCTGATATGAAAAAAGTTGAAAACCACTGCTCTATGTTGTCGGCCCAACGACAGTCGGACCAATATCATGTCGGAAAACTAAATCCTGAAATAGAAACTCCTATTCATTATGCAAATTGACATTGACAAAACTGCTCCTGCAGTATCGGACGGAATCATTTGAACTCCTTTTTTTTGTAATGCATGTAATTCGTGAGGTGCCAGTCAGTGACTGACGGTTAACCTTGGATCATAGCCACTTTTAATCAGTTCAACCTGAAGCCAAAGTGGACGTTTGTGCCAAATGTGTCACGAAATGCCCTCGAGGCATTCCTGAGATGTCGTGCTCAGAGTCGGATCGGAGTGGACATGCGGAACGTACGGACAGTGCCGATACATTGCCTCCGGCGCGGCGGCCGCTCCACCGGTGGATGCATGGACTGAACTGTAGGATTCCAATATGTGAATGACTTAACAAATTCCATCAGCAGACATGTTGGTTCAACCAGAGTTTATGCTCTAATTGGAGTGGAATGTATGTGTGGCATTCTACACGGTTTGCCATCCCCATGTACTCACACCCACACAGCGCACGGTTCCTTTAGGGGCAACCTAATTGCATAGTTTGTGTACTAATTACGTTTGCCCCAGCGGTCGTGTTGCATGGCCAAGCACAGACTCTTTTCATTATGATCTTGGACAGCCAGAGATGGAGGGGCAATGATTTAGGAACAGCATGTTCCCATTCCCCCATTCCAAAGCTGCAGCAAATCAATTGATGCAGCATAATTATGAAAGAATGACAGAGATTACGAGGCGGTTAGACCTCTCTCAAATGAGACGTTTCTCAACACACACACGCACGCACGCACACACACACACACACACACACACACACACACACACACACACACACACACACACACACACACACACACACACACACACACACACACACACACACGACTTGCACAAGCCACTTTCATGCAGAGTTGTCTTAAAGATGGAGTGCCGTGAGTTGTGCTAAAACATTATCATCAGGTGTTTTTGTTACGCGTTACACGTTTAAACGTGTACAGTATTTGTTAAAATTATGTTTTCATGTTGGCTCCTCCCCCACCAGTTCATTAAGTATGCCTGGTTTGCCTGGTGGGTGGTGATTCGTGGAGATCCGCCTGAACTGAAGTCACACCCACAGCTTTAGTTGTATGATAAGGTGGGACGAGTTAGGGGAGGGGCTGTTAGTGTGATGTCACTATATTCCTGTTTTGTTTTTCATTGGCACGTTTGACTGGAAAGGTTTCAGCCTGCAGGAAGAAACCCTAAATACCAAGGGAAGACGTCGTTGCACATAAAAATCACACCAAGGCCTCTAATGAAGTCTGTCACCTCTTAAACTTGTACAAAATCGGGGGGTATTACAAAAATCACAGCACTCCCTCTTTAATTTACCGTACAACACCAAAAAGACATTTGCTCCACAGTCTAAATTTGCATAATTTGTTTTATTTATTGTTATTGTCCTTTTTTAATATTTCTTCTAAATCGTTTTATTTTTCATTTTCAATGACGTGGACATCCCATAAAGTAAAGTCAAGCCTGAAGCCCTTAGCTGAGTTGTTTTGCACATTGTCTGAACTAAAAAAAGTAAAGATTGGAGGAGTGGATTCGGGTCTCTCTCTCTCTCTCTCTCTCTCTCTCTCTCTCTCTCTCTCTCTCTCTTGTTCTCTCACTAACACAGAACACCGTCAAATCAAGTTATTTTAACTTTGACAGTGTAGAGAAAAATGGAGCGGTCCATTACACACTCAAGAGTTTGCAGTAACACTCTGGATTTTCTACAGTGCATCTCAACTCAACCTTCACGTAATCATTTGTTTTGAACAAAGAGTGTACCTTACAGCATATTTACACATCTGACATACTGACTGACTGTATTACAATTTCACTTAGATAAACGCAAGGAGGATTCAACTCAAAGTTGTTTTTTTATCGTCATTCATTTATACTATATTTTTTGCCATCTTATTTCTTATTTCCTTCTCATGCTGTGTTTGTCATCAGCTTGTCGTCATTATCATTCAAACATCATTGTCGCCATCGTAATTATATCTATATAACTCTTCAATAAATTCCTCTCTGACAACAACTGTACAATCAGCACACAGTGTTTGACTTTATATATAGTTTTGGGAATATATTACTTGAAACTAAGGAGAGAGGGAAAAAAATAGAAATGAAAATATATTAATATCCCAAAGTAACAAAAACATGCATGTTTCAATGTTTTTGTCAATAAAAAAAACTAAATAGGTAACATAATCGATGGGATCTTTTTTCTTTCTTTTTTTCTTTTTTTTCTTTTTTTCTTTTTATTTACACTATATTGGCACTGTTTTTCGTTGTGTTTTTTTGTTTTGGAAACTGGAATGATCGTAAAGAATACTATCGATTCTAACTGCGTGTTAACACTCTCCTGGTACCGGAAGTCAGAGGCCTGCTCTAAAAATGTCAGGTTTGACAATCATACTCACTTTAATAAACACACACAAAAAGAAAAAGAACAAAAAAAGCCAAAACAAATAGTGGTGAAAGAGAGCAATTCTTAGACTCATTCAAGGTTGAACGGGATCGTGTGTAGAAATAAAAAGCATTTCACTTCAGCTTGAAGGCCGGTTTGTACGCCATCGACGAAGGAGTCGCGCAACATGACAAGACATTCTAGAAGACTTTTGCGTCGCGACATTGTAACCACTATTCTTGGTTAAAAAAACGGACCTGAGTTGCCAAGTGTACTTGGACCGCCTTTTTTTCTTCTTCTGTCTACAGTACATTGAGTATACTCGACCAAAAAAACATACAATCTAAAAAAGCTCGCAAGTGCGTCGTTGTTGTGAGCTTGTTAGGTCGCCTTTTTGTGGCCGACGCTCCTCCCAGAACCGATGCTGAACCTCCGGGGAGAAGGGATTCAAGCGGTTACGATCGTAGAGTGGCTTTTTGTTTGGCACGTGGCTCCCTCATACAATGTCGTGAAGAAGAAAAAAAAACAAAACAAAAACAAAACAAACGAAGCATAGACTGTGGCAGTTTTCTCCTTTAGGCAGAAACCCTGTGACATCATGTTTAGTGACAATGCTTTCCCAAATAATGGTCTCTCCCTCCTTCCGTCTCATCTGGTGGACCTGCTGTTTACCTTTGTTTTATTAGGGTGAAAATTCAAAAAAGAGAGCATTGATTCTTGCTTTGTTTTTGTTTTTTTTGTTTGATTTTTTTTGTTGTTTTTTGAAAACTCTTCCTCAAAAGCAGCATTAAACTTACTCAGGCAAATTAGATAACCTAAGGAGACAAAAAAAAAGTAATCGAACATTTGCCAGAAAAAGAAACGACGACTCGGTTCCGATTTTGGCAGGCAGGTAAGGGGATATAACCGTCTTCGACTTCCAGTGTTTTTTTTTTCCCATGTCAAAACTAGTGCTTGACAGTTAATCCGAGGTCCTCTTGTGTGTGTGTGTGTTTGTGTGTGTGTGAGCAAACATAAGGACGTGTGTGTAACGTGTGTTTGTGTGTCTCTACATACTCGTATATTCAGTGCAAACACATTGGGTTAAAAAAAATCCCATCTTGAACCGTTTAAACCACCGTTATTTCAAGTGACAAAGTCAAACCTACACTAGAGTCCACCTGTCTTTTTTCTTTTTTGGAACCATCATCATCATCATCTCATATCCTTCACAGTTCCCCCTTGTCGCGTCTCTTTGAGGAGATAAACCCATTTTGGCAGACTTGACATGCCTTTTTTTTCGCCGCCTAAAAGGTGGGCCAAAGCGCTGCCAAGCAGCCAGTTCCCACCCCCAGCACCACCACCACCCCCCTGACCGATATCCCAACCGACCCCACCCACCAAACCCCACCCGATCCCCCCCTGTGTATGTGTGTGTGTGTGTGTGTGTCTCCTCTCTGGTCCTTAGCACAGGCCAATGTACTTGAGATTGTTCTGGATGATCACGTCCGTGACGGCGTCAAACACAAACTGGATGTTGCTGGTGTCGGTGGCGCAGGTGAAGTGCGAGTAGATCTCCTTGGTCTCCTTGTTGCGGTTGAGGTCCTCGAACTGCCGCTGCACGTAGACGGCCGCCTCCTCGTAGGTGTTCTGGCCCTTGTAGTCGGGGAAGCACACCGTCAGCGGGATGCGCTTGATCTTCTCGGCCAGCAGGTCCTTCTTGTTGAGGAAGAGGATGAGCGACGTGTTGGTGAACCAGTTGTTGTTGCAGATGGAGTCGAACAGGCGCAGGCTCTCCGCCATGCGACTCTGTGAGGATGTCCAAGAGAGGAGAAAGGAGAAATTAGACTCTTAGCATATACTGTACAAGTTCTCATGTGTTAAAGCAGTGGTTTTCAACCATTTTTTTATACCGGTGGCCCACTAGTTATTCAGCGTTTTAGCCACGAACCACCATTATGATGTCGAGTTTAGTCTCTCGGACCCAAAGCTAAGAATTTTTGTCTACAATTTGTGAGAGAACGGCCCTAACATTGGTCAAAATAACACTCCTTTACGTTTTCTGAATGTGTAGATTCTTGAAAATTAAGTCACTCAGATGTGTAAAAATAATTCAACTCTTGAGAGTGTTAAAATCAAACCAAACGGACCCTCACGGGTTCATATCATATAGGAGCTTTAAGATTAAGATAAGGGTAACATGAGCTTAAGATTTTGGTCTCATAATGATGTTATCACTGCACCCTGTTTTGTATAATTCATCCTTGCATTCAGTCTTCAGCTCCAAATTTGCATTTCCACTTTGTTTATGATGTCCACCATTGTTGATTTTATGAATTAACTTGGAATTTAAACAATCCTGGTTTTATCTAGCATCAATATTATAATGACTCTACTATAAAATATACCCGACCCCACCCCCTCAGGACATTGTGGTGCTGCAGCTAAACTGTAAAGAAATGACAAGGACTGGTTATATCAGTGGTGATTGAGGCTCAAACCATTAGGACATATACAAAATGATATTATGTATTAAAAAACAATTTAAGGGATCCATGTTATTTGCTTACTTTAATTTTATGTGAAATACGACAATGAACATTGCAGCATTGGATTCTGCAGGACAGAAACATAAGGATCAACTGAGAAAAGATTGGTAGTCTTTTGTGAATTTATTATAGTTTTTTCCCCTTATATTTGCACCTGTGTGTCAAATAATCTTTCGGTAATAATAACTATTGGGTAAAAGGCTTTTTACCTTTTAAACCTTTTTCAGTTGGTCCTTATGTTTTTTTGTCCTGTAGAATCCATTTCTGCGTGTATTTTGTTCTGTAGATTTCAATTCTGTATTGTATTGTGCATAATTGATTAGATAAATTGCATATTTTAAAAAAAATACATAAAGATACATAAAATACATAAAGATCAACTGAGAAGTTTTACACCCTTTTATTGGACAGCTATACGGTTTTCCCTGTCTAATAGCATTGCAAGGGCCACAGTCGGACGGTTGTTCTCACATGCTAAGTCATGTGATTTGGAACAACTGCAGAATTATAGCCTAGCATGCCAGATGTCACTGTCAAGCAGGTCCTCACTTTACCACACACAGACGTATATGGCTGCTCTGTTGTTGTATCAACAAAGTTTCCAGATTCCATTTGGCCCAATTAATTCAGACTCGGACCACATCCCTGTTCCCTTCCTAAAATGTGACCCATTAGTACCGCTAAGCAAAAAAGAACAAGTCACATCACCTTGACCTGTTCTAATTGTCTGAAGTGAATCTGGTCATGCAAGTGTAGTGACTTATAGTTCAATGTTTGGACTTGGAACTTTTATTTAGTTATGAAGGAGGGGTTGACACTAAGGTCTCTGAGGCACTTGCCCGGGCAAGTGCAAGTCAGGTTCTACTTGCCCTCAGGTTTTCAACAGGTGGTCGGGGGACCACCAGTGGTCCTTGAGAGGGTTCCAGGTGGTCCCCAGTTAAGTTGGTTAACCAGATGTAACTCTTGAGAACGTAAAAATGAAACCAAATGGACCCTTGCGGGTCCATTTGGTTTCATTTTTACACTCTCCAGAGTTAAAATTCATCATCTTAATTAGCCCAGGTCTACACAACTAGAGAATGTAGAAGATTAAGAGATTTTGATGTGTATGTTAATTTGCCTGTTTTGTTTCCCAAATCCAGCCTGGAATTGTGGATAGCTAGAAAGAGGGAAAGACACAGAGGCAGAGTGCAATGACTGCCTTCAAGACAAATATATCGTGTTGTGTTATAGCGCACTAAGTCACACACTTGCCCGATCAGGCAACCAGGCAACAGTATTCACTTGCCCTACCATTTTTTTTTACATGCCCCGGGCAAGCGGGCAAGTGTTAGTGTCAAGCCCTGTGAAGGGATGTTCATGAAGCATGAACATCCAGGAAGTTCCTTCCTTCCTGGACTACAAAGTCACACCTCCAGTGCACTTCCCCTCCTTGTGGAGACTGAGGCTGCATGGAGGTATGAAGTTCATGACCTTATGAACATATAAACATCTGTTCATAATAACTAATAACTACAATAAAAAGCATGATATTACACCCATAGAACCCCCAAGAAAGTGTTCCTTGCATCCTAAACGCCTGTGTGTGTGTGTGTGTGTGTGTGTGTGTGTGTGTGTGTGTGTGTGTGTGTGTGTGTGTGTGTGTGTGTGTGTGTGTGTGTGTGTGTGTGTGTGTGTGTGTGTGTGTGTGTGTGTGTGTGCGTGTGTGCGTGTGCGCGCGTGCATGCATGGAGAGAGAGGTGTGGGTGTATTTTCAGGTGCATAGTGCTGCAAGAACTGGCCAAAAAATTACGTTTGAATATTCCTTTCCATGTGGATTTGAACAAATATCGAATGTATATAATATCAATATGAAATATTGCAGCCAAATATGGTGTAAAACATTGTTTGTGTTCCTCTATTTGCCCCAGCTCTGTATTGTCCACAGTTGGTGCTGAGAAATGCACTTGAGTCTTGCGAGATCAAATTAATGATTGATAATCATCTTAATGGCCTATTTTTGTGTTAGTTTGTTTTAGTTCTTGTAGAATTTGTCTGTTGTTCTTATTCAGTCTTCATGACAAGACAGTGAGCTGCTAGTGTCAAGCCCTGGTCACTGCATGTGGCTGGACCGCCTGCACCCTTCACCCTTCAAGATGTACAGTGGTTTTCAACCTTTTTGACACCAGGGCCCACTATTTATTCAGCATTTGAGTCACGTACCACAATTTAATGTCATTTTAGCCCCACAGATGTCCACAATTCCAGGCTGGATTTCAGGAAACAAAACAGGCAAACATACAGATCAAAATGACCATTAATCTCATCTAGTTGGGTAGGCTTGGGCTAATTCAGATAAGGAATATTTTAACTCTTGAGAGTGTACATCATCAAGGTCATATATTACCCAGAAATGCTCGATCAACGTGGCTGGTTGGCAACCATGTTTTAAGCCCTGTGTCAGCATGGCGACGTGCTTGCAGTTATGGCTAGGGTTTGTGTTAGAGCAGTGGTTTTCAACCATTTTTCATACCAGAGCCCACTATCTATTCTGCATTTTAGCCATGGAGTACCACCATTTGATGTTTAGTCTCCCGGACACAAACCTCAGGATTTTGTTTGTGTCCACAATCTTAGGAGAGATGCCTCCCAAAATGTTGGTCAAAATAATATAATAATTCTTCTACATTTTCTAATTGTGTGGATTCTTGAAAATGAAGTAATTCAGATGTTCGAATATACAACGTAATTTAGAGTGTAAAATGTTACACTCTCAAGGGATCAGACAGATCTATAAGGGTCTATTTGGTTACCAACTGTTCATCATGTAGCTGCATGGGGACCACTTGGAATCCTCTCAGGGACCACTGGTGGTCCCCGGACCACTGGAAACCACTGTGTTAGAGAGAAGTCGAGTATATTGACCAAAACAGCTCCCTATAGCAGCATGTGACAGGACGCGACAACATCGGCATAATAACTACAGGAAAAACTTGCTTGTTTTTCGGTTAGAATCTGCCGTTCTTACTCTTATTGCTGGTAGCATACGAATTTGCATTCCATTAAAGTCAAGCGATATTTGTATTTGTCTGTGTGACTATGTGTAAGAGAAAAGAGGGAGCAAAGTGGGCGGGTTGAACCGAGCTGCAGGCGTGTGGTGAGTAGCCAGTAGCTTGTGACTGGGAGGTTGTCAGTCCTGAAAGACTATGGTGCTGCTGTTTTAAAGCTCGCTGCAAAAGAAATATGTATATATGGTGCTTTGAGCAAATCACAAGATCTAGTTATAGTCTGAGGGAAGAATGGTGAAAAAATAGTTTTCTTTTGACGTTTTTTTTTTTTTAACGTTCAAACTGTACAACACGCTGTAATCTCTTTGCTGATGTTTAGTCGCTATGATTATAAGAACCACAGGTATAGATAGCAATGGCTTGTATTTAAAAACCTCTATGGATGGGGGTCACTGGTTACTAAACCTGTTCCCCCGAAGCTCGGGATTTGAACCCTCCGCTCGTTAAGGGCAGCACGTGAACAAATATTAATGAACCCGAACCATTTGCTGTTGTTTTGTTTTTGTTAGTTTTTTACCCGAAAATATATCGGCGAGATTGCGACATGCATATCAGAGCTCACGGCCCATTGGGCAGGTTCAGGAACTCCACTTTAACAAGAAGACAACGAAGTAGTTGTAGTTGCTGTCGATCAGCAGCGATGTGGTGTGCAGATGCGCTGTCTACAAGCTCACAGTGTGCTATCAGTTAAGACCAGGTTGCATCTATAGGGTGAGCAGATTCCAACTGTTTGTTTGAGGGACAATTACACAGTGTGTTGAGATTGTAGATCGGCAGAAAGCCAAACATTACGTTTGCAAAGCTCGTTTTGAAAATTCCAGCCGAGGCTCGAACCCACAAAATCAGGGCTAGGGTAACAGCCTTACAGATGGGCTCTACCCTTGGAATAAGCAGGCAGGCCTCCACACGAGATAAGGCTCGACCCATAAATAGTGTACACATTTTTTTTACAGAGTGACTCCTAGAGGCTAGCCTAGATTAGAAGAGGGTCTCTGTGACTGCCTGTGTTTGACTGTGACTGTGGCTAATATTGCAAAGAACTGCAGCGATGAGCACCACATTTCTTAAAGTAGAACTCCACCCATTATCAAGATTTTAATATGTCATTAATATACCTTAGAGATGTTGTGTGGACATGATAAAAAAGGTTCCCCCAATTCTGTATTTCTCTAAAAATGGAGGTCTGAAAAAATCATTAACATGGTGAAATACATCTGATGACATCATCAAGATGTATTTCTCCATGTTAATGATTTTTCTTTCAGACCCCTTTTTCCTGAGAGGGTACAAATGGATTGTGTCGCTGTAAACACATGTCGACAATCGAGTCAATTTCCGACTTTTTTCACATCCCTAATCTGTAGCCAAAGAAAGAAAGAAAGAATATCTATGCAGGGGTTGACACTAAGGTCTCCGAAGAACTTGCCCATCGGGCAAGTGCAAGTCAGGTTCTACTTGCCCTCAGGTCATGGTCACTTGCCCCCCAAAAATATATTGTAAATTTTGCATTTAAGTGTACTTAGTGTACCTACTTGGCTGCTTTAAACCAGGGGTTTTCAACACGTGGTCCCTGAGAGGGTTCCAGGTGGTCCCCAGCTAAGTTGGTTAACCAGATGTAACTCTTGAGAATGTAAAAATGAAACCAAATGGACCTGCAAGTGTCCATTTGGTTTCATTTTTACACTCTCAAAGTTACCTCTGGATAACCAACTTTCCATCTAGCTGGGGACCACCTGGGATCCTCTCTGCGACCACTGGTTAAAAAGTATATCCTCATTTGATTTAAGTATGCTGGAGCTGACCTGTTTGGACATTCCATTGCCCCCCCCCCCATGCCCATGCCTAGATCCGCCCCTGTGCAGGACCCCCTCGAGCGTCCCATCCCTACAGGTCCATTCGTTTTCATTTGCAGCGACTGTTTTACACTGGTACGTCTCCCGACAGAGACAGAGTTAAGTGCAAAGCATTAACGAAAGAGTTTTCCTCCCCCGATGTTAATGCTTTGTTTCCAGTAAACACAAGTTGCTGAAGTGAGGAGCCCCCCCCCCTGCCCCCACAATAATTCAATTCACTGGAGTTCTTTGCAAATGCCACATGCGTCACATAGAAGGTACTCTTTGTAATGGCATCAATGGAGATATTTCCCCCCTTATCCCTCTGCTTTGCAACAATGCCTCCACGTCAGAGCGGCCCTTTTCTTTTCTTGACTTCTTATCTCGGATTGAGACGTCTTCGTTCATTTCTCATCCTTGTTGCGCCAGTTTTCTTGGCATCCGCATGCATGGATTAAACTTCTCCAGTCGCCAACGTTCCGATCACTCGGATTCATGCATGCCATACATGCCAGCAAGTTTTCTATAATGTAAAGCATGATGCATGGCGGAAATAATCTACAATCTCTCGATGCGTCTGTAGCTGCCACGCAGAGCTTTAGACATTTTTTTTATTTATTTCTTTTTAAAGACTAGAGCATCTGAAGAGGTCACAATTAAGTTCAGAAGCACCTTCCATAAAAAAATCATATTAGACTGAGATGTTTTTATTAGGGCTGTTGAATGATTAAAATGATTGATCAGATTAATCACAGCTTCAAGATTAACTTAATCGTTATTAATCACCATTCGAACTATGTCAGAAATATGCCATGTTTTCCTGTAGGATTTGAACTGAATCTGTGTGTGTGTGTGTGTGTGTGTGTGTGTGTGTGTGTGTGTGTGTGTGTGGTGTGTGTGTGTGGTGTGTGTGTGTGTGTGTGTGTGTGTGTGTGTGTGTGTGGTGTGTGTGTGTGTGTGAAGGGGGCTTGTTGATCTATACTCTCTGGCTCTGGTTACAGGGAGACACAGTTACAGTCTCCGTAAAACTGTGCTTTACCATTTATTTATTTATTTTTTTCAATGAGAATGCTCAGTGTGTTTTTGCAGATTAATCTACAATTTGAATTGAATCCAATTAATTTAATCTAATTTGATTAACTCATTATATTCAACAGCCTTAATTTTTCATATAAAAGCAAGTGAGAGCCAAGCTGTGATTTCGTCACCTGATTGTCAGTGTGTAGAACAGCAGCATGTCACTGAAAATGTCATTATTGCGAGACGAGCATCATGGCACTCGTGTGGAGGATCGCTGACTTCATGTGTCCAGCCTGTGACGTCATGCACCAACTCTGTGATCTACCCAATTCAGTAGTTGTCGACCAGTGGCCCAGGGACCAGCAGTGGTCCTTAAGAGGGTCCCAAGTGGTCCCTGGCTAAGTTGGTTAACCAGATGAAAAGTTGGTTATCTAGACGTAACTCCCGAGAGCCTAAAAATGAAAAGTTAAAATATTCATCATCTGAATTTTCCCAAATCTGAAACTAGAAGATTAATACTCATTTTGATCTGTATGTTTGACTGTTTTCCCCCCAAATATGGGCTTCAGTATTGTTGACAAAGACAAAAGAAATCTTTATTTTTTGCTGTCTGTGGGGCTAAAATAATATCAAATGGTGATCCGTGGCCCAAATGCTGAATAAATAGTGGGCCCTGGTATCAAAAAGGTTGAAACCCACTGACCTAATTGAAGCCTAGTTAAAAATTGCCCATTCCAAAAAAAGCCATTGGATACAATGTCACATTGAAAACGTGTTGCCTACCACGAATGAAATACCCCAAATAGAATAGATACAGTATGCCAGGGTCAAAGTGGTTGTATTAAAGTGGCTATAGCTGTAAGAGTCACACACACCACTGTAACTCTGAAAGGGACTCTTATCTGATTTGTATTTCACACCACTGCTTCTGGTTGCTAGGCACGGCTATCATTTACAGCTACAGTATGAGCTACAGGATAATCATGTTTGCTTTGGCATACCGAATAGGTGGCATATGGTATCCTGGTTAACCGAATTAACACGTTTGTCTTGTAACTGGAGGGGTGCGTGTGTGTGTGCGTGCGTGTGCGTTGTGTGTGTGTGTGTGTGTAGAAAGACTATTAAATCAAAAACAAGTAATGCCTTTGTTGCAACTCATTTACCAGAATGATGTCAAGAGATGTGTCGAAACTGAATTCTGATTTGCGAATATTGAAATTCTCAAATGTGCTGAAATTTGATTCTGAAGTGATTCTGGAGAGTTTGAACTGAAAGTCATTTAATCATAATCATTTACCGGGTTCAGGGGCTATCCAATAAGACTATTTTACTAAAATGTACAATTCAGGCATTTAGCAGATTTTTAATCCAGTGCGAACGGGTGATGGGCGAGGATTCTTGCATATTTGATCTGCTGCAGTTTGCTTTCACACTACACTGTCTGTGCTTAAGGAATCCTGATGGTGACACACTTCATGCAACTTGCAAAATTTGGCAAAGGTGTGATATTGAACTCAACCCTTTCAGGCCGGGAATCCATTTTTGGATTCTGTTCAGTATGTGCAGTATTCCAGAATTAACTTTTTTTTGATGCTCATATATGAATAGTTCAAGTCTTTCAGAAACCTATAGGTTCGGCCTAGATGGGTTAGTCGCCTCCATTCTTGTGCAGTCCTATACACTGCAATGTTTTTGTAAGATATATTGATACCAGGGAGCACAATTTATTCAGCTTATTCAGCTCAAATTTGAGCCATGGACATTTGATGACATTTTACATCTGGTTAACCAACTTCCATCATTTAGCTGGGGACTACCTGGAACCCTCTCAAGGACCACTGGTGGTCCCTGGACCTCTGGTTGAAAACCCCTGCTATAGTACACGCCTGATGATGACGATGATGGTGTGGGCATATTGCAATATGGGCTTCTCTTCAATTAGCCCACCTGTGTCCACTGGCCTGAGCATCTTTACGCGTCGCTGCGCAAAAAAAACAACTTCTTCATCCCATAATGGCATATTCACCCCCTATGTTTAATGCTATTGCATTCACCACCTGCAGTGATCCGTGCTGGTCCGTGCAGCGAAGCCAAACCACAGTAGAGTGGAATGGCGGTCAAATTGATGCGCGTGCATGCGATTAGATTTGCAAGACATGGTGGTGCTATAATACATCTTGTTGCCTTTAATGCTAGCATTTCTGTACTGTGGTACAGCCACTGGGAGCAGCCATCGAAGGAGATTTTCGATCAGTTTGGCAGGGGGGCTTAGATTCTTTACCATTTGACTGGCCTGTTGCTAAGCAACAGTAACCCATGGCAACCAATTCATTAAGAAGACGAGGATGGGACAGTGAAGAAAAGCGCCAGGGCTTGGTTTGGTGGTCAAAAAATGGTTTTATATATATATATATATAATATATATATATATATATATATATATATACAGTGAGTGCCACTCTCTTATGTAGGCCAAGGCTACTATGTAGTTAAAGGGTAGTATTATTACATACTGTCTGAGCGCCTACAAATACAATAACGCAGTCTGTCAGTGGACAGGATGCAGGATACAGCTTCATTATGAAAACTGTGTGTGTGTGTGTGTGTGTGTGTGTGTGTGTGTGTGTGTGTGTGTGTGTGTGTGTGTGTGTGTGTGTGTGTGTGTGTGTGTGTGTGTGTGTGTGTGGTGTGTGTGTGTGTGTGTGTGTGTGTGTGTGTGTAAAGATACTTGTGTAAATATGTACTTAGATACTTTTACTTAGATACTTTTTTTGTCAAGCGTCTATTCCACAAATAATGGGAAACACATGAAACGCGACTTGATGATATCATTAAGTTGTGTTTCACCATGATTGTTCTTTTAGGACCTATTTTTTCTGAGAGCATATGCATATGGAACCAAATGGACCCACTCAGGTCCATTTGGTTCACATTTGAAAAAAACTGAAAATGGGTGGAATTCCCTTTTAATTAACGTAAGAATAAATTGAGCTATATATGTTCTGATTAACCAGATCACTTCAATTAGTCTTATGCCAGTAAGACACACACACACACACACACACACACACACACACACACACACACACACACACACACACACACACACACACACACACCACACACACACACACACACACACACACACACACAATCACAGAGACGCCCCTGAATATATGCCATCTATATCTAGTCAGCGTTCATACTTTTATCCACATTCCTTCAGGGTCTTTGGCATTTGAAAAGTCCACTAAAATGTTATCTGGACGGTTTCAAAATAGAATTGAAAAGTGTCCCAAATATTTGATGAGTCATGTGCCCGTCCATTGTGTCCAGTATGTTATAATGTGACACGTTCAGTTTCACTTAGCATATTATCTGTACAAGAATTCAACTTGCAGACAGGGTGTCAGTCGGTGGCATTTCTATTCCAGCAGAACTGATATGAGGGATAACTGTGAATGTTCACACATTGTCCATAAGGGCACAGGCCAGACAGAATCAATATCGGGGCCGGAACTAAATAAAATGTTGCCTATAACAGGGGTTTTCAACCTACCACTACTTATTCAGCATTTGAGCCACGGGCCACCATTTGGTGACATTTTAGCCCTACAGACCTCAAAACTAAAGATTTGTTTTGCTTTTTCCAGGATTGATTTCAGAGAAAACAAAAACCGGCAAACGTACAGATCAAAAATGACCACTAATCTTCTACATTCTCGAGTTGTGTAGACTTATATATAATTCAGATGATAAATATTTTAACTCTTGAGTATGAAAATGTTTATGCTCTCAAATAGTTGGTTAACCAAATATTTGAATATTCGAATATTCTTTCGAATTATGGAATATTCATTTGCAGTCCTCAATTACTGTGTATTTGCATGTGCACGTGCATGGGTGTGTGTGCATGTTTTCTACCATTCTAACACCCACCATATACAGTGCAATAATCCTGTCCGATCACCCAGGCCAAGGTACACAGAAAGCACAGCTAGCAACATACGTGCAGCACACACACACACACACACACACACACACACACACACACACACACACACACACACACACACACACACCACACACACACACACACACACACACACACACACACACACACACACACCGTTCTATGCATTAATGAACTATAAATATGATCTCTCTGCTGCCTAGGGGACCTTCTCCATGGGTGGCTGCTCATCTCAGACAGTCCATCCGCTCTCCATAGAAAATGAATTGGATCCATTGACGTGCGTTGCAATTAGGCCTACTACTTATGTGTCAAGGTTGAAGGATCGAGGTTTATGTTTTGTCGAAATGAACCCTAATTTGGTTCCATTTGTACACAACATTGTCCCAAAAGAGAAATCATTAACATGGTGAAACACAACTTGATTTAATCGAGTTGTGTTTCATCATGTTAATAATTAGGTACTGTATTGACGTGGTAAAATGGTGAAAATGGGTTGAAATTCCCCTTTAAAACACATGTTGGTGGTTACTCTTCGCATAATCTTTTTCCCCCACTATTTTCCGTTCTTTTCATATTCCGTAGTAATCGCTGCACCTGTGCAACTGTATGACTGTTTCCCCCCAGTACCTTTCACAGTGAATCTACTTATTCTCACAGGTACATGTTCACACACTAATTAGCAAGCCACTGTAGTTTCTTTTCTCCTCAGCATATTGCTTGTATTTAAACAAACAGTGCAATTGTATGCAACACGATCACAATCTAATCATAATCTAATCATAGTCGTTGTTTATTAATTCGTTGTTGGGAATGGTGTCAAGAAGTTCAGATGGTAGAATATTTGACACATCCAAAATATCTCTACTTCTGGCTTTCTGTAAACCAGTGGTTTTCAACCAGTGGTCTGGGGACCACCAGCGGTCCTTGACAGCGTTCCAGGTGGTCCCCAGGTAAACCAAATGGACCCTTGCGGGTCCATTTGGTTTCTTGTTTACACTCTCATGAGTTATAATATTCATCAGCTGAATTATCTAGTCTACACAACTAGAAGAATGTAGAAGATTAATGGTCATGATCTGTAATGATGATCTGTATGTCTGACTGTTTTGTTTCCCAAATCCTGCCTGGAATTGTGGACAAAAGCAAAATAAATCTTTAGTTTTGGGGGTCTGTAGGGGCTAAATTGTCATCAAATGCTGGTCCGTGGCTCAAATGCTGAATAAATAGTGGGCCCTGGTGTCAAAAAGATTGAAAACCACTGCTGTAAACGACTCTCAGGCAGTCCTTATCCATCCAAAACACTAATGGCTCTACTATCTGATGGAAATATAGCTCAGATCCTCTACAGCCAACTAAATATAGAATACATTACTCGAACAGGCCTTTGTTACAGTTGATCTTATATTGTAACCTGACTCCGCCGAGTTGAGTTCACCAGGGCCCTCCTCCTATACCTTGATCTGGGCTCTCTCTCAATAAGAAATAATGTTGGACAGCAGTCAGATGTAAATAGATATCTCCACAATAATTTCTCATGATTCTCATGATTTTTACCCCCCATTTCTATGCATGTTTAACTGTACAGTACTTTATTAGACCTCTTTCTGTGTAATTCATATACAATGATGTCGTCTCATTGTATTTAGGGTTTCTTCCTGGGGGCTGAAACCTCTGAAGTCAAACACAGTCAAACTGTAATATGTTGACATCACATTGTCAGCTTCTCCCCTAACTCCTCCCCCCTTTATCATACAACTACAGCTGTGGGTGTGAGTGTGGATTCAGCATCATGAAAACCCCCTAGTTAGACATATCACATGCTACATATACCTTGATGACATTTTGCAGCTATTTCCTTCTATAGGTTGTGACTAGTACCCCAGAGTTGGGGTACTTTGACCTGTTTTTATGAGGTTTCCCACAGGAGTGAGATTTCAACATTTTAGTACATGTTATTAGACACCATTAGAAACACATTGGTGAAGACATGTCTGGGTAACGATTCAGTTCTCAGATTTTCCTAACTTGCCCTAACTAGCATGGTTGTGTGCACCGCGGCAAAGGGTAAAAGGAAGGCTCGGCCCAATATAATACCCGGCCCGGAGTATAGAAAGAGTTGCTCTGTTGCAAACTCTGTTAACTTCATGGGATCGGTCCAATGGCGGCTCTATCATCAAGTAGTGTTTCGCCATGTTAACGATTTTTCTTTTAGGACCTTTTTTCAGAAAGTGTACAAACCGATTTGGAACCACATTTGTACACTCTCACGAAAAAATGGAAATGTCCCTCTTCTGTCTCTCTTTCAGTTTTCTGACCCCACAATGTTGCAACTTCCCCTCGGTCCGAGTATTATTTGGGCCCGAGCTTTCACACATTCCGGCAAAAGCCATAACAGCTTTCCTCTCTCACCGTCTGGTTGTCCTCGTAGAGCTTGAGGTCGTAGCCGCTCAGCTCCACGCAGAAGATGATGGCCGTCACGCCCTCGAAGCAGTGGATCCACTTCTTGCGCTCCGAGCGCTGGCCGCCCACGTCCACCATCTTGAAGGTGAGCTCCTTGAAGGTGAACTTGTTCTCCACGATGCCGGTGGTCATGTCGCGCGAGCGCAGGATGTCCTCCACCGTGGGGATGAAGTCGGCCGCCGAGATGCGGTCCAGGTCGTTCAGGTAGTAGGACGTGTTGTCCTCTAGGTGGTACTCGTTGGAGCGCTGGAAGCACTCCTGCACGCCGGCGTCGGCCCACAGCCGCTTCATCACGCCCTGCAGCTCGGCCGTGATCTCCCCTTTGCTCTCGGCGGGGCCGGTGAGCGCGAAGAGCTGCACGGCGTCGTACGCCCGGTCGGCGTCGAAGAAGTCGATCTTGAGCGTGGCCAGCGCGCGGATGATGCGCGTGAGCGAGTCGATGGCGTTGTAGAGGATGAGCGGCCGGTACTCCTTGCAGGCGTCCAGGTTGAAGCCGCCGCTGTGGATGATCTTCATCTGCTTGACGATGGTGCTCTTGCCCGAGTTGCTGGTGCCCAGCAGCAGCAGCTTGATCTCGCGCCGCTGCCGCTGGCTCTCGGAGCGCAGGTGGCGGTCGATGCGCCGCGAGCGCCGCGCGGCCTCCTTCTCCTCGGAGCTCTGGCGGCATCCCATGGTGGCGCCCTGCGACAGAGTGCTGCGCACGCAGGAAAACGTGGTGGCTGCCGGGCTGGGGCGGGGGGTTTGTAAAACGATAATGTAAGATGAGGGGGGAATGTGCGAGTCTGACCTACTGCCCACCTCCTGCCCCAGGTACTGTATGACACAGTTGATGGGGGGGGGTGGAAAAAAAGCCTAAACCCCACCCCTCAGAGGTGCGACTTGCAGAGGTACCTCTGAGGAAAAAGTACCTATGGGGTGTTGAGCTGGTATAGATGAACGACCGCCTACTGTAGAGTCGAACTTAAGGGCCTTAGAAAACGTAAACGGCCGAAGAAAAGGCATGCATCAGGGGCACTTCATGCCCCTCGTACCACGGGAAAAAACCCTGTCTGGAAGAAGTCCCAACGCGATGGCATTACCCTGAGGCTTCTTTGCACGTGCGGCTCTAGCACCGGGACATGGTGGGGGGGGCTTCCAACGTCGTGGAGCCGATAACGCCAAGTGGGAAGCGGAAGGAAGGCCCTCGGGAAGCAAAAAGGGGACACTCCCCCCTGAGGAAGAAAGCAGCAACAGCCCTTTGGAGGAGGAGGAGGGGGTGTCGCGGGGCGGCGGTGCGCGTCAATGACGGCGTGGTTTGGGGTCGACGGCGGGTGTGAATAACGACACTGGCCCCGTGCGCTCCTCCCACATGGTTCTCTTCTTCTTTTTCGAGGCCGGTGCCTTCTTCCCTTTGTCTCGCCGCCACTGCAACCGTCCCAACGTCCGTCTGTCCGTCCTATACCGCTGGACGACCGCCCTCAGATGAGTGAAGGCGTCCGAATCTGCACACAGAACAGCAGAGAAAGAAATTAGCATGGGGGTGGGGAATTTGTTGGGCCAACATACGCAGGCTAAAAACAACCAGCGACAAAGAAATTACCTAGATAAAAATACAGATTGTGACACCCAAAAGGCCGAAACTTTTTCCACATTCAGTAGATTTCTTTTATGCCTGAAAGCAAGTGCTCTGATTTTCCTGCTGTTTTGTGTCACAGCCTGCAGGTCACATCAATACGTACGTCGTACATCATACATTTATACATTTAAACAATATATTTTTGAAAAAAAATATTTGTTTTTATTATCAGCAGAACGATGGCTGCCATTGTCAATGCAACTTTTCAGGAACAGAAAGCCTGCAGTTTCTACAACTGTATTAGCTTGGATTTCTCACCAATGGTGTCATTGGAGGACAGGTTACTGAACTGCCCACAGCTCTCCTGTGAGACACAGACTTGAGTAGGAAAAATAGTGGTACTTTATCATTTACAATTTTGAAGACCTATTATATGAAGATACGTTGAAAAGTGGTGGAGAGGTCCTTTAACCCATTTTGTACTGACTAGATTTATAGTTCCTGACACTTGATTCTAGTTTCAGAATTATCTATATTTGTCTGTGGACCCCCATCTGAAAACGAGAGATCGAGAGATCCCCCCCAGAGGCAAAGATTTGAGTTAAAAATGTTTTCTTCTGAAATAATATACTCAAAGATTTGTGCCACACTTCCACGATGTTTCAAAAATATCAGACCTACAAGCTCATAGCGCGCCACTCAGTGGCTTGTAGATCTGATATTTTCAATAGCTTAAGTATAACATAATGCTTAGGACACCAAAACGCATACAGTACAGAAATCGTTAAAGGAGAATTGCACACCAAAATCATTTTTTTATCTTTATTTGCACTTAATTTGTTCGCAAAATCTTTTTATCTTTATTTGCACTTAATTTGTTAGAAAAAAGTGGCCCAGGTGTTAAAACACCCCTTAATGGCTGTTTTCCCTATCCCAAAATAAGCTTATAATGGGGCTATAGTTTTGCTATAAATGGTCTCTCCACCATGTCAGTAGAGTGTTGACACTCACTTTCACTTTGACTTTCGTTTCAGCAGTGGTTCAGCCATGAACAATGTGCCACGCCCCCACCTTTTGAGACAGCTGAATCGCTGCTGTACCAAAAGTGAAAGTGTGAGTGTTAACACACTACTGACATGGTGGGGAGACAATATATAGTAGAAAATTGCATTTTGGAGCGATGTGTCTATAGGTGAATTTGCATTAGACCCCTTAGCCCCATTGTTTAGCCTATTTTGGGATGGGGGAAAGAGCCATTAAGGAGCGTTTTCACAAAATAAGACCTGGACCACTTTTTTCTAAAAAAAAAAAAAAAAAAATGCAAATAAAGATTAAAAAAAAACTTTTGGTGTGAAATTCTCCTTTAAGGTGAGGAAGTGTCACAAAACCTTTGAGTAGATTCCCAGGTGAAGCAGTTCAGTGTCATATGGCCCCAGTCCGCTGTATCCACTACCGCTTTGCCTTTCCTGTTCCCTGATGCTCATACGCTCTACACTTCCCTTCTGGCAGTCCTGTGTTACCATATAGACCAAACCCCCCTGTCCCTACAGCGCAACAGTCTCACTTCATGTTTCCATTCAACTCAACCAGCACAGACAGCACGCCTTGGCAACACGCGCATGCACAATGCAGTGTGTGCCGTACGCAACGCCGCACAGTCATGGATAGATTGCATGGATTTCAAGCAAAGATAAAATCACAGACACACACAAGCACACACGCATGCAAGAGACATTTTTTGTCAAACTCCTATCAAAGAGAGGTTCTATGAGACCAAAAGGTTGGAGACTGTTCCAGAAGCGACACGTGGTCAAAAAAATCATTAGGCTCGGACGGGTTTGGGGGGGGGGGGGGATTGTGTGATTCACACAGAGCCCATCATCCTCACCCTCAGTGTCACTTCCTGTCCACAGTGATCAGCTGAAGGTCAAACACACGGATATCCAAAACGCAACGCAACTTTAAAGATGGAGTGCCATGATTTTTGATCCCCCCCCGCCAAACCTAAAACATGATCATCAGGTGTAATTGTTATACAGGGAGAAGGAATCATTTCAAACAAAGTGTATAGTATATTTGTTAAAATGTCATTTTTATGTGTGCTCCCTAGCGGGTCCATTTGGTTCCATTTGTACCCTCTCAGGAAAAAGGGGCCTGAACGAAAAATCATTAACATGGTGAAATACATCTTGATGATGTCATCAGATGTATTTCACCATGTTAATGGTTTTTTCAGACCTCCATTTTTAGGAAGTACAGAATTGGGGGAACTTTTTTTTACCATGTCCACACAACATCTCTAAGGTATGTTAATGACATCAAAATGTTGAAAATGGGTGGAGTTCCCCTTTAAGTGAATGGAGTTTGCGACAGCGTAACTCCGTCTATACTCGGGGGGCGAGTATTATTGGGCCGAGCCTTCCTTCCCTGTTACCCGATGTGGGACAGGGTCACCCTACTCACACCTCCGATCCGCCTCACCTGGCCTGGATAATCTGCCCCCAGCCTAGAGTGGTTGTTGCAGCCAGATGACATCAGGTGTAATGTTTATTTACTATCACAGTGGAAAATAACTGGCACAGGCCAGCAGGTTGCCTCACTCTCCTCTTTGTCATAGTCCTTTTTTCCCCCACATAGCAATAGGCCTCTTCTCATTTCCTCACTTAACGATTTCTGTACTGAACACGTTTCTGTTGTCAACGCATTATGTTACACTTTAGCTATTGAAAAAGTATCAGATCTACAAGCTCATATGAGCTCGATATGAGCTTGTAGATCTGATATTTTTTGGAAAAATTCTGAAAATGATGCACAAAAAAAGGATATATTTTATTTGACACCTGATTGTAGTTTCTGTCACTAGAGTCTAGTTTCTGTTTCTGATGCTAGTTTCTGACAGATTCTATTTTTTCTGTAAAATCTATGTTCCTGTGTCAGTTATGCTCAACATATTTCATTCCAAGGACCCCCAGAATTATCTATATTTGGCTGCCCCCCCCCCCCCCCATCTGAAAACGTGTTGTTCTAGGGATCCCCTAGGGATTTTAGTTTTTATTTTCTTCCGAAAGAATATATTCACACATTTTTCAAAATTTCACAATCTTGCAAAAAATATCAGATCTACAAGCTCACAGCGCGCTACCGAGTGGCGCGCTATGAGCTTGTAGATCTGATTTTTTTTCAATAGCTTAAGTGTAACAATGCTTTGAACACCGAAACGCGTTCAGTACAGAAAAGGGTTAAGCATTCTGCAGGTGAGGTGCTACGCATTTCACCAAGCCGACGGATCCTTTCCTTGGTCTGTTTTGACATATCAGTCATTCAGCATGCGCCGCCTATCATTTTCTATTTCAGGCATATGACAGCGCTGAATTGCGATGACGATGGATTTGGAGATCGCATACGACAGCCGTCTATTTCAGAGCATAAGTTGTGCGCAAAGATGGGTTGAGAGCAGTGAATATATGCCTGGGGTTGGGGTTGGGAAGTAACGGATTACATGTAACAAGATTACATAATCAGATTACAAAAAACGTGACGTATACTCTTAATTTTAAGAATATGTTTTAAAATGCGTAACCTGGATTACAGTGTACGAACGGGAGCTGGATTACTTTTTGTTTAATCAAAGTTAAGCAGGGGTTTTCAACAGGTGGTCCAGGGACCACCAGTGGTCCCTGAGAGGATTCTAGGTGGTCCACAGCTAAGTTGGTTAAGCAGATGTAACTCTTGAGAGTTAGAATAGAGTTAAAGAGTTAAAATATTCATCATCTGTATTAGCCCAAGTCAACACAACTAGAAGATGGACAAAAGCAAAGTAAATCTTTAGTTTTGGGGTCTGTGGGGCTAAAATGTATTCAAATGGTTGGCTCAAATGCTGAATAAATGGTGGTCCCTGGTGTCAAAAAGGTTGAAAACCCCTGAACTAAAGCATGCATGATTTCACATGCTGCTGCTCATGGGCGTTGCTATAGGTTCAACATCCTCATCTGGTTATGGTTAAACCAACTTATTTTATTTCATTCCATAGTTTTGCTACAATTTTTAGCCAGTAACCTTCCCATCCCAGCCTGTGTGTGTTCACTAGATGCACATTGGGATAGACGGGTATCGGCTCTTGGCCGTGTATACAAAAGTGAAATCGTGCTGTGGCCTATTTCTGTTGCCAAAACCACCACACTCCCCAGACCTGTAAAAAGACAGGGAGAGAGAGGGAGAGACAGAGAGAGGCATGACGCAAAGCTGTCAGCCGATCCACAAGCCAGTGGCGTTTCTAAGCAATTTGGAGCCCCAGGCAAAGATTTTCCCTGGAGCCCCGCTTACCAATGAAATTCATTGAAACCAAAAGGACCCGTAAGCATCCATTTGGTTCAATGAATTTCGTTGTACATAACCTTGTTGTATATAAACACTGCTCTGTTTGCCTAATGGTAAAAAAAAAACGCCCCTGCCACAAGGCAACGACAGGCCGTGATCTCGTGCCGATCGGCTGTGTTCGGTGCGTGACATGCCGCGGCATGCCAGGAACAGAAAAAAAATTTGGGCACGAGAGAGAGTGCATGTCCGACTCTTGGAAGGGACTGGGACAAACGGAGCGGAACGAGGCCATAACAGAGCATCACAACACACACAACAGAGTGTGAAGAGTGGCCTATTGTTCTCCCCCCTTGGCTTCAGGCATTGGACTACCCTCTCAGAGCCTGCCAAACCGGGTTTACCACATGAACCCCCCCCCCCCCCCCCCCTGCAGATCTACAAGCTCCCAAACCTTTTCGATTTCAGCATTTGTGCCACAGACCACCATTTGAACCCCACCCAGACCCCAAAAACTAAGGATTTCTTTTGTTTTTGTCCACAATTTCATGGCTGGAGTTCGCAAAACAAAACGGGTCAAACATCAACATGACCATTAGTCTTCTACATACTCTAATTGTGTACTTAAGTGGGTTAATTCAGATGATTAATATTTTAACTCTTGAGAGTGTAAACATGAAACCAAATGGACCCGCAAGGGTCCATTTGGTTTCATGTTCACGCTGTCAAGAGTTACATGTTTGCTGTCAAGAGTTACCTCTGGCTAACCAACATTCCATCATTTAGCCTGGGGACCAACTGGAACCATCTCAAGGACCACTGGTGGTACCTGGACCCCTGGTTGAACACCACTGGTCTAGGCATTTTTGCAAGCTACTGTATGTCTACATTGTCTATTCCCGGGTGGCTGCACTCACTGACGTATAATGAGTAAAAAGTGGTTATAGCCCCATTTTATACTTCATACTAGCGCTTTGATTAAGGTATCGTAAAGGGACGTTTCACTTTCAAAAAAACATTTTCGTGATTTTTATCAGCCTTATGTGGAAAAACCCCAGACAGTTTATATACAGTAGTTACTCCATTCAGAAATGAGATATTTGCGTGTTCATTTTAGTTGCCACGCCCCCTTCTCATACAAACCCATTATAACTTAAAACTGATGCTATCCTCTAATACAGTATGTGAGGGAGGCCTTGGAATTTCATTTACAATTTTCATTTATTTTTTTAAAAAATATTGTGGCAATGTAGCAGCCTCAATTAACGCCACACTAGTGGGGTCCATAAAACAATATTTTTTAAAATAAATAAAAACAGTAAATGAAAAAGTGTCATGCCCCCCTACAAGAAGGACAAGCAGTGGTTGACACTAAGGTCTCGGAAGCACTTGCCCATCGGGCAAGTGCAAGTCAGGTTCTACTTGTCCTCAGCTCATGGTCACTTGCCCCCCAAAAATATATTGTACATTTTGCAGATGTAACTCTTGAGAACGTAAAAATGAAACCAAATGGACCCTTCCGGGTCCATTTGGTTTCATTTTTACACTCTCAAGAGTTAATATTCATCGTCTTAATTAGCCCAGTCTACACAACTAGAGATGTAGAAGATAATGGTCATTTTGATGTGTATGTTAATTTGCCTGTTTTTTTTCCCAAATCCAGCCTGGAATTGTGGATAGCTAGAAAGCAGGGAAAGACACAGAGGCAGAGTGCAATGACTGCCTTCAAGACAAATTTATCTTGTGTTGTGTTATAGTGCACTAAGTTGCACACTTGCCCAATCGGGCAACCAGTTAGCAGTCTTCACTTGCCCGACCATTTTTTTTACTTGCCCCGGGCAAGCGGGCAAGTGTTAGCGTCAAGCCCTGGACAAGTCACCATGCAGGGAAAACATTTGGTTGTTTTTGATGAACGTATATCAGGTTAAAATGGAGTATGAAGTTCTTATAGGAACTATACCTAAATTATAGGAATTATACCTAAACTATAACCTACCTATACCTAAATCAGGGGTTTTCAACATGTGGTCCGCGGACCAACAGTGGTCCTTGAGAGTGTTCCAGTGGTCCCCAGGCTAAATGTTTGAAATTTGGTTAACCAGATGTAACTCTTTGAGAGCTTATCCTCTCAAGAGTTAAAATATTCAACATCTGAATTAGCCCCAAGTCTACACAACCAGCGAATGTATGAGATTAATGGTCATTTGGCCTGTGTTGTTTCCCCAAATCCAGCCTGGATGGAATTGTGGACAAAATAAATCTTTAGTTTTGGGAGTCTGTGGGGCTAAAAAAGTCCTCAAATGGTGGTGGTCCTCCTCCATGGCTCAAACGCTGAATAAATAGTGGGCCCTGGTGTCAAAAAGGCTGAAAACCCCACTGGTTTAGATCTTTGCTGAGGCAGCACTGTATGGTGCAGTGTGTTTCCGCTGGGTCACTGCTCCGTATCACTCCACAAACAGAAGGCGCTATGTGCTTTAGCACCGCCGTTATCAGCTCTCCCCACCGCCGTTGCCATAGCGTTACTGCCCAGCATGTTCAGATTTTTTGGTATAGCCACATGGATGGAACAGGCTCTCCCTCTCTCAGTGGCGTTTCTAATCAATTTGGATTGGAGCCCCAGGCAAGATTGTCCCTGGAGCCTGGGTCCAGGGACAAATCTCCTGTGTGTATGACATCATACCTATGACAGGCACAGTAAAATGGCGCCTCCCCAAGGGATAAAAATATGGACTTGTATGTATGGACTTGGATTTGTAAACTAAAGAACATTGTGTTTTTAAATCAATTGTTCAATTGTAGTTATAGAGGACAAGTATAATGTATGTATCCATATGAGGCTTATTAGCCTGGGATCCTTTTTAAAGCATGTCTGGTGGTCGCCCTGAAAACTGTAAATGAAATTCCACGGCCCTCTCACGTATTAGGAAGACAATATCAGTCACCAGAAAAAAACGGGTTGTTTTGGAATAATCTGTCATGATTAAAGTGGAGTTTTAAGTTATAATGGGTTTGTATAGGAAGGAGGCGGATACACTAAATGAACATCAAATATCTAAATACTGAAAGGAGTAACTTATAAACTGTCTGGGGTGTTCACAGGATAAAGTGAGTGGAGGGAGGGCCGTGGGGTCCACGTAAAGACGTCAGTCTTTTGTCGTTGTTGTTTTTATCACGAGAGCTGAGGTAATGTGATAGCCAGTGTGAGAGCAGCCCCGTCACTCTCTAACCTTTCCTTTACGTCTTCTGTCTGTAATACTCACACCCCCCACCCCAGGGTCTCACCTGACAAACTCAGGGGTGGATCTAGTTGTGGACATGGGGGGGGCAATGCCCCCGAAATGCACTGTCTGCCCCACCAAACATGATGGCATGCAAAACAACCCACGATATTTCAAATTAAAGTGCTTGTATTTAAAATGATTTGAACACCTACTACTGCTACTAACTAACTACAGTTGTGTCACCACTAAACCAACAGCATTTCATCATTGAAAACAGAAAACTCTCTGAGTCAGACCTTTAGCTTTATGCATCTGCGTGTCTGTTGCAACTTCAACAACAACTGATGTTATTATTGATGCTTTACTTGCCTAATAAAAGTCCTGTGAACGAAAATGGCATGGGGGCGGCTTCATCGCCCGTGGCGCGAAGTGTCACGGGCGATGAAGCCGCCCCCATGCCATTTTCTCCTGACCCCCAATTGGGAAATGTTATATCCGCCCCTGGACATACTTGTGCAAGCACAGCGCGTAAGTACACACTGCGCATGGTACTGTATGTAGTCCTGTCCCCCGGTGGCCCCCTAATTGGCTGTTGATAGTGACCCAGGTCTGCTGATGCCATGGTGATGTAATTAAAGGGGCTCCCCCCATGAATTGAAAATCTTATTTATTATTTAAATGTTGCCCTTTAAAAGGATCCCTGTCTAATAAGATAAACATTGCTTAAAACATTATACTTGCCCTATATAACTAAAATAAACAAATAAAAACACCAATGGCATCTTATTTCTTTCATAGAGAATATTTCACTCTACAAGAACTGCTCCTGGCGCAGGATGATGATGTCACGTGTGATCTAGCTCATGTGACATCATCATCCTGCGACCGGAGCACTTCCTATTGAGTGAAAGATTCTCTATTTATGTAAGAAATAATGTATTGAAGGTGTTTTTATCTGCATGTTTTAGTTATAGAAGGCAAGTATAGTGTTTTAAGCCATATTTGTCTTATTAGCCAGGGGTCCTTTTAATACCTCTTTATACCCACTGAAGCCTAAACAACCACTAAGACCATTCATTTAATACATTTTTTATACCAACTGAAGCCTATAAGCGACAACTCAGATCATTCGTCTTCCTCCTCTCTCAGGATGCTATATCACCCTCGCTTTGCCGTCCTCGTCACGACTTAACCCCGCCCCCACCTCTGTTTCGGTTTGGTGGGGCGGGACAGTGAATCACAGTGGGAGGAGCTGGGGACTGATCCATGTCATATCAATGACTTAAAGGGTGGGTAGAGGAAAAGTTAAAAGAGGAGGGGCTGTTCAAATGTGTCCCTGAATATGACAATATTACATTAGGAAAGAATCTGCGACGGGACCATTCAGACACGCCAATGATGATCTGACTGTTGTTGTTGTTTTGTTTTTGTTTTTAAACCTTTTGGGGTGTAAAATTACACTGGGAAGGCTAAAAATGCCAACAATCTTGGAAAAATGTCAAATTCATGGTGGGTCCCCTTTAAGATATGTTTTGATGATGCGTGGAGTAAAGGATACTGTGGGGCGGGGGTTGTCCACAAGGTCACAAATCCGGTACAAGGTCGGCAGAGGGTATGGTATGTGAGCGTAGGTCAGGACTCGACAGAGTGCATTTCTAGTTTGTTTTGAACCTTTTTTTGCGTGCTACAAATAATCACAATCGTGATCTTTATCAGAAATTATCACATGAAAGTCACAGTCCAATAACGTTGCATAATGGACTCTTTCATGTCAGGCTTGCACGAAAGTGCTTCTAAGTTTAGCAGTCGGACCGGGAGGGAATTACGGCGAGCAACACGTTCACGCAACCAACTGTAAATGAGTGTGCTGTTGTGCACTCTGTCAAATCATTATCATGCCCAAATATGTACATTTCTGCCTGGCTTACATGGTCACTGCGCCATGAGCAAAGACCCCTGCACCCTGAATCATATACGCATTATCCAAACCGTGGAGAGCTCCCTAGATGTAAGCACACAAACCGCGTTTTCCGGGACGGAAACTGCAAAAGATATCCGGGAAAAAAACAGACTTGCGTCATGTTAATCACTCTTTCACATAGCCGCTGAATCTCGCATGCGCTCAAAAAGGTTTCCAGACTATAGCCTCAAATTTACCCGGATTCCGTGAGTGTCATGACAGAGCTTCAGCCATGCTGTATGACAGAGGAGCTAGTGCCAGGTTTAAAAGATCAGGACAACGATCATCTTGTCCGTGAAATGTATGGACTGGTTCAATGTTTTTATTGGGACGTAATTGACCTGAATACCTGTGAATACCCCACAGTCGACTGTTTATTCAAAACTAAAAGCAGTTCTGAAGCGGCCGGGCGGGATAATTCCTTTGCTTCACATAAAGCGTCTGAAACAGCCCTTCCTTATTGCAGAAGCTGGCGGTAGGATGAGCCCATTATTCTCTTTTTCTGTTCTCCAAAGGACAAAAAGTCATCATCGCTGCTGCTGCTCCACTCCACTGCGCTCTGAATGTCCTGCTGCATATTTGTGACTGAACGTTCAAATAATATGCAACGTAATACGCATCACAGTGGGCGTGCAAGGATGTTTTGTGGGGTATTTTTTTGTGTGCGTATCCCATATGCTGTTCCCATGAATGGAAACCACGGTGGTTGTGCAAACTCCTTTACTCTTTCTTTAGTAATGTCGGCATGTGTAATGGAAGGTGAACGGCAGTGCAAGTGTGATCATTTGGGTGGGTGGGTCCCAGATCCCAATAACAGGATAAACTATGTATTACATTGTGATTTACATTATTTTTATTTAAAAGAAGAAGAAACGCTGTGTCATGTCAGTGGTATCGGACACATGCACACAGCCAGGCGCACACACACGTGCACAAATGCGCACAAATGCACACACACACACACACACACACACACACACACACACACACACACACACACACACACACACACACACACACACACCACAACACACACACACACACACACACACACACACATACACGCACACAACACTCTCTCTCCCTGAGTGCTTAGCGATTGTCAGTGTAGTGACAGAGCAGTATAATTAAAGGCTATGGAGGATTTAAAAGCTGTCTGAAAAAAACAACGGCTATAAGGGCCCATTCAGCTAGGGTCCACCTGAAAGTAATCAATACTTTTCGAGGCAGTTTGATTCGATCCCGATCACTTTTTTTTTTGGCAGATATCGCGTTGATATGTGATCACCATTTCAAATCAAGGCACCACTACAAACTATCAGGGCCTCAAGGTGCTCATTATCAATACACATCATCAAACTCCCATCCCTGCACGCCACAGAATTCCAAAGATGTTTTGGAATTTGGATTAAAGTGAGGGGGAAAAGCGCCGCAGCGAAACAAGGCCTCGTTTTTATGAACATGTTTTGTTCAAGCAGATAATCATAAAACTTTTATTAGTCTCACGAGGTCAGAGCCACAGTCTTGTGTCTTCACTAGCAGCGTCGGATGGTTTGAATATTCAGAACTCGGCATGTTTAGTTTTTTTTTTTTGCCAGAGAGTGAGTCAGGTAAAAAGCCTCTTGATGGCTGGTTCAGTGGCTGGCCAGTTCACATGTCATTAAAGGGGAACTCCACCCATTTTCAACATTTTAATAGGTCATTAATATACCTTAGAGATGTTGTGTGGACATGATAAAAAAAGTTCCCCCAATTCTGTATTTCCTAAAAATGGAGGTCTGAAAAAATCATTAACATGGTGAAATACATCTGATGACATCATCAATATGTATTTCACCATGTTAAGGATTTTTCTTTCAGACCCCTTTTTTCCTGAGAGGGTACAAATGGAGCCAAATGGACCCGCTAGGGTCCATGGCGTGAGATTTTAGTTTTTTCTGGAAAAATCTCTGTGTCAGTGATGCTTACCATATTTCATAGGAAGGACCCCCATAAATATCTATTATTTAACTGCAGAACCTCACCTCAACATGTTGTTCTAGGGATCCCCCAGAAGCAAAGATTTGAGTTAAAAAATGTTTGCTCATATCGCGTCACTTGGTGTCGCAATATGAGCTTGTTGATCTGCTATTTTTCAATAGCTAAAACACCAAAACACGTTAAGTACACAAAAAAGTTAATAATGCTAATAATGCTAGGTAATGCTAATTATGGTAATAAAGCTTACCAAAAGGTGTTTGTGCCAAGAACGAGATAAAGTAAAGCCAAGTGAAACTGACCAGATGTTAGCACCTGTCCAGGCAGGGAGTGTGACCCAGAGAGAACAGCTGCACAAACCTCATTTACAGTGTATGCATTAGCTGGGGCCCGCATGACAAATATTTTAGCCCCCATTCTTTTTCTCCTTCAGAGCGAGTTCATATGCGGTAACACAACAGGGGCGGATGTAACATTTCCAAATGGGGGGGGGGGGGGGGGGGGGGGGGGGGGGCAGGAGAAAATGGGATGGGGGCGGCTTCATCGGCCGTGGCGCGAAGCGACACGGGCGATGAAGTCGCACCCATACCATTTTTGGTTACAGGACTTTTATTAGGCAATTAAGCATCAATAATAACATCAGTTGCTGTTGAAGTTGAAACAGACACACAGCATGCATAAAGCTAAAGGTCTGACTCAGAGAGTTTTCTGTTTTCAATGATGAAATGCTGTTGGTTTAGTGGTGCCACAGCTGTAGTTAGTTAGTAACAGTAGTAGTGTTTCAAATCATTTTAAATATATACGCACTTTAATTTGAAATATCTTGGGTTGTTTTGCATGTAATCGTGTTTGGTGGAGCATTTAGGACATTTAGGGAGGCATTGCCCCCCCCCCCCTCCCCATGCCCATGCCTAGATCCGTCCCCGGTAATGAAAAGGTGTGGTCAACTCTGAACCGTCGAACCCCATATTATGTTACGGTTCATATGCAAAGTCAACAAATTGTTTTGTGCATTGAAGTGGCCAGCTAGATGAAGATAAGAAAAGGCGAGTATGTGAATGTGATAAGTGTAGGACTACTAGGCCGTTTAAGGACATTGTTTACTAAATCAGGGGTTTTCAGGGCCCACAGGGCCCCCTCCCCCGGACCCAAAAATTAAAGATTTCTTTTGCTTTTGTCCGCAATTCCAATCCTCCAGCAGGGCGAAATCCAAAAGCGACCTCGCCCGCGGGCGCCCGTTTTTCAAAAGCGGGCGCCCGCTTTCTCACAAAAACGGGCGCCCGGTTCAAAAGCGGGCGCCCGTTTTCACAAACGGGCGCCCTTTTCAAAAGGTTATGGTTAGGGTTAGGTTAGGTTTAGGCATAGGTTTACTGAGGTTAAGTTTAGGGTTAGAGTTAGATTAGGCATAGCCTAGTTTGTGAAAACGGGCGCCCGCTTTTGAAAACGGCGCCCGCTTTTGAAAAACGGGCGCCCGTTTTTGTGAAACGGGCGCCCGTTTTTGTGAAACCGGGCGCCCGTTTTTGTGAAAACGGGCGCCCGGTTTTGAAAACGGGCGCCCGCGGGCGAGGGCTCAAATGGATTTCGCTGGCTCTCCAATCCAGGCTGATATCAGAAACTAAACAGACAAGCAATAGTTTCTCCTCTCTCTCTCTCTCTCTCTCTCTCTCTCTCACTCTCCTCTCTCTCTCTCTCTCTCTCTCTCTCTCTCTCTCTCTCTCTACCCCCCCCATTTCAATTCCCCTCATTTCACGCTCTCTAGAGTTACATTATTGTCGAACATCTGCATTGCTTCATTTAGAACACGTCTTACACAATCAGAATGTAGACGGATTATGCTGATAAACGTTTGCCAAAAAGCATGAATTCCTAGACCCAAAAAATGCTATCCAACGCCAACTGAATCTCGTTTCATTTCTGAATCTCGTTTCCAATGATGAAATGCTGTTGGTTTAGTGGTGATATAACTGTTAGTAGTAGCAGTAGTAGTATTTCAAATCATTTTAAATATAGGCACATTCATTTGAAATATCTTGGGTAGTTTCGCATGCCATCGTGTTTGGTGGAGCAGATTGGGCATTTTCAGTGTGGCATTGCCCCCCGCACCCCCATGCTCATGCCTAGATCCGCCCCTGGACCTACTGCACCTAGTTTGACACTATTTACCCCCCCCCCCCCCCTGCTATCACCACCACCACCATCACCATACAACAGGCCTGGCTTTGTGCAATAAATAGCTGCTTATATAAGTAGCCTACTGACAACAAAAAAGCACAATGGCATCTGCATCTCTGTCTTATTGATGAACGTTGGTGTTATGTAAAAGGGGCCACGCCGGCGAATATAGAGCACTTTTTCCACAATATATGCATTCAGGGGCGGATGTAACATTTCCCAATTAGGGGGCAGGAGAAAATGGCATGGGGGGCAGCTTCATCGATGAAGTCGCACCCATACCATTTTCGGTTACAGGACTTATATTAGGCAAGTAAAGCAACAATAATAACATCAGTTGTTGTTGAAGTTGCAACAGACACGCAGCATGCATAAAGCTAAAGGTCTGACTCAGAGAATTTTCTGTTTTCAATGATGAAATGCTGTTGGTTTAGTGGCGACACAAATCTATTTGGTTAGTAGCAGTAGTAGTGTTTCAAATCATTTTAATTATAAGCACTTTTATTTGAAATATCTTGGGTTGTTTTGCATGCCATCATGTTTGGTGGGGCAAACTGGGCATTTAGGGGGGAATTGCCCCCCCCCATTCCCATGCCTATAGCCGCCCCTGTATGCATTGCAGACCCCCACTACCACCTTAACCCGGCAATCTAATTGTGTACAGTGCAGGCAAGCGCGCACGCACGCATGCACGTAGCCACGCAGCCACGACACAGCCACGCACACACACACACACACACACACACTCACACACACACACACACACTCACACACACACACACACACACACACACACACACACACACACACACACACACACACACACACACACACACACACACACACACCAACTGGCTCACCCTCCAGCCACATTCCAACAATCACAGCTACTTCCAGCTGAGCCATACGCACACACAGACACAAATGCTCGTGCACACGCATGACACACACACACACACACACACACACACACACACACACACACACACACACACACAACACACACAACACACACACACACACACACACACACACACACACACACACACACACATACACACTTGCGCACGGCGCTCCATACTTTTAGACTGAAGTTTGCCTTAGGATTATTTACACAGTGTGCATATTGCTTATGCTTTTAACTACTTAAGCCCTCGTGTACTTTGTCATGTGACGAGTGGCGGAATAGTCCGTATACTTAAAGGGATATTTCACAGTGTTTTTTTGCAAGACAACATACATGTTAATGACATTAACATGGTTTTAGATACTGTATTTTACCATTTTAGTAAGTGAGACCCAGTGTCGCTGACGTCATCGGCACTACTTGCCGGCCGGACTACATTTCCCATCATGCTTTGCCTTCATTTTCAACACCCGTTGCAAACTCTAACCTGTATCTGGTGAACATTCTAGGAATCCTGTGCCATATAAGACAACACTCCAGTGACTGCGCTCACACTAAAGGGCCCCCAGGGGCGGATCTAGGCATGGGCATGCCCTAAATGCCCAGACTGCCCCACCAAACATGATGGCATGCGAAACAATCCAAGATATTTCAAATTAAAGTGCTTATATTAAAAAAGAAAAAAAAAACACTATACTAACTAGAACTAGAATTGTGCGCACCACTAAACCAACAGCATTTCATCATTGAAAACTGAAAACTGTCTGAGTCAGACCTTTAGCTTTTTGCAACTTCAACAACAGCTGATGTTATTATTGATGCTTTACTTGCCTAGTCCTGTAACTGAAAATGGTATGGGGGCGGCTTCATCACCCAATGAAGCCGCCCCCATACCATTTTCACCTGCCCCCCAATTGGGAAATGTTACATCCGCCCCTGCCCCAAAGTACACGGTAAACTGTCTCATATGGCTTTGTTTTACTACCCCAATAACCCACAGCAAAAAAAACATGGAAGACCTACAAGCCACTATGAGCGATATGAGCTTGTAGTTAGTTAATTACATTTCCTTGTGAGCCAAATTAAAATAAAATAAAAATGACATACTGTATATACTGTATAAAGACTTGGCAAAAAAAGGCTAATGACAATCCTAGTCAAATCTTCGGCGACTCTAAAAATGCTTAGTTGGGAACATCCTTAGTTTTTAGCCCAAGAAGTGCTTTTTTATGCAAACCTAATGCTTGGAATGCATTCATGATACATGATACTCTATTGACCTGAAAATGAGACAGTGTTTTTTTTTTTTTTTTCTTTTTTTTTTCTTCAAGGAAATACCCCAAAAATGTCGAGTCTTGAAAAATGCGGGTCGGCTTATAACCAGGGACAATACACGGTACTTAAATCATAAAGAAAGTTTGGAATGTGTGCAGTCTGCGCCATGGAATGAAAATAAATCATGGGGCATCATATTACTAGTGCACCTGCATTGTACAATACAGGATAGTTACAACCACATGTGTAACAGTGAGAAAAATCAAGACGGATTGAATACAATGATATGGGTTTGGCTGTGTGTACACTATTGGGCTTGGTCTAAGTTAATATTCATTTTGTCAGAGCACGTTGAAAGGAATAAAGGCTGTGTTGCATGAGATAAGGATATCAGTAGGTTATACGTTGTAATTCAGTATAGTACTGCCTAGCCTTATTATTTCTCCTAACGTTGCGGTTCTCAATCGTTTTTAGGTCAAGGACTCCCGAATTGATGCTAATTCACTCCCATTGGAAAAGATATGCCAGGGACCCCCGTGAGATAAGATTTTTCAAATTTCAAGGACCTCCCCTATCTCTGGGAGCCCCTCAATTTGTATTGTAAGATCCTTGTTAATTTAACTCAGAGTGTACAAATGGAACACTTGCAGAACAATTTGGTTCCATTTGTACACTCTCAGAGTAGCAGCCACAAAAGGGTCCATTTGGTTCCAAGCTGACATTCAGATGGGGACCTAGGAACTGGTCCGAGTTAAGGTTCAAGGTTCAAGGTTTACTATTTGTCTCCCGAGGGAGAAATTTGTCTTGGAGACAACGACTGAGCTGCACACAAAGTTACACAGACGGATACAGATACACAGACAGCAACATAAAACAGAGCAACACAAACATACAGTACACCTTAGTGTAGGTGTGACAAAACAGAAAAGTAACAATTTAGAAAGGTGACAGGACAATATAATACACTTTACAAGACGAGACAAATGTTATTATTCCTCTCTCTCTCTCTCTCTCTCTCTCTCTCTCCTCATCTCTCTCCTCTCTCTCTCTCTCTCTCTCTCTCTCTCTCTCTCTCTCTCTCTCTCTCTCTCTCTCTCTCAGCTTGCATCCCCATTATTACAGGGCCGCTGTACGAAGGCACGAGCCGTGCACGCGCCAGACAATTAAGTGAAAACGGTTTGAAGATTCAATTTCAGGAATTTGTAGTTAATTAGGCCATTTAGCGTTCCTTGACTGCAGCAGCGAAGCAGACACATTGAGCATCACTGCTGTTACAGTACTGTATATAAACCAATCAACTCCTGTCTCCCATCCTATAGAAGCAGCAGTGTGTATTATAACGGCCTCATCTGCACTGCAGTGTCATGTTGCAATGAGACGTGTTAGTAGTGGGGTGGGGAGCAGGGGCGGATCTAGGCATGGGGGGGGGGGATTTTGAGTTAAAAATGTTTGCTTCAGAGATTTGCAGCACATTTTCAAAATTTTTCAAAAATAGCAGAACTACAAGCTCATATCACACCACTCGGTGGCACGATATGAGCTTGTAGATCTGCTATTTTTCAACAGATAAAACACCAAAACACATTTTTCAAATATATTTCAAATTAAAGTGCTTTTCGTTACAATTATTTGAAACACTACTACCACTACTAACTACGTGTAAATACACCTGTGTCACCACTAAACCAATAGCATTTTATCCTTGAAAACAGAAAACTCTTCAGACCTTTAGCTTCATGCATGCTGTCCCCCCAATTGAGAAATGTTACATCCGCCCCTGGGGAACAAAAGGGAACTTTTGTGGGGTAAAGAGGAAAACTCCAGTTATGAAACCTGCTGAGCTAATTCAGGAGACAGTTCTGCTCTTGATCAATGGCCTGCACATCTCATTTTATTGGGGTAGGATCTTTAAAGCCCCAGTGAATTGAAAAATATGTTTTTCACACTTTCAGACCACATCCGTGGTCATTACATGGCCGTACTTTTTTGTGCTTTAAAATAACTCTATTTAATTACTCCTGAAAATATGCGATGACGTCTCGACTATCACATCACTAAAAGCCAATAGAAATTAAGCTGACCTGTTTTTTTTTTTATCCCATGTTTTTATGCCACGTCCTCTACAATCACAGATGGCTTGATTACAAAAAATACTTTGTTTTTAATCCCATTCTGCCAGAATGGATCCAGACAGTTATTACTCGGTTTAAAGTTAATCATCACGTTAGAATATATATCTGAACGCATTACATGGTAGAAATAAGCCACATAGCAGAGCTGAGTGAAACAAACAGTCTATGTGTAGCATGTGGTAGAGCTCAGCGTAGAGCCGTCTCTCTCTTTGCGCCCCACAGCCCGAAGGGATGCAAGCTCCGATTGGTTCAGAAACTTAAGATCAGCGATTCAGGGGAATTCAGGCTGAAGCGTCGAAGTAAAATGTGCTCCCTTTCCATTTAATTTCTCCTTTACCCATTTTGTCCTGACCCTCGATTCGAGTTTCTGACACCAGATTATACAGTAGTTCCTGACACCAGATTATAGCTGCAGCAACATTCTAGCTTTTGACGCTAGATTCTACAGTAGTTTACGACACTAGATTCTAGATTCTAGACACTACATTATGTTTTCTGATGCTAGGATCTACTTTTTGACACTAGAATCTAGTTTCTGACGCTAGAATCGAGTTTTTGACACTAGATTCTATAGTTTCTGACACTAGAATCTAGTTTTTCTGAAAAATCTGTGTTTCTGTGTCAGTGATGCTAACGTATTTCAAGCCAAGGACCACCAGAGTTATCCATATTTGGCTGCAGACCCCCATCTGAAAACATGTTGTCCTAGGGATCCCCCAGAAGCAAAAATTTGAGTTAAAAAATGTTTGCTTCCAAAATAATGTATTCAGAGATTTGCAGCACATTTTCACAATTTTTCAAAAATAGCAGAACTACAAGCTCATATCGCGCCACTCGGTGGCGCGATATGAGCTTGTAGATCTGCTATTTATCAACAGATAAAACACCAAAACGCATTCAGTACACAGTACACTACAACTCCCTGTCTAACTTTCCCACTGGCTGCTACTCTTCCATCTTGTATCTCTTGTCCTTACTGCTTTCTGCTTTAGCTCCATGAAGTCTTTGTGCTACAACCGCCCCTGCATCCACCTGCCGCTTGTTTTTCCTATATGATTCCTTCAGGGAGTTCAGCTTCATGTTCAAGGTTTATTTGTATGCATAAATACAGAGTATGAATACAATGAAATGACTTTTTGCTCAGAGCACTCTCAAGTCAGATACAAAAACAAGCGAGCACAAAGGACAACACAAACCAAAACGAAAGTGCAAGTAAAGTGCAATACAGTCCCAAGGTCAACTGTTCAGCAGCCTGACTCAGGTATAGGCGATCCTTCTAATGGCGTATTGATTTATTAATGTATACGTTACTATGAAATCTTGGTCCTGCCACGACGCCACATATGTCCTTCAGTCACGCCTTGTGATAAGCTCCATATATGGTTGTCTCCATAGACCAGTGTTTTTCAACCTTTTTCATATCAGGCCCCACCATTTATTCTGCATTTTAGCCACGGACGACCATGTGATGTTGTGTGTGGTCTCTACGACCCAAAACTAAGGATTTTCAAGTTTGTGTCCACATTTTAGGAGAGATAAACTGCCGAAACGTTGGTCAAAATAACAATTCTTCTACATTTTTCAAGTGTGGAGACTTTTGAAAATTAAGTAATTCAGATGTTTAAACATAATTTAACTCTTGATAGCGTTAAAATGAAACCAACGGGTCCATTGGGTTTCATTTTAACGCTCTCAAGTGTTGCAGATCTATACGGTATAAGGGTCCATTTGGCTGACAACTGTCCATCACTGTCCACCAGGAATCCTCTCAAGCCGTGCGTTCGAGTCCATTCATGATGACCTTTTTGCTGTTCCTTCACTTCACTCTAACTATACCGAAAAAAGCAAAAAGCCATTAACAGATCTAAAGAATAATAATAATAATAATAATACCGTATTGTCCGTACTATAAGGCACACTTAAAAGCCTTTAATTTTCTCAAAAAACAACAGTGCGCCTTAAAATCCAATGCACCTTATATATGGATTGTTTGACTGTATAGTAGCTTCTATTCTATGTTGACTGCATTAGCTTCTATTATGTGCGCCTTATAATCCAGTGCGCCTTATATATGAAAACAGTTCTAAAATAGGCCATTCATTGAAGGTGCGCCTTATAATCCGGTGCGCCTTATAGTGTGGAAAATACGGTATTAGATCATAACCTAAATGTGTATGGAGCTGCATGGCCAGCAACTCTACATCTGACCTCAAACCCTTAGATCTCCAGGGAGCTGACCTGTTCTGACATCCCCTATGTTTATCCTACCCAACCCAATATCTCCATTTTGACTGATACCTGTCCAATAAGACTCTAGACAGGCCCGTCCAAAAGTTATTAGCGCAGCTGTGCCTGGCAGCTGGCTAAAACGACTACAGTTGTTTCAGCATCTTTGCTGGTAATAATATCAGGGCGGTATACTGATGATATTTTGACAGTGACAGTGGAAAGTTATGAAAATATGTGAACTAAATCGTCTAGGCGTTTCTATAATGGTGTCTAATAACATGTACTAAGAGATTGGAATTCAACTCCCACGGGAAACCTCATCACATTGGAATAGACATTTCTCGGTAACACTATGTTTTGGTCAAATTTCTGCCAATATCAGGCCATTCCCCGATTTCTGTCTGACTGACTGACTGACTGACTGACTGACTGACTGACTGACTGACTGACTGACTGACTGACTGACTGTAGCACACAAACAGGGGTGGATGTAACATTTCCCTATTGGGGGGGCAGAAGAAAATGTTACCATTTTCCATTTTCAGTAGTGTTGCAAATACTTTTAAATATAAGCACTGAAAAATCTTGGGTTGTTTTGCATGCCATCATGTTTGGTGGGGCAGTCTGGGCATTTAGGGCGGCATCCCCCCCCCCCCCCCCCCCCATGCCTATGCCTAGATCCACCCCTGCACACAAAAGAACAAGATGGAAGAAGGAGAAATAAAAGATTGTAAAACTCATATCGCAGCGTAATGGTATAGTCATTCATCACAGACATAACCCAACGGCCACTGAGACTCAGAGTGCGCTGCCCAGCCGTCACAAGGGCAAAAAAAAGGTTTTTAGGACACCGAAGATTGAATAAAGGGACGATGTCACGTCAGGCACAAACTCTTGTTTGTTTTATTTGCTATGTACAGCCTCGGGGAGCTGCCCCCTCCCTGGTGATCGACTGTACTTGAGCTCCAGCTAGGAAGCCCCGTTTATAATGCTTCATAAATACCAGGAACTGTAACCCATACGTTTTAAAGGGGAATCTCCACCCATTTTCAACATTTTACTATGTCATTGATGTACTTTCGAGGTGCTGGGTGGACATGATAAACAAAGTTCCCCCATTCTGTGTTCCCAAGAAATGGAGGTCTGAAGAAAACCACTAACATGGTGAAACATCTTGATAACATCATCAAGATGTATTTTCACCATGTTAATGGATTTCTTTAGACGCTTCTTTTTTCTGAGAGCGTACAAATGGAACGCTCTCAGAAAACTCAGACACACTCAGAAAAAATGTTGAAAATGGGTGGAATTCCCCTTTAACAGGAGGCGACCATGGATGACGGACAGACGATGTTTCCTGAGCTCCATTATTTGTCCATGAAAGCCACAGATTCTGGCGATAACAGGTGAACGGGCGATGGTCGAAAGTGGGTGGGGCAATGTTGGCCGAAATATAGTTGAGGTTTTTCGGACGATAGTTGGGTGATTTAGGCTACAGCCAATGAAATTTAAGCGTTGCCCCATTTTGTCGCCGCATGTTAAAACGTAGGGTAACCTTGAGACCCCGGCAGCCGCTTCGACCTCTATCCATCGATTGAATAGACACTTATCAACAGAAATGTTACGATCCAATCGTGCCGGTATAGCAGATATTCAGATACCCGCCGGGCAAGTAGATATTTTGTATTCATTGCATCGGTGGATCACGGATACTACTAGTCGGGCGGGGCGAAGCATAGTTTTACTGAAGTTTTGTTTAGGGTTAGTTACCGCATAAAGCACCGTCTAACCCTAACCCTAGCCTAATCCTAAACCCTAAACATAACCTCAGTAAAACTAGGCTATGCCTACACCTAACCCCAACCCTAAACTTAACCTCAGTAAACTTATGCCTAAACCTAACCTAACCCTAACCATAACTTCAGTAAAACTTCGTTCGCCCCGCCCGACTACTAGTATCCGTGATCCACCGATGCAATGAATACAAAATATCTACTTGCCCGGCGGGTATCTGAATATCTGCTATACCGGCACGATTGGATCGTAACATTTCTGTTGATAAGTGTCTATTCAATCGATGGATAGAGGTCGAAGCGGGTGGACCCCCGGATGGCTACCAGGACACATCAAAGAAAAGGACAACCTCAACATAGAACAGGTAAGAGCCTTAAGAACACTAGCTAGAAACAAAGACATAGTCATTAAACCTGCAGACAAAGGAGCTCAATTATCATAATGGACAGGCAACAATACCTACTGGAGGAGAGAGACAACTCAACAATCCTGACCATTACAGGCCATTAGCACAACCAATATATAATCAGACAGCCATAGAAACCAAAGAGATTATAGATAGATTAAGAGAAAAAAAGTACATTAACTACAAACAAGCTAAATACCTGATAGGGCGGGACACCCCACGTGCACGGATCTTTTATCTATTACCAAAGATTCATAAAGATCCTAGCACATGGACTATACCGTACGAGATCCCACCAGGAAGACCAATTGTTTCAGATTGTAGTAGTGAGACTTATCATTCTGCTGAATACATTGAGCATTTCCTAAACCCTCTGTCTATAAAACACGCATCCTACATCAAGGACACTTATGACTTTGTTGAAAAAATCAAAGCCATAACTGTACCGCAAAATGCAATTTTATTTTCCATTGACATAGACAGTCTGTACACAAACATAGAGACAGAACGCCGGACTACAGGCGGTAAAGGAAATGTTCAAAAAAAATCCAGACAGTAAGCGCCCAGATGCAGAATTACTAGAATTACTACATCTAAATCTGACCAAGAATGACTTCCAATTTAACAATAAATTTTACCTTCAAACAAAGGGTACAGCTATGGGAAAACGGTTTGCTCCTTCCTATGCAAACATCTACATGGCTCTATGGGAGGAAACAGCTCTAAAAAAGTGTAGACTTAGACCCACACAATATTTCAGGTTCCTTGATGACATTTTGGAACATGGACTCATTCAGAACAAGAGTTCCAAGAATTCATTAACATTTTAAACACACACCATAGATCCATTACAATCAAATACGCTACAAGCACAGAAAAAATTGATTTCCTAGATGTTACAGTATTCAAAGGACCAAACTTTAGTACAAGCGGGAAACTAGATCTTAAGGTTTACTTTAAAGAAACAGACACACATGCACTTTTACATAAAACATCCTTCCACCCACCACACACATACAAAGGTATAGTGAAATCACAACTGCTAAGGTTCAGTCGCATCTGTACACAACAAAGCGATTTTAAATTAGCATGTAAAACTCTATTTAATGCCCTAAAACAACGGGGTACACAAGGACCTTTCTAAGAAAACCTTTGACACCTTTCGAGAGGTGAAAGAGAGGGATGAAAGACCCCAAATTGCTCTAGTAACCACATATTCAACATTAAGCAAAATAGCTAGCATGAGGATCAAAAGAAACTTTGCAAGAAGGGCAGAAGACCCACTAGGGGGGTACAAAGTAATACCTGCCTACAGAAAAAATAAAAACTTAAAAGACTACCTAGTCCACAGCAAACTCAAAGGAGCAAACAGAACCCTCCCTAAAAGCCCAGATTACTTTAAACCCAAACCACTAGTGAAGAATAGAGCAACGAAAATCATGATAGGGATAAAACAAAACATTACAGCGTCCACAAAAAACTGTGTCTACCTAGTCACATGCAACAAATGCAAGTTACAATATGTAGGGGAAACCAGAAACACAATAGCAGATAGACTTAACCAACATAGATATAACATAAAAAATGCCAAAGAGATGTCCCTAATAGTGGAACACTTTATGGACATGGAATTGGGGCAATGGAAGTGTGTGGATTAGAATCCAATCAAACATGGACAGAGGGAGAGAGGAAGTTTGCAGAAAAAACAATGGATCTTAAAACTTAACACAACATTTCCACAGGGCCTAAACCACTATGAAAGATAATTAAGATTGTTTATGTCAGACCTACAGACTCCTTCAACAAAGATGGCGGATGCAAACATTCTCTGTATTGTACTCAACATAATGTTGTAAGATACAAAACATTGAAGTCTTTTACCACAAACCTAACCTAACTTCAGTAAAACTTCGTTCGCTCCCGCCCGACTACTAGTATCCGTGATCCACCGATGCAATGAATACAAAATATCTACTTGCCCGGCGGGTATCTGAATATCTGCTATACCGGCACGATTGGATCGTAACATTTCTGTTGATAAGTGTCTATTCAATCGATGGATAGAGGTCGAAGCGGGTGGACCCCGGATGTCTTCAGCATGTTTGCCTCTATATCGGCCCAGACACGAGTGCAGGGCAGTGCGGTGACGGTGTGGGACACTGTGTGAAAGCAAGCTCTCATCTGTCCAAAACCTACAGTAGGCTACTTTTCGAAATCCAGTCTACTAGCTCGACTAAGATGATCCCAAGCCGTGAATCCAATCCGATCCAATGCGATTGAATCCAACACTGTTCAATGTTCATGAGGCAACGGTAACAACCAAGTCACTACCTGCAACCTGATATGCCACTAATGAACATAACGTCATTATGTTCATTATGAATTATTTAAAGATGGAGTGCCTTGACCCCCCCCGCACCCTTCATTCATTCATTCAAGAATGTACTGTATTTTGTTAAAATGTTGTTTTTATGTGGACATGACCATCAGACACAAGTAGTAGTGATCGGCGGAGTCTCTGATGTAGTTCACCAGCGGCCATCTTACTAGGGTACTTCATTACAGTATGCTATGTGGCAGCTCTGCCCCTAGATCCGCCCCTGACTGAATGGCCCTGAATAACCCCAACTCCAGGTTAGGGTCACTCAGCACACCTGCTGGCTTTTCAAACGACAACGCACCGAATGCACTGGATAAACAAACGACAGCACATCACTCCACCCCATCACTCCATTTCTGAACAAGCGCATTGTATGACAAAGGGGGGAGGGGTTATGGGAGGTGGATGATAGTATGATGTCACAGTATGACTTTCTTGTTTACTTTTCATTGGCACGTTTGTTAAGTTTTCAGCCTCCAGCAAGAAACTAAATACAAAGGGAAGACCATCATTTCACATAACCACCACAAAAAAGAAAATCACAGGTTTAAATCTTTAAATCTTCCATTTAGGGGTGCATTTGTGGATTCTGCATGTCAATGTGGGTTCAGCATGAATAAGCGTCAATAATAAGCCTTGACGCCTGGGTAACGTAATCTCCTTGCTACTTCCAAAGTGCTATTAAGAAAAATAAATAGCCACAAATAGGCTTTGGTCTGACAGCGTGTCGCGTGTTCGAGTCCCGTTCATGAACGACCTTTGCTGCGAGTCTCTCTCCTTCTCCCTGTCGCTCTTTCCTTCCTGTGTCTACTTGAAACTATCAATAAACGCAAGAAAAGGAAGTTTTGGAAGACTTGAAATAATAATTAATAAATAAATTCTACTTACACGGTTGGCCCTTGACCCTCTCAGAATGTCAGCTGCAATAGAAAGCGTTTTCCAATTGCACAGTGTCTGTAGAAGAAAGAAAAGTGAAATATATTTTATTTTAGGGATGTGACATTGCAGCAACAATGTACAAGGACAAGACCAAGCCTTATTAAATGTATATAAAAAAGGATATATTACTTTTCATGTGATTAAACAGATAGTGGAATGTTCTCTTTTAAAGATAATAATATTGAAGACACGAGGTTTCAATTTTTGTGGTACTAACCAAGGACTATGGGACGCATTATATGACGACGTGTAATGGCTGACACATGATTCAAATCAGCTATTTAACAGCCCATGAAATAAAGGCTCATTTTTGCATTTAGCCATTGGATTGTTACAGTAAACGCCAGGCACCAGATAAGGACCAGGGGAATTAAGACGAGAGAATGTAAAAGAAGGGAATTATGTTGCTGGCTGTTTTTCCCTTAACCGCAAGTATAAAACTGACTGGCAGGCTTGAAATTTACTCTCACTTGTCCTGACAGGACCTCTCTATCTAATTATGCTTTTGTAAACACTGGAGGCCTAAAAGTCCCCAAATGCTTCCGAAAGTTTCAGAATAAAAGCGGAATGTAAGCCAGCGTTGCCATGCTAACAAATTTAATTCCGAGCAGTCAGAAGAGTTTGGGACTAATTGGTATTAAAGCAGCATATTCATGCTCCTAATCCTAATAACAAACTGTATCGCCAGTGGCTTTGAAAGAAACATATTCTAATTTGCGACGTGACGTTTTGTGATGTGCCAACGCCGTCCTCCCCGCTGGTAACCGCATCACTCCGCAGCTCCTTGCCAAAGTGAACTTGTAAACTTGTTTCATAAATATTTGGACAGTAGGACAACGCCGTTGTTGTCACTCCTTGTAAATCTTTGGGGCAAGCGCCGCTGTTATTGCTGTATTCATATGAATACGCACTGCGCCCCTCTTGAGACGGCTGAAGCATGGCTGAACCGAAAGTGAAAGTGTGTCAACAACACACTGCTGACATATTGGAGAGATGTTATATAGCAAAAGATTTCATTTTGGATAATGGAAATAGCCCCTTTTTAAGCTAAAAACATCCTTATTGGCTGTCTCCCCTACCCCACGGTAGGGGAGACAGCCAATAAGGATGTTTTTGTTTTGTTTTTACCACAAAACAACAACTGGACCACTTTTTGGGAAAGACCCCAACTGCAAACAGGTAAAAAACGCCTTGTGAGGTGGAGCAGTGGACTTCCGGTCCCTCTGGTAACAAGCTGTGCACAGGCACACTCTCTACAGTGGGAGGAAGTACAACAGGCCAACGGCAGTAAGAAAAGGCCCACTCCCACTCCATCCTGATTGGACGAAAGGCTCCCAAAGCCCCAAAACGAAACGAAAATTGAAGCCAAGACATAACAATACAAACGAATAAATGGAGAATTTAAAGATCACAATGTGCACCTTAATTTCACAGCTATTGTAAAATCTTGGCCAGAGTTGGTGACGCGACAAGATATGACACTAAGCCAATTTGATTTTAAACCTATTACCGTCAAAAATATGAATGGAGCCGATTGCGGGTCTAAGACTGTTCCAGAACCTTCCGCCGTAATGAGATTAAATCTTTACATGACTACTTTATGTGCAAATGAGCTAAAGGCTCTAGAGTTGTGCGGTTGCTTGGGAGTAGGCTCAGTAAGTATAGTAAGAAGTCTAGACTCTAATCTCAAGTGTATCTAAAGTGTATTTATACTGTGAGTGTCAACTGTCCGCTAATGGGCGTTTCCTGTATTTACAGTTTGAAAGGCCCAAGTAATACACAAACACTTAACTGAATAATGCATTACTAGTGCAAGTACAAACTCATGTTGTGTTGCATTACGATGCTTGCACCCCCCCCCCCCCCCCCCCCCCCCCCACACACACGGAAGTGCACCGCTCACTTCACATGAGTGTGATTTTTATCTGAGTAGGTTTTGTTATTGTTTTGTCATAGGCCTACCTGTCACTTTGTATATTTAGGAGGGCTGTTGAATGATTAAAGATATTAATCGGATTAATCACAGCTTTGAAATGAATTTAACCCGCGATTAATCAACATTCAAACTATGAGCAACATACCAGTATGCCATGTTTTCCTGTATCTAGGGGGGGAAATATCTGTTTTATTATTATTTTATTTTATTTATTTATTTTATTATTTTTTATGTTTTTCATTTCAAAATAGGTGATCTAAGTCCCCAAAGCTCTATGGCTCTGGTTGCAGGGAGACGCATAGCTTTATGTCTCTTCATATGTCTAAGACCGTGCTCCACCAAATTTATTTTCACTTCAATGATTTTTTGCATTTTGAGAAAATGCTCATTGGGTTGAGTCATTGTGCACATGTGTTAATTGCGCCCTGGTTAATGAATGCCACTAAGTTGTTGTTTTCAACAGCCTTAATATTTATTTGTTAGGTTTCATAGTTATAACATTAATAACATTTCATTTTATATAATAAGGCTTTGTCACAGTACTACTAGCACTACTGTTACGTGTTGCTTTATCGTTTGTCTTTGATCTGGGAAGAAGGGAGACGGGGTGACCGGCCGCTTGCATTCGTTCATTGTTTTGATTCAGTTGCACATTCGGCGACGGTGCGTTTTGAAACTTTTTCGTCAATGCACTACATTCTCGTCTCGTCACGTCAGTGCCGTCACGTCAGCCATAACTCACAAACGTCTCGTCATGTTTTAGTCATCATAGATAGCCGTTTTATCTCGTCACAGTCAGTCTTGTACTGCATTATTTTTGCTTTGTTCGTCATCGTCAGTCTCTACCCCTCAAAAAAGAGGGGGTGTGACAATGTCATTTTCGTCAGTGGCGTGCACAGAGAGTTTCAAGGGCAGGTGCTCAAATGTAACCAGGAGGGCGGAAAATTGATTTTTGGGGGTTAAAAACGCATAGAAAATAGCATTTCAGCATCTTTTTGCTCTTTTAAAAAGGGCATGTTGGTCCAGAGAGGGCCACTAGGGGGTGCTCAAACCCCCCTTAATGTCTATGTATGCACGCCTATGATTTTCGTTGTCGTCACATGTGACGAAAACAACACTGGTCTCGACATAAGAAACCTTGAACCGAGCCCACATGTAACCGTCTTACAGAATGTGGGCACTTTGTTTGTACAAATAGCTTCATCATCAAATCTAGGCTATGATAGCTGATCTTTCTGCAATCTTCTATAGAACAGTCTATTATACAGCATCAGTGTCACTCAAATCTCCATCAGTGGCTACAGCCGCCACACACAGATTTGCCCTGCGTGTGGCATCGTTATTGTCGCGTAGTTACCCCGAGAAAGAACCTGAATTGCTTAAATGTCACGGCGCGGTAGCGGGAGGAATCAATGTAAATCAAGTGTTCCCAACCTAGATTAAGGCCTGTAAATTTATGCGTAAACAACCACGGCAAACGCACGACACCGTGCTTATACCATTCACTTGCAAATTGGTTATCTCTCGGCTAAAAGCGGGCAACGTCGCGAGACAAAGCGGAGCTTTAAACGAGGCTTGACCCCCCCCCCACCAGTCGCTTGCATATTATGTAGTGAGTCACCACTCTGCGAGCTCACCCCACATCCTACGTCAGAAACACACAAGATGTAGGTCGCAGTCTGAGTGGCCTTGCAGCAGTCACCGGTGCTCGCCTGCCCGTTGCATTATGCAAGATTTTTCTCTATTTTTTTATTTATTCATTTATTTATTTATTTATTTTTGCGCGGCCGCCGCGCTGAAAGAAAGACGTCACTTTGCGTCACTTTCCGTCACCTGGCTTCCCTGCAGTTTCCCCCAATTCAAAATGCCTCCCTTTGAATGTCACTCTTTGTCCTTGAGGATTGCTGCAAAAATGGAGTCACAAAATGACAAGTAGACACAGTCATCACACAGTTACACTATATACAGTGTGTGTGTGTGTGTGTGTGTGTGTGTGTGTATGTATATATATATATATATATATATATATATATATATATATATATATATATATATATATATATATATATATATATATATATATATATATATATATATATATATATATATATATATTAGGGTTGTGCCGATCACATTTTTTTCCTCCTGATCCGATCACGATCCCGATCATTTGAGTTTGAGTATCTGGCGATCCCGATATTTCCCAATCCGATCTTTTTTTTGTGCTCCCGATACAATCCCTATGATTACCGATATTTTTTCCTGATCAGATACATTTTGCAAGTGCATTAAAAAAAGGACTAAAACTCAATTGTCCTAAGAAAAAGATCGTATATGAAGTCCACCAAATAGCAAAATTATATAGCAGACTAGAATAGCACTCCTCACTCAAATGTGCACTTGGGCAACTCCAAAGCAAATTCCACAACATTTGTTTACCTGCCATAGTGTCAAACCCCTTACCACTGTGTTGGATCTCTGGTTATACTGGTATATATTTACCAATACTGAATGGTCTGATGATGACAAATTAGGGCCAATGCTGCTACTTTTCTGGTACAGATACCGATTTGAACCGATGCCGATATGAACCGATATACGTATGAACCGATATGACAAAGAAGGAGATACTGGATATTTGCCGATTTGTACTTGCAAAAAAATAGATTTCAACCTTATAACAAATAATCATAACAAACTAGAAACAAAATCTCTAAGGAAGTTTGTGTGCCTGCCTAGCAGGCTAACATGCTGTTAACATATACTGATATGCTAATGCTAAAATGAGACAGAGAGTTAATATATAGGGGAGGGATTCTGGAGTTGATACAGGAGAGAGGAGTGTATGAGAGGAGAGGAGAGAGGAGTATGTTATGAAATCCAGGCAGAAATGTCTGTCTGTACGTGCGTCCCTCAAGTACCCTTTTTTTGGCATGCCTGACCCAAATATAGAGAAAACCACGAGCAAGTAAGCATAGACTGGTATCTAGTATTGCATGATCAAACACCATTCATTTTTCGAACGGAACCAACATGCGTTCCATTTGTACACTCTCAGAAAAAAAAAAGTTAAAAAAAAAATGTTGGGTGGAATACCCCTTTAAGCCCGGCTATTTACTGAAATGAAAATGGCGTGTATACGAATTGGTTGGAGTCAGTGCAGGAACTCTGCTATAGGAACGAGAGACTGCCTTTACCAGCCATGAAAAATGAATGACCATAGTGGGGGGTGGTATCACATGAGACCTGGGTTCTCCCCCTCCAGCAAATGGAACCCTTCACATAACACCTTCACTCCACAAAATATACTGTTTCCTTTCGCTTCTTTCTCTCTTGCTTGCTTTTATTTGCCCCCCCACCCCCCCTCACCCCCAACCAGGGCCGGATCTAGGCATGGGCAAGCAACCCAAATTTCAAATTAAAGTGCTTACAGCTTACAGTATATTTACAATGATTTGAAACACTATACTGCTACTAACTACAGTCACAACAAAGCACAAAATATAAATCTTGTGGGTCACAGAATTAAAGAATTTAAATGAAAATATGGGGACAGCTGGGAATGGCTTTCCCAGCTGCCCCCCCCAGCTGGGAAATGTTACATCCGGGCCTGCCCCCAACTATGGTGTCTTGAATACTGACCTTTTATAACAATTATGTGGAGGCCCATTTGCAATGGTATTTGTTTGCATGTTTACTCTCATGTGGACCCCCTGGGCAGAATAGCTGGTTGATATGGATGGCACAAGCTAATTGAGGGGTCCTTAAAGGGACATTTCACCATTTTTGAAAAAAAAAAACAAAAAAACAAAACAAAAAGGATATATATGGTAATAAGGACATTTGGAAGATGTCATTTAGACGACATTCAGAACACTTTCCTGGTGGTGTTTGTGCATGTGTAAACTAATATATGATGGTTTTAGATTTTAGCAGTGAGATTTTAGCAGTGTCTCTGAGGTCATGGACACTATACTTCCTACATGTTGTCTTGGTAAGACAGCAGCCCCCCACCCCATATGCATCACAGACCAACGCCAGTGTTGGGCATTAACAAATTACATATTACTGTAATATTATTACGTTTTCCAGCAAAAGTAGTTTAACAATATCATGCCAAAATGGGTAATATGTTACTCCGCCAAAACACGCCTCATTACTTATTACAAATAAGCTTGTTGTTGCATGATGTGAAAACACAACAGATTTACAAACTATCAACAACGTACTGCTGTGCTATACGTCACATCATTTAGAGCGACGCCCACCACCGCGAAACGTTGACTGCTTCTTGAAGTCCAGTCTGCTCTGTGTGTTTATCCAGGCGTTTCCGATTTTGCGCAATTCCACGGACGAAAATGAAAGCCTGGGTGTCGAGGCTATAGTCTACCTGTAACCAGCGCCAGAGCATATATACATGCATTGGGGGCTAAAATAAATCGCTGGTGTGTGCACGGAACGACCACGTGCGCAATAAACAGCACCGGATGCCGCGCAATAACGCTCGGCGTCACACGCTGTCTTTATCGCACGTCGTTTTCCGAGCACAAAACGCTGGTCCCGTCAGGGGCGAATATAACATTTCTCAATTGGGGGGCAAAGAAAATGGTAAGGGTGCAGCTTCATCGCCCGTGTCACTTCGCGCCACGGGCGATGAAGCCACCCCCATACCATTTTCAGTACCATTTCAAATACTTTTAAATATAAGCACTGAAATATCTTGGGTTGTTTTGCATGCCATCATGTTTGGTGGGGCAGACCCCCCCCCCGTGCCTATGCCTAGATCCGCCCCTGGGTCCCGTTGAGCATGAACTATTGCGCGATTTGTTACTCGCTGTTTGTAAGGCCCCTTAGGCATTAATGACATAGTAGAATGTTGAAAATGGATGGAGTTCCCCTTTAAAAAATATTATTACTCTTAAAGTAAAGATATTACTCTCCTAAGTAATATTGCCCCTCACTGTGTACTGTATGCACTGGATTACCCCGGGGATCCAGTTGTTGCCACATCAGGTGAAGCAACCGCTATCTCATTTGATTCAATTGGGGGGGGGGGGGGGGGGGGGGAAGAAATTTAGAGCTGTTTCAGCCTATCAGCGACCGTGTATTCAATCATCAGATTGGAGGCGATTTATCATCAAGGCGCCTGGGATGTACTGAACCCATGGCCATTTCAGGCCTTCTCTCTTTCTCTCTCTCTCTCTCTCTCTCTCTCTCTCTCTCTCTCTCTCTTCTCTCTCTCTCTCTCTCTCTCCCCCGTTGAGCCGAGAGCCGCCGGAGTTGCGTCAAAGAATTCCCAGCATATTTCCCGTCTTAGGCCTTGGGCCCGAACAACACGGTCCATTTCACAATTACACCACTTTGGCGGAAAGAGCCCGGGAGTCATTTAAGGAGATATTCTTTTATGTGTTTCACCTCGGAGGGTCGTTTTGGGGCAAAGGAAAGCGTGATGCTGGTTTTGAATTATCATGACAAAAATATAATTCTTTCCCACTCTCTCTTCAAAACAAGAACGTTTCATGAAACACGATTGTATAGGGTCAATTTTTATTATACATGTATGATAAAAAAGTTTATTTATTTTCTTTCTTTTTTAATCTATCCCACATGTGAGGGTACTTACTACCTACCCTAGGGGACACAGGGAGAACATGTGAGGGTACATACAGTATAGGGGACACGTGAAAACATAATTATGAGGGTACCTACCCTAGGGTACATGGGGAGAACATATGAGGGTACCTATACCTTAGGGGACATGGGTAGAACATGTGAGGGTACTTATCCTATAGGGGTCACAGGGAGAACATGTGAGGGTACCTACCCTAGGGGACATGGGGGGATAGTTTCCATCAAATACATTATCAAAGCAAGGTCTTAAAATGGTTTAAATCCATAACCATGGCTGTACACACACACACACACACACACACACACACACACACACACACACACACACACACACACACACACACACACACACACACACACACACACACACACACACACCATGGTTGACCATGCCATGGCAATGACATTGATTACATAACAAAAGCTTTTAATATCATTTTAAATGACAGCTGCAGTAACCACATATGCCCCAATAAACCAGCTAGCCTAGCCACCGGGTCTGCTGCACTGGGAGAAGAACCCAGCTGAAGCTTTGATTAGGTGTTCCTTCGCGCTGCATTTAAGGAACGGCTAGAAACTGACCAATCAGCTGGCCCCCTGGGAACGACAGGTTGTATATAGTTGGGGTTAGTATACACACCGGATGTGTATGGCGCTCCGTCAAAACAGCAGGGCCGGATGTAACATGTCCCATTTTGGGGGGCAAGAGAAAATGGTATGGGTGCGGCTTCATCACCTGTTCGCTTTGCGCCATGGGCGATGAAGTCGCACCCATACCATTTTCAGTTACAGGACTTTTATTAGTCAAGTAAAGCATCAATAATAACATCAGTTGTTGCAGACACGCAGCATGCATAAAGCTAAAGGTCTGACTCAGAGAGTTTTCTGTTTTCAATGATGAAATGCTGTTGGTTTAGTGGTGACACAGCTGTAGTTAGTTAGTAGCAGTAGTAGTGTTTCAAATCATTTTAAATATAAGCACTTTAATTTGAAATATCTTGGGTTGTTTTGCATGGCATCGTGTTTGGTGGGGCAGACTGGGTATTTAGGGGGGCATTGCCCTCCCATGCCCATGCCTAGATCCACCCCTGCAAAACACCCTCCCCTGGTATTTCCAATGGACCTATCTCACGCCACAACAACAACAATCTGCTCCAGAGTCTACCGGCTCCAATTAAAAGGTCTTTATTAAGGAAGCCGACTGGTGGCTATGGGACGATAACGTTCAAATCCGAACACATCACACCGCCAAGCACCAATGTGGCGTGTCGTGAGTGTGCGTACAGTAGACCCTCTGTCTGTACGGCACACACAGATCAGGGATTCTTCCCGGTCCGAATCCGGCGTCACAGCGCATAATGCGCCGAATGGGCCTAGGATTTGCCGTCTGCACGTGTTTGCTCGTCGTTTTGCACCACACTTCACATCATGCGGGGGAGGGGTCACTAGTCAGTCTGGACAGGGGTTGACACTAAGGTCTCGGAGGCACTTGCCTATCGGGCAAGTGCAAGTCAGGTTCTACTTGCCCTCAGCTCATGGTCACTTGCCCCCCAAAAATATATTGTAAATTTTGCAGATGTAACTCTTTTATTTTTACACTCTCAAGAGTTAAAATTCATCATCTTAATTAGCCCAGGTCTACACAACTAGAGAAAGTAGAAGATTAATGGTCATTTTGATGTGTATGTTAATTTGCCTGTTTTGTTTCCCAAATCCAGCCTGGAATTGTGGATAGTGTGCAATGACTGCCTTCAAGACAAATTTATCTTGGTGTTATAGTGCACTAAGTTGCACACTTGCCCGATCGGGCAACCAGGTAGCAGTCTTCACTTGCCTGACCATTTTTTTACTTGCCCCGGGCAAGTGTTAGTGTCAATCCCTGCTGGAAGATAGATGCTTTAACAGGGGCAGATCTAGGCATGGGCATGGGAGGGCAATGCCCCCGTAAATGCCCAGGCTGCCCCACCAAACATGATGGCATGCAAAACAACGTAATATATTTCAAATTAAAGTGCTTGGTGATTTGACACACTACTACTGCTACCACTAAACCAACAGCTTTTCATCATTGAAAACTCTCTGAGTCAGACCTTTAGCTTTATTTACGCTGCGTGTCTGTTGCAACCTCAACAACAACTGATTATAATTGATGCTCATACTTGCCTAATACCGCCCCCATACCATTTTCTCCTGCCCCCCCCCCATAGGGAAATGTTACATCCGCCCCTGTGTTTACATCCCTCAGCACACCACTCATTCATTATAGAAAACAATGATAGGCAGTGTCTTTCTTTCTTTCTTTCTCCCCCTTTCTTGTCCTTAAAGGGGAATTCCACCCATTTTCAACATTTTTTCTGAGAGCGTACAAATGCAACCAAATGAACCCTAACGGGTTCATTTGGTTGCATTTGTACGCTCTCAGAAAAAAGAAGCATCTAAAGAAATCCATTAACATGGTGAAAATACATCTTGATGATGTCATCAAGATGTTTCACCATGTTAGTGGTTTTCTTCAGACCTCCATTTCTAGGAAACACAGAATGGGGTAACTTTTTTTTTATCATGTCCACCCAGCACCTCTAGGGTATACTAATGACATTAGAATGTTGAAAATGGGTTGAAAAGGTTCCCCTTTTAAGAAATAGCCTGCATGGTAGGGGTGAGGGCTGAGTACGCCCCATGCTTTTTTTCCCTGTTTCTTTTCTTTTTCGCGATAAGCAAGCCTGTGTCTGTGTTTAGCGTTCCCTCCTCCTCCTCCTCCTCCTCAATGGCTGCCCCCTCGCTCCCCCCTGTGCTTCCAATGCAATGGGTCACACTGAGTCACAAGGCCGGCCGGCGATGACAATGGCACGCTCTGTGCATGTGGGGTAGACGCTACGGGCGCCCCGTCTGATGTGGATAACAGGGATGAGACGGTGCAAGGTGGTCTACTCTGGAACTGGGAGAGTTGTGCGCTTATGCGCTTGTGTGTCAGGGGTCGTTTTTGCCATTAGGCAGACTAGGAGGCAGTTGCTTATAGGGCGACCATGAGGGGAAGGGGGCGACCATGAGAGAGCTGAGCGCCATTTTACAGGAGATTTTCCCTGGAGCCCCCCCCTTACCAAATGGACCCGCAAGGGTCCATTTGGTAGGGGGGGGGCGCCAGGGAAAATCTTGCCTATGGCTCCAAGTTGCTTAGAAACGCCACTGTTGTGTGTGGTGTGCGTGTGTGCAAGACTATCTGGGAATATACTGGGCTGATCTATCACCGCTTCAGGGAAACAGCTGCAGCATCAAAGTAGAAGCACCGTAGAGGGGAAAAGGGCAAAAGAAAATATAGCTATATAACTATTTTGATTTTTGTCTAAAAAGACCTACATAATACATAATATATTTCCAAAGTGCAGTAACTTGTAATATACAGTAAATACATTACTTGACAAAAAAACCGGATATATTATACTTTTCTTTCTGCATTACTGCACTACTTTCTATATTACTCTCTGTCAACCTGTCTCGTTGCTTGTGAAATTATCTTGGCGACTGCAGAACTTAAATATTTATTTATTTGCTATAATTTGTCATCAAATTATTTACTGGCTTCATGAATCCAAGGAATACACTTAACTCCTGTGTTAACTGTCCATAGCTGAGTAGGATGAGGTAGGTCTACATTTAACTCCTGTGTTAACTGTCCATAGCTGAGTAGGATGAGGTAGGTCTACATTTAACTCCTGTGTTTTCAGGAGTGACGTTTCTTTTAAATTGATGTAATATAAATATATTACTTTAAAATGGAGGTAATGATTAATAAGTAATGTATTGGAAAAACAAAGTAATATTCCCAACACTGTATATTTCTTTTGGCCCAAGTGAAACATCGATGAGAACATTGGTAAGTCGTGGTCTAGCACTGTACTGAATCAGGACCAGGGTATTATTGACCCCAAAGATCTGCCAATAACCGAGAGTCAGGCTCTAGCGTTTGTCTGTCTGTCTGTCTGTCTGTCTGTCTGTCTGTCTGTCTGTCTGTCTGTCTGTCTGTCTGTCTGTCTGTCTGTCTGTCTACCATGCCTTGCATGCCGGCCCTGTCTGCGTCTCTGCGCTGTTGCCAGTTAAACAAGGATGTTTGTTTCTGCAACAGTCCAGCGCTTGCGCTTATCATCAGCTAACCCAGTGGTTTTCAACCTTTTTCATACTAGGGCCCACTATTTATTCAGCATTTGAGCCACGCACCACAATTTGATGACATTTTGGCCTCACAGACCACCAAAACTAAAGATTTCTCCTGCTTTTGTCCACAATACCAGGCTGGATTTCGGAGAAAACAAAGCAGTCAAACATACAGATCAAAATGACTGTTAATCTTCTACATTCTCTAGTTGTGTAGACTTGGGCTAATTCAGATGATGAATATTTAAACCATGTTTACACTCTCAAAGAGTTACATCTGGTTAACCAACTCTTTGTCATCTAGCCTGGGGACCACCTGGAACCCTCTCAAGGACCACTGGTGGTCCCCGGACCACTGGTCCCCCCCCCCCCTATGGCCGTCCGTCCGTCCGCCTGTCTGTGAACAGCTCATCTTTGACACTGTTGGACCGAATACAAGAAACGTTGCATTGCGCGGTCACTCCCAGTAGGCTGAGAAAGAATCTATTCCCCACGTCTTTCTAACATTGCCTACAATTCCTCCGGATTTTGCCACACACACACAACGCAACCAACACATATTATCGTTGTTGATGATGATGATGATGGATACATTTTACGCAAATAGCAAAAAAACGTAAATCAGTGATGTGACAATAAAGCTGATTAGCTCCAGAGTCAGATTTTTCAGATTCCATTCCTGTTCGGCTATATAACTGGCTTCCCAAAATGTTTGGGGGGTGGGGATAGACTAAGACAGACTTTAGGCAAGTGGTTTTCAACCAGTGGTCCTTGAGAGGGTTCCAGGTGGTCCCCAGGTTAACGAGATCTCAACACTCTCAAGAGTTAAAATATTCATCATGTGAATTAGCCCCAAGTCTGCACAACTACAGAATGTAGAAGATCAATGGTCATTTTGATCTGTATATGTTTTGTTTTCCAAATCCAGCCTGGTATTGTGGACAAAACCAAAATAAATCTTTAGTTTTGGGGGTCTGTGGGGGCTGAAATGCCCTCAAATGGTGGTCTGTGGCTCAAAGGCTGAATAAATAGTGGGCCCTGGTGTCAAAAAGGTTGAAAACCACTGCTTTAGCCACCCCAGTATATGGCTTAGACCTCCATCGTAATTCTGGTCCTGGCTGCTCAAATCAGGGGTGGGGGGCAGGAGAAAATGGCATGGGGTTTTGCATGCCATTGTGTTTGGTGGAGCCCATGCCTAGATCCGCCCCTGGTTCATATTACTCAGTACAAGGGTTCTTATCGGCACTCTACTCATTTGGGTCATGACTGATAACACATTTCCGTGCAACAACAACAGAAGGAAACTCGCGCCGCCCCAGACATTTTTATGTCTTTGACATCCCACGCAAAACACTCCCAATCAACGTTTGGTAGATTACTAGAAACTCAATTGTCGCCTTCGGGCATCGCAAAACCTCCGTCAATGACATGAGTTTTTTTTGTTGTCTACATGAAGATGGATTAAACTAACCATCCAGTGTGAGGGACGGATGGGATCCCATCCGGGGGCGGATCTAGGCATGGGTATGGGGGGGAAATGCCCCCCCAAATGCCCAGTCTGCTCCACCAAACATGATGGCATGCTAAACAACCCAAAATATTTCAAATTAAAGTGGCTATATTTTAAATGATTTGAAACACTACTACTGCTACTGACTAACTACAGCTGTGGCACCACTAAACCAACAGCATTTCATCATTGAGAACAGAAAACTCTCTGAGTCAGACCTTTAGCTTTATGCATTGCTGCGTGTCTGTTGCAATTTCAACAACAACTGATCTTATTATTGATGCTTTACTTGACTAATAAAAGTCCTGTAACCAAAAATGGTATGGGTGCGGCTTCATCGCCCGTGGCGCGAAGCGACACGGGCGATGAAGCCGCACCCGTACCATTTTCTGCCCCCCTCGAATGGAAAATGTTAGATCCGCCCGTGATCCCATCCAGAGTAAATAAATAGCTATATTCATTAGGCCTATTTTCTGTCGGAATAGGACTAAAAATGAAAAGTGTCCCTCGTGCAAAGAAGTGGCACATTTCATAGCGGAAGAGAATTATTCGCAGTCAACCCTCAGTATTCATTCAGATCGGAGAGTGTGCAAGTGGATAAACACCTTAGATTTGACCATGTACTGAATCCACAGGGAATTCTAACTAAGACTCTTACTTCAGGGAGTAATATCTTTGCTTTTATGCCTTGGAAAAAGGAATTATATTAAATGATATACTCAACAACAATATATAAAACGCTCACATTTTTTGCGAGATGGACTTAAAGATCTAAAATTCATTCCAGATACACAACATTACCATTTCTGTCAAACATTGTTCACAAATCTGCCTAAATGTGTGATATTGAGCACTTCTGCTTTGCTGAGATAATCCATCCCAAATCACAGGTGTGCCACATCAAGATGCAGATCTAACATCATGGCTAGTGTACAGGTGTTCCTTAGACTCTCCACAATAAAAGGCCACCCTGAAATGTGCATTTTTTTTTTTTTTGCTTCATTGGGGGTGTCTGGGGACTCAGTCAGTATCTGGTGTGACCACCATTTGTATCATGCAATCAGGTTGCTAAGCCCCTCCCCAAATGTGCCTATTGGACCAATAGGGACGTTGGAAGAGGAAAACTTGACCTGGATAGCAACATTGCCATTGGACAGTGAGCAAACCCCGCCCCAAAGGGTGGGGCTTAGAGAAGAGCTCTGAATGTTGGTCCATTCCTCTTCAATGGCTGTGTGAAGTTGCTGAATATTAGTGGGAACTGGTACACGGTGTCGAATGGTATTGTGTATCTGGAATGAATTTGAGATCATTAAGTCCATCTCATGAAAAATGGGAGCAAAAACAAAAGTGTTATTACTAGTGTTATTAGTATATTACTTGTTTGGAATCAAGAGTAATATGTATTACTATTCTACTATTCCACCCCTGCCACCCGCAAAAAGAGTTCCTTACAACGAAACATATACAGTACCACTTGTTTTTATATACAAGTACCTCGACATTCAATCCACCAAAAGGGAACAGCGCTGCTGAACCATTGTAGATAGTAGTAAGTGTGGCCATTGGGCATGTTCCTGCAGTGTAGCCAACTTCCATGTACAAGTACACCCCCTGGACATCATATGACACTAGTATGTCGCAGGAATGCATATGGTCTGCCGAAAACAAAAGGAAAAGTAAAGTTGGCAAGTGGTGATATCAGTTTAGCAGGGGAAAAACTAGATCCAGATGCTTCGGAAACATGCCCAACCCCTCTCACACACACACACACACACACACCCACACACACACACACATTTGAATTCTTTTATTTGGATCTGCACAAGAGGCACAGTCATAATAGATCCAAATACTGATCAGAAGAGGGTTACATATCATAGATCAACAGATAGATCTGCAGCACATGCTTAACATACAGAGAAGTACAAGACATTGATGGTATACTATCACATGATACTAGAGAAAACAGGATGTTTTTTTTTTTTCCTTCCCTAAGGATAGACAAAGCATCGCCTTCTCCAGACAGACAGACTGCCCATAATAGCCGAGATAGAACAGTATTTAGCCAACTTCTTTGCATTTTTTTTCTGCAATCCACCCAATTGCAATCCCCTGAGCACAAGCTATGGACATGGCCCAGGCTAACCAAATACAAGGACAATAAGTTGACAGTTGTAACCCAAGGCCATAATACGTTCCACTAAAGGCTGATATTTCATAAGCTTGGATGTGAAGCAAGTGTCATATACAAATCAAAAGGGCAGCCTATTTCACAGATAGTAACGTTTTTCTAATTTCATTTATGAACACAATATCTGGGGTGTTTGGAATATTTTGTAGAGAATGACATGAGTGTCGTTGTGATCAAACCAGTCCAACCGTACAGTGCTGTGTTTATACATTTTTGTTGTCCTCTCCTGTAACTCCTCTGATCTTATCGGAGACAAGGTCGACAGACGGTCATGTCTGGCGATGTACAGTGCTTTATAATGGCTGCAACCATTCAATATGTGTGCGACTGTTTCTGTGTCATGTGGTACTGGATGTAGATACAGTATGGATCATGTAATGATGGGTACCAGGTTGCCAAGTTAAACTTGTGGGCAGCACCTGTAAGCGGGCTTTTAACAGTGAAAATGAGGATGTCCTCACCGACAGAGTCATTTGACAATACAGAGTGCGATAGTGAGGTGAATTACAAAGGGAAGGAAAGCCAATTTTCCTGCAGACGTAGACTGGACAGTGATGTGCGCTTTGTGATCGTTTCAACCCTAGAATGGTGCTCTAGCGATCGCAGATTTAAATTGACAGTTCATGGTGTATGCCGTCTTGCTCATAGGTCGCACACGCACGGACCAACGGGTCTGTGATGATGCGTTACGCACAGCAGCAGCATTGCTGCTGAGCGTAACAGTTGTAGTATCAGGCGTCACCCACCTCAACTGTAGTCCTGATGATCGCTGACACAAGTCATTCAGGTCCATCCAGTCAGACGCACACCGAATCCAGCGGCTTTAATGTCCAGTTTGCCATTCGCCTTAGTTTTGAATCCAAGGAACTGCGTCTCATTCTCCAGGCGCGGGTGGTACTTTGCGTCGCTGCTTAGCATAATGAATGACTCGCGGGCCATTTCCCTGACCGTGGGATCGTCATTATTAAGCATATTTATAAGGTGACTGGTTCTAGTGGCGTTGTAAACCCATTCAATATTCGGTACACACCCAAACCACCCTCTCTGATGGGCTGAAAGAGCATAGCGCGGGTGGAGTGACTATTGAGACCGAGCCAGCCCTCACCAAGCGCACCACCTTGTTATTCAATTCCATAAGGAATGGACATCATATGACACTAGTATGTCGCAGGAATGCATATGGTCTGCCGAAAACAAAAGGAAAAGTAAAGTTGGCAAGTGGTGATATCAGTTTAGCAGGGAAAAACTAGATCCAGATGCTTCGGAAACATGCCCAACCCCTCTCACACACACACACACACACCACACACACACACACACACACACACACACACACACACACACACACACACACACACACACACACACACACACACACACACACAAGCACGCACGCAATCACACAGGCACACACAAGGGCGTACGTTAAGTACAACACAAAAGTTGGACTGCCAAACGAACCTAGGATGCATTTATGCTGCCGTTTACCCGCTCAGCAGCAATTCATAGTGTTCTCTGACGTTACACTTGACTTTGTCATGCACAGACAATTATGACAAAAGCTTGTGTTTGCAGGGACAGTAAAGTTAAATTCTGGCCACCATGCCGCATGTGGTTTGATTTAGCTTGGAGATGGAGAAAGGTGGGAGGATTCTGTTGGAACTATTTAGTCTTGGACAATATACCGTTATTACTGTTTATCGCAATATTGGAAATCAATACCGAGTAATAAAAAAAAATATTGAATACCAAATATCATCAAATACCGACATTATACTGTATTCTATTAAATATGAGCAACAAGACTTTTAATTGTAACTATACAAACAATTTTCATGTTACACACATGCCTAAAATAGCCCTTATTTGGGCTAGACTTTTTGGAAACAAAGTATTTCCAACTCCAGTTTTTCCCTATTTAGGCTGCTTGAACAGCAGAACGCACAGTTTCTGACCCCTCAATGTCGCATTCTGAGAACTAGGTGACTGGTGGAACGTGTCCGACTCTGATTGCACGCCATTGTCATCTAGTGGTCAATACCGGTAATATTGAATATCGAGCTAATTAACACGTTATCAATACCGATATTAAAAAATCAATACCGCACAAGGCTAGTGAATAGCCACCGCTCTCCTTTCTCCGAAATTTGGAGCTGATGTATCTATCGTGTACATGACGCGCTGGCTAGACGAAACAGTGGTCCGTCGGATCGCTTGGTTATTTGTTTACCAAGATTGGGCTGCTCCCTCACAAATGCCCCTTCTGTTTGGATGTCATTGTCACGACTGTCACAACATCATAGCTAACGTAATATCCATAATCCCTACACCGGGTCTCCTTGCTTTCCTCCAGCAACAACTAATCGTCGGTTTGGTGGTGGTGATGCCGGTCAGTTAGTGAGTCAGTGCAGGGCTATAGAGTATAGAGAGAGTTACGCAAACTGCGTTCACTTCATAGGCCAGTCTAATTGCGCTTCTCCTACTTAGACTTCTATTGAGAATGGGACACCGTCATTGAAAACAATGCATTTCCAACTCCAGTTTGTCCCTATCCAGGCCGCACTGAACAGTGATCGAGCGCTGAGTTTCTGACCCCTCAATGTCAACACTCACACTACCACTCTCAAATCAGCTAGCTGCGGTTCAGCTGTTGAGACGGCTGAACCACTGCTGAACCAAAAGTGAAAGTAAGAGACACTACTGATAAGGTGGAGTAAATGGCGGTGTAGTGCAAACAGCCTATAAGGATTTTTTTTCTTCACAAAATAACAACTTGACCCTATTGGGGGAGGGGAGAAATAACCTTCAAATTAAAGGTAAAGCCTTCTGGTGGTGGAATTCTCCTTTAAAGGGGACTACCACTCATTTTCAAAATCCCTAGCAGGTCCATTTGGTTCCGTTTGCACCCTCTCAGGAAAAAAAGGGGTCTGAAAGGAACATCATTAACGTGAAACACAACTCGATGACGTCATCAAGTTGCGTTTCAACCATGTTAATATTTTTTTTTTTCAGACCTCCGTTTCTAGGAAACACGAAGGAGGGGGGAGGGGCTTTTTATCATGTCCACACAGCATGCACTGTATATGCCATAGACCTGCGCAGTGACGTCACCGCCCCTGTTCCAGAAACGGATTCCCCATTCATTTTTCTCATAGACTTTTCAAACATAATTTATATAAAGACATACAATCTTTTTGTACAATCAAATAATTTCTAAGATGAAAAACGAAACAAAAAGTCTTGTATCACGCCGTTTTCTACTTCTTGCTAATTAGAACTAATATGACGATATTGTGTTTGTTGTCATGATTTGTCACGACCCGAGTTGGCTTTGGCCGCGGCGCAGTGGTGTTTTTTATTAGTGTTTTTATTAACCATTTTTGCGCAGGTCTATGCAGTATATACTGTACGTCGTGTGCACGACGCGCTCACACATTTACACTCAACTTTCACCGGCTCGTCTTCTTCAGCCATCACCACAACAACAACAACAACACCCTCTCTCTCTCTCCTTCTCGTGGTATAGTCCTCCGCCCCATCCCCCCAATCCTCCCTCCCCCACCACCCCCACCACCACCACCTCCTTGTTGTCATATGACCGCTGTTATGTGTGTGGAACGGAGCACAAAGATGCTCTGTTGTTTAGTCCTCCCCTCCTGCTGTAGCCCTGAGTGCAACCAGTGTTGCCAACCCGCCAAAATCCAAAATGCACTAGTGGCCAGGGGCTGATCTAGGCATAGGCATGGGGGGAGGCAATGCCCCCCTAAATGCCCAGTCTGCCCCACCAAACACTATGGCATGCAAAACAACCAAAGTAACAACAAAGTATTTGAAACACTACTGAAAATGGTATGGGGGCGGCTATAAGCTGCCCCTTACCATTTTCTTCTGCCCCCCCCAATTGGGAAATGTTTTCATACCATTTTCATACCAGGGCCCCACTATTTATTCTGCATTTTAGCCACGGAGGAGGACCACCGTTTCATGTTGAGTCTAATCTCTCGGACTAATTTAGGAGAAATAACTGGCAAAATGTTGGTGAAAAATAGCAAATATTCTACATTTTCTAAATGTGTAGATTCTGGGAAATAAATTTAACTCTTGAGAGCGTGAAATGAAACCAATGAAATCTAAAAGGGTCCATTTGGTTTCTAGGAAGGAAGGAGCACTCTATCATAGGAGGAAAAATTGTGAAAAACAAGGGTTTTATCTCTGGCGCCTGTCAACCAATTTCGCTCCAACTCACCATACAGCAAAAAAGCACCAGATTTTCCGCCAGGAGTTTTTCCACTAATTTTGGCACTGGAAAAAAAGCTAAATATAGCGAGAAATGCGCCAAGTTGGCAACACTGAGTGCAGCAAGGGGAAGACGCTCCTCCCCGGCAAACACAGACACTCAGTCCCCTATACTGTATGTATGACTGGCATAGGGGGGAGGGGGAGATACAGAAGATACAGTGAATCAGCAACCTCCAAATTCATTGTAGGTTTTCAACCATTATTCAGCATGTGAGACCAGGAGGACCGCCATTTGATGTTGGGTTTTGTCTCTCTGACCCAAAATCAATAATTTGTCCACAATTTACGAGATGAATGGCGAAACGTTGGTCAAAATAACGATTCTTCTATATTTCTAATAGTGTAGGTTGTAACTATATAATTTAACTCTTGAGAGTCTAAAAATGAAACCAAATGGACCCTCACGGGTCCATTTGGTTTCATTTTTAGACTCTCAAGAGTTACCGATCTATAAGTGTCCATAACTGTCCATCATTTAGACCCGTGTTTCTCAACCTTTCTTACCTCAAGGCACACCTTTCATAGCCCAAAAATGTCAACAGTGGTCCCTGAGAGGATTCCTGGTGGTCTAAATTTCAGACCACCAGGAATCCTCTCAGGGACCATTGTTGAAAACCCTGGTTGTAAAGCAGTTGTTTTCAACCATTTTGATCCCATGCAGGGCCCACTATGTATTCAGTATTTGAGCCCGGGAGGACCACCATTTGATGACATTTTTTTCACCCTCCGCAAAGACCCGCAAAACGAAAGATTTCTAGTGTCCGATAATTCCAGGATGACAGGGGGGTGAATTAAGTAGCGAATACGTATAGCGATTCAAAGACCCGGAAACAGGGAGTTGAAATTACGGAAAGCCCTGACGGATAACTTAACCCTATACAAGACACAAGTGGCGGTCGGGCACATTGCGGAGCCGGGCTGGCTGACGACTAGACATCCATAGTCCCGACAGACATCGCCGGATTTTGGAGCCTGCGCCTCGGAATCAGTGTAGCGATAATCTGTTTTTCAATAAACACGGATGAAAAAAAAGGCAACTAAAGGCACTAATAGACATTTAGGTAAGCCCCACCCTCTTTTCCGCCCTAGGACACTTTCCAGCCGGGCTCATTCATTCCAATGAAAATATCATGGACTTTACAGTACACATTAAATACTGGTTCATTTTTGGAACCAGACCTTCAAAATCTCCAATTTCCCAAATCCATCAACAAGGCATGCCCTATGCAGTGGAAAAATGTGTGTGTGACATTTATTTTTTAAAACAATGTTTTATCATATAGGAAAGCTATTGGCGGAGAGGTTTGTCTATCACATGTTATGCTTAGCTGTGATTGAACCATATCAGTTTGGGGAGGGGCTTACCTAAAGGTCTATTGTTCTCCATGTGTAGGAGGACTGGCAGGCCTGACTTTAAAGACCCACAACAGAAAATAGAAATTGCTGAAGCAGCAACTTCAGAGCAACACCTTGTGATTATTATATCGAGCGTTGTTTCGTGCCTGTCAAAAACAACACCAGCGTTGCTCCGGTGAGGTAAAATAAGCAACAACTGTACCTTGCATTTACTGTATACCTACTAAATTCCTCTACCACATGTGTACAATACATGAGGTATGTATACAATACATATTTTGGGATTCATTTAAATTCATCTCAAACCTGCACATTGAATAGATAACTATGTATTTTGGCATGGTTATATCAGTAACACAACATCTATCTTCTATTGTATATATTGTCTTTAGTTCTGTGACCCACAAGATTTATATTTTGTACAGGACTTGCAGGTATATTAGGCAAGTAAGCATCAATAATAACATCGATTGTTGTTGAAGTTGCAACAGACACGCAGCATGCATAAAGCTAAAGGTCTGACTCAGAGAGTTTTACTTTTTAGAATGATGAAATGGTGTTGGTTTAGTGATGCGACAATTAGTTAGTAGCGTAATGTTTCTCACTCTGTGGTAGTGATAGACCGATTATCGGCCACGGCCGATTATCGAATTCGATATTCATGATTTTATTAATAATCGGTATCGGTGCTCAAAATAAATAATCGAAAAAAGAGCAGCCGATTATTTGTATTTATTATAAATGTTCAAAAATTGGACATCGACCACTTTCATTGAAGATCCGGTAGATTGTGGTGGTAAGGAGATGTATAGCTGTGTGTCTCTGACTCCATCACCTCATGTATTTATAGATTTATCCAAATTATCCAAAATGTATTTTCTCTTTTTCTTTTATGTCTGAAGCTCTGTGCCTGTACTTGAATTATTTGATGGAGGGGAAACTGATCCGCATAGTATCGGGAGTGGTAGGGGAAACTGTCAGTAACACTTATTGTCTGATTCTCAGTACACGGTTGTATTCACATTTTTAGAATCGGGTTAGTCTAAAGTAAATAATAATCGTATCGGCTGATATCGGCTATCGGCCTTTTTGATGTTCCACTAATCGGTGATCGGAAACATCGGCCAAATGTCTGATCGGTCGATCTCTACTCTGTGGTGCGCTATGACATATGCTACATACAGTACAGTATGTCTGTTTTTAAGGAGTTGTTTTCTGTGAAAACCCAATGCTTGGAATGGATTCAGCATCATGAAAGCCCCCTTGTTAGACATATTACTGTACATTCTAAATATTCTACATAATCCTGAAAAAGCAGTGCAAAATCTTTGAACATTGTATATTCTTTCAGAGCGAACATTTAGTATATTGTCAGGTCAAAATGAGTTCATTTGAAATGTGGGTTGTTTGCATGTCGTCATGCCCTCCATGCCCATGCCTAGATCCGGCCCTGAGACTAACGGATAACTTAATCTTTACAGACACACCAACTCTGTGGCTGGAGCGAACTGGAGCGGTCGAGTTGACATCCGCTTCCTTCTGGTGTCTGTGTGTCGCTGCTGTGCCACGCCCTGAATGAGTTCCGTCCAATAGGCTGCATTCATTTCTTATAGCTCTCCCAATGTCCACGCACCAGTCAACACTTGACAAGAATTAATTACATCCCATGAACCAGGGGCGGATCTAGACATGGGCATGGGGGGGGCATGCAAAACAACCCAAGATATTAAAGTGTGCATATTTAAAATGATTTGAAACACTACTACTGCTACAAGCTAACGACAATTGTGGGGCCACTAAACCAACAGCATTTCATCATTGAAAACAGAAAACTCTGAGTCAGACCCCCCCCCCCCAATTACATCCGCCCCTGCCATGAACTATGAATGCTCGGCCAACCCATTCAGAGTCACACCAATTTTCCAGTGCTAAGGTAGCAATGGAGTCCGTAGCACCGACGGTGAGATGGTTTTTGGAGGTTTTCAGTATAGATTTAGATGGCTTTGAATAAACCCTAAGCCACCCGGCGGCCATTTTGCACGTGCATCGCACTTCTGTGAGTTATGATGTCTACCGCATGACTTGGGTCATTAATGATTAACGTACAGTTATATGGCAGCTAACATTAGACCCCTACTGTACGACAAACATATAATATAGAGATACTGTTATGCCCACAGCCGTGATAACGGCTATTATGTAGGCTACAGAGGGGATTCGCAGTCCCCAGAGTGCCTCTGGCAACCTACTTTACTGTAGTACAAATACAGTAGCAAAAATTATTGCAATGTTTGAAGTAGTTTGAATGCTGTTTGTGGTCCCTAAATGTCCCTAAAGAGACAACAACTGGTGGGAGCGTTTTTTTTACTCACTGCTGAGTGTCTGAAACCCTTTATGCAAAAAAAAAAAAAAAAAGTCATTGACACTTTTGACATATAGGGCCCCATTTTCGGCATTTTCATCCAATTTGTGTTGGTCTTGCCATTGCCTTTAATTCATCCCATATATATTCCCCTTAACCCTACTGCTATGCCTACTCCTATAAGCCCGCAGCCTCACTGCATTTATCCCAAGTCTCCAAAACATTATAAAGAAATTGCAAAAAAGTCAGCAACTTCTCGTCCAAAACAGACGTCTTTTAAAATGTTCAGTTACAGGACTTTTATTAGGCAAATAAGCATCAATAGTAACATCAGTTGTTGAAGTTGCAACAGGCACACAGCAAGCATAAAGCTAAAGGTCCGACTCAGAGAGTTTTCTATTTTCAATGAACTGGTGTTGGTTTAGTGGTGCCACAATAGCAGTTAGATAGTAGCCGTAGTAGTGTTTCAAATCATTTTGAAATATAGGCACTTTAATTTGGGTTGTTTTGCATGCCATCGTGTTTGGTAGGGCAGACTGGGCATTTAGGGTTCATTGCCCCCCCCCATGCCCTTGCCTAGATGCGCCCCTGGTGAAGACATCTCTTCCACCCAAACAAATTGCGTGGACCCCCCACCCCACATCCTTGTGAACGTGACAGACAGGATTATATGGCGGACCACTTCACAACCACAAAAACGATTAGCTAATGATGCTCCAGCTGCTCAGATACTCCCTCACGACACGGCATTGCCTCATGCCTGGTCAAAGACTGTCTATAATGTGTGTATCAACCCATTTGGGAATTAAAAAAAACAAAAACAAAACACAATTTCATCGTGGCACGTTTGGGCACGGGGGGGCGAGATTAGCCTCGGCCTCCAGACTTTCATCTGCGCTGTGAAATGAAAGCCTGGGGACAAAGTATACCCCAGAGAGTCTATCGAAAAAAGGGCGGGACGTCCGGCTTGTAAACGTCAGAGCCTTCTAATAGGAGAGATGCAATATTGTGGGGTCAGAAACCAGAGCGGAGCAGCCAGTCGTCACGTGACTATACAGAGCCTCATCCGAGTCCTATAACTGCAGTTGGGAATACATTGTTTTCAACGAGAACGGCGCAAATAAGAGCTATTTTAGGTACGTATGCAAAACAACAACTGTTTTAAAGTGTTGTTCAGTCACGGCTACCGTCTCTGTAATGTTTATGTTGTACTATTATCAAAGAACAAGGGTTTTAAAGTCATTAAAGCTGGACTAAATATCTGACTCCAACGCATTTCTGCATAGTCCTACTGCTACATTGGACTCAGAGCAGTCTCGCATGCAGTCTTGCAAGACGCTCCCGTATCGCGAGATTGTTAGTTGCTAACAGTGTGTGAATGGGGTGCTGTTGGCTCCATCCTCCTCCAGCAGTACAAGCGCCCTGGTACATACTGTAGGTGTGAACGGGAATATCGCAACTCTCCCCTAGAAGGCTCTGGTAAACGCCGCCCGAAGGTTGCTACTGGTATTTTTCAGCCAATAGCGGCGCGGTGCTCCCGAAAATGTATACGCCCGCAGGAAACATTTTATTTCTGCCTTTGCATTCTCAAAGCCATTGTAAATGGTTTAGATGGTATTGTGTCCACTTTGCATACTTCTATCTGCTTTGTTCGTTGGAAGTCATTTTCAAGAGTCAGGACACGAGTGAGGGCCGAGCAGGATTGTTTCGCCGGGGGATTGTAAATACAGCAACTTCTGCAACTACCGCGCTGATAGACTCTAAGGCGCAGGTCTCGTACAGGGTGAGTTTGGGTTTCACGTTATTGACTATTCTGTGCCTATGGAGGGAGGCGTTGCTTTGCGTTTGGTGCCGCCACCTCCTAGTGGGGGATGTGATTACCCTTCATTTGAGAAGCTGTTCTCTGTCCTCCATCATTGAGTTGACTGTCAGTGGCCTGTGGCCCGTTGCTTAGTTAAACCACATTATAAGGGTCATTTATACTTCGCTGAAATTCTGTTGTTCAGGACGAGCAAAATACCATGCGACAGAGGCTAAATGACCCTGCACTCAGCAGGCCGGCAGCCACAGCAGGGGCGGATCTAGGCATGGGCATGGGGGGGGCAATGCCCCTCTAAATGCCCAGTCTGCCCCATCAAACATGGCGGCATGCAAAACAACCCAAGATGTTTCGAATTAAAGTGCTTATATTTAAAATGATTTGAAACACTACTACTGCTACTAACCAAATAGATTTGTGTCACCACTAAACCAACAACATTTCATCATTGACAACAGAAAACTCTTTGAGTCAGACCTTTAGCTTTATGCATGCTGCGTGTCTGTTGCAACTTCAACAACAACTGATGTTATTATTGATGTTTAATTGCGTGATAAAAGTCCTGTAACCGAAAATGGTATGGGTGTGACTTCATCGGAGCGACACGGGCCATTTTCTCCCCCCCCCCAACTGGGAAATGTTACATACGCCCCTGAGCCACAAGAACACACTCTGTTTGTCTAAACTTTTTTTGTAGCCCTTAAAGTGGTGGTCCCTAAACTACTACATTGTTCACTTTCCACATAGCAAAGCATTCAAAAATATATTCGCAAGAGTCTTTAAAAGGATCCCTGACCAATAAGATGAGTATCCCTTAAAAATCCCTTAATTATATTTGCCCTCTATAACTACAATTGCAAAATAAAAACACTGCAATTATTTCACTTCTTTTGTAAATAGTGAATAGTTGATGATGGTGATGTCATAAATACAGTATGTCCATGTGTGGTCTAGCCCTACGGAATGGATATGATATTGAAAAACAACTTAAAGATGAGTACCATGATTTTTTTTTCTACCCTAAAACATCAGGTATCAGGTATTAATGTTATATGAAGAGTAAGATTTTTTCAAAAAAGTGTACAGTGTTTGTTAAACTGTCATTTTTATGATTCCACCCCACCAGCTCATTAAGTATGCCTGGTTTGCCTGGTGGGTGGTGATGGGTGGAGATCCACCTGAACTGAAGCCACACCCACAGCTTTAGTTACATGATAAAGGGGGAGGAGTTAGGGGAGGGGCTGAGCACGTGATGTCACTATATTGAAGTTTTTTCATTGGCACGTTTGACCAGAAAGGTTCAGCCCCCAGGAAGAAACCCTAAATACAAAGGGAAGACATCATTGCACATAAAAACACACCAAGGAGTCCATTTACATACTGTCACCTCTTAAACATGTACAAAATTGGAAAAAATACAAAAATCACGGCACCCCCTCTTTAACATTTAACAATCATCACCATGACACTAAAAGGTAAACAGTATGGCCGGCAGTGAACATGCAACTGACTATGAACTGGCATGTCTAAACTTTCAAAGTGAAAGTATGCCTTTGCCGTTGTCCCCTATTGACCCAGAAGTGGCAGACAGATCGATGTGTCATGTTTACTGTACTGTGTGCACCGTACAGTCGCCTATGTCTAAAGAGTTGCGTACTTGATGTGCATTTATATTGTGCTCTAGATCGCAAAGCCAGGTTTCCTATATACGATTTATAGTAGTAATGAAAGGTTTGAAAATCTGGGAACTAAATGGTTACCAAGAAATGTCTTCACCAATGTGCTTCTGTTGGTGTTTAAACACTAAAATGTTGAAATTCAACTCCCCATAAAAAAACAGGTCAAAGTCGAGGTACTGGTAACAACCTATAGAAGGCAAAACATGCAAAATGCCGTCATGCTTTAGTAGCATGTGATATGCCTAACTAGGGGTTTTTCATGATGCATGTTACATGAAATTTGTTTTTCATGTTACATGAAATTTGTTTTTTTCCTATTTTCCTATAGGTTTTGGGTAGCCAAACTTTTACCTTTTTTATGCGATTTCCCACCTTTTAGTACATGGTATTAGACACTATTAAAAACATCATTGGTGAAGACATTTTCTTGGTAACAATTTAGATCGCAGATTGGTCAAATCTCTGCTAAAATTCCATAACCAATAAGAATATAACCGATCTCTCCTATAGCTGGTCGCATATCAGTGGTATGTACGATTCCGAACCTGGGGTGGATGTGTGGCTTCATCGGTGATGAACCTGGTGTGGCTTCATCGGTGATGAAGCCACACCCATACCATACCATTTTCGGTTACAGGACTTTTATTTGGCAATTAAGCATCAATAATAAAATCAGTTGTTGTTGAAGTTGCAACAGACACGCAGCATGCATAAAGCTAAAGGTCTGACTCAGAGAGTTTTCTGTTTTCAATGATGAAATGCTGTTGGTATCTAAAGGTCTGACTCAGAGAGTTTTCTGTTTTCAATGATGAAATGCTGTTGGTATAGTGGTGCCACAGCTAGTTAGTCAGTAGCAGTAGTAGTGTTACAAATCATTTTAAATGATTTGAAACACTACTACTTAATTTCAATACCGTATAAGCACAATTTGAAATATCTTGGATTGTTTTGCATGCCCCATGCCTAGATCCGCCCCTGTTCCAAATTGGAAAGCACTACGGCAAAAAAAAAACTCTGGGTTGCTGACAGGAGGGTGTCAGCGGGTGTGCATTTAGGAGGGAAACTGCTGCAAAAGAACACTTGTTGTGATATTTGTACTTACTACCCCTATGATCTCGCAGGCGTCTTAGATTTCTCATCTAAAAGCTGACTTGGCAGAGAGAGAGAGAATCATGTTCTCTTGTTATGACATTACCAAGTTTCAAATATCTGCTCTCTCTCTCTCTCTCACGCCCTTTTAATCGCCGCTGTACTTCTCAAGACTTGTAGGCGTGCCGTAATTCGACTTCACTGTGACCCATATCCCGCCATATTGGAAATCTGACAATCTTTGGGTTGCATTGTATTATTATTATTATTATTATCGTTATCTGCGTTATCTAAGTTAATGTTTGACCTCTCATCGGACTGTCAGGAAATCATTCCTTCTGTTACCAAGCAGCGCGGTCTTGTTGCCGGGTATCAGACCCCCACCCCACCTACCATTGGTTCCAGGACATATTTGTGTTTGAATATTCCTTAGGCAAACGGCTGTTTTGATTTTAAATCGCTGTCACTCACCGCCGCCCGCCAACATGAATCAGAAGTATTTATAATGGAAATGATTTGAAACACTACTACTGTTACTAACTAACTACAATTGTGGCACCACTAAACCAACAGCATTTCTTCATTGAAAACATAAAACTCTCTGAGTCAGACCTTTAGCTTTATGCATGCTGCGTGTCTGTTGCAACTTCAACAACAACTGATGATATTATTGATGCTCATACTTGCCAAATAAAAGTCCTGTAGCCGAAAATTATGCGAAGCGACACGGTGCGATGAAGCCGCCCCCATTACCATTTTCACCTGCCCACCCACTTGCGGAATGTTGCATCCGGGCCTGACTCCACTGTAATATTCCATATTCTTTTTAGACTAATCTAAGGAAAAAGGGAAAAAGACCACACACAACACATCATGCACAGTGCTGCTTGACTGCGTGTGTGTAGTAGTGTGGCTGGCATATTAGGGCAGGGAACGGCATCAATCTAATATGTCTAATCTATTTTGCTATCAGCCGCGCTCGGTCAGGAGATTCCAGCAAAGCATTGTGGGATGCGTCCACCATTTTTAACTTTGATTTATTGCTGTCCGAGGGGCAAACTGAATGTGAGCTGGTTTTTATGTAGTCGGTAAGGGGGTGAACCACACACACACACACACACACACGCACACGCACACGCACGCGCAGTGCATCTGGCATCCTTCTTTCTGTCAGAACGAAGGGGCAGCTCTGTCCAAGACCCTGATGTACGGGACGTTTATTTCTCTTTTACGGGGCGTTTTTCCCTTTTCCTTTTTCAACCTCTCTGCTGCATGAACCCTCTGCCCCATCTGCTGAACCCCCACAACCCCCATCAACCCCTCCCCTGTGCCGGCTCTCTCTCGTACACGTACGCATGCAACTTCATCCATGTCTAATCCGGTCAAAAAAAAAATATATATATATATATAATAGGCTATGCCACAAATGAACCTCACCCTCTTCTTTTGGCTATGCCGATCATCTCCTCTCTCCTCCCCGTTTGACTGTGCATTGCGAACACACACACACACACACACACACACACACACACACACACACACACACACACACACACACACACACACACACACACACACACACACACACACACACACACACACACACAACCTACTAGGCTACTAGGCCTACACATCCGCAAGGGGTAATGGGAAAAAAAGCACGCACACGCATCAAATGAGCCCCTGGGTGGTGTGTGTGTGTGTGGGGGGGGGGGGGTGATTCTTAATCAATTTACATGTCATTTCCCCTGTCGGAGCAGTAGGCAGCGCACCAGGGGGGGGATCTTAAAATGTCCCCTCCTCTCTCTCTCTCTCTCTCTCTCTCTCTCTCTCTCTCTCTCTCTCTCTCTCTCTCTCTCTCTCTCAAGCCGGCCTGGCGTATAGAAGGACCTATACTATGCATTTCGTCGTCCCGCGCGCCCGTACGGGACATATAGGTACGGCCCACAGAAGCCACGGGACGGCGTGCCGCCGTGCTACCCCACGCCACGTGCATCCGCACGTTCGCATTCGTTCGACGTCTGAGGCGAGAGAGAGAGAGAGAGAGAGAGAGAGAGAGAGAGAGAGAGAGAGAGAGAGAGAGAGAGAGAGAGAGAGTCAGCAGTGCTGAACACCTGATCCAACGTGATAGTGCTTTTGCTCTCTCTCTCTCTCTCTCTCTCTCTCTCTCTCATCTTCCTCCGTATAGGCTTATGGCCTGCCTGGTCTGTGCGCGCACGCACGCGCGCACACACACACACACACACACACACACACACACACACACACACACACACACACACACACACACACACACACACACACACACACACACACACACACGGTCAATGCATCCTCCTCTACAGACTGCACTACACATTCACTAACATTCACCTATAGACGCTGCGTTCTACAACGAACGGGGCGGACGACGCATCATCGAGGAAAAAGACGTTGAGATGATGCGCGCCGCCAGGGCGAAGGCAAAGGGCTCGTCCGCCTGCCTGCCTGCCTGTCTGCTCCCGGAGCTTGAAGGAACGGTGGATGAGATGGGGTCGGGTGGGTGGGTGGGTGGGGGTTGTGTAGAAGTGGCCGCCTATAGCCCCCTACCACATCTCCTGAACATCACCTTCTTCCATCATGCATGCACAAAACATAAGGCTTTTTCTTCAGAAAATAATAATTCAACCCCCATTACTCGCCCCAAAAAACAACAATCCGTCTCATCATCCACAGATACTGGCTAACATACACTACTACCCCACCCCAAAGGGACCGCTACTCCAAAAGGAGGAGGAGGAGGCCCCGTTTACTCGGCGAATCGGCAAATCAAGGTGTGTGTATGTGCGTGCGTGAGTGAGTGAGTGAGTGAGTGCATGCGTGCATGGGTTGTGTGATGATAACAGGAATAAACACACACACACACACACACACACACACACACACACACACACACACACACACACACACACACACACACACACACACACACACACACACACACACACAGAAACGCAAATGCCCACACTTACCGTTTTATTATTATAATTCACAATCCGGCGCGAAGAAGAAGAAGGATAGGCTATACTCCTCCAGCATGAAGGATATACTGCTGCAGACCAAAAAAAAGCCCTAGTTGCAGGGAGAAAGGGCTGTGTATGTGTGTGTATGCGCGCGCGTGTATGTGTGTGAAATCCACCCTTTTTTTTAGTCCTACCGCCGCCGCTGCTTCTGCTTCTCCGACATCCTTGCGCGACCACCACCTCTCATTGTATCAAGCCCCTCGCCGCGGCACGCATACATCCGTACATAGCCTACATACATACATACACTCGCGTCAATAGCAGCCCTCTCTATCTATCCCCCCTGCCTGCCTGCCTGCCTGCCTGCCTTATTATTGTCTAGCTCTGTCCTGTTTCCTCCCCTCCTCGCTGTTTAGCTCCGAGGCAGTTGGAGAGAGAGAGAGAGAGAGAGAGAGAGAGAGAGAGAGAGACTGCTGCTGCAGCGATGGTGGTGGTGGGGGGGGGGGGGGGGGCGGGGGGGCGTGTGTATGTGTGTGTGCGCGCGGGTGCGTGTTTGAGTGTGTCAGAGAGTGAGAGGCACCAGGGCCGGATTTAGCCAGCCCCTACTATGGGTGCATGCAGGGCAGCTCCAACGTTTTTTTTTTTTTCCCATATGAAGCAGTGGTTTTTCAACCTTTTTGACACCAGGGCCCACTATTTATTCTGCAGTTGAGATTCCAGCCTGGATTTGGGAAACAAAACAGGTCAAAAAGACCCATTAATCTTTTCTCTATAGCTGTGTAGACTTGGGCTGATTCAGATGATGGATATTTTAACTCTTGAGATCTTTACACTCTCAAAGAGTTGCGTCTGGTTAACCAACTTTCCACCATTTAGCTGGGGACCACCTACAGTCTTGTTATTATAACGTCAATAAGTCTCAAGGACCACTGGTGGTCCCCACACCACTGGTTGAAAACCACTAATTAGCCTATTTATTATTGGGTGGGCACGTACTGGGCAGGATGCACATTTGGTTGGGCCCTGCCCACCCCTGCCCACCCAACTCTAGATCCGGCCCTGATGAGAGAGAGAGAGAGAGAGAGAGAGTGTGTGTTCTCCCAAAGGCTCACTTGTGTAACCCAATGTGCGTTAGCCCACTCATCTTGTGAAGTCCGTTTGACTTGTGAAATCCAAAAACTGGACGCCACAAGTTTTTTTTTGTTTAAATCAAGTTATTATGCCCACATGGTGCTATGGTGTGATTTTTAGGTCGGAATTTATAAGTGCGATTTTTCTTAGATTCGAGTGTGTGTGTGTGTGTGTGTTTGTGCTCGCGGACCCCCCTGGAGGATCGACCATGCTACTGCAGAATCTGTGTGTTCTACACACACCTAGGGGTGGAGCCAAACGGACTTCACAAGATGAGTGGGCTAACGCACATTGGGTTACACAAGTGAGCCTTTGGGAGAACACACACACACTGTACTGACGGTCCACAACCATCTAGTAGAAGTGTTGCGACATTGAGGGGTCCGAAAGTGAGCGCACGAGCTGCTGTTCATACAAACTGGAATTTCAATGAGGGTAGCGCAAATAACAGCTATTATAGGGCATACGTGCGACAACTGTTTTAAAGTCGCCTCTTGTAGAGTAACTACTAAAGACTCCGTAGCCTAGTTTTATGTTTATGTATCTAAAATAAAGGGATTTAAGAATATTGAAGCTCAGGTTGTCCCCATTGTCTATTCAATAAGTAGAAGAGCCGCCATTGGACTGGCCCCATGAAGTGGACGGAGTTGTCGTAACTCTGTCTATACTCCATGTTTCTGATGCAATCGGAGAATTGAGAATTGCATACAGGCGCGAGGAGCACGAACTCTGCAAACAATTCTTGACTCCGAACGTACAACCCTCTTGAACTCCGTGACAGGTAAAGTAATGTGTCACTTTGTAAGTTAAATACAGTTTTCAACCTGTTCTCCTTCTGTTGCGGCAAAATTCATGATTTGAAGACGTTTCAATGCATGATGGCATCATTTTCGTAGCATGAGTAACAGAACCGTGAGCGTGAACGGGAACCTGTGCAGTGTGAAAAAGGCCATTTTCGCGGTCGTATTGCCATTTCAACCGTCGGGAAAAAGTGTCTTGAACTGAACCCACAATTTCGGTTTGTAATTTTGGTGTGAGGATTCATGGATATTGTGCTGTGGTAAGCTACTGTATATCAGCCGTGATTCCTGGGGGCACAACGAAGCACCTGCAGCCCCTGGTAAGTGGCACTTCGCCACTTTGAAAACAGGCTTGGATGACTAGCGGCGAGAAATCTTTCACCAAAACTGGTCGCATGCGGAAAGCAACTTTTTCTGAAGTCTGGCAGTGGGTCCTGACTGCGTGGAAAAGTGTCAAAACATCCATCCACGATCACGAACGGGTTTCGAAAGGCTGGGCTGCTGCGCGATCAGGACGAGGCGGCGAAAAAAAAAAGCCTAATAAAAGTCACATTGATGTCGCCTCGTTCAGCGCATTGAGAGGCAGAGTTGTACCCGTATTTTTAAGGAACTTGAACGGAACGGACCCTCTATCTGCTTGAAGAACGGCGATGTGAACTCGTTCATTTCTGGCGTGAGTGAACGCCACTTTTCTTGCGTTCTATTTCGCTCAGAGCAGGGCTCGACAGGCTCGCATTTGTAATTAAAAAGTTCATAGCACCGGTGCGAGTAGAGCATTTGGCCATTCAGCTGTGATAGAGACATGACAAGTGCACATTCTATGAGTTATACCGAAATTTACATTACTATAGTACGGCGGTGTTGTTCGCTAAAATAGAGCAGATCTACAAGCTATCAACGTGTTGAGGCTCGAGGCATCCTTAGCTTGGAGATCTGTTCTCCTTGCTCACCGCCCCGCCCCTCCCTCTGCTCTGTCAGCAGCACACAGCATCAGAGCAGACAGCCAACACGCTGCGCTTCTCTCCAACACGCTGAATGAGCTACTAAAGCTGTTCATGTTGGTAAAATGTATAATCTTCCTGCGCTATGCGTGTATTTGAATCATATACTGTCTGCGCAGCAACCTTTTGCCTCACGCCCGTGTGCCGCTATCCCGTGATTAATCATAAATAACGCACCATGCACGTGCGCGCTCGGACGCACAACACTGTGTATTCTTACCATCATTGGCTGATTTGCCGTCGGATCATTGTCATTTCTATTAGGCTACAATTCGCCTGCTACAAGCAGAGTCGGCCTTAAGATTTGGGGGACCCTTTCACATTGTCATTAGTATAACAATATGGGCTATTGTATAGAGTTGCAATACCCGACCGAAACAATACCCGCGACGGCCCGGGCTCATTTGCATAATTGATGGTCGGCTTTCAGTCGACCTGGCTATGTGAATATATTGATATTGTAAAATAGTAGCCTACTTGGAAAAATCCTAAGCATTGAGCCCTGTTCAAGAGTGAGACTAGAATGAGTTCATGTTCATGAGTATGTTCATTACTTTTATAGTCACTGAAGTGTATTTTGACATTCACACTTAAATTTATTGGTGGACTATTAACTCTGTCTGAGCAAGTCTGAGCAAGTAGGTGCTCTGTTGTATAGCATCTTTCACACATACTGTAAGTACTGTACAGCTAATTTTAAAGCCCAGGCAAGAAATACTTAACCAATATAAGTGTGAGTAAAAGCAATGCTATATAATGTTTTAAACTTGAGTTTAGCTATAGCTATAGTTATAGTTTGGTTTCCTAATGGTATGGAATATTGTCCCAGCTTTGTGGTGCATATTAGTGAAATGATGCTTGGTCGAATTACCTAACAATTTTATTTCTGGGGAGTTCATATGGCTTTAGCCTCATCATATGTCTAAGATGCAGATGCAGCTGGGACCAGAGACACAGAGATTTATAAATCTTAACCGTAAAACACAACAATAATTCTGCATTAGTGCAATGTACTACATTTATTGTGTGGAATGTTCTGTATCATGCACATGGCCGCCGTGCCAACTGAACTGCTGCCTGCTGCTGAAAGTTAATGTGAGATATTATGTATTATGTTCTGTTCGTATATACTGACGGGGAGGGCTGTGTGATGATGATGTGAACACACGGGTCGCCGAACCCAAGCGCGCTGCGCTGTCAACTCGTTGCTGTTGGGACTTATAAAAATATACCTCCTACTAGACCTCAGCTCCTCTGTTTAGCCTTTATATTTTTTGTGCCTTGCTAAATCTCATGTGGACTAAATAGGCATATGCCCTTTTATGATGGGTTTGGAACTGTCAGTTGTTTGAGTTTGTGTTGCTGTCGGGCGTTTGTTGTGATTATATATCCTGCGTGAGGATTCTGTAGGCCTATTCATTCAGCCTATATGTTCAAAACAAGTGATTTATGTAGGCCAGGCCTAATTAATATGCTGTTTCACAGTATAGGCATCTTGTCTGTCAATTTGTTCATATAACTTGTGTGTGGAGAGGGAAATTAAAGGGCACTTTAACACGCGAAAATGCGCGTGATGAAACGCATGCACGCACATTTTTGCGCACCCCCGCTTCCATGCTCAGCCCCTGCTACTGTAAAATAGTTCCCGCGGCCATGATCATGCATAGCATCCTGTCACAAAAAATGCCGTGCCCAGGGCCCCGGGCAAAGCGTGTGTGCGCGCAAGTGTGGGACGCATATGTGCCAGGTGTATTCATAGAAATTTGTCAAGGTTGACAGCCCTGCAGTAGCCTTAATTCCCCAGCTGACTCTACACATACTGTAGTGTACATACAGTACATATTGGCACGAAAGAGAAAAGGTTGAGAACAACTGGAATAGTACTTATACTTTGGTCATGTGACACTGTGGCTGATCAACGCAATTGCGCATACCCTCCATTGGGATCCCTCACTTTGTGAACCAATGGTGGACAAGCTGTGAGCTTCACAGCGTGTATTGGAAATCCCAAATGTGAGAATATTGATTAGATTGTCAGTTCTGGACAACCACATAAGTTATATGTTTTTAACATGCAGGGAGACAGACTTGAGTGAATTGCATTAAGCAAAGCCAACACATTGGTAATACTACATGAAATGAGTTGCAATAGTAATCTGTGGTGGAGTACAGTAACTGTCATCAGTCTAAGATTGTTAGTGCAGTAATATTCCGTGCTCTGTGACATAGTAAGTGGCTCAATGCGTTCGCAATAAATTGCCTTTGCATAAGCCTATAGGGATTTTGAGGGTAGACATGTGCTAAAGTAAGTTCTACTACGGGCTAAGTTGGAGTATGAATGAAGACGTGATCTTCAGATTATGATGGACGATTGGGAGTGAGTAGCCACGCAAGCTGGGGGCCATTCGGCAGGCGGGGGGATTTACACCACATAGATTTTAGGAAAATGAGGAGTCCGAGAGAAAGAGAGGAAAAAGAGGAGTCCAGCTTCACTGCAGCAGTTTATTCCTGTTGTGTGACGGACCTGCGTGCAACAGATGAGATTCGAACCAACAGCCCTGTGTAACTAGTGGCATAGTGACGTACATGCCCTTGTATGTACGTTGGGTGGTTCAATCCCCACTGCTGGCATGGAACGCATAACATACTGTACATGTCACCCCATTTTAACTATACTCAAGCAACCTATGCCCACAGTTCGGCATAGGTTTAAACTGTATATGCTTTCTAATCTGATTTATACTGTCATGACATCACTGTTTTCGGCCACGACATGCGGGAAGATAAAAACATAATAATAAACATGATTGCTAAATCAATTAACTGTATACTGTACATTGGTGTTTGGCTCTACTGTCAATGTGCAGGATATCAGCAGGCTTAGATAAGAATTAACACATTGCTTTTTAACCCAGCATTGTTTATCAGTGTGCTGGTTAGTTGTTCTGTTATTGCTTAATGGTTAGCAGTGTAAATGGCATCTCATTAATCCATATAGGCCTACTAAGGCCCAATGATTGCTTTATTTATTTAAGTGCCAGGAAAGGCCACAGCTATAAAAGCTATTCATTCTGAGTACCTAAATACATCAGAGCTATGCTTACTATTTTATCATAATCACCGCTACCAGATTCTAAATCAATTGATTTACCATGCCTGACATTTTTAGAGTATATACACTAAGGCTGTGTGTATGAAATGCAGCCTAAAGTAAGCAACAGTCTAAGACACTGACTTATTGAATATTTCTACAGTAAATAAATTATGCAATACAATAGCTCAAGAATCTGATAGTCTGGTGCCTGGCCCTGGTGAGAGCAGGATTGAACCTGGTGAGATGATGGCCTGGGACAGAGGTCAACAAACAGAGCAGCTGTCATCACCACCATTATGTTTGCTATAAGATAGTGAAATGAGTCTATTTACAGTTTGATGTGTTTAGTTAGAGCTAGTGCTCTTTGTATGAAATGCAGAGGTAAGCTGCGCCTATCACTGTTGAAATTGTGAATTTGATGTAGGCTAAACATGCATCATGATGCAGGAGAATTTACACCACATAGATTTGCACTCTGTATAAATAGCAGAAGCTGGCTATGTTTTGTGACATTTTGACCTTACTTGCATGTGAATAAGCCTACAGTTTAATACAGTTATTGCCATGTACATTCAGGATAGTTTGCACAGAATCCACCTACTTTCCCCTCTTTGTACTGTATATTTCTCCTTTTCACTATGGTTTGCTGCTTCTGGCTTTATAGAAGTAAATGTTTTGTACATCTCTAAATGAAATTAACAAGTTGGCCTTAAGTATAATGCATGGTGTGTAGATTCAGTATTTTCAGTTGACTAGTAGGCCTACTGCATGCACAAATAAAATTCATTCATTCATTCATTCATTCATTCATTCATTCATTCATTCATTCATTCATTCATTCATTCATTCATTCATTCATTCATTCATTCATTCATGACATAGTCCTCACATCAAAATAATTATAATTACCCCAGCTATATTCTTTAACACTAAAATATATATTCATCTCATTCAAGTCATCTTTAAGAAGCAAGTATTTGGCTGGAACATACTATTGTACACATTTCACACCCCATATTGATGTATACATGAATCCATCGTAGTGACTAATTGCCCATGATAATAGTAGCAAACGCTGCATTGTAATGCACATTGCTGAAACGATTGAAGACAACAGGGTATAGCTCTGTGTGACCACATTACTCTTGTGTCTTTAACCAGATCAACACGTATATATTAAACATACTATATGTAGTGCTGTTATGTTGCATTATAAGGTAAATGCCTCTGTGGTGACGTGCTCACCACGTTGATGCACATATAAAAAACGAACGTGGACGTTGCTGTTCGCGTTCATTTTTTATATTTACAGAAATGGTTCCAGTCGAGTATCCGACCAGAACGAACCTTTATAAGCAGACCTATTGCATAAATAAAATCGCGAATCCAACAGTACAAGAAGAGACTGCGAGAAAAACCTGTGTGCTAGAATACATCAACGGTTGCACTTTCTTAGAAGACTAAGGCCCTTTCTCAATTCCTTTTTTCAACCCTACCCCTTAACCCTCAACCGTAGCCCTTGTCCCTTGTCCCTTCCCCTTGCCTCTACAAAATGAGTGCCAAGGGTTAGGGGGATAAATCATCCCCCTAGGAATTGGAATGTCCCTAGATATCGATTGCCCCTTATACAGTACCCCATGATATAGGTGATATTCTCAGAATATAGCTGATCTACAAGCTCACTATTGGCAACTGGTTCCCAAACTTTATGTCAAGGACCCCCAAAAAACGAATTTGCCCATGGACCAATAAAAGAAGGCTTTAGCAGTGATTCTCAAATCGTTTTACTTTAAGGACCCCGAGTTTGACATGCATTACTCTATGGACCATTTGTTTACTCTGAGTTACAGACAGGGATAAGGGTTCATTTTGTTAATTCAACCGTGTCCCCAGGCCCCACTTGAGGAGTTCCAGGGGGTTGCTTAATGAAAATTATAGGAACCAAATGGACCTTTATGTCTGTTTCTCAGAGTTAAATAAATATCTTCCCTTATGGGATCCTCTAGCATATTCCTTCGGGGTCCACAGGCAAATTAGTGTCCATTTGAGGGACCTTCACCACAGCTGTACATTACAGCTCTCTACAGTTATATATTATATTAATGATTCTTGGACAGTTATTAACCAGGTGTTCTTGCTAGCTGTAAGACATTCATCATCTACTCAATGCCTGAATTGTAATTGTAGCCTACTATGCAAAATGCCATACAGGGTTAGAAAAAGGAAAACAATGTACAGTATAGAATTAAGGGCCTGGGGTCACTGTTTATTGTTTTTAACATAATTAAGAAGTGATTCATAACTGGAGTCATTTTCAATCATTTCATATGTTATGACAAGCTAGTGTTGTGCTTTGTACAGTATGGATGAAACATTTCAAATTCAACAACATTCAATGCTGTTGAATTCATCTCCAGGTTGCACAGTAGCTTGCAGTCTGTTCCATAGCTGGTTTGCCTGCAGGAAGAAAAAAAAAAAACATCATTTATAATACGTTTTGCAACTTTTACAACTTGCTACAACATTCAGGGATCGTTTGTGCGTCCATCCACACATGACAGAGCGGTCAGGACATGCGGATTTGCATAACATATCATACCGAGTAGCCAATATTAAGCAGCATCATGCACGTAATAATAGTTCAAAACTACAGAATGTTGACATCGTAATGGGTGTCGAGGTCGGACTGATACGTGCTGTTAGCTTGCAGAAGAAAGAGTTCTTTGACCACGAGCACCAGAAAATAGTAAAGCCGATACAGCTGATAATACAGTCAAGTTGTATAGCGAGCGACCAACGCTGTAGAAATGCAGCGCGTCGCCCCTTATCGTTAGTTCACATTAGGTAAACATTAACCACTTCTAGAGATTGCGATATTTCGCAATGCAGATTGATAACACGTTGGAATAGCATCGGCTATTGTCATATTTTTCTTAAGAAAAAAACGCTTCTTACCGCGTCTGACTTCCGCACTCTGTGATGTCCCTTGGTTTTAAGTCGGGTCGCCGTTTGGCTCCGTTTCAAGGGGTAAAATCCCCGCCCTAGCCCTTCCCCTCGTCCCTTGCTAAGAGAATTGGGATAACACTACTTTTTCACGGGAACGCGCATCAGCGAGGGTTAGGGCCAAGGGCGAGGGACAAGGGTAGAATTGAGAAACGGCCTAAGACTATTTGGAGTAAGTACGAACATAATGCTGATATTCTACAGAGCTAGTATTGAGTCAACTAGCTTCCAAGCTGTTGTGTAGAAATATTCCTATTATTAATGCTGTTTTACACAGTGGTTCTCAAATTGGATTCCAGGGAATCTTGACTGTATACATCCCTAATTAATTATGAACATCATTGTGTCAGGTTAGATGATATGTCCATTTGGTTCCATTTATAGACCATATATTTTTCTGTTCCATTTATAGAACAGAAACATATTATATAGTATACAGTATACACTGAAGCTGTGTGTAAAGTTGGTCTGATCTCTTCAGTTCAGTTTTTTTTCAGTTTCAGTTTATTTTCGGACCAAGGCATAGTAACAGTACATACATTTTTTTTTTTTTCTTCTTCTTTTGGTAAGGCACAAAGGGACAGTCACAGTAGATATACATTTTTTTTTTCTTTTGATAAGGCACACAGGCACAGTGCATAGATTTTTTTTTTTTTTTTTTTTTTTTTTCCCACTCCTCCCTTTGTTCAGTATGTCCGTATTCTGCCAAAGGTCCAAAAAAGGGCCAGGGAGAAGCCATTTGGCTTGTCAAGCCCCACCCCGAAGTCCACAATTGATTGACAGTTGAGTAATAAAGCCACAGTTTACTATGTACATTAAATTACATATTTACACATGTTATATAGATAGATAGTTTATGTATATTATTGCACGTTTATACCTGAGATCATAAGTGCGTTTTCCAACATAAATACATAAATACGACCATACATAAATAGATACATTTTCCAGTGGAAATGGAATGCATTGGCTGCATTCCACTTCCAATCTGGGCGCCCTCAGATGACAGATGGCAATGAGCATCATAAGTTGCATAGTAGTATATGCAATGACAAAGTATAGAATATATGGAGTATATAATATAGTAAGGTGTGGTGTGTTGTATAAAATAGTTACTATTAGTCTTATAATAGTAATATAGATATGTGTCAGTATAATAGTATGAATATGTTAGTATAATAATAATAATAGTAAGGTGTGGTGTGTTGTATATAATAGTTACTATTAGTCTTATAATAGTAGTATAGATATATGTCAGTATAATAGTATGAATATGTTAGTATAATAATATGAATATGATAAAGTATGTCATAGTATGACATTCCACAATTCAACATAGTATTATAATATAGTAGACTATAAGCACATAATGTGTATTTTGTGTCATCCTGTGCTACACGACACCACACACAAACCGAAGGTTCAGTTTATGTGTTGTATAGCGCAGCACAACATGACACAACACAGGACATTGTAATATAGCATAGCATAGTACATGGTATAAATTACAGTATAATGTATTATAGTATAGAAGAGTATAGTATTGTAGTATAATATAATGTAACATAATGGCATTATTACAATACAGTGTATTAGTTTCGTAACACTACTATTCTACTTCCATTCTGTATCTATTTATAATTGACCTCTTTACTCTGGTTTTAAACTGCTCAATATTTTCACAAAGCTTCAACTCAACCTCCAAATCATTCCACAGTGTAGTACCATAGGAGGAGATACTCCTTGCCTTCAGGCTTGTACGCATGACAGGTTTTTTAAAGTTTAATGGTCCTCTAAGGTTATACCCACCCTCCTTGTCGAAGAATTTATTTCTTACGTTTGCCGGTAATAGGTTATAACGTGCTTTGAACATGATTTGCAAAATTTTGAAGTTAACTAGATCCACAAACTTCAGGATATTTGATTGTAAGAACAGTGGGTGTGTATGCTCTCGGTACCCAGCGTTGTTAATTATTCTCAATATTCTTTTTTGTAGTATAATCAAAGGATTTATAGTGGATTCACGAGCATGCCCCCATACCTCTGAGCAGTAATTCAGGTATGGTAGGATCATTGCGCAGTATAAAGTGTGTAGCGAGTTGGGGTTGAGTTGATGCTTTGCTTTGTTTATAACAGAAATACTCTTTGCCATCTTTTTACTAATATACTCTGTATGGGGTTTCCAGCACAGTCTGTGGTCCAAAATTACACCCAAGAATTTGTTTTCGTAAACTCTCTCTATTTCTACATTATCTATTATCAACTGAATATCTATTGGTATCTGCCGATTCCCAAATACCATACATTTCGTTTTACTTAGATTTAAGGATAGTTTGTTTCTATCGAACCAGAGTTTGTATTTGTGCATTTCAGTTCTTAGCACCATCATAAGCTGCTGGATGTCGTCCCCGGCACAGAACATATTAGTGTCGTCTGCGAACAGTACACACTTCAATTTATTTGATACAGTACAGATATCATTGATGTACAGGTTGAAGAGCTTGGGACCTAAGACGGATCCTTGAGGAACCCCACACAGTATTTTCAAACTACTCGATTTACAGTTATTCAGTTGAACAAATTGTTCCCTGTCTTTTATATAACTTTCAAGCCAATTGGCCGCAACACCTCTGAATCCATACTTTGACATTTTTCTTAATAGGATGTTATGGTTTATAGTGTCGAAGGCCTTTTTAAGGTCCACAAAGACTCCAACTGTGTACATCTTGTTATCTATATTTTTAATTATTTCTTCGGTTAGTTCAATTAATGCCATTGCGGGTGATCTGTTGGCTCTAAAACCGTATTGATTTTCAGTTAGCAGGTTATTTTTTTCTACAAAGCAGTCAAGCCTCTCCCAAATAATTTCTCTAGTATTTTTGAGAATTGTGGAAGCAAGGAAATCGGTCTATAGTTTGTGAAATGTTGTTTGTTTCCTGTTTTGTAAATAGGGATGACCTTTGCTTTTTTCATTTGATTGGGAAAGACACCATTTCTAAAAGAGAGGTTACATATGTAGGTAAATGGTTTTATTATGGTGTCGATTATTTTTTTTATTAGTAACATACTTAGATCATTGCAGTCCATAGATGTCTTGTTTTTACATTTGCTGACTATTTCCATGATTTCCTTTTCCTCCACAGGTCCCAAAAACATTGAATTTGGGTTGCAGAAACCCCACTCATCAGCTTGTACGCTGGCCTCTGTCTCTGATATTATGTCGTTAGCGAGGCTGGGTCCTATATTTACAAAGAAATCATTAAAACCATTAGCTATGTCATTTAGATTGTCTATTGTTTCCCCCTTATCTATGAAGCATTTTGGATAATTTATTGATGACGATCCTTTTTTTATGATTATATTTAATGTGCCCCATAATCCCTTTATGTTATGTTTGTGGTTTTCTAGTAAGGTATTATAATAATCTTTTTTACTTGCTCTAGTCATACGTATTACTTTATTTTTATATGTTTTATATTTAAGTTCAGTATCTATAGTTCTATATTTTAGGTATTTCTTATATAGCGTATTCTTTTTTTTGCAAGCATTCTTTAATTTATGTGTTATCCATGGTTTTTTGATCTCAGTTTTCTTTTCTTTGCATTTCAGCAAAGGGCAATTCTTATCATATAGTTCACCAAAGGTGCTGATGAAGGTGTTATATGCTATGTTAGTGTCCTCTTGAATATAGATGTTGTTCCAGTCTTGAGCCAACAGATCTTGTCGCAAGGCTGTGATGGTATCAATGGTTACCTTTCGCTTATATCTATATATTGCTGCCACATTCTCTCTTAAATAATCACACTTATAGGTTGCAAATATTGGCAAGTGATCTGTGATGTCTGTTACCAGTATACCCCTCTCAATATTATTTCCTATTTCATTTGTATATATATTATCAATTAGAGTTGCTGAGTCAGTGGTTATTCTGGTTGGTCTAGTTATTAGGGGATATAAATTAAGGCTATACATATTATCTATAAATGTATCTATATATTTATGTTTATATGGATTAAGTAGATTTAGATTGTAGTCACCACAGGCAAATATGGCTTTCTGTTGACATTGTAGGAATAGATTTTCCATAGTTTTTATAAACATGTCAACATCAGTCCCTGGAGCTCTATAGATGCAGCTGACAATTATGTTTTTATGTTTCTCTCTGGCTATTTCAATGGTGATTGATTCTAGCACATTATCAATGGTAAAGGACATGCTATCTATGACTTTATAATTTAGATTTGTGTCCACATATAGGGCAACTCCACCCCCTGTCTTATTTTTCCTATTTCTATAGTTTAGCTCATATCCATGAAGAGGGAAATCAATGCCTCTGTCAGCATCAAACCAGGTCTCAGAAAGAGCAATAACATTGAAGGATTTTTTATGTTCATTCAGATAATCCTTGATTTTTTCATAATTTGCATACATACTTCTGCTATTCAGGTGCATTATTGATATATCATTACCAGGTGGTTTCATATTTAGTTGTTCCTCTGTATAGTAGCTACAGTCTTGTTCTATGTCGTTAAATATGTTGTTGTCTGGGTCTATGTATTGTTCAAAATTATATCTATTATATTCTGTGTACTTGAAGGTCTCCAGGTTCCAGTCACCGGGAAGCTGGGGACCGTTGTAGTCTTGACTCATGTTATCTAGCTCTTCCTCAGATGTGTCTGATTCCATTAATTATTCGGATATGTTCTACCATAAATAATAGTAATATAGCTGCAGGGTATATAGTATATAGTGGCAAAGCATAGTGTGCTATAGTAAGTATTGTATACATATAGTATAATATAGCGCAGGGTATATAGTATATATATTCAACAGCTTATGCTCTGAGTTGAACTGTGCAGGTGCATTGATTACAAGAAATTATACTCCACTACATCTCAGAGCCAAACATTGTTAAAACATTAGGCCCACTGACCCACTACAATCATTTAAAAGGTATAGTAAGTGATTTGTGTGATTTGGGAAATCCTCCAGTCCTACTGGTTACAAGATGTGCACATGCACATACTCTACAGTGGGGTGAAGTGCACACCTTACCTTACCATAATGAAGCATTTTAACAGAAAATTTTCAGCATGGAACACGCAGTAGGACAGGGGTCTCAAACTCAATTTGTATGATTCTTATGGGTATCCAAATAACATAATAAAATGGATTATTATATAATCAAGCTGGTGCATTCCGTATTTCAATAAAGGGAACTTCTTATTTAAGTAGATCCAGTTTGATCAGTTCAGTGAGTAGAGTAGAGTTGCTGCAGGAGAGAGCACCCCCCCCTCTCCCCCAGTTAATTAACGACCGGCCATCATAATACCCTAGGAGAGTGGGAGAATAACCCCCACCCTTGCACTGCATTGATTGGGTCGTTAATTAGCAAAAACAGCAGAAGCCTGTCTGGGGTGTTCACATGAGACTGAGGCGACCTGTGCTCTCTCCAATGTGGAAAATGTTGAGTCAAGTATTTTTGTACACTTTGCAACACTGCATCTTTCGTCAAAGGCAACTTAATTTTTGGACATAAGAGGAATTGTAATAGTAGTGAGTACCATGAAATTATTCCTTAAGATTAGCTGATCTGCAAGCCTACAATGTGTCGCCTCTGCAACACGTGCGCTTGTAGATCTGTTGTTTTCACCATATTTGAAAACACAATGTAATATCTCAACTGAATTCCTACAATTCCAAGTCATCTCAGGGTGGGGGGATTTAGTAGACAAGAATGTTGGCAGAGCTTGAGGGCATTGTCATAGCTGATTTTACTGTTGTTTCCATGTTCAACATAGCCAATGTACAAGCTCACTATGTGTTGAGCTTATATTTTCAGTATGCAGTCAAGCATACAATGGCATGTCTTTTATTTCTTCTGGATCTCTTCTCCATTAGTCCCTTCCCCCCTAAACATTTTTGTCACATAGCTTTCTGTTATTTTAGAATCAGCACTCATTTTTCAGTTCATTTACTGTCTAAATCAGACATGGGCAAACTGCGGCCCGGGGCCCACATGCAGCCTGTTAAGCCTTTTAATCTGGCTTGCCAAACTTGTCCAAATTATATTGTCCTGCATGATATATCATGCAGGACAGTGACACGCTGTGTGGAACTGATTGATGAAGATATAGTCGGCAAGTTAAACCAAAACAAACACTTCTACCATACTTACCCATTTGTCCTAATATTATCCTACGCAATAAAATACATAAATACAACCCATTACACCCAATAGTAGGCTACTAATGAAATAATTAAATCAACACACCTGCAAGTAACCCAAGTGAGCTTTTGAATGTCATTTATTCTGCTTTCTGAGCTGACTATGGCTTCTGGTTGGCCCTGCTGGTTTAGGACAGATTTTATTTGTGCTGGTTTGTAAGGCTGTATACCGAAGCTCGAAATTCGAACCACTCGCTCGCTAAGGTCGCCACGCGAACGAATATTAATGATCCCGAACCATTCGCATTTATTTATTTATTTAACTTCCCCCCCCCCCCCCCCCCATCTAGTAGATGTGCGACATCGAGGGGTCAGAAACTCGCTGTCAAACGCGCTGTTACTGCAGTTGGAAATGCATTGTTTTCAATGCTTCGAAGCTCGGCCTGAATTTGCTGTTCGATGTTCGAAGGGCAAATTAAGCCCTAGTATACACCACTACTGGTTTGCCTGGATCTGACCTGCCCTGAACGTTTGCCATAGCAGGACATAGCATACATGCAAACACATTTGCCTAGTAGTTTCTTTCTAGTGTCTCAATCAATCTGAAACAGGTTGCACATGACCGCAGCTGCGACATGCAGTGAGGCTTTCCAACTGACTGGCTGTAGGCCTGTTGTTCTGTGCAAAATATATAAATGATAGTTTGGAAACAAATGCACCCTTATCGGTCTGTAACTACTGTAGTGTACAAATGGAACACATAGACCCATTAGTTTGTACCCGCAATCTGAAAGCTCACAACACGACTTCCAGGGGGTCCCCAGCTAAATGACAATTTTAATCCAAATTTACCCTTACCCTAACAACCACACTTTTTCATTGCATAATAAGAATGATAATACTCTTATTAGAGTGTCAAAACACTGTCATTTACTACTTTTATATAGAAATTAAATTAATATTATGCAGAATTTAGTACAGCCTTTAAGCCCGGCCCTCCACAATATTTTCTGTATCTCATTTGGCCCCTTGGGAAAAAATAATTGTCCACCCCTGATTTAGCTGCTTATGAGCTTATTACCTATTATTATTATTAGCCTATTGTTATTATTATGCTGATCCATTCGTATATTGGCCCAACCAGCCAAGCTTGAATCACAGACCACATGGACTTGCCACTAAAGCTGCAGGTCTACTCCACAAACATGCTGGCCTCACAATTATTTAATTCCTTTCGGCCAGTGGTTTTCAACCTTTTATTATTTATTCATAATTTGAGCCCCGGGCCACCATTTGATGACATTTTAGCCCCACAGACTCCAAAACTACACCTATATTTGTTTTGCTTTTGTCCACAATTCCAGGCTGGATTTTGGAGAAAACAAAATAATCAAACGTACAGATCAAAATGACCATTAATCTTTTACATTTTGTCGTTGTGTAATGCACATGATGAATATTTTATTTTTTGAGAGTGTAAACATGAAACCAAATGGACCTGCAACTGCAAAGGTACATTTAGTTTCATTTTTATGCTCTCATAGAGTTACATCTAGTTAACCAACTTTCCATAATTTAGCCTGCGGAACACCTGGAATCCTCTCATGGACCACTGGAGGTCCACGGACCACCTGTTGAAAAGCCCTGCTTTAGGCTACTAAAATGAAGTTGTATTTTCCTGGGGCTGCCGCTGACCTCGTCTCTTCATTCCTACACAACAACCGTCATTGGTTATAATTATTGTCGACCTAATCAATCTATCAACTTGATGACAGACTGCTCCATACAGGCAACATCAGTGCGGGGACCACCGACCACTGCTTAAACGTGTATGCATGTACTTGATATTGGCCACGCAAGCACACAGTAAGCATGCACGCAAATTGCTGCATGGATACATGCAGTCACGTTTTCAAAACCACACGTCTGCATTACGATGGGAGATTTTGTGTCCTGTGTGCGCTCAAATCTCCTACACAAAAACACACACTTTCACCGCTCGACAATAAATTCTGGCGCGGTCATGCGTCTGACGGTGCATAGGTCTCGCTGTAAGCACAGGACTATCCCGCACCATCGTAGAAAAATAAAACTCAGGTCCGCGAGCCCGCGACGATCGAAAGTGATGGTCGCTTTCTTGTCCAACTCCACGGAAAACAAAATTGGTCAGCTTACGGCTACAATGAATGAAGGAAGGGGAGGGGACGATGTTACGGGCAGTAGTAAAGCGTGATTTACAGCGGCCATGCTCGTGTAACATGGATACTATTAGGCATACTACAAAACTATTTAAAGTAAAGTGGTACAGCGGCCGTGCCCATGCAACATGGATTAAGTGGTTTCAGAGAATTAAATCTGGGCTGTCGCCTGAGAACTTGTCACAGATAGCTGTCCCAATGCTGAATAAAAGTATGTAGAGCAGCCGCCATTACACCTTTCCATGGAAGTGAACGGAGATGTCGCAGCTCTGGGTTATTTGCCTTTCTGTATGGTGCAACTCTGCCTTTCTCTATGGCTCTGGTAGAGTTGCACCCAGTTGTGCTAGGTCTGGACCGTAGCTTTTTGACATCACGATAGTCCGAGGAATTAATTTACTTAGGTATATTAGCCGCTGTGGACGCAGTAGGAGCGCAATTAGTGGCTAAGAACATTGCGGTAGTAGTAAGCAACTATCTTGTGAAGTTTGGTGCAATATGAGCTTGCGGATCTTCTGTGATGGTGTCAAAACTGTGTTGCCTGTGTTACTCCAATTGAGTAGCTGTGATAGTGAGATACGGTATCGCCAATTGGTTTGGAAACCTGACGGTTAAGTTTAAGTCAGAACTCCTGAGACTGGCTAAAACGGCGGGGAAGATTATGGGGATGTCAACACCTCCCAACACCCCACAGACCATTTTTGAGCAAGCCACCCAAGGGCAGGCAAAGAAAACTGTGTCTGATCCCTCTCATATACTGTACCCTGAGTTTAGGTTACTGCCGTCAGGTAGGAGGTACGAGGCTCCAAAATGGAGATATAATAGAATTAAATACTCTTTTGTACCTATGTCCATTTCACTCCTCAATAACTCTCTTGCAGAGGGGGCAAGGGGAGGAAGGAGAAGACTGTGAATGTTGCTATGATGCTGCTGGAACTGTACTAGTTTTTTGGTACCGCTGTATTTATTCTATTTATATTCTTACTACTACTTAACGAAGCACTACTTATGGAAGGTGCTATGCAAGCCTGATGGGGTGCACGAGTCACTACTATTGTGTTGTACTGTATTGTATTGTCCTGCATTGTCTTACTTGTTGCTGCAAGTCTGTATGTCCAAGACAAATTTCTCTCACATGACTAAATAAAGTAACCTTGAACCTTGAACCTTGATCCTATAGCCCGGGGAACCCGTGCCACGCGATTGGTCGGGGGCGTAGACAATTCTCCCCCTCGCACGCCCATTGGTCTAGAATTTTTCTAATGTTTTAGGTGGGGTTTCCGACGGGTGGAATTTTCTAGGGGGGAGACCGCACCGAGACGCTATTGGCCGATCTCCCCCTGATGTTTTAATGTTGTGGAATTTTGTGTCGGACGAACGGCTGGCAGCGGGTGCCCTATTGTGGGAGTTCCTTCCATAGTTAGGGAACAGGTCATCTTTTTCATCACAAAATCGTACACGTAAATTATACATTTATAAAAAGTAGAGGATGTGATTTGGTCTGTCTTGTCTTTTACCACTACTTTTGACTCGCAATGAATATTTCATGAACATTAATGAGTCAAAATTGGAGTATTGCCAAATAGGCTCTGACAAGTGACTATCCTAAGTCAAGTGTGTAAGAAAACTAGAGGATTTCATAAGTCAAAAGAGAGGAGGGTTTCATAAGTCAAAAGAGAGGAGAAGTGGGTGGAGCCTAAGAAAGGACCCCACAAGTGACGATAATTTTAAGAAGTGGATTTTCGCTCATTTAAACATATTTTTGTCAAATCTGATAGTTACTAATGACACCTGATTTTTTTGGGAGCTGTACGAGCTCTGGAAAGGGTGGATCCCGGAAGTGAGTCTACAGACTAAGATGTCACAAGTGACCCCAAGGGAGTCTGTGTGTGTGTGTGTGTGTGTGTGTGTGTGTGTGTGTGTGTGTGTGTGTGTGTGTGTGTGTGTGTGTGTGTGTGTGTGTGTGTGTGTGTGTGTGTGCAGGAGGAGAGATGGAGGGAGGAGTCAGTCGCTCGCTCGGTCGGCGGTAGGGGCTGTGCTGTGTAGCGGAGCGGAGCAGGGGAAACAAACGCAAAGAAAAAAACGGACAGGATTAAATCACGAGAGAGAGAGGGTGGGGGGATCCGATACTGTAGCCCACCACCACCACCACGTCAATAAGGCTTACACACACTGACACACACACGACGTGCGCGTGCTTTTCCGCTACGTAACAATTATTAAATGTACAGTTACGCGTCCGCACAGTATAGGCCTATAACAATGGTGACGCGTCGACGTGCATGCGTGCGTGCGGGTCCGTTCTGGTTTCTGCTTGTGGCACTTGCATGACAGGAGCGTTTCTGTGGCTCTGGTTTTGTCATTTCATTGATGACTGACTGGGAGGGGATGGGGGGGTGAAAAACATGAGGGGGGGAGGAGAGGGAGGAGGAGGAGGAGGGGGAGGAGGAGGGAGCGTGAGGGAGGGGCACAGAGCAGTGACGTCCAGGGACAGGGGAGGGAGGGGGATTGGATAATGGTGTAATGTGCTGTTTCCGTGCCAACTGTTTCTGTGACAGCGTGAGGACCGCACACACCCATCATCACACATGAGGACGTCACACGGCAGTGAAAAAAGATTACTTCCGGGTGGAATATATATATTATGTACTGTATATTGTCCCCCCCCCCCCCCCCCCCCCCCCCCCCCCCCCGGATAGGTGATAGGTGATCTACAAGCCCCCCGATGCTTGTAGATACGCTTGAGCGACACGCTTTGTCAGTGTTTTTCAACCTTGTTTTCATACCAGGGCCCACTATTTATTCAGAATTTGAGCCACGGATAAAACTGATGAAAAAATATTTTTTTATTTTGCTTTTGTACCACAATTTAATGCTGGTTTTCAGAGAAAACAAAACAGTTAAACATACAGATCATAAATGACCATTAATCTCTAGTTGGGTAGTCTTATATTTTAACTCTTGAGAGCGTAAACATGGTATATATACATCTGTTGGCAGATATATATATATATATATATATATATATATATATATATATATATATATATATATATATATATATATATATATATATATATATATATATATATATATATATATATATATATATATATAGTACCGTCACCTCTTAAACATGTACAAAAATAAAACAAAAACACGGCACTCCATCTTTAAGGAAACAACATGGAAACATTTCTGGACATTGTTTTTTAAAAAAAATAGGACGGTCTGTCATGTGAAAATACTTAAGACACTGTCACAACGTTCGAAGGGTGCGGGTGTAGACGAGTGTCTTGCGGGAACCGCAAATTATGATTTTGATGTGTGTCTTCCGCGGCTCTCTCCACCATCACCACATGAATTATGTAATGCGGAGAGCTAGCTGACGGACCCTCTGAACATCATGCCCATGCAGTTTGAGGCAGCTTTGAGGAATGGGGGCACGTCGGCCACTGTGGCACCACCATCCATCCATTCCTCAGACAGTGTTTGAGCTGTGCTGGGTGTGCCATAATCTGATCTTGTATTCTCATTTTTTTGTAATCACCAAAGTTAGGATTTGTTTTATTTTTTCAGTCAGCTTTTTCTACCATCAGACATGAATGTAATCAGTACAGGGTACAGTCAGACATGAATGTAATCAGTACAGGGTACAGTCAGACATGAATGTAATCAGTACAGGGTACAGTCAGACATGAATGTAATCAGTACAGGGTACAGTCAGACATAAATGTAATCAGTACAGGGTACAGTCAGACATAAATGTAATCAGTACAGGGTACAGTCAGACATGAATGTAATCAGTGCAGGGTACAGTCAGACATGAATGTAATCAGTACAGGGTACAGTCAGACATGAATGTAATCAGTACAGGGTACAGTCAGACATGAATGTAATCAGTACAGGGTACAGTCAGACATGAATGTAATCAGATCCGATTACATTCATGTCTGACTGTAACATGTATACAGGGTACAGACATGAATATCTTGTACAGGACTTATATTGGGCCCCAATATAAGCCTCAATAATAATCAGTTGTTGTGGAAGTCTCAACAGGCACGAAGCATGCATAAAGACTCAGAGACTTTCATTAGTTGAATGATGAAATGGTGTTGGTTGTAGAGTTCTCAACGGGCCTGAAAATTGAGGCCCGGCCCTAACTGGGCCCTAACCGATCAGGCCCAAAGCCCGGCCCAGCCCGACCAATTAGCATGGTTTTTAGGCCCGACCCGGCCCTACAATGTCAGGTCGGGTCGGGCCTGGTCGGGTTTGGGTAGAATTCGAGCAATCTACATTGAGTAAAAGTGAAAACACCAATCAGCACCATCTCAATAAGAAGTAAATACACAGACAGACAGAACAGAATTATTTTTTCATAATAAAATAATTCAATATATATTGCTTTTTCCATGGAGCCCTAGGCCCGACCCAGCCCTGCTGATCTGCATAAATTTTAGCCCGACCCTGACCCTAAAAGGTCGGGTCGGGCCTCGTCGGGTTCGGGCAGAGTTTGAGAACTTCAGTACGTTGTAATAGCGTAGTGCTTCAAATCATATTAATTATAGTGTAAATATACTGTATACCTCAATTTGAAATCTGCGTTGTTTGCATGCCGTCAAGTTTGGTGGGGGGGTCAGGGCATTTTGGGGCGGGGGGGCTCAGGGGGGCCCATAGCCTAGATCTGGCCCTGCTTTTAGGTGTATAGTTTGGTCTATGAATACCATGTCAGAGGAGTTGTACCGCCGGGCAGCACGCACCCCAAGCGACTGCGTTTTCAGGTGAGCGTTTTGATGTACATCAGCATTCAAAGTCTTCTTCCTGAACAGCGCGCACGTTGCCTCTCGCCTCTCTCTCTCACACTCCCTGACTCGCTGACAAAGAGATATCTGTTTGAACCCCCAACGTTCAGGCCATGCAGCGTTCTTATCGCAGTGTTTACACACATGCAGGCACCGCAACCTTGAAATAATCTGAGGAATGGAAAGTACCTGTTGGGTCCATTTCCTCTGACTTTGTCTCACTTCCTCAGCCTGTTCCTATAGTCCTACATTCTGCATTTCGCAACCGTTTTACAAATGGTCACAACTTTTTTTTGGTTCATGTTAAGGTAGGGGGAACAAAATATCACCGTGTGTGCGTGTGGGGGGGTCGCAACTAGGGATGTCCAAATAATGTATCGGTATCAGAAAAAGTATTGGATCGGCCCCTTTTTGTCATATCGGTATTGGCAATACTGTATCGATACCAGAAAAGTATCAGCATTGACCCTCATTTGTCATTATCAGACCATTCAGTATTGGTATAACCAATGATAACAAAGGTTGACACTATGGCAGGGATGGCAGGGGTATAAAATGTTGTAATTTGCTTTGGAGTTTCCCAAGTGCACATTTGAGTGAAGAGTACTCAAATGTGCTCAAACGTACTCGAATTTCTGTAATTAAATAATCTCAATTAATCAGTTTTATATATATATATATATATATATATATATATATATATATATATATATATATATATATATATATATATATATATATATATATATATATATATATATATATATATATATATATATATACATATATTTAACTGATTAATTGAGATTATTTAATTACAGAGACAATAACGCGATTAACAAAATTAACTCATTTCAATCGCACATAGATTTGGCGCAGAACCTTTTTCACTGGATGGATTTCAAGTGTACTGATCATACCGGTGCACGCAATGGGAGCAGAAGCCAATCAGGGTAACCAATAAGGACTGCCATTGATCCAAACTCCCACTGTTCCGTCCTCCCATTGGTCCAAAATTACTAACGCTATCCCTAACCCTCAGCCTCAACATAACACGTTACAGTGTGGACACAGTTTTGATTTAGAAAAACTCACACGCTATACCAGCCTGTTTTGACCAAAAATGCGAATTTCTTTGGTCAAATATTGGTATGCGATTAATTGAGATTAATTAATTATATATATATTGTTTTTTGGTATCGGAATTCGTTATCGGCTAACACAGAAATTGTGATATCGGTATCAGATCTGAAATTAAAAAAGTGGATCGGGACATTCCTAGTCGCAACCAAACCTAACCCTAACCGTGGCCCTAAACTTACCCTCAGTAAAACCTTGCAGTGTGGATTGGGGAGCACACTAGTATAATGCCTAACAAACTGGGGTCATATTCGTAAAATATTATTATTTGTCTGCTGAACACGCTGAATTATCCTTTGGTTTCACTTCATTATTCAGCCTGAAAGCCCTCCCCACGACTGCAGTCTATGGGATGGGCGTTGCAGTGTCAAAGTAGCAGTCTTCGGTGATTGGTTGATACCAACCAATCAGAACAGTAGGATAACACATGACCGTGTTGTCAATATGTGGCTGTGGCTAACCTGGTTGCTAACTGAACAAACACAGACAACTTGCGCTAACTTTTTGGGGTGCAAAGAAGTCAGAGATGAATGTCGTAAATATAGATACATATATTTAACTGATTAATTGAGATTATTTAATTACAGAGACAATAACGTGATTAACAAAATTAACTCATTTCAATCGCACATAGATTTGGCTGTGGCTGTGGCTAACCTGGTTGCTAACTGAACAAACACAGACAACTTGCGCTAACTTTTTGGGGTGCAAAGAAGTCAGAGATGAATGTCGTATATATATATACATATATTTAACTGATTAATTGAGATTATTTAATTACAGAGACAATAACGCGATTAACAGGAGTCCCATTAAAATATGGAGATACTATGGAGGGTCACAGCCTGAAAAGGTTGCGAACCTCCGTGTTGGTGCATTAATACACAAAGTGGATTTGACGATCAGCAGGGGTGCAATTAGTGTAGACCCTTGCTGTCATTAGGTAAGTGGCAATTAGCAGAGACTGAACCAGGTCAGTGCTGCTGCTGCTGCTGCTCTGCTGCTGCTCGGCTGCTGCTCTGCTGCTGCTGCTGCTCTGCTGCTGCTCTGCTGCTGCTGCTCTTCTTCTGCTGCTGCTGCTGCTCTGCTGCTCTGCTGCTGATGCTCTGCTGCTAATCTGCTGCTGCTCTGCTGCTGCTGCTCTGCTGCTGCTGCTCTGCTGCTAATGCTCTGCTGCTAATCTGCTGCTGCTCTGCTGCTGCTGCTCTGCTGCTGCTGCTCTGCTGCTAATCTGCTGCTGCTGCTCTTCTGCTGCTCTTCTGCTGCTCTGCTGCTGCTCTGCTGCTGCTGCTCTGCTGCTCTGCTGCTGATGCTGCTGCTGTGCTGCTGCTGCTCTGCTGCTGCTGCTCTGCTGCTGCTGCTCTGCTGCTGCTCTGCTGCTGCTGCTCTTCTTCTGCTGCTGCTGCTCTGCTGCTGCTGCTGCTCTTCTGCTGCTCTTCTGCTGCTCTGCTGCTGCTGCTGCTGCTGCTGCTGTGCTGCTGCTGCTGCTGCTCTGCTGCTGCTGCTCTTCTGCTGCTGCTGCTGCTCTGCTGCTGCTGCTGCTCTGCTGCTGCTGCTCTGCTGCTGCTGCTGCTCTGCTGCTGCTGCTCTGCTGCTGCTCTGCTGCTGCTGCTCTGCTGCTGCTGCTGCTCTGCTGCTGCTGCTGCTGCTGCTGCTCTGCTGCTGCTGCTCTGCTGCTGCTGCTGCTCTGCTGCTAATCTGCTGCTGCTCTGCTGCTGCTGCTGCTGCTCTGCTGCTGCTGCTCTGCTGCTCTGCTGCTGCTCTGCTGCTGCTGCTCTTCTTCTGCTGCTGCTGCTGCTGCTGCTCTGCTGCTGCTGCTCTGCTGCTGCTGCTGCTGCTCTGCTGCTGCTCTGCTGCTCTGCTGCTGCTCTGCTGCTGCTGCTCTGCTGTGCTGCTGCTGCTCTGCTGTGCTGCTGCTGCTCTGCTGTGCTGCTGCTGCTCCTGCTGCTCTGCTGCTGCTGCTCTGCTGCTGCTCTGCTGCTGCTGCTCTGCTGCTGCTGCTCTGCTGCTGCTGCTCTGCTGCTGCTGCTCTGCTGCTGCTGCTCTACTGCTGCTGCTGCTGCTGCTGCTGCTGCTCTGCTGCTGCTGCTCTGCTGCTGCTGCTCTGCTGCTGCTGCTCTGATGCTGCTACTGCTCTGCTGCTGCTGCTCTGCTGCTGTGCTGCTGCTGCTGCTCTGCTGCTGCTCTGCTGCTGCTGCTCTACTGCTGCTGCTGCTGCTGCTGCTGCTCTGCTGCTGCTGCTCTGCTGCTGCTGCTCTGCTGCTGCTCTGCTGCTGCTGCTGCTGCTCTGCTGCTGCTGCTCTGCTGCTGCTGCTCTGCTGCTGCTGCTCTGCTGCTGCTGCTGCTCTGCTGCTGCTGCTCTACTGCTGCTGCTGCTGCTGCTGCTGCTCTGCTGCTGCTGCTCTGCTGCTGCTGCTGCTGCTCTGCTGCTGCTGCTGCTGCTGCTCTGATGCTGCTACTGCTCTGCTGCTGCTGCTCTGCTGCTGCTGCTCTGCTGCTGCTGCTCTGCTGCTGCTGCTCTGCTGCTGCTGCTGCTCTGCTGCTGCTGCTCTACTGCTGCTGCTGCTGCTGCTGCTGCTCTGCTGCTGCTGCTCTGCTGCTGCTGCTGCTGCTCTGCTGCTGCTGCTGCTGCTGCTCTGATGCTGCTACTGCTCTGCTGCTGCTGCTCTGCTGCTGTGCTGCTGCTGCTGCTCTGCTGCTGCTGCTCTGCTGCTGCTCTTCTGCTGCTCTGCTGCTGCTGCTGCTCTACTGCTGCTGCTGCTGCTCTACTGCTGCTGCTCTGCTGCTGCTGCTGCTCTGCTGCTGCTGCTCTGCTGCTGCTGCTCTGCTGCTGCTGCTCTGCTGCTGCTCTGCTGCTGCTGCTCTGCTGCTGCTGCTGCTGCTGCTCTGCTGCTGCTGCTGCTCTGCTGCTGCTCTACTGCTGCTGCTGCTGCTGCTGCTGCTCTGCTGCTGCTGCTCTGCTGCTGCTGCTCTGCTGCTGCTGCTCTGATGCTGCTACTGCTCTGCTGCTGCTGCTCTGCTGCTGTGCTGCTGCTGCTGCTCTGCTGCTGCTCTGCTGCTGCTGCTCTGCTGCTGCTGCTGCTGCTCTGCTGCTGCTCTGCTGCTGCTGCTGCTCTGCTGCTGCTCTGCTGCTGCTGCTGCTCTGCTGCTGCTGCTCTGCTGCTGCTGCTGCTGCTGCTCTGCTGCTGCTGCTGCTGCTGCTCTGCTGCTGCTCTGCTGCTGCTGCTCTTCTGCTGCTGCTGCTGCTGCTGCTGCTCTGCTGCTGCTGCTCTGCTGCTGCTGTCTCGGAGCCTTCAATGAGCTGTTAATGGCCAATCACCTTTAAAATGTCAAGTCTATCAGAGGTCATGCGGGGAGATATCATTTGCACAGAAGGCGTTTTTTTCTTCTCCCGGTGTGTGTGTGAAAAATCAAAGCCGGGTGTTTTTACTCTGACTTATTATCGCCCCGCTTTATAATCCCGCCGTGGTATATCAGTCAGACATCTTTCACATCATTACGAACGTACTGTACAAAGGATAGGCGTTCGCACAAAGTCATATCAGCGAAGAACTTCCGGACGATTGCTAGTCACAGATAACGCACATCCTCTCGTATCTAGAGCAAAAAGGGAGCCGTATTCTCAGAGAAATGCTGACAGGTTGTCAAAGCTGTTTTCTTTTTTTTTGTAGTGCAGTGCACTGTGCAGGCTGTAATGCAGTTTTGTCTAGTCCAGTGGCCCACTATTTATTCAGAATTTGAGCCATGGACCACCATTTGATGACATTTTTATCCCCACAGACCCCAAAACTAAAGATTTATTTTGCTTTTGTCCACAATTCCAGGCTGGATTTGGGAAACAAAACAGGCAAAACATACAGATTAATTGTCTACATTCTCTAGTTGTGTAGACTTCAGGCTTATTCAGTTGATGAATATTTAAACTCTTGAAAGTGTAAACATGAAACCAAATGGGTCCATTTGGTTTCATGTTTACGCTCTCAACAAGTTACATCTGGTTAACTGACTTTCCATCATTTAGCTGGGGACCACCTGGAACCCTCTCAGGGACCACTGGTTGAGAACCACTGGTCTAGTCGACTAAAACTAAAACTATTTTTCCCACCGATGAAAACTGAATAAAAATTAGTTATGATGTCTAAAACTATAATAAATATATACTGACAATTTCGTCAACAAATAAAAACTAGATAAAAGTAGAGCATGATGACTAAAACTAAGACTAAATACAACGATAATTTCATCAAACAAATAAAAACTATTCTAAAATTCCAGGGAGGGACTAGTGGAGAGATCTCGTAGAGCGAAGACAAGTCGCTTTGTTTCTAAATTACTATAATCTATTCTGTATGCTTGCAATAAATTGTGCAATTTCCTATAGACACGTGCACGTGCATGTGCAGTCAAATGAACGATCTTTCCGTGACAAACATGTTCCGTTCATAGGATGCATTTCTTAGAATTGTATTTTTCAGGATGACAGAAAATGTTTCTGTGAAACCTCTTTTTTGGAATAGATGCTTACCAAAAAAATCACACCCGTGTGACGTGGATGCATGCTGCCCCGTGCAGGGGTCCTCAAGCCTGCCTAAATGAGTTAAGGCATGACGTATATACTGTGCGACCACATTAACTTTAGATTTATAATCAGGGCTGCACATAACTATTTTGGTCTGGTACTTAGTGGAGCACCAGGGGATGTTACCTGGTGCTCCAAAAATGTGGCGACCCGCATTTTTGGACCTGTATCGACGACCCGTGTCGTCGTCCAGGTGCAAACGGAACTCTTACATTCGTACAAATGTGACAGTTCCATTAAAAATAATTGGCAGACTAGTTTTTGCCTACTAAAACTAGAGAAATACATTTAGGGGTTTGTAGACTAAGATTAAGCCAAAAATTAGTTAAGCCAAAAATTCTTGACTTTTAGTCGACTAAAACGTGGCTGAAGAAAAATACGATAAATCTGACTAAACTTTTGAAAACAAACAACTGTGATTGAAACTGGACTACCTTTAAAAATAACACTGCTGTAGTCAACCCTGGCGCCTTTTTTGACACATTTCTCTATTATTCCTTCCGTCCGGGCAGCCGTTTCTGATGTTTTCCGAGCGTGACTGACCCTTGTCTCACTTTATTCCTCTTTACCGTCTCCTCCCTCCCTCTCTCCCTCCTTCACCCTTCTGTAAACTCTCTATCCCTTTTTTGGATTCTTGTATCTGTGCCTCTCTCTCTCTCTCTCTCTCTCTCTCTCTCTCTCTCTCTCTCTCTCTCTCTCTCTCTCTCTCTCTCTCTCTCTCTCTCTCTCTCTCTCTCTCTCTCTCTCTCAGCTTCCTGTCTACCCTAATCCTTAATCCTGTGGAAAGCGGCCAGGCGGAACGATGGCAGCTTTGATCAGCCTCTCATATCAGGCGTGCTAACATTGTCAGCACACCCGGATCCTACAGAAGCCCCCCCCCCACCGGAGCCCCTGGGGTGGGGGGTTCACCCCCCTGTGGATCAACCTGAAGGAAACGTCAAACTGTGCAATAATAATGATTGATTGATTGATTGATTTAATAGTTTATTGGCAGTGATTACTGCCAATAAACTACAGCGTACATTTTTTTTTACATCTTGTTCACACTTAGAAATAAATCATGGCAAGGTAACTCTTCCTCCCCTTTAACACAGTGTTTTTCAACGTTTTTGATACCAGGGACTAGGGATGTCCCGATGCCACTTTTTCATTTCCGATTCGATCCCGATAGCACAATTTTTGTGAAAGTGATACCGATACCAAATACCGATACCAGAGAAGAATATATATATATATATATATATATATATATATATATATATATATATATATATATATATATATATATATATATATATATATATATATATATATATATATATATAATAACATACAAAAGATAAAATACCTTTATATGAAGTCACCAACCGGGAATAAGATACTCCTCTCAAATGTGCACTTGGGAAACTCCAAAGCAAACTCCACATGACCCAACAGGACCGGTGGTGGTCCCCAGACCACTGGTTGAAAACCACTGCTTTAACAGCAACAACAGCCCTTGGGGTGCGTGTCACTTCTGTCTGGGTGCACTGTTTCACATACCTGCGATAATACCTGCCTTTTGTGGGAGGCATGTCATCCAATACCCATTGCCTTGAGGGTTATCTAACAGCTAGTGTACACACATGTAACAGGTCCATTTGGTTCCATTTGTACACTTTGAGTTCAATAATAACAATGATTTTACAATATAAACGGTGGGAACCCAGAGATAGAGATGCCATTAAATGGTAACCAGAGCCAACTAGTAGAAGAGTTGTGACATTGAGGGTACAGAAAGCAGCCTGGTCATGTGATTTATGCAGCCGTGAATAGGGGGACGACTCGCTGGAGTTGGAAATACATTGTTTTCAGCGAAGGCAGCGCAAATAAGAGTGACTTTAGGGCATGCGTGCAACGCGCCGACTGTGTTATAAGGGCATTACAGACGGGCAGTGAATCGCACCGATGAGAATCGCACAGCGTGAGTAAAGCTCACCGGAATCGACAAAATGAGCACGTGTAACGCCCAGGATTCAAACTCGGGTCTCCCATGTGAAAGTCCAACATCTTAACCACTAGACCAAAGGGACATCCTCCATCCATTCATCTGGGGCAGATACTAGACTCTGGCGGCCATCACGACAGAGGCTGTAGCCACCTGCTACACACACGTGCAACAAACAACACGCGACTTGCTTCATCGTACGGCATTTTCCAGGCACAAAACCCAGGTCTCGAACTGTTTTATTAGACTACATTTGGTTTCATTTTACACTCTCAAGAGTTACAGGGTCCATTTGGTGAGCAACTGTCCATCATTTATCCGGGGACCACCTGGAATCCTCTCAGGGAGGAGGGAGGGAGTCTTTTGTCTTTTATTGAATTTTATTTATTTTAGGCTTTCATTATGGCAATGAGACTTTTTCAGTAATAGAAACCTTGCAGTTCTATTTGGTCACTTGAATGCAGGTTTTTGAACTGCCCACAGCCCTCCTCTGAGACTCAGTAGAGGCATATTTGTGGTACCGGTATTTTATCATGAACATTAGTGAGGACCAATTATATGAAGATAGGTTGAAATGTGGTGAAGTCATGCTGTTCTCCAGAGCTGTCTAATAGGGTCTAATGGGGTGTTGGTGACAGGCTGACGGCTATTAAAAAAGCTAAGTGTGGCAAAAATATGCATCTGTGTGCAACAACCGTGAAACCATTTTACATTTTGGCTACGGTACTCAAAAACACGGCTCATAGCGCATCACTTAAAAAAAAAAAAAGAAGAAACGAATCGTTTTGAAGTACTTTTAACTCCAGTGCTTGCTTTTGGAACACAGTGTGTTGTGATTCGTGGCCAAAATACTATGATACTATGACTTTGTGAGAACATGACATGAAAACATTTGAGCAACGCAGCATAGGTTATTCAGAAAACCGTTGGGATTTAGAAGACATTTATATGAGCGGTTTCAAAGTTCCGGTTCCTAAAGGGAACCCAAACATTCAAAACGTGTTGCTGAAACAGTTTCTAAGTGGACTGTAGACACTTTTAACACTTTCACTACTTTAAAGGAGATTTCCACCCATTTTCAGTTTTCCTGAGAGGGTACAAAGGGTAACATGGTGAAACACAACTTCATCAAGTTGTGTTTCACCATGTTAATGATTTTTTTCAGACCTCCAGGAAACACAGAATGGGGGGACCTTTTTATCATGTCCACACAACATATCTAAGGTATATTAATGACACCTTAGCATGTTGAAAATGGGTGGAGTTCCCCTTTAATGTCTTTCACTCGCGGAGATGTTGTTGCTTATCTTTATGAAATTCCCAAGAATGATCCGCTTTGTCGCTTTGTCAAAACAACGTCTGTGCGATCATGGCTGCCAGTAATGCTGCAGCATGGCCTACATAAAGACACTCCACTGACTTCAATGGGACTCAATTTCCCAGAATGCTTGCAGAATGTCCTACCAACAGAAAAAAAAGACAAGCTGACATTAAAATGTTCACTGAGGAAGTAAAACGCTGCTTGAAATTGGGCCAGAGGTGTGAACATTAAAATGTAGCCTATATTAAATTGGAGTACAATTTGGAAAAGTAATACATTTGGTACCCTTAATTGTGTTTTTTTGTAAAGTTACGCATCTGTATTGTGATTTTGTAATGTTGTGCTTTTGTACTTCTTTTAGATGACGCTGTATTTTATAGAATAGTTAGTGTAATAGTAATGTGTGTGTGTGTGTGTGTGTGTGTGTGTGTGTGTGTGTGTGTGTGTGTGTGTGTGTGTGTGTGTGTGTGTGTGTTTTTAAACTTGATACATTTTTATTTATTAATTTATTCTTTGTATTGTACCTGCTAAATATTAACAAATATTTAACAAATTACTAATGCTAAATATTAACAAAATACATTTCACGTGTCACATTTCAAATGACATTTATTTAGTCTCGGAAACGTTTGGAAATACATACAGTACATGTCATGGTCCTGGTAGACCTGCTATTGTTACACAGGTGTGCCCTGATATACTGTATATGTGTATATATTTGATTTACTTGCCCATTGGTGTGCCACAGATTGCTTGAAACTCGCTGTGTGTGTGTGTGTGTGTGTGTGTGTGTGTGTGTGTGTGTGTGTGTGTGTGTGTGTGTGTGTGTGTGTGTGTGTGTGTGTGTGTGTGTGTGTGTGTGTGTGTGTGTGTGTGTGTGTGAACCACATGACATACTCTCTCCCCATCCACAACAATACTGTCAGTGTGCTCAGGACCTCATATTTAATCAGTTCAGAAATGTAATCAGGTGCTTTGAATCAGCCAGAGAGAGAGAGAGAGAGAGAGAGAGAGAGAGAGAGAGAGAGAGAGAGAGAGAGAGAGAGAGAGAGAGAGAGAGAGAGAGAGAGAGAGAGAGATTCACTGTGGATCCCAGCTCTGTATTTACTCTCACTATTAAAGATAGTAGATCGCTATACGATAAGACATACATGCATGAGTAGATGCATGACTCTCGCATGAGGTCATGCCCTATACCTCCTCAAAGACCCTTAACCCACTTTGATCATACAGATCAGTGGTTTTCAACCAGTGGTCCGGGGACCACCAGTGGTCCTTGAGAGAATTCCAGGTGGTCCCCTGCAGGCTAAATGATGGAAAGTTGGTTAACCAGATGTAACTCTTTGAGAGTCTAAACATGTTTACACTCTCAACAGTTAAAATATTCATCGTCTGAATTATTCCCAAGCCTACACAACTAGAGAATGTAGAAGATTAATGGTCATTTTGATCTGTATGTTTTACTGTTTTGTTTCCCAAGTCCAGCCTGGAAATGTAGAAAAAGCAAAAAAAAAAAAAAAAAAAAATTTAGTTTTGGGTCTGTGGGGCTAAAATGTCCTCAAATGGAGGTCTGTGGCTCAAATATCTCAAAGGCCCTGGTGTCAAAAAGGTTGAAAACCATGGCTTTATACGTTGTGAAAACTTTGGAGTTGCACAGCCTGCCATTCTTCCATCCCACCCTAGTAGGGCTGGCTAAATCTGGCCCTGTGCCCTGGTGTCAAAAAGTTTGAAAATCCCTGATATAGATAAAACGTTCGCTCTGAAACAACACATAATATTAAAAGATTTGCATTGCGCTTTCACGATGTCCCCACAAATCGCAGATGTGCGTACGCGCCACAGAGTGGCGAGCTATGAGGCGTGCACAACCTGCTATTTTTACAATAAAACTTTAAACACCCCAGCGTACGGACTGGGTTAAACTGAGGAAGCGGAAAAACGGGGCGACATTATTAAATGTTTTCTAGTGGCAACAAGTCATGGACGCGGGGGTAATCCTCCCCCCATGTCCCTCGGGATCATTATGTTCCCTTTTTCTCCCCATCCTATTAGGGTTAGTGTTATGGCTGGGATTAAGGCTAGCGGGGTAACTGAGGAACTGAGGAAGGAAACAGGCTGCTACCCCAGGGGCGGATCTAGGCATGGGCATGGGGGGGCAATGCCCCCCTAAATGCCCTGACTGCCCCACCAAACACAAGATATTTCAAATTGCTTGTATTTAAAGTGATTTGAAACACTACTACTGGGTGACACGATGGCACAGTGGTTAGTGCCCATACCCGAGGCGGGGTTGGTGAAAGGGCCTTTCTGTGAGGAGTTTGCATGTTCTCCCCGTGTCCCCTAGGGTAGATACCATCACATAAACATGCAGTAATTCAGGACTCTAAATTGCCTCCCCCTGGCCAGCCGGGTCACCTGATGGAGGGGACTGGAACTGGTTGGAACAACGTGTTCCTTCCACACGCTACGTCCAACCAGGGAAACTCCCCCCTGTCAGGTGAAAAGAAGGCAGCTTGGACTCCGCATGCATTGAAGGAAGCATGAGGCCAGTCCGCTCTCTCCCCAAGTTGGCGGAGGCTGTGTAGAGCCCAGGATCACATTAGGAATTGGCACTGTGTGGGGAAAAATGGGGTACAAAACTAACTACAGCTGTGTCACCACTAAACCAACAGCATTTCATCATTGAAAACAGAAAACTCTCAGACCTTTAGCTTTATGCATGCTGTGTGTCTGTTGCAACTTCAGCAACAACTGATGTTATTATTGATGCTTTACTTGCCTAATGAACGTCGTTTAACGAAAAATGGTATGGGTGCGACTTCATGAAGCCGCACCCATACCATTTTCTCCTGCCCTCCCAATTGGGAATTGTTACATCCGCCCCTGACTACCCCCCCACCCACTTACACTCACACACACACTGCTGTGATTTTCTTCTACACAAATATACCAGCGCAAAAGCCCCTCGGCAAAGAAAATGAGCCCCAAAGTAATCGGCGCTACATTCTTCAGCCCAAAATGGTCGAGAACAAGCTAGCGGCCCTGGAGAGGTGAGTATAGTTATTGTCATAATTCTAGCCGAAGTCTCCTTATCCCCTTATATGTGGCAGAGACAGCTCTGGCTACACTATAAAACAATAAATGAACCTGGACTGTTCATTTAACTTGGACCATACAAATGGAAACGAGTGCATTTGGTGGTCACTAGAGACCAGTGCATTTGACTAGAGAATACAGATATGGCCTAGATTTTCGTCCCCGCTAAACCCCTTATCCCTTAACTTCTTTGCCCTTTTAAACTATTTACAAAAACATTTTTCAATAGTTAAAATGGCCAGTCTCCAAGTTCACAACGTGTCAATAGATTGGCATGTTGAACTATTCCAAAAGGTTTATCAAAATAGTAAAAAAGAGATAACAGGTTTAGCATGTAACGAAAATGGAGCCCTATACCTATGGTAGGTTACACAGGCATGTACTGTACATACCCATACTGTGTGTGTGTGTGTGTGTGAGTGTGAGTGTGAGTGTGAGTGTGAGTGTGAGTGTGTGTGTGTGTGTGTGTGTGTGTGTGTGTGTGTGTGTGTGTGTGTGTGCGTGCGTGCGTGCGTGCGTGCGTGCGTGCGTGCGTGCGTGCGTGTGTAAGCACTCGCCCTATTGACCTACAACATAGATCCGTGGTTTTCAACCTTTTTTATATTTATTACAATTTTTATATTATTAGAATTTATTCGGAATTTCAGGCACGGACCACCATTTGATGACATTTAATGACATTTTAGCCCCCACAGAACCCAAAACTAAAGAATTCTTTTGCTTTTGTCCACAATTCCAGGCTGGATTTCGAGAAAACAAAACAGTCAAACATGCAGATCAAAATGACCATTAACCTCCCACATTCTCTTCTCCTTTCATCCATTCAGGATGAGAGGAGTCCTTCCTTCAATCAGCATCGAGTGTTAAATTATAATAAACATTCAAATTACTTAATTCTCAAGCTACACAATTTCAAGTTACAAAATTAGAAGATTTAGAATTGTTAGAATTGCTATTTTGAACATTTGGCAGAATTAATAGTTGACGTTGGTATGAAAATGGTTGAAAATCACTGATACAGGCATAAATTGACACAGAGAAATCACCATATATGGGCATTAAAGGGAGACAGACAGGCATGTGTGGAACGGGTGACTCTGACATGCGTGCTCTTCAACATGGGCACTTGCACCTGTAACTGTTAGGCCAAATACAACTTGAAATTGTTGTTCCCTAAAACAGGAATATCTGTTTTGTGATAGAACAACAACTCAAACCGAATTGTACATTGGCATGCACTCTTGCAATAAAGACTTCCATTATGTCCACTATCTCTGCCACTATTTCACAGACCATCCTGTCCAAACTCTCTCTCTCTCCTATGCAAGGCTGACAACCAGTGGTCACAAATAGGTATTACTCAATTACACATGAAAGTAACAGAATTGAAATAGTCCTATCATTTGTCCTCCTAGTCATTGGAAATTCTTTATTGGAATAACCCCTTGATGATAAATCTCCTTTTCAGGGGGGGGGGGGGGGGCAGACAAATCAACAAGACAAGACCAACAACAATAGAAACACAGACAAATCAACAAGACAAGACAAAACAGCAAATACATACAGCAAAACATAATGCATTCATGATTACTTACCGTGTAGTGAGTGAGGGTTTTGATGTTATGATCAGGGGTGTAGTGGAGGGGGGACGTGGGGGGACGGCGTCCCCTCACTTCTCACATCTAAAATATTTTTGGGTCTGAAAAAAATCATTAGCATGGTGAAATACATCTTGATGACATCATCAAGATGTATTTCACCATGTTAATGAGTTTCCTTTTTTCTGAGAGTGTACAAATGGAACCAAATGGACCCGCTAGGGTCCATTTGGTTCACATTTGTACACTCTCAGAAAAAAAAATCAAATGGGGGGAATTTCCCTTTCAGAGGCGTCCCCCCACTTCTAAAAGTACCACTACAACATTGGTTATGATGATTAGACAAAGCATAAACAGTTGTGTTGACTGAATGTGTATGGGTTAGTTATTCCAGTCAGAGAGTAGGAGTTTAAACATGAAGGATTTCTTTCCAACCTGGTTGTTTACCCGAAATGTTACTGTGAGGTATTTGGTATTTGAGGTAGTTGATGTTGAGAGGATAGGAGTAGGTGTTGAGACCATATACTGTAGATATTGTGGATAATTAAAATGGATACCTTAAAAAATAAACTGTAACCAGTGCTGCTGTCGTCATACTGTGAAATATGTTAAGTTGGGATTTTCATATAGTGTGCAATGATGAGTCACATACGGGCGATCAAGTACAAATCTACATAAAAGGTTATAGTATTGAGTGGAAGAAGATTGGTCTTGTTAGTAGTTTGGTACACTCTCAGCATAGTCCATTATGGGCAGTATGGCTTGAAGCACAGTTTTCTTACTGGCTGAAAATGTAAAAGTTTTTGTAAATAACACCAGTGCTGTAATTAATTTTTTTAACAAGGTTGTACCTGTATCATCTAAGTCTATGTGGCATTTGTAGGTGAGTTCTAAATCAAGCCAAAGGCCAAGGTATTTTATAGTATCAACTTTGTGAATTTGAGTACCGTCAAGTAATGGTAAGTGGTTGGTTATTGCCTATGATTTTGAGATGGTCCTTCCTTGAGAGAAAAATGTGTATAGAATACATTTTGTAATATATATTCCCAAATGATTAAGCATATTTCCAATAGTGCCTGGTTTCAATGGTTATGGTAGCCATTTATTCTTGGCCAGGACGCCAAAGAGTTTTGCACACAGTTGCGCACAAAGGATTAGGTTAACTAGGCTATTGCTGATATTGGTAGTATGATATTGGGTATAGCAACTTTTCATAACCTACGTTATTAAAATGTATTGTCCATTTAGGCTAGGAAACGCTCTTATTAGTCATACTATCTTCCAAGTGTGAAATGAGAGTGAAGGGGTGAAAGGGCAGTATTTTAATGTTCTCACACAAATTTGCAAAACAAAATTCCTCTCCCATTTGGGGAAGAGAAAAAAGGAAGAGAAAAGGATAATATTGGGTTAATTCTATCCTCACCTTCTGCAATAAGGAAGGACCGTTGCACACCCTTTATAAGAAACAAATAAGGAAATATCGCAACTGCTTGTTTGTTACATACTGTACATCTAGTGATGCTTATTCTTGGACACATCATCAGCGAAAGTACCTGCATGGGGTCATAGGGGGTTTCGGGTCTTTCAACTTCAGACCCCCTCACCCAGGCGACCCGACCGGGAGTGATCAGTTCCCGGCCTGTGTCCAAGAAGCGCTTGTCCACTGCTTGTTCCTTTGGATCCACAGCCATCGTGACGCTCTCTCTGCAGCCTCTGAAGATGCAGTGATGGCTTTTCTTTTCCGTGGACCTGTAATGCCCAGGAGACTAAAGGCCCTGCAGAGAGATCTCCCTGCAAAACCTCTTGCCCCTACTTCAATGGGCAGACATCTTGCACGCCACCCCCGTCCGCGGCACTCCTCCACCAGTTCTGCATATCTGTCCCTCTTTTTCTCGCTGGCCTCCTCCATCCTCTCTTCCCAGGGCACTGTCAGCTCCAGCAACACCACCTGTTTGGATGTGTTGGACAGCAGGACGATGTCTGGCCTGAGGGTTTCCACAATGTTTTGTGGAAACTCCAGTTGTTTCCCCAGGTCCACGTTCAGCTGCCAATCCCTGGCTGATCCAAGAAGGCCCGGTTGGACTTTTGTTCTGGGAGGTGGTTGTTCCCCAGCTTTGATGAAGGAGATGACTCGCATTGGAAGAACTGCTTTTTGACTTCAATGATTAGAGGGCCGATGAGCCTAAACAACGACACACGCACGCACTGCATCGGTAAATGTGGCTGCTGCTCGCTGGATATTCATTTCGGGTCAATCAGGATTGTCGACAATGAAAACATTAAACGTAGCCCATGACAAGATGATTGTTGTCCTGGTCTGTTAAAACTGGTAGTAGTATATAGGAGGCTATCATTAGCTCCTCTGTCAGCCTGTCATCAAGGCCCAGATGTACATAATGCATGGCTGAACTCTGTCATGACACCTTCATTCAGACAGCGCCAGGGGCAGATCTAGGCATGGGCAAGGGGGGGCAAGCAATGCCCCATGCTTATATTTAAAATGATTTGAAACACTACTTCTGCTACTAACTACAGCTGTGGAACCACTAAACCAACAGCATTTCATCATTGAAAACAGAAAACTCTCTGAGTCAGACCTTTAGCTTTATGCATGCTGCGTGACTGTTGCAACTTCAACAACAACTAATGTTATTGATGCTTACTTGACTTACTTAACTTACTTAACTAATATAAAGTCAAACTTGACTAATATAGTCCTGTAACCGAAAATGGTATGGGTGCGGCTACCCAATTGGGAAATGATACATCCGCCCCTGGTCCATGTGTATGGCTGTCCATCCATGTGTTTGTCTGAGGCTGATAGTTGGCTTGGTAACAAGTAATAGTTCCAATTTGGAAATGTTACAACCGCGAATACTACATACTATATGCTACAAACTATATGCTTCAGGCTAAGGCTGTTCTAGCTCAGCATGAATTCATGGCACAGACATCAGTGTTTCAAACAGGTCAAAGAACTCCTTTCAAAGTTCTTTCAACAATACGCCCCTGAAATGAAAATGGTAGAGAATCACTATAGAACCGTCATAAAAATTATGTGGGCATCATATACTGTATCTTTTGTAATGGGACCTGCAGGCTAATAAATGTCGATTTAGGGGTCCTGGACATGAAAAAAAAGGTTTGAGAACCATTGCGACGGACCCGACGGTTCATGTTCAACCCACAGAAAATATTTTTAAAAAGGGGCGGATGTAACATTTCCCAAATGGGAGAATGGTGTAGGGTAGGCAATTATTAGGCAATTAAGCATCAATAATAACATCAGTTGTTGTTGAAGTTGCAACAGTCACGCAGCATGCATAAAGCTGAAGGTCTAACTTTCTGTTTTCATGATAAAATGCTGTTGGTTTAGTGGTGCCACAGCTGTGGTTAGTAGCAGTAGTAGTGGTTCAAATCATTTTAAATATAGGCACTTTCATTTGAAATATCTTGGGTTGTTTTGCATGGCATCGTGTTTGGTGGGGAAGACTGAGCATTTAGAGGGGCATTGCCCCCTCATGCCCATGCCTAGATCCGCCCCTGCTTCCAAGTAGTACTTGTACGTTGATGTTTAGAGAAGCAACCAGAGCACATCCTCCTACCCTGATCTGTATCAGCCATCCTGTGCCAGCAGCACCTTAGAGATAAAGCAAGATCACAGTTATTGTTGTGAAATCCAACTCAACTTTTTTATTATAATAATTCAACCACAGATGGGAAAAGTACTCTATTGCTTTACTTAAGTAGAGAACTACTTTGCTACGCATTTGATCCTCCCAGGGACGGATCAAGGCATCCCCCCATGCCTTGTATGCCCCCCTAAATACCCAGTCTGCCCCACTAAACACAATGACATGCAAAACAACCCAAGATATTTCAAATTAAAGTGCTTATATTTAGAATGATTTGAAACACTACGACTGCTACTAACTACGATTGTGGCCCTGATGGGCTGCTTCTGGCTTTACAGAAGTAAATTCTTTCTATGCCTCTAAATGTCTTGATGAAATGAACTATTGTAAACAAGTGTAATGCTCACCTACAGTATGTGATATGTCCATTCACAGTTTTTCGGTCATAGTTGTACTTGACTTGTACTGTACTTAAATTCTCACCTTGATCATTCTGTACTATGCATTTCTTTATATTGATTATCTACATTAAAGGACAACTTTGTTTTGTGTTATTTTTTTTTCATCAAGGTTCATGTTTTAGGTTGTTATTAGAGAAAGTAAAATATGTGCTTTTTTGTTTGTTTTTGTTTGGATTTTAGTTGTTTTTGACACAGGGCAGCGGCATTTGATCATTGGGCTATTTTCCTTGTTTTCTACGATATATTATGTATACAAAATGACAGTTTTTCACACTCAGTAGATCTACTGATCTACTCATCTTTAATAACATAACAACCTGAAACATGAATGTTGGTTGAAAAAAAATGTGATGCACAAACCTTTGGATAAATGCATTTACGCGATTGCATGGAGGATGGGTTCACAAAGATGTAGAGACCATTTTTAAATACAGTGGCCTTATTGAACTGTAGCAAAAAACAGACTCTGGTGACCTGAAATGTGCTAAAGTAGTTAATCTACTACTTGATCATTTGTTTATGTTATTCTGTGAAACACTTCTGGCTATCTGGACATTAGATCCAATTACGCCAATTCCCACTCTAAGCATCCCGCAATGCGTTACACAGTATCTCTAGATTCATGAATCAGACCTATTTCTTGAGGCCTAAGAAAAAACACATTTAAGTTAAGCTAAAGCCCTAATCCTCACTAACATCATGCAATATTGGACGTCTTGTCCTCTTCTCCTGAAGTCTTTTCTGTAAGCACGCTAGGAAAGACAATGCCTTATCACCCATTCGTGTCTGTTTTCAACGTATTTGAAACACTACTACTGCTACTAACTAACTACAGCTGTGTCACCACTAAACCAACAGCATTTCATCATTGAAAACAGAAAACTCTCTGAGTCAGACCTTTAGCTTCATGCATGCTGCGTGTCTGTTGCAACTTCAACAACAACTGATGTTATAATTGATTCTTACTTGCTCAATAAAAGTCCTGTAACTGAAAATGGTATGGGTGCGGCCCCCATACCAGGCATTTTCTCCTTCCCCCCACCCCCACCAAGGCCCCCAACTGGGAAATATTACATCCGCCGTCCATGTGTTTGTCTGAGGCTGATAGTTGGCTGGGTTCAAAGCTGGGCTGGGACAAAAAATTGTCCCAGTCATTTTTTTTGCGTGAATTTGGCCCACACCGGTCCATTTTTGCATGAATTTGGCCCAGGCTGGCCCACCACAACCAGTGTGCAGATAGCCCCGCTCTGTCATCACATGCACAGACAAACAAGCCATAATAACACCATTTTTACACAACATAAATGATACAAACCAACAGAAACAAAACCCTTTGCTGCTCTCACAAGAATGAAGCTGGCAAAATGAAATCCAAGATAGAACAGCATTTAGGTGTCACTCACTGATACAGGTGCAATATGGGCCTGTATTATTAATTTTTTAGTGCCCCCTAGTTGCCCCCTATGGTTGCGGCCCATCAGGAAAGCTCTCGGTACTCCCTATGGCCAGTCCAACCCTGGCTTGGTTGCAGCCAAACTCTGCACACACGCAAAAGCAATCCCTGGATGCCAGAGCTGAACCTCTTATTTTATATATGGGCCACCAGTGCCACCACAAGGCCAGTTTTAGCAAAAAATATATATTTTTAAATAAATCTACAGGTTTTGTCCAAACATCACGCAAATTGTTTCACTGTCTCTCCATAGAGTGCCGCAATCCCGTCCCTTTCATGACATCACCTTGCCCCAAAGTAAATTCCCCATTCATTTTCCTCATAGACTTGTAAAACATTATTTATATAAACATGAGTATGACTCGGGTTGTGACAAAGACATTGTTTTGGAACAGTCAGATATTTTTTTCAGCCAATGAGATATATTCATGAAACTGAAACTGGTATAAGGTTGACTTTTTGACGTTTTTCAGAAGTGGTCTGTTTCAGGCAAAATGCCGTGAACCATGAAGCCAGTGTCCGGTTGTAGTGAAAGTGTGCACGCATATCCATTCCCCACTAGGCTCAGGAAGACTTGCCACTTGTTTGACTTGATTTGTAGCCATAGCATGATCAGCAGGGGCGGATCTAGGCATGGGCATGGGGGGCAATGCCCCCCTAAATGCCCTGACTGCCCCACCAAACATGATGGCATGCAAAACAACCCAACATATTTCAAATTATTAAAGTGCTTATATATAAAATGATTTGAAACACTGCTACTAACTATCTACAGTTGAATCACCACTAAACCAACAGCATTTCATCATTGAAAACAGAAAACTCTCTGAGTCAGACCTTTAGCTTCATGCATGCTGCGTGTCTGTTGCAACCTCAACAACAACTGACGCTTTACTTACCTAATAAAAGTCAATTGGGAAATGTTACATCCGCCCCTAGTATAGACAGGAGGAGACTTTTTTTTATCACATTAGAATGTGTGTAACTACTAACCCATTGAAAACACAGTGACTGTAATGCTGTTACTGAATGGGGAAATGTGAAGTCCCTTACATAAGGACAGTCAATTTTCTGGGGACAGAAGGGAAAAGAGTTTGGGGTGTGTGGAGTGTTGGCCAGTCGTTTTTTTTAGCTAGGGTACTACCGTACTACCAGCTTCCCTGCCTCGGCCAATTCGAGCGCTCGGGAGGGCTTGTAGGGTACTATGAGACCTAAGATATGATAGTGCCATACCTTTGAAGGAAACATGAGAGTTTTGTACTACGCGACTGGGAGCCAATGGATGCATGGAGGGAGTCGGGAGGGGGAGTGACGTGTGAGGAGCAGTCAGTGATTTGTGTGATTTGGAAAACCCTCCAGTCCTCCCAGTAACAAGATGTGCTCATGCACACACTCTACAGTGGTGGGAAGTAGTGTTGTAGTTCTCGAGACATTGTCTCGTCTCGAGTCCAGTCTCAAGACAAATTTTCATTGTCTCGGTCTTGTTTTTGTCTCGCTTTGTTTTGTCTTGGTCTTGTCTCGACCTTCCGGCTCTCCACTTCATTTGTCTTGTGGTCTCGTCTTGTTCTCGTATAATTTTGTCTTGGTCTTGTCTCGACCTCGGAGCCATTGTCTCGGGTCTTGATCGCCAACAAGACCTCTCGAGACAAGACAATGCAAAGGAAAGGTTCTATTCATTGTGCGGAGCGAGGACCCATTCATAAAGACAGCTGCAGGCACAAATAGCAATATACTTTTTTCTTCTGTAAATATTGAAATGAAAGAAGACAGACACTGGGATGTGTCTGATTAGGGATTTTTTATATTCTTGTTATCAACCATATCGCCCCAGCCCTATTATATTATTAGTAGTTTTGTTTAAAAATGTAATGGTGGGCGGGGGCAAAACAATCAAATTCAGTGTTACTAATAATAGAAGATTGAAAATCATTAAGAACGTTATTATATGTTAAAATGGGCATGACAAGACTAGGTCTTGGCCTCGGTCTTGACCAGTCTTGGTATTGTCTTGTTCTCGGCCCCTCTAGGTCTTGGTCTTGTCTTGATCTCGACCCTCTAGGTGCTAGTCTCATCTCGATCAAGTCCGTGGTTGTCTTGGTCTCGTCTTGGTCTTGACCCCTCTAGGTGCTAGTCTCGTCTCGATCTCGTCTCGATCAAGTCCGTGGTTGTCTTGGTCTTGTCTTGGTCTCGATTTAAGTGGTCTCGACTACAACACTATACAGTGGTGGGAAGTGCATGCAACAGGGCAACAAACAGCACATACACCAAGGCCCACCCCCACTCGGCCCCGATTGGAGAAAGGCCTCCTCTCATCAGATTAGACGAAAGGCTTTTCTCCCAAAGCCCAAAGTGAATCTAGCTCAGCACTCGGTAGAGTGCATATACTTGCGTGTTGCCATGGCCTACTTGTGCTAATACTCATGGCTTTGGTTATAAAGGTCTCTTATTTACCTCACAATTACATCGCCAATACATCACCCAATTACGTCACCCCCAAGCCCCCACCTCCCTGACCCCAATACTGAGGCCAGGGAGGAACTCCTTATATGGTCACCACACTATAGTAGTGAGGATTAGCCATAGAAGAAGAAAAGAAAGAAAAAAATAATAATTAGCGGGCTGCGACATTTTTGATCAATTGGAGGGGCTGAGGTTACCATGGTATTGTCTAAGGAAATAGTTCCAAACAGACATCAGAAACAGTCGTGTGTCATCAGCAGCATAGCAGTGATAGGCAAGGGCCTATCTAGGCATGGGCATGGGGGGGGCAATGCCCCCCTAAATGCCCAGACTGCCCCACCAAACATGATGGCATGCAAAACAACCCAAGATATTTCAAATTAAAGTGCGTATAATATTTAAAATGATTTGAACCACTACTACTAACTACAGTTGTGTCACCACTAAACCAACAGCATTTCATAATTGAAAACAGAAAACTCTCTGAGTCAGAGTCAGACCTTTAGCTTTATGCATGCTGCGTGTCTGTTGCAACTCCAACAACAACTGATGTTCGATAAACGATGCTTTAGGCTACTTGACTAATAAAAGTCTTGTAACTGAAAATGGTATGGGGGCGGCTTCATCGCCCGTGTCGCTTCGCGCCTCGGGCGATGAAGCCGCCCCCATACCATATTGTGAAATGCTACATCCGCCCATGGTGATAGGATAGGTTGCGAGCGATCCCTGGGCGGCTGGGTCCTTGGGTATTGGAAGTAGCATATTCTCAGCACCGGGTGTCCTGAGTTGCACCATTTACATACTTCACACAGTTGTCATTTTTCTTCCTATTTTTGACAGCACAATCACTCCAAGGGGCAGCAAAGTTTAGGGTACCAACAGGGGGCGCTGTTGCATCACTCACTTCAGGACAATTTCCCGTGTAATAGGTCCTCACTAACACACATGATAAAATACCACTATTTAAGAATAATGGCTTCCATTTTTGCATTGCAACTTTAGCTGAAATAGAAATCCTGCCGCTTTGATTCCCCATCGATGATGCACATGATAAGACGGGTTTCTGAACTGCCCACAGCCCTCCTGTGAGACATACTGAGTAGGAAAAACGTGTTACTTTTTTTTATTTAATGACCCTACATGATAATGGACTATTAGAAATGTAGGCTACTCTCAAAAAAGCCTACCGTATATGTTGATAGTCTGCAGTGCTACCGGCTGAGTGAGAACAAAATGCATTTCAGTGCACGTCCTACTTGTAAAACCTCTATAGCAGCAGCAGGGCGATTCTGCGTGTCCCCGTGACGCTCTCTCGCTCTCTCTCTGGCTGTGAGCACACACGACTTCACGTGAACTTCAAAAAGAAGCCGGACGCTCTGTCTGCTTCTATAGATCAGGGGTTTTCAACCTTTTTGACACCAGGGACCACCGTTTATTCAGAATTTGAGCCACGGACCACCATTTGAGGACATTTTAGCCCCACAGAGACCCAAAACTAAACCTTTATTTTGCTCTTGTTCACAATACCAGGCTGGATTTGGGAAACAAAACAGGCAAAACATACAGACCAAAATGACCATCAATCTTCTACATTCTCTAGCTGTGTAGACTTGTGCTAATTCAAATGATGAATATTTTAACTCTTGAGAGTGTAAAAATGAAACCAAATGGACCCGCCAGGGTCCATTTGGTTTCATTTTTACGTTCTCATGAGTTACATCTGGTTAACCAACTTAGCTGGGGACCACCTGGAACCCTCTCAAGGACCACTGGTGGTCCCCGGACCACCTGTTGAAAACCCCTGTCTGCTTCTATAGATGGTGGTGGATGTAAAGCTTTTTTTTCCGGGAGTCTAACCATGGCGCGAGTCTTCTCAAGCGTGAGTGGAGCTTCATTTTAGGAAATAAAATAAAAAATAGATGCAAGCAGCTATTTTTTTCAGCTAAGGCAGTCAGAACAATACATACAAATAATAGAAACATGGAAGACTGAATTTGAGAAATAGGCTATATCATGTAATTGTGGGAAGCAGTAGGACAGGGTTCTTGAAAACACACACTCACACATTGTAGGCCTATTGTCAGTAGAGTTCTCAAACTCTGCCCGAACCCGACCAGAACCGAACCCGAACAGGCCCGACCCGACATTTAGGGCCGGGTAGGGCCGAAAATCTATCCTAATCAATAGGGCCGGGTAGGGCCTAGGGCCGCATGAAAACATAATATATATTGAATTATTTTAATATAGTAAGAATAATAGTTATTTTCTGTATTTACCCATTATGATGATTGCATTTCAATTTTAATCTGTGGTGAATTCTCAAATTTTGCCCAAACCCGACAGTTTAGGGCCGGGTAGGGCCTAAAATCTATTCCATTTAGTAGGGCCGGGTAGGGCCTAGGGCCTGAACTGTTAGGGCCGGGTAGGGCCGGGCCTTCATTTTCAGGCCCGTTGAGATCTTTAATTGTCAGTATCCGGATATCTTGAACCCACAACCTTTTGTTCCAAAGTCTGGCACTAGGCTACTACTGCATGACCAATCCAGACACAATAATTTGTTTGTTGTTTACAATGAAACAAACCATAAGACGGCACCAAGCACTAAGCAATATGTTTATGAACACACAAATAAGCATTCTGAGGGTGGAGCTTACTGGTCAAAGTGACACAAGTGTTTCCCATGAGTCAAGGAGCATGTGGAAACAAGTTCCGTGATCTATGAGCAAACGAGGCGTGAACTACACCTGTTCAAATGTTTGATTTTCAATTGTTATAGCACCCCCTTTGACAAATTGTAGACTGGTTTTAGTGCTATTTGGCATTCCCCTTTACCAAACTGCAAAATCTCATAAGGATATTAGACTGCATGTGTGTATTAGGAGCAGAAGAAGAATTTTCACAAACCAGCAAATTTTAATTGGCTCATAAAAACATAATTTTATAACGTAGCATGTTTCATACAAATTGATGAAATTGTTATGTTTAGGGTTGTACGACTAAATGTGTGCGGTCCAAAACACATCCCAACCTCGTCTGTGTATCGCCCGCTGTTAAAACGTGCTGTAAAACACAGGGGGCGACGTCACGAGGCAGCGCGTTTCGTCCGCCGTGGAATCAGCTAGTGTGCCTGCGCCGTCTCTCTCTCGCAGCCACCATAGAAAACAAAGATATTCTGAACGGCTTCCATTACAACCAGGAGGAGCGCAGACTTGCAGGAGGAGGAATACACGGCGAATGATTTGGAGCTCCCGGCCCGGGTGATGATCGTCAAAACCACGTCTGAATATGGATTTACGGCGGCTGTAGCATCTCGACATACCCGAGCCTTCTTGGTGCCAAGACAGGCTGAGAGGGGCATTTAAACAAGGGGGGGGAAATAACTCGTTTTATTTTTATTTTTTTTCCTTCCTCCGGCCGGTGGGGGGGTTGGCTTGCTTTGTCTTATTAGCCACCTAACGTTAGCAAACCATCATTGCCATTTTTTTTTAAATCGCACATAGCTAGTGATCACTAGCTGGGACGGCTTATTATGACCCCCGACGGGATAATGCATCATCGACATGTCGTTATCTAACGGTAACTACTAAAAAAAAGGGACGCTTTTTCTTAAAAAGAAGAAAAGATCTCCGTGATCGGAGGGGAGCCTGAATCGGCGGATTGTGTGTTGTCGACATGGCGGAGCAAGGCTACTCGTCCTGGTAAGTGAGAGGAGGGCTTCGTATAATATAACGACGGCTGCTGGGCTGCTACTACATCGCTTATAATGTTTAGGTCCTCGTAGGTGGTTTTAGATCCATTCTGACATTTTTGATCTGCGGTCGAAAATGTCAAATTGGACCCAAATACGTCTACGTGAGTGTAAACCTTTAGGCTGCTACCAGAGCTGCTGCTGCTGCTGGCTGCTGTGTGGCTACTAGGATAAGGGGATGTTTTGGGAGTCATTTTCTCTCTTTTAAACCTCCCATGTTTCCACACACACAGAACCGTGACATTGATCGTTCGTTCTGTTGTGCCACGTTAATTCGTCTGGATGTTATCGATCGCATGTATATATACACTTATATTTGCGTTGATCGCCCCCCTGATATTGATATTTGCACCGATGTGTTGCAAAACTGCGAGCGAGCGAGCCAGTCAAGCTAAGCTGTGTTGTGGCTAGTCGGGTGAAGCTATACGCTTCATTTGATAGACCCCGATCGCAAACAATTTGACGTCTCCGTGGAAGAGGAAAGTGTCGACGTGATCGGCGTCGGACGCTTTCCGTTCTAGAGATGTGTTTTTTGGGTGGATCGAGTTGACGAGGTTTGATAAAACAATAACAACAACAACAATCCCCCCCAAAAAAAACGAACAGAGACCAGCTGATGGTCTCTTCTCTGCGATCTGACCATAAATAGGGTATGGGGATAATCATCAAGTTCAAAATTTTAACGCGTCCATTTGGGAATTGGTTAACACCATAAATATAAGACTTTTGACACAAAAAGTAACTCTGTATCTTGAAAATAACCCCCCACCCACTGAAAATCAAAAAAGTACCCAAAATGGCCATTTTTTGCAAATTCCGCCTGTCATGCATGAGTTATTCTCAGTGTTTGCCCATATATTCTATAGGCAAATTATTCAAAATACTCATGTTTGATGAATCCATGACCAAGCCAACAACCCCCTAGGTCATCAGAGTTGCCAAATCCAATATGGCCGCCAGTCCGCCACTTGAAAAAGACATTTATAGAACTTTTAAATCAGAAGAGCTATAAACGCAAATGTTATGTCTAAATCCTGTTGTTTGACAAATGGAAATGTTTTGGAGTGCTTGACTTTATGACTGGGTGTGTCTGAATGTCTATTTAGTTTTTTGCTTATTACAAATACTGCAGTACCTATATGTAAATTATAACAGTATGTTTAAATTAGAAACACACTGCTATAGTGGCTGCTAGTTGCTATGGCACAGTATAGTCACTACAAAATGAAGCAGTACAGTGCAGTATAGTACAGTTCAATATGCTGCAGTACAGTATAGGGAAGGATTATCCAACGGGCACGTTGGGCCCAGGCCCAGGGGCCCCTGAGCTAGGGGGGCCCATGAGCTTGAGTGTCCGCGTGATCGCTAAGAGGCTCAAGCTCAGGGCCCACCCAAAAAAGGGGTAAAAGTGAATAATAGTGATACACATGGCCCTTATTAACAAAGGGTTTACTCATTTTGTGTCACTAAAATGTCCCCAAAAGTCCTAAACCATCATGCCGCTGCACCGGGCAGAAAAATCCTCCGGCATAGGGGGGGCCCTTTGGCCCAGGGGCCCTTAATTTCATAATCCGCCTATGACAGTATACAGTACAGTATGCTACAGTACAATACAGTATATTACATTACAGTACACTACAGCATTGGTTCCCAACCAACCATTTTATACTACACCTCAGAAAATATTGGTGAGTTTGGTGAGTAAAATACAGGAATGTAGACTTGTCCTTTTTGTTCCACTCCCAAGCCAATAATCCTGCTGCTAAGTGTCTAATCACTAATCAGAACCATTGATTTAATTTTCTAATGTGATTAATCCGTTCTCAACGGCTAGGTGTGCTGTTGTGCTCATTTCAGTAAGGTTGGAGACCCTACTTCAAACAATTAGTTGGTCAGAAGCAGACTTACATGTAGCAATATTTCATTCCACTTTTGTCACCACCACCAGAGACAGGCTCAAGTACTAGCAGTGGTACTAGTACCAGTGATTGGGAACCTCTGCGCTACAGTATGCTTGTGTATAGTACAATATGCTTTTGTACTGTACTGTAGAACATTGTACTATACTGTACTGCTTCATATTTCAGTAACTGCACTGTGCATAGCAACTAGCAGTATACTGTTAAGATGTAGACTTTTGACTAGTGTATTATTGTTGTTCTTGTTTTAATAACATTACATCTCTATAGAGGTTGTTTCTTTGCTCAAGTTTGATATCAACCTATTCCAACAACTCTACACTCAAACCTGGCTCTACAGTAATTGCAATAACAAGCATTAACCCAATTGGGATTCAGACACATCCAGTCATGAAGTCAATCATCCAAAATGTTTCTCTTGTTAAACATAATTCTTATCTGATTCAAATGTTCTAGAAAGAAACGTTTTCAAGGGGCAGACTGTTGGTCATATTGGATTTGGCCACTATGATGACCTGTGCTGGGTGGTTGCTGGCTTGGTCACAGATTCAGCAAACATGAGTATTCTGAAAATGTTGGGCACCTCTGTAGCTCCCACAAATTAGAAGTTAAAGATATGTTAAATTAAAAGTTAAAGCTGAAGTCATTTTAAAAAGGGGGAGGTCATTTTCTGGTATTTCACCCTGGATAGAGATTTTTTTCACAGTTCCCATGCTATTTGTGGTGGTCATATTAGCCAAGAACAGTTACAATATTCTCCTAAATGAAGCACACCCAAATCTTAGTCAGGTCCTCACATGGTGCTGTAATGAACTGAATTGTCTGATGGGCGATTTGTACTGTCTGCTTGCAGTCAAACAGGAGCCAAAATGTATTATGTAAATATACCTTATTACATTAGAACTTTGCAATATCTGACATGTGAACCAATGTTCCCTAAAACACTTGATTTTATTTTTTAATGGAAAAAAAGAGTGGGAAAAGTGGAAAATTAGCATGTCCGATTTAGTTTTTTGGTCTGGGTGGGGGGTTTATTTCATGCTAGGTACCAACTTCCAATACAAAATATCTCTCAAATGACCCAATGCACCATCCCTGAAATGGGCGTAATCATTTTCCAAAGTTTTTATTTTTAGGCCATTTATCCCCATACCCTACCATACAGCCTACACACACACACACACACACACACACACACACACACACACACACACACACACACACACACACACACACACACACACACACACACACACACACACACACACACACACACCAGCACGACTGTTTTTGTTTGTGTCTGTATAATCGGTGATCAGATCCCACCACCAATTGTTGTGACTGTCGGTATGAGCTTGTATACAGGCTGTTGTCAACATGTTATAAAAAGGGGGTCGCCGTGGTGCTCAGAGTGACGTTAATTGGACGACAGCTTTGAGCTTATGCCAAACCACTGGGTCGAATCTCATCCAAAACCACCGGTTAATTCAGTGGTTCCCAAAGACCAGTGGTTTTTATTTTATTTTTTACACCAGGGCCCACTATTTATTCAGAATTTGAGCCAGTTAACTCCTGAGAGCGTAAACATGAAACCAAATGGACCCTTGCGGGTCCATTTGGTTTCATGTTTACACTCTCAAAGAGTTACATCTGGTTAACCAACTGAACTGCCCATCATTTTTCTGGGGACCACGTGGAACGCTGTCAAGGACCACTGGTTGAAAACCGTCAACCAAAGACCATAGTTTGGAACCAAATGCACCCTTATAGGTCTGTAACTCCGAGAGCATACAAAAGGACACCAAATGGACCCGTCGGGGTCCATTTGGTTCCATTTGTACACTTCCCAGAGTTAAATTAGCATTGATTTGTATGATCTAAATTGGCCGTCTCGCATCCCCAGAGACAGAAATGCCATTACATTAAATGGGCTTTTGACAATTTCATGTCAAAACCGAGGGTCCTTATAGAGTGGGTCCTGAGGGTAACCACAAGGTTGCCGGGTTGGAACCCGGGCTCCCAGGGTTGATGTCAATGTGTCCCTAAACACGGACGCAAATGAAAGCCTGAGTGTCAAGGCTAATGATGTCACGTGTGGTCTAGCTCTATGGAATATATGGATGAATATGCATTGCTCATGTGACATCATCATCCTGCGACTGGAGCACCTCCTTTTGAGGGAAAGATTCTCTATTGATGAAAGAAATAATGTATTGAAGGTGTTTTTTATCTGCATGTTTTAGTTATAGAAGGCAATTATAGTGTTTTAAGGCATATTTGTCTTATTATCCAGGGATCCTTTCAAGACCCGTAATCGCTTGAATGGTTTTTGCCGCCATTGGTGAATGGGATCTACTATCCATGTAGGAGGGGGGGGGGGGGGGGGGCTGGGCCTGAATTAACACTAACAGTCCATTCTTATGACAAGCTGATTTTTTTTGCAGCATAACGTTACCTACACGACTGGATATGCTTGATCAGCTTTAAGGCCTAGCTATTGTAGTATGGTTAGGGTGACCAGATCCAAACTGTTCATTTGAGGGACAGAAGTGTTGCATGTGTGGGACAAGTCGAGTGGGGAAACGGGGACAAAATGTAGTCAGCAAATTATTAACGACTTGATGTCAATATTCCAAAACATTTCAGGATTTTGTTTCACGTATAGCAAAAACACCGTTTTGAGTTTGTAGATCAGCTATTTTTGATATGCCATTATGCGATGTGGCCTCTCTAAGAGTGAGTGTGGAAATATAGTGGTACCATGGGGGGGGATTTCAAAAACATAGCAGGAAATGATACAACAGAAATCCGACTATTAGTTGGGGCACTACAAATTATTAGGGGCATTTTGAACACTGATGCCTGTCAGTCACAATGTGGGACAGAGTCTCAATTTGTGGGACGCTTGAAAAGGCTTGGAAATGAGGGACAGTCCCACGCAAAGAGGGACATCTGGTCACACTAAGTATGGTATGGTTACATTGAACAAACACATGGCTATGGCAAATGTCTCTGTTGTCAAAGCAGCTTAAAATCAGACGTTTTCATCTGCGACAGTTTTTTTTTTTTTTTTTTTTTTTTAGTGTGTGTGTGAGAGAGTTAATGCGTAAGCGTCGTAAATAGTAATAGAGCTGAGCAGTCCCGCCCCCTCATGATGTCGCATCTTTTCCAGAAATGGATTCTCCATTCATTTTTCTCATAGACTTTTCGAAAATAATTTGTATAAAGATGACTACACCACTCACAAAGCCAACTACGGGTCGTGACAGATCATGACAACACTCACAACCTTTTGGGACAATCAAATAATTTCTAAGAAGAAAAACGAAACAAAAAGTGTTTGTATCCTGACGTTTTTTAATTCTTCTTGCTAATTCGATATCGTATGGTAATATTGTGTGTGTTGTCCTGATTGTCTTTATATAAATCATTTTCTAAAACTATGAGGAAAATGAACGAGGAATGAGGACGTCATGAAAGGGACAGGACTGCTTAGCTCCGTAGGATGTGGCTGCAATGTCTCCCAAGTATTTCCCTTTTCAATCAATGTTTGAAACAGAAGAATTCTTAGCTTTTTAGATTTTCTATTCAGGATCCCTTGAATTACAGCTGACCCTTTTGAAACGAGCCAATAGGCTGTAAGTTTAGTCCTATAGCCTTAACAAAGTGGAGAAGTTTAGGGGTTTTATCTTTTTTTTTCGAACCCAACATTCGCTCTGAATGAACATGCTGAAAGACTTGTGCTGCATTCTCACATTCTCGCCCCCCAAAAATAGCAGGCGTTCACGGCTCATAGCGCGCCACAGTGTGGCGCGCTATGAGCCGTGAACGCCTGCTATTTTTCAATGAAAGTTAAAACACCGCAAGTACAATACAGAATGGTTTAATCAACACATTCTTAAGTGACCTGTTGCAGCATTCCGCCTGTGTGAATCAGTAAATCCTGGTTTCAGTCGTGACCGTCCAGTTGCGATGCATTCTGTGGTTGTAGATCGGTCGTTCTTCCGAGAAGACATTCGGTGTCTTTATAGACCGATGGATATGACATCAGCACAGCGTTGCATTGGAGCAATATGATTCATTAAAGGTATAGTAAGTGATTTGGGTGATTTTGGAAAACCCTCGGCCCCCCTGGTAGCAAGATGGGCACATGCACACACTCACTACAATAAAGGGAAATGCAACAGGCCAACTGCATATACACCGAGGAAAAATACCTACAAGCTCATAGCGCACGGACGGCAAAACGCAGCTTTTGGCGCCGTGTTAACAACGTGGACGAGTGTCACCATGGAAACCAGATATGCCAGTGGAAGAGGTGGATCCAGCCGGCGTCGCCTGCTTTCTTAACTATGTTGGGCTTCTGTTGCAACGGCGACGTACCACGCCCACGTTCTTGTCGTGTTCAAGGCCTAGAGATGGGAACTTAAATTCCCCAATCTAGCGTCAGAAAATAGAATGTGGTGTCAGAAACTAGAATATGTTCCGGACAAGGTCAGGTTTTAAGTGGTTAATCCTGTTCATCTGTGGTCCAGTCATACACGTTTTTTTTTCCTCCGCCACAGACCGTTTATAACCTAAGAATGTGGCCCTGCAGATCACCAGTTTGACACCCCTGACCCTAAAGTATTGTTCAAAAATGGCAAACCTCAGAATCATGAACAGTACTCTTGAGTCTTGTTTGATTTTCTCTTCCAATTATCGCTGGCCTGATATTGTTTCATGTTAGTTTAGTAGTGTGTGGTGTTAATATCGTCTTCAAGTGCACTTAATGTTTTTGAAAAATTGGTATTGCGACATAGAACTTGTCCGACTATTTGGAAGTGAAGCGCTTGACGTTAAATGGCGATGCTCTAGTTCAGGGGTTTTCAACAGGTGTTCCGGGGACCACCAGTGGTCCTTGAGAGGGTTCCAGGTGGTCCCTAGGCTAAATGATGGAAATTTGGTTAACCAGATGTAACTCTTTTGTCTACACAACTAGAGAATGTAGAAGATTAATGGGGCGTGGGGATCGAGGGGATCGGGGGACCAGGGGGTGGTTCTAAATCACCCACTATACCTTTAACATGTACATTAGTGAGGATTATAAGAAGGTATGTTGAAAAGTGGTGAAGTAGTCCTTTAAGATGGACTATTCCCACTGGGTGCAGTCAACAGGTAGTTCTTCGATGCAAAAAACAAAAATGCACTCGGGTTGCCTTGCGCATGAGTAGTCTAGGCCGTGGCATGGCCTAACTTGTGTGCAAGTAGTGCGTGCAAGTACCGCAACTAGACTCTATATTAGAACTACTTTCTAAATCCCCCGTCATTGACCTCAAACCAACCTTAAAATGTAACCTTGTTACGTCACCGTCATTGTCGGCCAATAACATTGAATCATGTCTTAATTACATCATCAACAGCCAATGACATTATGAGACGAGATGAGCAACAGGTGGGGGCGACTTCATAGCCTGTGCCGCGAAGCAATGAAGTCCCCCCCATACCATTTTCTCCTACCCCCTCTAATTGGGAAATGTTACATCCGCCCCTGGTCATCAATATGACATCGCAGTACTCCTGCCCTCATTGTCTGAGCTAAACTAATACATTTGGTTAGCATGTCCTCCATATGGATATTGCGCTGTTTTTTTGTTTTTTTTAAAGGGGAACTCCACCCATTTTCAACATTTTAATATGTCGTTAATATACCTTAGAGATGCTGTGTGGACATAATAAAAAAGTTCCCCCAATTCTGTATTTCCAAAAAAAATGGAGGTCTGAAAAAATCATTAACATGGTGAAATACATCTGATGACATCATCAAGATGTATTTCACCATGTTGATGGTGATTTTTCTTTCAGACCCCTTTTTTCCTGAGAGGGTACAAATGTGAACCAAATGGACCCTAACGGGTCCATTTGGTTCACATTTGTACCCTCTCAGGAAAATGTTGAAAATGGGTGGAATTCCCCTTTAAAGGCAACTTTAGTGTTTGTAAACAGATTTGAAAACAGAATCTAACTCCACCTCACGTCCACTCTATTGGCTCGTTATGAAACGGCTGGACACTGCTGTGCTGTGATTGGCTAAAACGCTGCCTCACCCCCCACACAACCCCATCCAGCCTCACCAATTAGCACCGCCTGTCCTGAGCTTGACGAATATTTTTGTTTTCATCATGCATGATTGGTTGACAACAACGACGTTCTGGACCGTCTGCAGGACGAAGCTAGTGTTTGTCTGCAGCGGAACGGCTGCAGCATCAAAGAAGAAGTGACATTGAAGGAAAAAACATGCAAAAAAGCTGTATATATTTTGAGTTTTGGCTAAAAACTCGCCCCGTTTCTTTTACCTGTGTGCTGCAACTGTTTCCCTGCAGACAGACACTTGCTTCGTCCCGCATACGGTCCAGAACTTTGTTGTCGTCAACAAATCACGAAAAACGTAAACATTTGACGGGCTCAGGAAAGGCGGTGCTAATTTGTGTGTGTGTGTGAGCGTTTTAGCCAATCACAGCACAGCAGTCTCCCGCGGTTTCATAATGAGCCAATAGAGTGGAGGTGAGGTGGAGTTCACCGCTCATGGCGCACTATGAGCCGTGAATGCCTACTATTTTTTCCCCGTACAGTTACAGTAGCCTACGGAATGGTTTGGTTCCATTTGTACGGAATGGTTTAAAGGCTACGGACCTGAACAAAAAGAAAACACTTTGCAGCAACATGCATTAACGGAATTACTGCTTTTACTTCTCATGTCGGCTTGGCCCACGCCACTTTCATTTGCGGTACGAGACTACGCCGTCGCCAAATGCATACGCTGTGCCATAGACACGAGGTAATATAGCTTTCCGATGTCGAACACCCCCCACTAACCGTATCCATGTTCCACTCGCAGAACGCAGCGTAATAGAACATAATGGTCGTGTCGACACCATCTATCGCCATTATTTACATAATTTACAAATTCTCTGATTTCAGTGCCCGCGGCGTCGGAGCATCATTACAGTCAGAAAAAAAAGTCCATTATTACTGTTTCGCAGCTTATGTGCAAACATTTCAGCCACCGCTATGAGAAAGGAACAAATGGATATCTATCTGGATAAAGTCAGGCATCATAGAAAACGTTATTTTGTAAGCTTGATGCATTTTTGAATGTGAATGCCCCTACTGCAAGTACTGTAGTTGTCTATGCAGTATCATGGTTGTGTAAGGCTATCATTTCAGTAGCACTGTGTTGCACCCATACTGTATGCACAGGTACTAGGGACGGCAAATATCATTATTTTGGCCATTATTATGGGGGAAAAAAGACTGAATTAGGGGGGGGGGAGCAATGCTTCTTCCCCTTAAAGCTAGGGATGTACCTGTTATTGAGATGTTGGCTGGTATCGGTTGATACCAGTGTGTTAATCCTTGATTATGGGTGCAACTACCTGTTTAGTAATCTTAAAATAGTAATCTTACATAATCTTTGCTTTATATTTGCGTTCCAAAAAGGAGTAGGGTAAAGTTTAGTGGAAAAACATATTGCATCCTCCCCTTTCTTTTGTATAAATGCCTCCTATAATAATATCTTCAAATTGATTTAATAATAAGAAATTGAGAGGCACTTTTACATTTTTCTTTTGGTAATGTATCACTGAACAAATAGCGTTTATACACAGTTTATGCGTAAACTAAATTGCTCTGAGAAACTACTCAAGCCCCATTCTATGCTTTTTTTTTCCTACTGCGAAAATAATATAAGATCTACAAGCCCATTGTAATGCCTGGCTTGGGAGCTTGTAGACATGATATTTTTTTACTTTATTTTATAAAATGTAGTGTCGCGGATTCCGTTGAGTCGGGTTTACGTAAAACGTGCAGTTAATCAATTTAGTTTATAAATGTTTTAACAAAGCATCTGCAGGAGTATCAGGATAAATGCCTGGTCGCTTTGATCATGCATGTCACGACTAAACCGACAGTCTATTTATTTACTTACAGTATGTTTACGTTCCACTAAATGAATGGTTGATCAGATTAAGAGGGAAAGCTGTTGAAGCCACACATGGGTTTCATAATGGGTTTTCGTTTAACACGTGCGCAGCCGACCACGTGGGCCCTACAGTAATTTACTGTAGTTGGTTAGTACATTAGGGTCCTGGTTCCGACCTACAGTAATTAAAATGAGATTTCATGGCCGTCTAGTCTGTGATGATTTATTTTTTTAACTTTTAAACCATTCTGTGCTGTACTTTTGGTGTTTTTAACTTTCATTGAAAAATAGCAGGCGTTCACGGCTCATAGCGTGCCACACAATGGCGTGCTATGAGCCGTGAACGCCTGCTATTTTTTGGGGGGAATTGTGAGAGAGCTTCCTGTTTGGGAAGCTGTCTTGCTAATGTCAATGCTAGAAAGCTCAAATGGAAGCGTCCTTGTTCCTAGAAATGCTAGTGTTCCCGTCTGCGTCTGTATTCTGATACCAATACACTTTGCGGCACGTCTGATTGGCCATGAGTGGGTCATGCATGTTACGCTTTCGTCCAAGTTGGATGTGCTGTGGCGGATTCGAACCCTTGTATACACTGTATGTAATGTGTGCAGCGGAGGTTCAGGGTTAGAGAGTGATAGTGTCCTTCAGCAAGACCTTGAACCCCTCATAGACCTTTAGGTAAGCCCCGCCCTCTCCCCAGTGTCCACCCAAGGCTAGGACACTCTCCAGCCGGGGCTCATTCATTCCAATGTAAATATCATGGACATTGCACATTAAATACTGGTTCATATTTGGAACCAGACCTCCAAATCCATCAACAAGGCATCAGCAACCTGCGGCTCAGGAGCCGCATGCGGCTCCAGAACACAGCCCTAGTGGCTCCCTGGCTGTAGCATTATTACATACACACACTGGGGTGATCCGCACCAACATAATATAAACATTTCAGTCACTCAAAGCGCGTTGCGCTGTCTGACAGTTGCCACTTAAAGTAGCACTTGGCCGTGTCAAAAAAGCCCAGCAGTTATCAGAGGTGGAGCTTTCAATCTGAACCACCCATTTTCAACAGTTTACTATGTCATTAATATACCTTAGAGAGGTTGTGTGGACTAGAAATGGAGTTCTGTAAAACTCACCATTTTTTCACCAATTCTCTCTCTCTTTTTTTTTTTTAGAAACTCCATTTCTGAAGAAAGGTTGTGTTTCACCATGTTAATGATTTTTCTTTGAGGACCTTTTTTTTCTGAGAGTGTGCAAATGGAACCAAATGGACCCGCCAGGGTCCATTTGGTTCACATTTGCACACTCTCAGGAAAAAAAATAATAATGAAATGCGGCTCCAGACAGATTTTGAATTTAATTTTGGGTCGAAAATGGCTCTTTCAACATCTTGGGTTGCCGACCCCTGCCCTATGCAGTGGAAACAAATGTGTGTGACATTTATTTTCTTAAAACAATGTTTTATCATATAGGAAAGCTATTGGTGGAGAGGTTTGCCTATCCCATGTTATGCTTTAGCTGTGATTGGACCATAGCAGTTTGGGGAGGGCCTTACTGAAAGGTCTATTGCCCATGATGTACAGGTCGGTGCCATGCGCGGTGTGTGTGAATGGGGGAATGTAACGCACAATCTGTGTAAAGCGCCTTTAATAAAGGCTATATACTATAAATACACCATTAACCATTTAGCGTGGTAGGCGGGTAGCTTACCCTTGTGTCACCCGCATAAACTAAGGCCCGGCCCAAATGATACTCGGACCAGCCGGAATGTGGCGACATCGAGGGGTCAGAAAACGTGAGTTCTCAGGAGGGCTGTTGCAACCTGAAAAAGGGACAAAAGAGGAGCATTTCCGAAATTTGTGTTTGGACTAATGTGAACCAAATGGACCCTAGCGGGTCCATTTGGTTCACATTTCTACACTCAGAAAAATAGGTTCCTAAAAGAGAAATCATTAACATGGTGAGACGCAGCTTGATGATAGTGCGGTCATTTGGACTGATCACATGAAGCGGAGTTTGCGACAGCGTAACTCCGTCTATACTCAGGGCCAGGTATTGTTTTGGCATGAAAATTTCTTGTCACCCGAGGCCACTCAATGCCTACTGATTTTCACAACCGTGCACATTGCTGTTATTTATTTATTTTAACCAGTACTAGTGAAGCATTCAGTGATGGGCAGTAACTTGTTACAAGTAGCTAAGCTATATAGCTTAAACATCTTCCTGTAGTTTGTAGTGTAGCTTACTACATTTGTTCTGGCAATAGCTTGTGGTGAAGCTACACTACTTGCTTTGAGTAACAATGTAGCTTACTACATTTTCCCACACCGTAACCGTAAGCCTAAATCCCCAACCCTCAACCTAACCTCAGTGTGAGGTGGTTGAGTGTCGGGGATTTAGGCTTACGGTTACGGTTGGAGGGGTCTAGGGTTTTGCTACAAACATTGCTACACCCTTCTCTAAACCTACCCCTAAACCTAACCGCAAGCAGATTTGACTGTTATCAGTGGATACGATCGCAGTTGTCATCTTATCAGTGAGTTGGCTCCCAGACAACATGCCTCCTCGATAAGATGGTGCTGATATTAAGCAGCCTACTGGGAATTATCGCTTGATAACGGTAGAAGCGGGTGCAGCTGCCCATCACTGGAGGCATTCGGACTCAACAGGCAGCAGTGACAGCACGGTTCAGATGGCATGGCATCGGGGGTCACGTTTTCTGCTAGCAGTTGCTCTAGATTCTAGTGACCAGTAGTGAAATACAATCGAACAGACTATACAGCTGATAACCCTCTCTATCCACATATACCCTGGAGGAGGAGGTGGCAGTACCAGCCTCTATGGGCGGCATACAGACTGGGTAGTAGTCACCCACGTTATATAATGTAGTAATAACAATACAAATAAATAAAACATCTAAATATCATCTCTTCCTGCCTCTGACATGTCATGTAAACTGACATGGTGTGCTGAGTGTGCTACCAGAGTGAAACACATTTCACAAGAGAAACAGAAAGTGTCTTCCTCTGGGCATAACGTCATAATAGTGATTGGTCAACATACAGTAGGGTAATTACTGTAAGTCTGACTGTGCATGGGCAGGACTTCAGTATTATATCCATATCATTAGACTTTTTATTGTACTATTGGCATTAGTGCTCTTTTTCCCCCTCTGTATTGGTGAGAGCTTCAAACAACTGGACCTTGACCTAATCTTTCCTTCTTAGTGCAGTGGTTTTCAACCTTTTTGATAGCAGGGCCCACTATTTATTCCGCATCTGAGCCACGGACCACCATTTGATGACATTTCAGCCCCACAGACTCCAAAACGAACAATTAATTTTGTTCACAATTCCAGTCTGGATTCCGGAAACAAAACAGTCAAACATACAGATCAAAAATGACCGTTTATCTTCTACATTCTCTAGTTGTGTAGACTTTGGGCTAATTCACGTGATGAAGATTTTAACTCTTGAGAGCGTAAACATGAAACCAAATGGACCCGCAAGGGTCCATTTGGTTTCATTTTTACGCTCTCAAAGAGTTACATCTGGTTAACCGAATTTACATCATTTGACATTTAGCCTGGGGACCACCTGGAACTCAGTGACCACTCGTGGTCCCTGGACCACCGGTTGAAAACCCACTGTTTATAGTGGATGAATTGCAATCACAGATTGAGTCATTTGGAGTGAAAATTGGCTGATCGATCAGAGCACCTCCTCTACTCTTAAGGCCTGCTTTATGCACCACAAAGTTTGGGATCTTGACTACATCAACCCTTTGTGTACTGAATGCGTTTTGGTGTTCAAAGAATTACGTTACACTTAAACTATTGAAAAATATCAGACCTACAAGCTCACAGCGCGCCACCGAGTGGCACGCTTCTCTGATATTTTTTGAAAAATTGTGAAAATGTGATGCAAATCTTTGAATATATGTATTCTTTCGGAAGCAAATATTGCTTCTGGGGATCCCTACAACAGCATGTTTTCAGATGGAGGGGTCCGCAGCCAAATATAGATAATTCTGGTGGTCCTTGGCATGAAATATGTTAAGCATCACTGACACAGGAACATAGATTTTTCAGAGAAACTAGAATCTGTCAGAATCTAGCATCAGAAACTAGAAACTAGTCAGAAACTAGAATCTAGTGTCAGAAACTACAATCAGGTGTCAAATAGAATATATTCTTAGATTTGCGCATCATTTTCACATATTTTTTAAAATATCAGATCTAAAAGCTCATATCACACCACCGAGTGGTGCGATATGAGCTTGTAGATCTGATATTTTTCAATAGCAAAAGTGTAACAATGCGGTGAATACAAACACAAACAATTCCTATTAAAATAATAGGAATAATTTTGTTCATATTCACGGCGTGTGTTCAACGCCGCAGAACAAAACAACACATAGTACATAGTTTGTTTTAATGCCACGATGGTTGAGGGGACAAAGCTCTTACTGAAATTAACCGTTTTCTCCACCGTAATGTTCTGTGTCTTGAGGTTTGCAAAAAAAAGTGATCCAGGGGATGATGATCAGTGTCACGAGATATTTGCTAGCCGTGTGATGGTATTATTGTTCATGTGAGGAAAAAAAAAAAACGTGTTGTGTGTGTTGGAAAAGTCTGACAATCATCAAAGCTTCTCAACACCACCGGCATCGCCATTAGCCTAATGTAGAAATCCTTGGCTTTCCAGTGAAACATTAGGAACAGGTCTTCTACTGTAAATGTTATTCAAAATATAGTCATCTTAGTAACACCCTGTTAAAGATGGAATGCCATGTTTTTCCCCCCACCCTAAAGCATGATCATCAGGTATTATTTCTGTAATTTCCCGACTATAAGCCGCTACTTTTTTCACATGCTTTTGACCCTGCGGCTTAAACAACGGTGCGACCAATCTATGGATTTTTACAGGTGTTTTTTTTTTTTGTTTTTTTTTAACAGGGGTTTTCAACAGTGGTCCCTGAGAGGGTTCCAGATGGGCCCTCCAGACTAAATGATGGAAAGTTGGTTAACCAGATGTAACTCTTTGAGAGCGTAAAAATGTTTACACTCTCAAGAGTTATGATATTCACCATCTAAATTAGCACCACTTAATTAATAAGTCATGGTCATTTTGATCTCTATGTTTTGCCTGTTTTGTTTGCGAAAATCCATCCTGGAATTGTGGACAAAACCAAAAGAAATCTTTAATTTTGGGTTCTGTGGGGTGAAAATGTTGTCAAATGGTGGTCTGTAGCTCAAATGCTGAATAAATAGTGGGCCTGGGATAAAAAGGTTGAAAACCACTGCAGAAGGAAATGGTAAGGGGGGCGGCTTCATCGCCCGTGGCGCGAAGCGACATACCATTTCTTCCCATACCATTTTCAGTAGTGTTTCAAGTACTTATAGCACTGAAATATCTTGGGTTTTGCATGCCATCATGTTTGGTGGGGCAGACTGGGCGTTTAGGGGGCCATGCCTATGCCTAGATCCTGTAGTCCATTGTGTGGTCAAGTTATGCACTGGGCTTGAAGGAGGAGGAGGAGGATTTTCTGGTGGATTGTGTTATTGAAACCTAGTCTGTCGGCGAAAACAAGGCCGTCTTATGGCACGTTGGGCCGCCCTCCAGCCTCCTCAACAGTCCGGGAATTGTATTTTGTTTTAAAATGTCCCATTCATTTATCTCTCGGGCCCATGTTTCGAACAGGCTTAATGCGGAGCAGAATTCAGAGGAAGCCATTCTGCGCTTTGGGACGTGAATAAGCCACGATGGACCTTTTCGTGCTCCGAAACAAATGTCTTTCTTTTATTACTGTCGTTGTGTGGCCAACAGTGTTGAGACTAACGACTGTATAAGTAACGCCCTTACATCGGGGCGGATGTAACATTTCCCAATGGGGGGGCAGGAGAAAATGGTCGTATGCCCGTGGCGCGAAGCAACACGGCCGGAAGCCGCACCCATACCGTTTTCGCTTACAGGACTTTTATTAGGCAAGTAAAGCATCCATAATAACATCAGTTGTTGTTGAAGTTGCAACAGACACGCAGCATGCATAAAGCTAAAGGTCTGACTCAGAGAGTTTTCTGTTTTCAATGATGAAATGCTGTTGGTTTAGTGGTGCCACAATTAGTAGTTGGTTAGTAGCAGTAGTAGTGTTTCAAGTCATTTTAAATATAAGCACTTTGAAATGTCTTGTGTTGTTTTTCATGCCATCGTGTTTGGTGGGGCAGACTGGGCATTTAGGGGGGAATTGCCACCCCATGCCTAGATCCACCCATGCCTTACATAAGGGACTACTTTTTGCAATAACTTGTAAAGTAATTCTTTACATTTTCTCATTCAGTATTACAGTTACGGTGTTGTTAATGGGTGAGTTAGTAGTTGGCTGCAACGCTTAACCAATGAACCACAATCGAATCGATAATTGTATTAGTTGACAATTTACTAATCAATTAATCGAATCATCATCAACTAATCGCTGGAGTTTTTGTAATTTTGTCATCATGAACAGTCGTGACTGCAAAGCAAAATATGACACATAATCATTATAATATCAAGAACAAAACACAAGGCTTGAATGTACATTTTTCTTTAAATTAACACAGTATTCAAAATACGCAGCCAAATAGGCCTATAAACACCATGATTTGCTTTAATTAATTAGTGGGGTTGCCTAGGGGAACCCCACTAATGTTGTTGTGATGGCTGTACCTTTTTCTAATATTTATTTTGTAAACTTCCAGCTAATGAGAAACCGCTGTTCTAGTTGCCGTAACTGAAGCATGTTTCAAAATTGGTAGGTCATTAGGGAGTAGAGTATGTTTCGTCTGAGAATGTGTATGTTGCTCTACTCCAGGGGTTTTCAACAGGTGGTCCGGGGACCACCAGTGGTCCTTGAGAAGGTTCCAGGTGGTCCCCAGGCTAAATGATGCAAAGTTGGTTAACCAGATGTAACTCTTGAAAATTAAAGTTAAAATATTCATCATCTGAATTAGCACCACTTAATTAAGAAGTTTACACTGTTTTGTTGGCAAAATACAGCCTGGAATTAAAGGTTCAAGGTTTTTTTTATTTGTTGCTCCCGTGTATGTCAGGACATATACAGGGATGAAATAGCGTTTCCATTTTCCACAGTGCGATAAGACAAGACAGTGCAATGAGACAATGTGGACAAAACCAAAAGAATTCTTTAATTTTAAGTCTTTGGTGTGAAAATGTAATTAAATGGTGGTCCGTGGCTCAAATGCTGAATAAGTGGTGGTCCCTGGAGTCAAAAAGGTTGAAAACCCCTGCTCTACTCCATAGAGTTCAATGAATGAACCTAGAAAACCTAGACAGCGGTGGAGAGCTTTAGGACTCAGAGCAGCATCACGTCACCATTACAACAGCAGTGGGGCAAGCATCTCGGTCGCAGATTACAATATCATCAGTGCAACCTCACTTTGCAATTGCAAAATTGCATTTATTCAGCCTAATCAGCAGTTAAAGGGGTATTCCACTTTCAAAAAAAGTTTTGATCATTTTATGGTTGACTCAGTCTCATGTGAACACACCAGAAAGTTTATAAGTTACTCCATTCAGTATTTGGATATTTGATGTTCATTTTAGCGCCTCCAGCTCCTACCTATACAAACCCATTGTAACTTAAAACTCCATTTTAACCATGACAGATTATTTGAAGACTGATATTTGGGTGGGCATACGCAAAATCATGTTTTGGGTATGCCCACCCAAATGAATAAAACAATATTTTAAAAATAAATGAAAACTGCAAATGGAATCCCACGGTCCTCCCATGTATTCCGAGGACAATATCAGTCACCAGAAAATAATGTTGTTGTTGTTTTCTGTCATGGTTAAAATGGAGTTTTAAGTTACAATGGGTTTGTATAGGAAGGAGCTGGAGGCGCTAAAATGAACACAAATATCTAAATACTGAAAGGAGTAACTTATAAACTGTCCTTTTAAGTGTGCTCCCAGAGTGAAACACATTTCACAAGAGAAACAGAAAGTGTCTTCCACAGAGCATAACGTCATCGTCATGATGATGATTGGTCAACGTAGGGCAATTACTTTAGGTTTGACATGGGCATGAGCTTTTAAAGTCACTTCCACAACACTTGGGGGAACTTTACTTAAGAAACTGTCATATTGAGCCTATTATACAGTTCAGAGTGTAGTGCGGTGTGCTGCCTTCTTCATATTCAGTGTATCCTGTAATCGCTGTTTAACATTTTGTAAACAAATACGTATTCAGGACCATGTTCGAATGCCTGTCATACGGCTATAATCCCTAAAACAAATCCTTAAAACAAAACAAATGAAAAACAATTAACAGCCCATCTTTTACCTAAAACGTAAAACACAAATTTGTCCTTTTTTTAATGAACATTCATTTCACATAATGAACTTTCCATTCACTATATCATGTAAATGTATAATTATGTAAATTGTTCGAGTGGAAGTGGAGTTTACACACTCTTGAGATGGGAGCTATCATTGTGTCATTATTTAAAAAAAAAGAGAGAGAGGCCTGTTTTTTTTTTTTTTTTTTTTTTTTATGGCCCAGATCTTTTGGGTCAAGGATATCCAGCCCCATTGTTGTTGCTTGGATACCTGTTGTAAAGATGATTCCTGCAGAGTTGTCTACCCCCCCCCCCCCCAGTCATTAGCGACGTATAGCCCTGTACGGGGACACGCTATAGACCAGACCAGGCCACGGCTGGGTTTGATGGCGGTGTACAGCATTGTCACCGGTGGTGTCCCGTTTCAGCTGCGGTGAACTCAATGTTTAGACCCCTCCTCCTTCCTCCACCATCATAGACACCCTCCAGTCATTTCTGTTAACTATTGACGGGGACGAAAGACGAGGAGATTCCCTCTCGTGTGTCTCCCATCTGTGGCAAGGACAGGGGCGGATGTAACATCTCCCAATTGGCAAGTAAGAAAAATGGTGGGGCAAGTGAAGACTGCTACCTGGTTGCCCGATAGGGCAAGTGTGCAACTTAAGTGCACTATAACACAACACAAGATATATTTGTCTTGAAGGCAGTCATTGCACTCTGCCTCTGTGTCTTTCCCTGCTTTCTAGCTATCCACAATTCCAGGCTGGATTTGGGAAACAAAACAGGCAAATTAACATATAGATCAAAATGACCATTAATCTTCTACATTCTCTAGTTGTGTAGACCTGGGCTAATTAAGATGATGAATTTTAACTCTTGAGAGCGTAAACATGAAACCAAATGGACCCGCAAGGGTCCATTTGGTTTCATTTTTTACGTTCTCAAGAGTTACATCTGGTTAACCAACTCAACTGGTGACCACCTGGAACCTGGGGGGCAAGTGACCATGAGCTGAGGGCAAGTAGAACCTGACTTGCACTTGCCCGATGGGCAAGTGCCTCAGAGACCTAAACCTGACTCTGCCAGATTGCGGTAGTAGTAGTTCACAAGTTCCCTCCTACTACACCTTGATCTGGGAACTCTCAAACAGAAACTATGTGGGACAACAGCAGAACAGAAATATGATATATCCAAAATAATTTGTAATTGTAGTGTTGTTAGGTTGTTGTTTACATTAGAGCAGTGGCACAGCTTCAATATGTCATCAGTCTCACGTTGATCCCATGTCTGGCAGCCGCGTACGGAGCCATATAGCTCCGATCAGATTTTGATCGGAGAGCACTGGGTCTGCCCCCGTGCTTCCAGATGGGAGCAGTAGAAGGAACGCACTGCTGCCAGGTTAGGAGAAAATGGTAGGAGGGCGGCTTCCGTACCATTTTCCATTACAGGACTTTTATTAGGCAAAGCAAAGCATCGATAATAACATCAGTTGTTGTTGAAGTTGCAACAGACACGCAGCATGCATAAAGCTAAAGGTCTGACTCAGAGAGTTTTCTGTTTTCAATGATGAAATGCTGTTGGTTTAGTGGTGGCACAGCTGTAGTTAGTTAGTAGCAGTAGTAGTGTTTCAAATAAGTTTAAATACAAGCACTTTAATTTGAAATATCTTGGTTTGTTTTGTATTCCATTGTGTTTGGCGGGGACTGATAGGGCATTTAGGGGGGCATTGCCCCCCCATGCCCAGCCCATGCCTAGATCCGCCCCTGGGCGTTGGAGACTCCACGTTCAGTAGCAGAAGGTCAGACTAGAAACGACATTCCCATTGCAGTCGATCAGAAAAGTGATAACGATAATAACGGGGTATGAATTATTTACCCAGCAGTTCCATGTGATAGAGGGGTCAAAAATGAATCATGACGCGTTACGTTACACACGTTACATTTGTTACATCCTAAACCCCTTATCTCAAATCCCTTATTTCTTTTTTTTACTATTTTGAAAAAAAAAAAAACTTTTTGGAATATTTCAACATGTCAATCTCTTAACATGTCAATGTCAATCTATTGTCAATCTGTTAACACACAAGCTTGCAGACTGGCCATTTGAACTACCGTATTTTCCGCACTATAAGGCGCACCGGATTATAAGGCGCACCTTTTAAAATGGTTTTCATATATAAGGCGCACTGGATTATAAGGCGCAGAGAATAGAAGCTACTACAGTTAACACAGAATAGAAGCACCTGCAGTCAAACAATCCATATATAAGGCGCACTGGATTATAAGGCGCACTGTGTATTTTTGAGAAAATTAAAGGCTTTTAAGTGCGCCTTATAGTCCGGAAAATACGGTACTGAAAAATGTTTTTTTTTAAATGGTTTAAAAAGGCAAAGAATTTATGGGATAAGGGGTTTAGCAGTGACGAAAATGGAGCCCCTAGTTTTCTTTCCTTTTTTTTGTTAACTATTCTAACCTTGGCCAATACCACTTCACAATAAGGACAGAGAAGATGGCGATTTAGGTTGAGCTAAAAGGAAGCCAAAAAACAGGGAGGGGGGGGGGGGGGTGTAATCGATAGCTCTACCACCTTTCCAAAAGTTTTTCTATTACCTTTGTCCACCAAATGGACCCCTGAGGAGAGGATTTGGTTTAAATTGTGTCCCTGACTTTAGTTTCTTCCCCTCCGGTCCCTTTCTCAGCTCATCTCAACTCAGACACTGGTAGTTCTGAAGGAGAAACCGAAGGCCTAAAGGCAACCTCTGGTTATCCAAAGTGACAATTCAATTTAACTCATTGACACTTTTGGTGGGAACGCCTCTTGGTGTTTCACCGCCCTCCCGCTCGCCCTACGGGGACCTGGCGTTTTTTTTCCCCAAAAAACTTTGAATAATGGGGTCGTGTTTTGACAAAAAAAGGTTTCTGTGGGTCACAAATGTTTTCTTTATAATTTGATAGGACACTGCAGAGCCATACAGGTTCCAGGTCATGGCCTCGTCGCTCGGCTGCAAACAAAGAGCGTTTGGCCTGGATTCAGGCCATGGCCGCGATACGGGATGCTTGTGTCGCACATGCATGGAATGTGTGCCTTCGCGATCATAATACGATCGCGGCAACAATGTGAAAGTTTGGTTTCATTGGCGCTACGTAAGCTGACCTTATTCACGTTCTTTAAAGAGGATGCTGTGAATATAAATTGTCCCCTTTTTAACTCATTCTGTACGGGTGTTTTAAGTTTTATTTAAAAATAGCAGGCGTTCGCGGCTCATAAAGCGCCATTCTGGCGCGCTATGAGCCGTGAATGCCTGCTATTTTTCAATTTTTCCGGGGGAGAAAATGTGAAAAAATAGCGCAAATCTTTGAATATTATACTCTATGTTCTTTCAGAGTGAACGTTTTGTACAACTGTTTTCTAAATCCTGGCCGTTTTCTGTCTGTGGTCCTTAAAATTTTATGCCAAGGACCCCCCAAAATCATCTCTATGTGGCGACCGATCCCTATCTGAAAATATGTAGCTCCAGAGACCTCCCCTTAAAGCAAAATACAGTATTTGAGTTCAAAGCGTTTGCCGCAACGGAATATATATTCAACAGTGTTTTTTTTTTAGAATATTTTGATTTAGTCTTAGTATAGTCTTTTCAATAAGACCTATTTAGTTTTTTAGTCCCATTTAGTCTTCTAAAATTCATGGCTTTAGTCTAGTCTTAGTCGACAAAATGTCAAAAATGATTTAGTCTTACATACAAATACATTGTAGGTTTATATATGTTACCGTATACAGATTTATAGTTTTTAGTATGAAACATGCAATGTATACTGCAGATATGTTCACGAATAAAAAAAGAAAAAAAAGGTTATTTCCATTAGTCTTAGGTTATGATTTAATCTTCGTCTTAGTCTTTTGAAAATATTTTTGTTAGTCTAGTCTTAGTCGACTAAATATCAGAAACCTTAGTCGACTTAGTCTTTGTGTTAGTCTTAGTTGACAAAAACAACACTGATATTCAAAGATTCGTGCCACAGTTTTCAAAAAATATAAATCGTAGACATACTGTACAAGCTCTCAGAGGGCTTGTGAGGGCTGTTCAAACGGTGTCACAGGATGACATCACATTAGGGAAGACAATCTGAGTTGGCACCTTTCAGACCAGTCCATTCAGGCACACATAGAAAATCACAGATATCTCAGTGAAGTTCTGAGGTTTTCAACCGTTTTATACCAAGTATATAACTTCTGTCCTCTCTTGAAGGCAACAGAGGCAACTTTAGTGTGTACAAACACTGTTTGTTTGTAAGTAAACAGATTTGTTTAAAACCAATCTCCACGTCCATTCTATTGGCTCATTATGAAACTGCTGTGCTGTGATTGGCTAAAACGCCGCCTCACCCCACACAACCCCCATCCCCCTCACGCGTTAGCCACGCCTGTCCTGAGCCCAACGAATGTTTTGTTTTCATGACTTGTTGATAACAACAAAGTTCTGGACCATCTGCAGGACGAAGCAAGTGTCTGTTTGCAGGGAAACAGCTGCAGGGTAGAAGCAGCGTAGAGGGGGGGAAAAGGGCAAACAATATAGCTACTGTATATGTTATGTATTTTGATTTTTGGCTTAAAAAGTTGCTTCTATTACCTTTAACCCTTAGTGTACTGAACGCGTTTTGGTGTCCAAGCATTATGTTTTAACTATTGAAAAATAGCAGATCTACAAGCTCATAGCGCGCCACCGAGTGGCGCGCTGAGCTTGTATCTCTGCTATTTTTGAAAAATCGTGAAAACGTGGTGAGATCTTTGAATATTATGTTATTCAGAAACTAGATAGGACACAAAAGCTTAAACATGACCTCGGACCTTCTTTTGGCATTTGGCTATGAGCTGTTTTCCATGTATTGTGCGTATAGTCTGTCATTTGGTCCAGACATATTTGGTACTGTTTGTACTCCCATATACTGTAGATATCATATAACCCTGACTGCGGCAGTCCTTGAGGGAGTTCCATGGGGTCTGGTTTGAAAACCGAACGGACCCTTATGGTTCTGCAACTCCTGAGAGTGTACAACTTGGTGCACTCACAAGAGTTGAATTGATGAAGTCGCACCCATACCATTATCGGTTACAGGAGTTATATTAAGGAATCAATAATAACATCAGTTGTTGTTGAAGTTGCAACAGACACGCAGCATGCATAAAGCTAAAGGTCTGACTCAGAAAGTTTTCTGTTTTCAATGATGAAATGCTGTTGGTTTAGTGGTGCCACAACTGTCGTTAGTTAGTAGCAGTAGGAGTGTTTCAAATCATTTTAAAATATAAGCACTTTAATTTGAAATTTGTCTTTGAAATTTGGGTTGTTTTGCATGCCTTCATGTTTGGTGGGGCAGTCATGCCCATGCCTAGATCCGCCCCTGGGGCCGACTAGATTGACTTTGTTTGTATAGCCAACCAATAAGGAGGGATGAGGCTGCAGATTAGATCGCGCACAGTTAAAACTATTAACCGTATCACAAGCTCCTCCACTATACCTCTGCTATCCTGTTTGGCAGCGGGGCCCACTGCTCCGAGCTTCTTAGAAGTTTCCTGTCCCCCTAGGAGTCGCTGCAAATTGTAATTTGTTTATGGTCCCCAAGGATTGGCTTTTGTCCCTATGTATGACATCTCGCTCTCACTATGTTGAGAGTAGTACCTAGTGTTGTTCTCGAGACATTGTCTCGTCTCGAGACCAGTCTCAAGACAAATTTTCATTGTCTCGGTCTTGTTTTTGTCTCGCTTTGTTTTGTCTTGGTCTTGTCTCGACCTTGCGGCTCTCCACTTCATTTGTCTTGTGGTCTCGTCTTGTTCTCGTATAATTTTGTTTTGTCTCGACCTCGGAGCCATTGTCTCGGGTCTTGATCGCCAACAAGACCCCTCGAGACAACACAATGCAAAGGAAAAGTTCTATTCATTGTGCGGAAGACAGCTGCAGGCACAAATAGCAATATACTTTTTTCTTCTGTAAATATTGAAAAGAAAGAAGACAGACACTGGGATGTGTCTGATTAGGGATTTTTTATATTCTTGTTATTCTTGTTATCGCCCCAGCCCTATTATATTATTAGTAGTTTTGTTTAAAAATGTAATGGTGGACGGGGCAAAACAATCAAATTCAGTGTTACTAATAATAGAAGATTGAAAATCATTAAGAATGTTATATGTTAAAATGTGCATGACAAGACTAGGTCTTGGCCTCGGTCTTGACAAGTCTTGGTCTTGTCTTGTTCTCGGCCCCGCTAGGTCTTGGTCTTGTCTTGATCTCGACCCTCTAGGTGCTAGTCTCGTCTCGGTCTCGTCTCGGTCAAGTCCGTGGTTGTCTTGGTCTTGTCTTGGTCTCGATTTAAGTGGTCTCGACTACAACACTAGTAGTACCAGCTGCACACAGCACACCGCTCAGTTCACACCAAAGGCTGGGTGCTGCTGTTTCACTAATTCAGAGAACACACACACACACACACACACACACGCACACACACACACAGCACCACTTCTAAAGTGGTGCTTCAAATCCTTGTCCCGCTGTGTCCGCTATGGACTACTATGTATTCAAAGATTTGTGCCACATTTGGTCTACAAGCGTGCGGCCTGGCACCTGCTGTTATTTTCTATCTTAAGTCAAAACATGGAGGTGTGGCAAAGCTGTTTCGCTGTTTTGAGAGGCCAAACGGGTTAAGTCATAAGACAAAGACATGATACTTAAGACAATCAAAATGGGGCCCCAAAATTGTTTCCCACCCCAGTTAGGATTTGTGCGGGACGCCAGTACAGGAACTATTTACACTATTCAAGTACTAGCCACGGTTCTTGTGATGATCCTTCCATGATGGATAGCAGACAGGGGCGGATGTAACATTTCCCAATTGGGGTGGGGGTGGGGGGGTATGGGGGCGGCTTCATCGCCTGTGAAGTCGCACCCATACCATTTTCTTTTACTGGACTTTTATTAGGCAAGTAAAGCATCAATAGACGTTGCAACAGACACGCAGCATGCATAAAGCTAAAGGTCTGACTCAGAGAGTTTTCTGTTTTCAATGATGAAATGCTGTTGGTTTAGTGGTGACACTGTAGTTAGTTACTTAGTAGCAGTAGTAGTGTTTCCAATCATTTTAAATATAAGCACTTTAACCCTTTCAGGACAGGAATCCATTTTTGGATCCTGTACAGTATGTACAGTATTGACAAATTAAATTTTTGTGATAGTGCTATATCTATATTTGAACTCTTTTCAGAAATTTTAGGGTCAGGCCTAAATGGGTATTTGAAATCTTGGGTTGTTTTACATGCCATCATGTTTGGTGGGGCAGACTGGGCATTTAGGGGGGCATTGCCCCCCCCCTCGCCCCCCCCCCCCCCCCCCCCCCCCCCCCCCCCCCCCCCCCCCCCCCCCCCCCCCCCCCCCCCCCCCCCCCCCCCCCCCCCCCCCCCCCCCCCCCCCCCCCCCCCCCCCCCCCCTCCCCCCCCCCCCCCCCCCCCCCCCCCCCCCCCTCCTCCCATGCCCATGCCTAGATCCGCCCCTGATAGCAGACATAAGATGGAACATTTTAGATTGATGTTTTGGTGTTATCACATAATACGCTTGTTTCCGCTAAGCTCCTGATAATGCGTAACGCACGAGGCCAAGGGGGCTCTGTAAACTACGGTTACCGTTTCAATGTTTTCATTAATTTATGGAGTTGACCTTATACCCTGTTTGTTTCCTTTTTCTTTTTCTTGGCTGCAATCCGTTGTTGAATGACGTAGTGGGCCGAATAGACTATAGGATCAAGGCTGCCTACCTCCCATTTGTTAATATTATCAAATCACGTCACATCACCAGAACGATCATCGCTGTTATGAGTCTTTATCATCTTTACCAATTCAGGAAATATACAGCAAAGGGAATGTGCAAACCCTTGATAGTCATTGACATTTGAACGTTATTTAAGTCTTTTTATATACCATATTTTTTTCAATGGAAATATCCCAAAAAATAGGTTGCATTTTATTCTGGGGCTGTACTATTTGACAGTCAATGCTCTTTTTTCTCCGCAAATGTGAGGGTACGTGGAGAACATGAGACGGTACCTAGTCTAGGGGAGACGGGGAGAACATGTGGGGGTACCTACCCTATAGGGGACACAGGGAGAACATGTGAGGGTACCTACCCTAGGCGACACAGGGAGAACATGTGAGGGTACCTACCCTATTGGGGACACGGGGAGAACATGTGAGGGTACCTATCCTAGTGGACACGGAGAGAACATGTGAGGGTACCTACCCTAGGGGACACGGGGAGAACATGTGAGGGTACCTACCCTAGGGGACACGGGGAGAACATGTGAGGGTACCTACCCTATAGGAGACACGGGGAGACCATGTGAGGGTACCTACCCTAGGGGACACGGGGAGAACATGTGAGGGTACCTACCCTATAGGAGACACAGGGAGACCATGTGAGAGTACCTACCCTAGTGTACACAGGGAGAACATGTGAGGGGTACCTACCCTATAGGGGACACAGGGAGAACATGTGAGGGTACCTACCCTAGAGGACATGAATGCACAAAAATGGTACAAGAACCACTTTCATTAGTCCGTGCCTGTACTTCCTACAGCAAAATGTTTCCAATGCTGCAACAATACATTTTTGCACTTGAATTAAAAAAAAAGAGTTGCATTTGATGGAGGGGAAACTGAAACAAGACCTCATCCTTCCTCATTGCTCTTGCACACAACCAGGTGTGATACAGAGCGAGAGTGATGACTTTGGTACTAAAAACCACAAGTCAGCTTCGAGTCGGTCACGTCACAAGTTCACACCAGGGTTGGTGTTTCTGTGACAAGACTCGGGCCTCGACTGTGGCAAAGTTTCGATTCTCATTTCTTTGTTGTCGTAGCCACAAATACTGTATGCCAAGTCTCCAGGGTTTTCTACAGAGGTAACAGGAAGGCTCGGCCCAAATAATACTCAGCCCTGAGTATAGACAGATACGCTGTCGCAATCTCCGTTCACTTCATGGGATCAGTTCAATGGCGGCTGTGTTTCACCATGTTAATGACTTTTCTTTTCTGAGAGTGTATTAATGGAACCAAATGGGCCCATTTGGTTCACATGTTGTACACCCTTAGGAAAATATTTTGAAAATGTCCCTCTTTTGTCCCTCTTTCAGGCTGCATCAGCCCTCCCGAGAGCTCGGTTTTCTGACCCCTCAATGTTGCAACATTTTGGTTGTTCAGAGTATTATTTGGGCCGAGCCTTCATGTATTCCCTACAGAATATGTATGACACATTTTTACTAGTCCCGCATTACCAGACTTGCGATTTTCCCATCCTACAGTCGGCAAGTCCGCTCATAGAGCATTTGATAGAGTTGGTGCATCCACCAAAACTAGTGCTACTCCAAGCAAAACAATTGTTGTGTCAATTGTTGTGTCAGTTGTTGCAATTGTTGTCCCGTTCGTACAGCAAAATGTTTCTTGATTTTGTGTACAACAGGAACACTCTGGCTCGTTCGTATCCGTGTCCTATTGCTCTGCTTGCTTCCGTCTGTTTTTCCAACTGCACTACGGTTCTGTGAGTGCCGCGTTGTGATTTGTCAAATTACCGTTCCGGTCTTAGCAGTAGACACGATTTAAAGGTAGGGGAAGTGATTTGAAATTCATGGTGTAGTACCAGCCTGGTGCACTAGGGGCCCCCAAAAGTAGCTACACTATGTGAACCTGCTGCTCTCTCCTGATTGGAGGAGAATTGTGGTGACCTGGGGAACTTTTATTAGCTCCTCTGCTAACGTGGGGGAGGGGGAAACTCCATATGTGGTTTCCACACCTTATAATAGAGCATTTTAACAGAAAAAATATATTTTTTGGGTGATATCTGACAAAAGTGAAATCACTTCCCCTACCTTTAAAGGTAATAGACCACTTTAGTGCGAAGAAAATCCGTGTTGTGAACAACAGACCTGAATCGAACTCCTTCTTACCTCCACTCTTATTATGAAACTGCCGTAGACTGCTGCGCAAAAGTTCTGGACCGTCTTCAGGACAAAGCAAGTGTCTGTCTGCAGGGAAACGGCTGCAGCATCAGTACAAGTACAAGCAACATAAAGGGGGGGGGGGGGGGGGGGGGTAAAATATAGCTATACTATATTTAGATTTTTTTTGGCTAAAAAGTTGCCTATAATAACACCCTTATTATTATAGAGGAATTACACCCATTTTCATTTTTTTCTGAGAATGTACAAATGCAATCAAATGAACCCTGACGGGTTCATTTGGTTCCATCTGTACGCTCTCAAAAAAAGAAGTGTCTAAAGAAACCCATCAACATGGTGAAAATACATCTTGATGATGTCATCAAGATGTTTCACCATGTTAGTGGCTTTCTTCAGACCTCCATTTCTTGGGAACACAGAATGGGGGAACCTTTTTTTTTTATAATGTCCACCCAACACCTCTAGGGTATACTAATGACATATTAGAATGTTGAAAATGGGTGGAGTTCCCCTTTAACTCGTCTCACGGGAGCTGTAGTTCCAGCATCCAGGAGATTGTGGAATAGTTCTCTGGCTATAGGCAAGCCTATTGATTTACTCTGACAATGTCATTTACTATGAGAACAGTAGGGGTGTAAATCACACCCATCATGGCGATTCGATTCAGTATCGATTTCCTGACCCAACGATTCGACTATTTTCGATATTTTTATTCATTTATTTTTAAACATGAATCGATACTCTTGCGGACGTGTCGATGCATCGTATTGTCGGCTGTTGGATCGATACATCAATCGATGTTTTTTTTTACATGTCTAGAGAACAGGCAGGAAGCTGTCCGTGACTCACTTTGTAACACCTGTCCAGAATGGCAAACTGCCCTTATCTACAATATCAAATGTAGATAAGGCCAAGGTGTGGGCTCAACAAATAACAGTGCATAAAATACAAACAAAAAAGCTGAGTGGCTCTTTTTATTTTCTTGTCTCATGTGAATAGCAGCCGTTTTAGAACATGTACGATGTGTGTGACGGTTTTAATGAACCTTTCGTGTTTTGTTTGTGCAGAGGAAACGGCATTTTAACACGTACTACCATACATCGTGTTCATCGTTTAGGAGAGTGGTTTTCAACCTTTTTCATACCAGAGCCCACTTTTTATTCAGAATTTGAGCCACAGACCACCATTGGATGACATTTTAGCCCCCACAGACCCCAAAACTAAAGATTTCTCTTGTCCACAACTCCAGGCTGGATTTCGGAGAAAACAAAACAGTCAAACATACATATCAACATGACCATTAATCTTCTACATTCTCTAGTTGTGTAGACTTGGGGCTAATTCACATGATAATTATTTGAACTCTTGAGAGCGTAAACATGAAACCAAATGGACCCGCAAGGGTCCATTTGGTTTAATCCTCTCAGGGACCACTGGTGGTCCCCGGACCACCTGTTGAAAACCCTTGATTTAGGAGGAAAATTCAATAACTCAAATTCTCTCTCTCTCTTTCCAGGGCATACTCCTTGGTTGATTCCAGCCAGGTGTCCACCTTCCTCATCTCCATTCTTCTCATCGTCTATGGAAGCTTCAGGTGAGTTTCTCCACCATGTCCGTAAAAACTGACCATAGGTCAGTGCCGGGGCTCAACTTTGATGGAAGAACTTAACCTAACATAATTCATTTAGGTCCATGAATGAACCACACGTTTAGCAGTGTCACTCATTCCAAGAATGTCCGGCCTCTGAAAGTGACTAATCAATGTTTAAAAAGATATGAGATGCAATACCAATAGAGCTTTCAGTAAGCCCCTCCCCAAGCTGCTATGGTCCAATCACAGCTAAGCGTAACATGCGATAGACAGACCTCTCCACCAATAGCTTTCTTGTATGATAAAATATCGTTTTAAAAAAATTAATCAAATGCCACACATACACACATTTTTCCACTGCATAGGGGATGCCTTGTTGATGGATTTGGAAGAGAAATGAACCATTATTTAATGTGTAAAGTCCATGATATTTGCTTTGGAATGAATGAGCCCGGCTGGGGTAGCCTTGGGTGGACGCTGGGGAGAGGGCGGGGCTTAGCTAAAGGTCTATTCATTTATTCATTCACACGTTTAGCAGTGTTACTCATTCTAAGAATGTCCGACCTCTAAAGGTGACTAATCAATGTCTAAAACAATATAAGCTGCAATAGCAATCGGTATTAATAAGGAGTTAAATGATTCCCGAAGTTCAAAGTTTATATAATCAATACACCACTTCAAAATTAAAGTTTGATTGTCCATGGGATACACATAACAACCTTAGAGATATTTCTGTACGTTTCAGGATATAATGACCATTAAACCACTTGACCATTAAAAGAGTAGGCCAGCTATCTCCCAGAATCCCTCCCCAATTCAAGAGTTACAGTAGTCATTTGAATGAATGTGCAATTACAGTATGTGCAGGAATTAATTTGTAAATGTTAAGTGGAATTAATTTAACTTCTCTGCCTCACGCAGACATAGAATGGGCACATACTGTACATGTCATAACAAAAGCACAAGTCAGGGTCCTCATTTAATTACGGGGTCAGTCTTGAATCGCGGCGTTTGTAGGTGCCCTTTTTTCAGAGAGCGGTTTCGAAGGTGTCGAGGGATTATTCGCCTCTTTTTAATGGCTGTTGGTATAGGGCGTCCCACATTTTATTGCCATAGGAGCAACACATAGGACACAATGCTTTTGTTTGGAGGAGCTGAATCTGGGTTGCGTGTGATTTTTTTTTTTTTTTTGTGTGTGTGTGAACTCCCGCTGGTGTTGAACCTGTGTGGACCTTATTGACACTCAGCACAGGTTACAGTACATGTTCATCTTTGCGGATGCGTCGGATTCTTTGCGGACTGCCAGACCACATTGCAAGATGCTGCACTCTATCGTTAACCCTAAAGCCATTCCAGCCCTGTCAAAATGGGCAGCAGTGTGAGGTGGGTTCTAGGAACAAGGCCAGTCCCGTTTGTTGTGGGAGGTCTGGAGCCTTGTTTTTAAAGGGGAAGTCCGCCCATTTTCAACATTCTAATATGTCATTAGTATACCCTAGAGGTGTTTTGTGAACATGATAAAAAAGTTTCTGTGTTCAGAAGAAATGGAGGTCTGAAGAAAACCACTAACATGGTGAAACATCTTGATGACATCAAGATGTATTTTCACCATGTTAATGGATTTATTTAGACGCTTCTTTTTTCTGAGAGCGCTTCGTTTTTCTTTTTTCTGAGAGCAAAAAGATGAACCCTGACGGGTTCATTTGGTTGCATTTGTACGCTCTCAGAAAAAATGGGTGGAGTTCCCCTTTAAGGGATTTTTACGTGCTGTGGTACCAAGAGGTGCAGGCATAGCTGTCCTAGGGCTCCCGTTAGGGTCTTTTTTGTTGACCAGCGAGGAGACCCTGTATAGCAGTGCTTTTCAACCTTTTTCATACCAGGGCCCACTATTTATTCAGAATTTGAGCCACGGATCACCGTTTGATGACATGATGGCCACACTGGATTTTCAAAAACAAAGCGGGCAAACATACAGTAAATCCAAATATGACGATGCTTTTACATTGTCTAGACTTCTTAATTAAGTGGGCTAATTCAGATTATGAATATTTTAACTCTTGAGAGTGTGAACATGGAAACATGTAAACATTCCATGATTTCAGTGATTTTGGGGGGGAAAAAAGCTCCACCCCAATAACGAGATATGCACATATGCACGCTGCTAATAATGCTAAGTAATGCTGATGAATGAAACAACATTGAACATCCGTTGCAGCTGTACGGAAACCTTGGATTTCTTCTTTATTTTCTTTATGCAAAAGTTTGTGTGTTCACAGCCTAGAAATGTTACGGACTGACTTTCTGAGACTGACTTTTCTGGAGACAGTGCTGTATTTGAAGTGTCCGTTTTGGAATTGGGGAAAAAAACATCCCCCTGCTCCCTCCTCCTGCGTGATGTGACATTTTAGAAACAGATGGTTACGCATCAGGGCCGTCGGGTGACGTCCAAGCGAGCGCTTCCAAACCTCCAACGCTCCATATGCTGCTCAGTGTTTTTGCCACTCCGGATTTTTGTGTTTTGCTTTTAATCAGGGGCGGATCTAGGCATGGGCATGGGCAGGGGGGCAATGCCCCCCCCCAAATGGCCAGACTGCCCAACCAAACACGATGGCATGCAAAACAACCCAAGATATTTCAAATTAAAGTGCCTGTGTTTAAAATGATTTGAAACACTACTACTGCTACTAACTAACTACAGCTGTGTCACCACTAAACCAACAGCATTTCATCATTGAAAACAGAAAACTCTCTGAGTCAGACTTTAGCTTTCTGCATGCTGCGTGTCTGTTGCAACTTCAATGACTGATTATGATTGATGCTTATACTTGCCTAATAAAAGTCCTGTAACCGACGATGGTATGGGTGCGACTTCATGGTACGGGTGCGATGAAGCCGCCCCCATACCATTTTCTCCTGCCCCTCGCAATTGGGAAATGTTACATCCGCCCCTGCAATCAAGTCTAGATGAGTTGGGTTTCATGTTTTTGTTTTTCTCTTAACATAGCTAATGCTCAGTTTTCCCCCAATCACAAACCCACTAGTCCACTATCGCCTCGCTCTGCTTCTGCTCTGCAGCGTCTGAAAGGTAACCATGGCAACAAGCTGTGCCCCTGCCACACTGTGGATATGGTTAATGGGACATTTCACGTTTTTTTTTTTTTTTGCACTATGGCTGAGGTTTTCAACCTTTTTGATACGTGTGCCCACTATTTATTCAGCATTTGAGCCACGGACCACCATTTGATGACATTTTAGCCCCACAGACCCCCAAAATTAAAGATTTATTTTTGCTTTTGCCCACAATTCCAGGCTGGATTTGGGAAACAAAACAGGCAAACATACAGCTCAAAAATGACCATTAATCTTCTACATTCTCTAGTTGTGTCGACTTGGGTTAATTCACATGTTGAACATTTTAACTCTTTGAGAGCGTAAACATGAAACCAAATGGACCCTTGTGGGTCCATTTGGTTTCATGTTTACGCTCTCAAAAGAGTTGCATCTGGTTAACCAACTTGTCCATCATTTAGCCTGGGGACCACCTGGAATCCTCTCAGGGACCACAGGTCCTAAACTCCTGCACTATGGCATTTACAAGATTTGGAACACTTTCCTGGGGCTGGGGGGGGGGCTACACTGCAATTCCCATAGCGCTTTTGTGCACTGCTCCTCCTTGTGGATAGGAGGGAGGGGGCTGTCTCACCTAGACAACATGTAGTCTAAAAGGTTTTTGACGTAGGCGGGTTGGGACACAAACGTCATTTATTCATTTATTATTGACCCCCCATTAGCACTTGCATAGTAGCCTGGCTGTTCTTCCTGGGGACCAGTGCACAATACAACACATGATTCATACACATGATTCAACTACAATACAATACAGTACACATGACAATGGCTGAATTACAAAAGGAGCATGGGTACAGTAGCAGTTACATTTTTAGCATTATCATATGGCCAGAGGTGGGGTGACGTTATTAGGAGGAACGGCCATTCGTCCAATCAGGATGAACGGGACATTTAAAAAAAAACAAAACGAATCAAAGAGATGAAAAATGTTGTTAAACACACATCAGTCGTGTTCATAAATAATTGTAAAATCATTCATGCGTTGTGGATCCACAATAAAAAAAAAATGCGCACCTGCCCGGTCGGGGCAGCCAGGTAATAGACTTCACCTGCCCCCAAACATTTAATTTACCTGTACCTGTTCTATACCTTGCTATCATAGAATGCAAAGGCAGGGCGCATCTGACACACTGTTTGAAGGTATTCCAGGCGTGTAATTACCCCGTCGGTGACCACATCCACAAGTACCGTCGAATCGCCTTGTTTACTAGTGCCACAAAGAGTAAATAGTGCACTGCACAACCTCTCAAATGGCCCTGTGATGTCTCCTGTCCTGGGCTCGAATCCGTTTTGGAGCTTTGAGCTGAACCGATCCTACGGATTTCTTCCAGCAGCAAACTATTTGAAGCTACAAAAAAAATAACATTTCACTTGTGACAGAATTTTTCAAAAGTTTGTGCCACAATAGACCTTTAGGTAAGCCCCGCCCTCTCCACAGTGTCCATCCAAGGCTAGGACACATTCCAGCCAGAATCATTCATTCCAATGTAAATATCATGGATATTATGGATATGGATATATGGATACTAAATAGTGTGTGTGTGTGTGTGTGTGTGTGTGTGTGTGTGTGTGTGTGTGTGTGTGTGTGTGTGTGTGTGTGTGTGTGTGTGTGTGTGTGTGTGTGTGTGTGTGTGTGTGTGTGTGTGTGTGTGTGTGTGTGTGTGTGTCAATTTATTTATTTTTTCAAACAATGTTTTATCACATAGGAAAGCTATAGGTTTGTCTATCACATGTTATGCTTAGCTGTGATTGGACTATAGCCGTTTGGGGAGGGGCTTATTGAAAGGTTTTTATTCTTTTCACTTATTTTCAAAAACCAGCAGATCTACAAGGTTGTAGCGCGCCCTACGACCTTGTAGATCTGCTGTTTTTTTTCAATAGAACACCAGAAGGCGTTCCTGTCCTAAAACGGGGACGTTGAAGATTTTTGAGAGTCTTCTGTTCTGTGTTTCTTCTTCTATCTAAGCGTCAACACTGTGTGATTTTTGTACTCTTATACAGTATGCTGTCAATGAGTCACTGAGTTGTGCTGGCATCTGTGCAAAGACATTAAGACAACCTTATTTATTTCCATTGTGCTTTTATTAATGTTGCTGTGGAACACTGCTTCTAAAAAAGACAGGGGGTTCCCCCTCTTCTTCATTCCATGGACACCCCCCCCCCCACCCCCCAGAATGATCTGTATTTATAAAATGTGTTCGCTCTGAAAGAATTTCGAAAGATACTTGCACCACTTTTTTTTTTTTCCAGAGCACCAAAAAAACATCAGATCTACAACAGGGGTGGGCAATTATCCCACGGGGCCAAATGAGATACATAAAATATTGTGGAGTGCCAAGACTAAAGGCTGAACTAAAGTCTGCATAGTATTAATTTAATTTCAAGATAAAAGTAAGAGTAAGACCAACTGTTTTGACACCAGAGATGTCTATTGATTCTGCAGTATTTGTGCCACAGATGACAACCATTGGATGACATTTTAGCCCCACAGACCCCAAAACTTCAAAAGCAAATGATTTCTTTTGCTTTTGTCCACAATTCCAGGCTGGATTTCACAAACACAAAACAGGCAAACAGATCGAAATGACCATTGATCTTTAGTTGTGTAGACTAATTTAGATGATGAATATGTTAACTCATTTTTACATCTGGAATGGGCCGGTCAGAGTCAGCCAAAGGGCCGCATTTGGCCCAGGTATGATCTACAAGCTAGCCCCAAGAATAACATAACAGCACTTTTGTACGGAAGAAAAGTTATTCTCAGTCAGGCCACCCCGTGGACTTGCGTCACGGCAAAAACCCGAGGAGTGTCACGGCAAGCCTCTCTGCCAAGCCCCCGCTCAGTTAACCAATAACGGCCGTCCACTAGCTAGCTAACGGCTGTGACATTTTTTCCCTGTGCAATTTTATTGTGGAAATTGGCAGAGAAATTGGATTTTGAGGGGATAATTCACTGTGCTTTTGAGAGAGCACTTCCCAGTGGATCCGCCCTGAACGCAGGAGTCACAAGTGTTGTTCCTGACATTTTTAAATATTAGCTAGCTTTAGCTATTGGGGGAAAATTAGCCGATCTACAAGCTCTGGCGCGCTATGAGCTTGTAGTTGTGCTATTTCTGGGGGGAAAAAAAGTGAAACGGTCTCGCAAATCTTTGAATATTCTGCCACGGTGAACATTTTTAAAGGAGAATTGCACACCTTTTTTTTTTTTAATCTTTATCTGCACTTAATTTATTTAAAAAAAAAAAAGTGGTCCAGCTGTTATTTTGTGAAAACACTCCTTAATAGCTGTTTTCCCTATCCCAAAATAGGCTTATAATGGGGCTAAGGGCTGAAATGCAAGTTCACCTATATACATCGCTCCAAAATGCAATTTTCTGCTATGTATTGTTTCCCCACGATGCCAGTAGTGTGTTAACTCTCACACTTTCACTTTTGGTACGTGCAAATAAAGATAAAAAAATACTTTTGGTGTGCAATTCTCCTTTAACTTGAATGTTAAAGGCCTAATTTCCACTAAGGACATTAGGCTTTCTAATCACATGTGCTGTTTGTGTGTTGATGAGTAGGTAAAATGTTCTATATATATAGTATATTTCCACTAAAGAAGGTCGGAGTTCATTCACAAAGATTACGTTGCCTTTTCAAATAGCTCCACTGCGAGGCAGAATCATGGAAGCAGTGGAGCTATGGGCCAGGGCTTGCCATTGGCTACATGACTTAAAACACTGACAGATTTGATTATGATTAGTCGCTGAAGCCCTACTTCAAGCCTTTGAAAACATTTGACAATTCTTGAAAGTATGAAATATAAGGCTTGATCTATAATCGGTACATCTCCACAGTAAAAGGACACTACATGAAGTGCAGGGATTGTGTCAGTGAGGCTTTTATTTGGAAGTGCACAGCTAAAAGTCTTGTTTTTTTTTGTTTTTTTTTTTGGGGGGGGGGGGGGGGGCAGTGTGGGCATCACTAGTTTCCTATTGGAAAACCTGACACCAGACACCAGACATTATTATGAGAAAGAGACCATTAAAGGGATAATTAGGCTTTTTTTAAGGGGGCTTCACGGAAAATCTCCTATGACGTCGCACCTATGACAGGCACAGTAAAAATGACGGCCCTCAAGGGATAACATTATGAACCATTTTTTAAACTAAAGAACACATTATATTAACCTCCCTCCGTCTTTGTCGTTGTCTCCTCTCTCTCTCTCTCTCTCTCTCTCTGCCTGCTGTTCAGGTCATTAAACATGGACTGTGAGAACCAGGAGAAGGACAAGGACGGGAACCCCACGGCGGCCGGCTTCAACAACGGCAACTCCAACAACAGTGAGTGTTACATACATGGTGAGAAAACCACAGGCTGCGGGCGTACAGCAAAACACTTCTTAACATGGATGGATGGCGTGTTTTATACCGCTGGCTGTTTTTTGTTTTTCGTTGGCGGACCGGAAAATTTAAACGACAAAAGACAATGTTCGCCGACCACCTTTAATACTTTATTTACTGCCTTATTCTCGGGGGTCATGAACGGCTCTCGTGCGTTGGCCATTTTGTGATTTTTTTTTGTTTGTTTGTTTTGTGTGCACCGCTAGTGGCCCAAAAGAGGCAGGAAACCATTGTAAAAAAAAATAAAAATAAATTCAAGTCGGGTTATGCAGTCAAAGTGACGACGAAGGCGCAGAAAACGAAGAAATGTAGATTTCATTCTTTAATCCAACTATTAGTCCCAGTCACCAGTGCTGACTCTCATTTGGAACAGAATTGCCGCGACAACTTTTTTTTTTGTCCCATTCAAAAGCCTCTCCTGAGAATCTGCCCCTGAATGTCGTGGGCGCACGGGTAAATCAACTATGGCTAGACGTCACTTCCTGACTTTTGACACGGAACTTTTTGCTCAGATCGTGAGAGGACAGGTTAGTCAAGACACCAGAAACAGCATGATGTAATCGCACATCCTGTTTAGGAGATCTGGTGCATCAAAATAAGGGTTTAATACCAAATCCACTGGCTTGAGCCGTGGCATAAGGCAGAAAAGGACGCGCAACAAGATTGCGGTCGATGTGATAATAAATCTACTAAAGCTACGATGACCAAAACGAAGACTACAGTAGATATACCCGCAATGTCCTCTACAAGTAAAAACTTTGATTTGAGTGACGTGTTTTCAGCATATGAAGCGTATGAAGTCTGTGTTTTTGTTTTTAAAACGTTCTGGGTGACTAGAATGTGACCGAAACGAAATTCCAACTATTCAAGAAACTGTTTTGTGTTAAAAGCAAGAACGAGGAAAAAAAATCAATACGATAAGTGTGCACGTGTGTGTGTGTGTGTGTGTGCGTGTGTTTTAAAGGTTTCTAATGCTCTGTGTTTCCTTGCAGGTATTCAGACCATAGACTCCACACAGGCACTGTTCCTGCCCATAGGAGCCTCCGTGTCTCTGCTAGTCATGTTCTTCTTCTTTGACTCCGTACAGGTGGTCTTCACCATCTGCACCGCAGGTACCCCAAAATTCCGTAGATGGGATGACTTGAAAGGCCCAAAAGTCTGTTTACATGAGACTGAACTACTTCCCCCGTAGGAAATGGCGTAGCAACGCAGGCTAGGGGACACGGGGAGAACGTGTGAGGGTACCTACCCTATAGGGGACATGGGGAGAGCATGTCAGGGTACCTACCCTATAGGGGACACAGGGAGAACATGTGAGGGTACCTACCCTATAGGGGACACGGGGAGAACTTGGAAATACTCCACACATTTGGGTCTTTTTAGTTTGTTATATTTGTTCCAAAGTTGTTTGTGTCGTGCATTTTCCTGTGGTGCCGCCACAGGTAAAGGATTTCAAGGCATGACTTATTTAAATACTTTACTATTGTTCCTCGAACATAATCTGTTATTAACCGCTGGATACATGTTGTTTTTTAGGATAAAATCATAAAAAATGAACCGTTTGATGTGTCCTAGTCACAGTAATTATATCAGGCTCCTCACTATTCTTCCCTGTTTCGTGTTTTGCTTCCAGTTCTTGCCACGATTGCGTTCGCATTCCTGTTGTTGCCAATGTGCCAGTATCTGACCAGGCCCTGCTCACCAGCCAACAAGTAAGCAATGGAAACCATGTTTTGAATCTCCAGGCGTTGACACTACGAAACAGTATTAATATTAGTTACTTCTAGTAATATTACTTGTTGCTTTTGTCATGCTGGTTCTTTCAACAGTGCACATTGCCTATGCACATTACGCTACTGGTTAAGAGCTTGCTGCTAAAATGCCCTAAATTGTAAAATCCTTTTGCAAATGAACACGGAGGATATCTGACCGTCTTTGCCTTGTCCTTCTTTTTCTTCTTCTCTGCAGGATCTCCTTCGGCTGCTGTGGTCGTTTCACGCTGGCAGAGCTCCTCTCCTTCTCCCTATCGGTCATGTTGGTGCTGATCTGGGTGCTGACTGGCCACTGGCTACTCATGGACGGTACGTTACTGTGGGCCCCTATTTTGATTGCCACACCTCCAAGTTTTGACTTAAAAGGATCCCTGACTAATAACATAAACATCGCTTAAAACATTATACTTTCCTTATATAAGAATAAACGAATAAAAATGGCTTCTTATTTCTTTCATAAATAGAGAATATTTCACTCAACAGGAACTGCTCCTGGCGCAGGATGATGATGTCACGTGTGATCTAGCTCTATGGAATATACGGATGAACATGGTCATGTGACATCATCATCCTGCGACCGGAGCACCTCCTATTGAGTGAAAGATTCTCTATTTATGAAAGAAATGTAGTAGTAAAAGTAGTAGTAAGTATTAAAGGTGTTTTTATCTGCATGTTTTAGTTATAGAAGGCAAGTATAGTGTTTTAAGGCATATTTGACTTATTACACACACGTCCAAGTTTTGACTTAAGACCTGATACTTAAGGCAAAGCTGTTTTGCTGTTCTGAGTGGCCAGACAGCTTTGACCACACCTCCAAGTTTTGACTTAAGACCTGATACTTCAGACAATCAAAATAGGGCCCTGTATGTTGGTGCTGTGTCGATGCAGTGTTTGCCGCGGGTACTAGACCTCGTCATCTAAAAGCAGTGGTTTTCAACCTTTTTCGTTCCATGCCATTTTCGGTTACAGGACTTTTATTGGCCAAGTATAAGCATCAATATCATCAGTTGTTGCAACAGACACGCAGCAATGCATAAAGCTAAAGGTCTGACTCAGACCTCTTCTGTTTCTGAATGAGGAAATGCTGTTGGTTTAGTGGTGAGTGACACAGCTGTAGTTAGTAGCAGTAGTAGAGTCTCAAATCATTTTAAATATAAGCACTTTACCCTTAGTGTACTGAACGCGTTTTGGTGTTCTAAGCATTATGTTTTAACTATTGAAAAATAGCAGATCTACAAGCTCATAGCGCGCCACCGAGTGGCGCGCTATGAGCTTGTAGCTCTGCTATTTTTGAAAAATTGTGAAAACGTGGTGCAAATCTTTGAATATTATGTTATTCAGAAACTAGAAATCTAGACAGGACACAATGGCTTAATTTGAAATATCTTGGGTTTTTGTTTTGCATGCCATCATGTTTGGTGGGGCAGACTGGGCATTTAGGGGGGCATTGCCCCCCCCCCCCCCCCCCCCCCCCCCCCTTGGTTGGATTTTGCGGCCGTGTTTTAATGCCGTGCGTTGTTGTTGTGTGTCTTCCCTCTCCTCAGCTCTAGCCATGGGCCTGTGCGTGGCCATGATAGCCTTCGTGCGCCTTCCCAGTCTGAAGGTGTCCTGCCTGCTGCTGTCGGGTCTCCTCATCTACGACGTGTTCTGGGTAAAAAAACAACAACTATACTACAACTATATTCCATGTAATCGAGTGGTTTTCAACCAGGGCCCGCTATTTATTCTGCGTTTTAGCCACGGACCACTATTTGATATTGAGTTTTTTTTAGTCTCTCGGACCCCAAAACTTTTTTGATTCTCAAGTTTGTCTCCACAATTTTGGAGAGATAAACTGGCGGAAAAAAAAAGTTGGTCGAAATAACAATTCTTCTACATGTTTTAATGTGTGCATTTGGGAGCCCCGACCCAAGTATTAACTGCATAGATTAATATACTTTTCAGATAGTCGACATTTCTTGTTTTAAACATTTTTTTTTTTGTGGTCTCATAAAATATTCTAATTTTTTGTAATCCTGATTTGTTGGGTTTGGGTAGGGTTGTGTGAAAACAAACAAATACTTGAAATCATTTACAATGTGAGCACTGAATCTATAATTAATGACAGTTCAGGTTTTCGAATGGAATTGTGGAAATAAACCAACTTTTCCATGATATTCATTTTATTTTGGAACGGTGCTGTATGTTCTGCTGACTGCTATTTATCCATTTGCTTATGTGTTTTGGCTGCGTTGGCGCCATCGTGTGGCGGCATCAGGCAATTGTAGCGCCGACTGACTTAAAAAGATGAAAAATAGTAACTGTTCCAAGAGTAGAGAAACTGTCTTGTTTGTTTTGGGTGCCTTGAGGTAAATGGGCCGGTCCTTTTTTATTTTTATTTTTTACCAATACTAGTGCTCGGCAAAGCTTTATGGTTGGTTAGTAAGTACATTTAAATGATGAATTGCATTTGTTGCCAAAATTCCATTGTTTGATTTTTTTTAACAGACTGATTTTGTTACAAATTAGTTGCGACCAGCGAAAACAGTCGACTACCGTTTTACTACAAGTCGCCGCGACCGTTCCTCAACAGTCGGCAACTAAACCTAACCCTAAACATAACCTCAGTAAAAGGTAAAAGGCGCGGTCACAAGTTAATTTCACCTCGACTTTTTTCATGTTTCTCAAAAAAAAAGGCACATAATACTGGCGGTAGCCAACTGCTATTATATATTAAAAAACTACTACTAGCGACTGTCAGCAGCAGCAGTAGCATCTACACTGGAGTGCAGGGGCGGATGTAACATTTCCCAATTGGGACGGCAGGAGAAAATGGGTATGGGTGCGGCTTCATCGCCCGTGACGCTTCGCGCCACGGGCGATGAAGCCGCACCCATACCATTTTCAGTTACAGGACTTTTTATTAGGCAACTATAAGCATCAATAATAATCCGCTTACTTGCCTCTGTCCTCCCCATACCGAAAATGGTATTGGTGCGGCGCAGGGGCGGATGTAACATTTCCCAATTGGGACGGCAGGAGAAAATGGGTATGGGGGCGGCTTCATCGCCCGTGACGCTTCGCGCCACGGGCGATGAAGCCGCACCCATACCATTTTCAGTTACAGGACTTTTTATTAGGCAAGTATATAAGCATCGATAATAATCAGCTTTACTTGCCTCCGTCGTGTCCAGGTGTTCTTCTCGGCCTACATCTTCAACAGTAACGTGATGGTGAAGGTGGCCACGCAGCCCGCGGAGAACCCCATCGACGTCGTGTACCGGAAGCTGCACATAGGGCCGGGGTTGGGCCGCGACGTCCCCCGCCTCTCGCTGCCCGGCAAGCTGGTCTTCCCCAGGTAAGCGCCGCACCGCTCAAGTTCACACCAAATGGTGTGATTTTTTTTTTTTTGTATTATTATTATTAATATTTGTTTCATTTATTCATTTATTTATTTCAGCCCAACTTGCCCTACTGACTGTCACAAACATGCGACGCCAGTCATGGTGACTTCACTCATTTAGACCCAAAGCAGACGAGCGTCAGAAACTAGAATCTAGCGTCAGAAACTAGAATCTAGCGTCAGAAACTAGAATCTAGTGTCAGAAACTAGAGTCTAGCGTCAGAAACTTGAATCTAGTGTCAGAGACTAAAATTTTATGTCAGAAACTAGAGTCTAGCGGCGGAAAGTAGAATCTAGCATCAGAGACTATAATCTAGCGTTTGAGACTAAAATCTAGCGTCAGAAAATAGGATCGGGCATCAGAGACTAAAATCTAGTGTCGGGACTAGAATCAAGCGTCAAAAACTGGAATCTAGTGTCAGAAACTGCAATCTAGCATCAAACTAGAATCTAGTGTCTGAGACAAGAATCTAATGTTGGAGACAAGAATTTAGAGTCAGAGACTGGAAACTATTCTCTAGCGTCGGAAATCCAGCGGTCTATACTCTAGCACAGGGTTGGGCAATTATTTTTCCCCAGGGGCCAAATGAGATGCATAAAATATTGTGGAGGGCCAAGACTAAAGGCTGAACTAAAGTCTGCGTAATATTAATTTAATTTCAAGATAAAAGTAAGAGTAAGACCAACCATTTTGACACCAGGGCCCACTATTTATTCAGTATTTGAGCCACGGACCACCATTTGATGACATTTTAGCCCCACAGATCCCAAAACTTTCTTCAAGATTGCTTTTGTTTTTGTCCACAATTCCAGGCTGGATTTGGTTAACAAAACAGGATTCTCCATTCTCTTACATTCTCTGATTGAATGTGTAGACTTTGGGCTAATTCAGATGATGAATATTTTAACTCTTGAGAGCGTAAAACATGAAACCAAATGGACCCGCAAGGGTCCATTTGGTTTCATGTTCACGCACTCCAAGAGTTACATCTGGTTAAACCAACTCTCCATATTTAACTGGAACTCTCTCAAGGACCACTGGTGGTCCCCGGACCGGTCAGAGTCAACCAAAGGGCCGCATTTGGCCCCCGGGCCGCATAATGGCCAGGTGTGATCTAGGGTCAGGATAAAAACTGTTTAGAAACAACAGGTCCTGAATGTTTTTTTTTTCTCTCCAGCTCTACAGGCAGTCACTTCTCCATGCTGGGTATAGGAGACATCGTGATGCCGGGGTTACTGCTCTGCTTCGTGCTGCGTTACGACAACTACAAGAAGCAGGCCAACGGCGAGGTGCCGGTACCGGGCCGCATGCAGCGCGTCTCCTACTTCCACTGCACACTCATTGGTTACTTTGTGGGTAAGGATGATTTTTTTTTTTTCCTTCTTCCTGCCTTAGTGTCCTGAACGCGTTTTGGGTGTTTTTATCTGTTGAAAAATAGCAGATCAACAAGCTCATGTCGCGCCACCGAGTGGCGCGACATGAGCTTGTTGTTCTGCTATTTTTGAAAAAAAAAATGTGAAAATGTGCTGCAAATCTCTGAATATGTTATTTCAGAAGCAAACGTTTTTAACTCAAATTTTTGCATCTGGGGGATCCCTAGAACAACATGTTTTCAGATGGGGGGGGTCTGCAGCCAGATATGGATAATTCTGGTGGTCCTTGGCTTGAAATATGTTAGCATCACTGACACAGCAGCACAGATTTTTCAGAAAAACTAGAATCTAGTGTCAGAAACTATAGAATCTAGTGTCAAAAACTCGATTCTAGCGTCAGAAATTATCATTTAGTGTCAATAACTAGAATCTAGTGTCGGAAACTACTGTAGAATCTAGCGTCAAAAGCTAGAATGTTGCTGCAGCTATAATCTGGTGTCAGGAACTACTGTATAATCTGGTGTCAGAAACTCAAATCGAGGGTCAGGACACAATGGGTAAAGAAAAATAATAAAAATCAAACAATAAATGAATACAATTAGTTAACCAGAAACAACATAAGTGAGGTGTCGTGCCAATGGAAGGAAACCATGGAAAGCCTTAAATGTGTGCGCGAAGATAAAAAAATATATATAACTTTTTTTTTTTTAATGAGATGCCCCCAGACATCACCAACACCAAAACAATGAAAAACGGCATGCTGTGCAAGACCGTAAGGCTATAGCCTTGCTTTTTTGCCAGTTGAGATTTTGACATTTTTTTAGAAGAACCTCAAAAATCCTCAAAACGATGAAAAAGGTGGTCATGTTTTAAAAGACAACTTTATTTAGTTAGTTATTCATTCATTTTTATGTTCATTCATTCATTTTGTTTTATCACCTGCTATTTTTATTGAAAAATAGCAGGTGTTCATGGCTATGCTCATGCTATGAGCTGTGAACACCTGCTATTTTTTGGGGGGAAATTGTGAGAATACAGCGCAAATCTGGGGTTAAAGAAAAGGCTTCACATTTTAATTCGTTATTAGAGAAAGTGAAAGATGAGCGGTGATCCTTTGTGGCCAGATGTAATTTCCTGGGGTTTATCGGGATTATAGTAGATAATGAAAAGGGAAATTGCTTTAATATTTTGTAAATAAAATCCACATTTAGCTCAGTGATCGAATGCCCCCGCCCGCCTTTCAAAAACAGCTTGTCCCTAAAAAAAAAAAAAAAAAAACAAAAAAAAAACACATCATGTTTTACTTTCTCTAATTAAAAAACAGGCCGGCAGTCCTGTCATTCAACAAACATGGCGGACCCCCCCACTGCGGCGAAACACAACCGTATCGATCTGGCTATTAAATCGACCTACGATAAATAGTTTCTTAAAAGAAGCGTTGGGTTTTCTGAACATCATCATCCAACATACAGTATTTTACTGCCTATGATCACATCATGCTAGTAACTCGCTCGTATATTTGCGGCTCCAGAAAGATCTTGTATTCATATTTTTGTTCTGAAAATTGTGTCTTCCGACATGCCGAAAGGCTGCCGAACCCTGGCATAATCGGAGCAAATATCGAGCAGTGTGTACAAGAGGTGACCATGTGATTGACTGACACCGTGTGTGTGTGTGTGTGTGTGTGTCTGTCTGTCTGTCTGTCTGTCTGTCTGTCTGTCTGTCTGTCTGTCTGTCTGTCTGTCTGTCTGTCTGTCTCTGTCTCTCTCTGTCTCTCTCTGTCTCTCTCTGTCTCTCTCTCTGTCTCTCTCTCTGTGTCTCTCTGTCTCTCTCTCTGTGTCTCTCTCTGTCTCTCTCTCTGTCTCTCTCTGTCTCTCTCTGTCTCTCTCTGTCTCTCTCTGTCTCTCTCTCTCTCTCTCTCTCTCTCTCTCTGTTTCTCTTTCTCTCTCTCTGTCTCTCTCTGTCTCTCTCTCTGTCTCTCTCTGTCTCTCTCTGTCTCTCTGTCTCTCTTCTCTCTCTCTGTCTCTCTCTCTCTCTCTCTCTCTTTCTCTCTTTCTCTCTCTCTTCTCTCTCTCTGTCTCTCTCTCTCTCTCTCTCTCTCTCTCTCTCTCTCTCTCTCTCTCTCTCTCTCGCTCTCTCTCTCTCTCCAGGCCTGTTGACGGCCACAGTAGCGTCTCGTATCCACCGTGCAGCCCAGCCTGCCCTCCTCTACCTGGTGCCCTTCACACTGCTGCCTCTGCTCACCATGGCCTACCTGAAGGTAAACACACACACACACACACACACACACACACACACACACACACACACACACACACACACACACACACACACACACACACACATATGTATTTATGTTCACGGCGGCCATCTTGTGAGAGTACTAAATACACTATGCTCTATGGCAGCCCAAACAAAAACAGCTAGAACTCGCTCAAAACTTGGCGGATTTACAAACGGATTGCATTATCATGAGCGTTAACAACGTGGCTATGATTTTTGCTAAATTTAATTTTTCTCCCCAAAAACAACATAACGGCGACTTATCGTCATTTAAAAAGTATATGCTCATAGACCTAATGTTATGCTACTCTCTCACAAGATGGCCGCCACATAACGACGTCACTCCCCATTGGCCAGCAGCGCGGGCGAGCCATCTAGACTTTTGACCGAAAGGTTTCACTTTTCTGAATAGCCCACAATATTAAGGACATCTTTAGCTATAAGAAAAACATAATTTACCATCTCAGGCATTCAATTTATATTTTTATATATCTTTTAACATGGTAATTGATAACAGAGTTGAGCCAATTAAGTTAATAATGGAGTTGTGATTTTTGTACTAAAGATGGACCCTACTCTAACTGAGTTGAGTAAGAGGAGAAGCCTTGGCATGCCTGAGGTTAGGCGATGAAGTCGCACCCATACCATTTTCTGTTACAGGCCTTATTTTAGGCAAGAAACGCATCAATAACAACATCAGTTGTTGTTGCAACAGACACTTGATGTGATGGTTTCAATGATGAATGAAATGCCGTCGGTTTAGTGGTATAACAATTGTAGTTAGTTAGTTACTATAGCGTTTCAAATCATTGAAATTATAAACACTTTAATTTGAAATATATTTGAAATTTGGGTTGTTTCCATGCCACCATGTTTGGTTTGGTGGGGCAGTCAGGGCATTTAGGGGGGCCTTGCCCCCCCCCCCCTGCCTATGCCTAGATCCGCCCCTGACTCGTGGTGTATGTGTGTGTGTGTGCAGGGAGACTTGCGGCGCATGTGGTCGGAGCCCTTCCACGCCAAGGCCAGCAGCCCTCGCTTCCTGGACGTATGATGGCCATCCTGGTGGTTACCACAACCAGCAACGGAAGAGGAAGATCTCCCACCACCACCAACCACCACCCAACTCAACTCAACCCACCCACCGACAGAGAGAGAAAGGGAGAGAGAGGGTACACTCTGAAGAGAGGCCACATTGTCCTCATTATTTTGCCGCCCTCTTTCTCGCCGATAAACCCAGACGGCGCGGACGCACCGACCAACGCGACCTCCGTTGCCCTGACGCCATCTTCTTTTTTTGCCTACAACATTTCCCTCGTCGCTCGCTTTCCCCCCCGACCACATCCTGCCAATAATCACTTCTCGTCTCGTCTCTCTCTCCCCCTCCCTCCCCCAGTTTCTACATGGGGAACGCCGTCGCACTCGCGGGAGAAAAGGGTGTCCCGTTTCGACGCGCGTTTCGAAGCTATGCTGCGGCGCGTCGGCGCTGTCGACAGTGTCGAAAGCGTTTTTTGAGCTCGACAAAAACTCGACCTTTAGCTTCGAGTGTGGCCCCGCCCTCTCTCTGCCACCGGTTCTTTCAAAACAACCCTCCAACCATAGTTGTTGTTGCTGCTGTTGTTGGGGCTTCCCAGTTCACTTCCTTCATTGTTGCACCATTCCAATTCTTTTCTTTGTTTGTTTTGTTTGTTTCTTTCTTTTTTTGGGTCTCTCCCTTTCTTAACTTTGGACTTTTTTTTTCATTTTCTTCGTCCTTCACCCCCTTTTTTTGCGTCTTTTTGTATTTCACTGACTCTTGATGGACTGAAGAGGCCTCCACCTTTCTGCGGACTTAAGGTTGTGAGATATGACCGGGCTTTATTTTTCGTTTGTTTTTGTTTCTTTTTTTTGCATTGTTGTGGTCACCATCATGTTTATTGTTGTTGTTATTATTATTATTATTGTTATTATTATTATGGGATGATTTCAACAGACAGTTATTATGGTGGAGGAAAGTGCGGACAGTGTGCTTGGAACAGAGTTTGGAAGCGCCAACACGCCATCTTAACCCATTCTCCACGGGGTGTTTAAAGTTTTATTCAAAAATAGCAGGCGTTCACGGCTCATAGCGCGCCACTCTGTGGCGCGCTATGAGCCGTGAACGCCTGCTATTTTTGGAGAAAAAACATGAAAACTCAGCGCAAATTATGTTCTTTCAGAGCGAATGTTCTGCAGAATCTATATCATCAGGTCAAATGGGTTAACTGGCATCCCTACATTGGCCACGTCATCATACAGTAACTTTTTTGTGCTTCCTCGTACCCCTTTTAAAAAAGTATCCCTGGCTATTAAGACAGATAAGCCTTAAAAAATTATACTTGCCCTCTAACTGAAAAATTTAAAAGTAAAAATGCAGTAAATATTGTATTTCTTTCATGAATACTGAATCCTTCACACAAACAGGGACTTGCTCCTGTCGCATGTTGATGATGTCATACTATGTCCCATGTGCAGTCTAGTCCTCTGGAATTATGGAACGGATAGGATGATATAAAAACCAAATTAATACTTTACTAGTAAGTTGATCTTTCACTCACTACTGAGCGGAAGATTCTTTATTTATGAAAGAAATAAAATATTTAAGGTTTGTATTTTTTTTTATTATTTTTTGTTCTAGTGGTTTTCGGACCTATTTGTCGCATTTATCCAGGGATCCTTTTTTAAGCCCAAATTAAAGGGGCGTGCCACCCGTTTTTGAATAGTAAAAAAAAAGTGAACCAAATGGACCCTAGCGGGTCCATTTGGTTCACATTTGTACACTCCCATGGGGGAAAAAGGTCCTTAAAGAAAAATCATTAACATGGTGAAACACAAATTCTGTTCCACCATGTTGAAAATAGGTGGAATTCCCCTTTAAGACTTGCCCAACGGGGGGATGCCAGGGGTTAATGTGGTTCCAACTGCTCTGGTTCAGGACCCCTTCGTACCCCTCCTCCACCGGGTCGGTTGGTTAACAACGTGGAAACGGATCGGTTCTTTACAGTTCTTAGTGAGGAGCTGCAAAAATCGTAACGTGATTTTTATTTATTTTTCATCCAGCGCGGGGGAAATGACAACGTGCATGTATTTGATGATGTGAAACTTTTCTCCCAGTAGATTTCTTCTTAACACGAAGACAATGATTCACGGTAGTAGAATTTTTTAAATATTTTTTTAAACATGCAAATGCGTTACATACGAAAATATGCAGCAAACTACAAAATGTGGAAAGAAGTTACTACTGGGGAAGCGTGGTCGTGTATTAATGTACTTGTATCCACCCTATTCGCAGTTGGATATAGTTTTTTTTTTTCCCACTGACTCGCACCGTCAAAGGGCACCCGCTGTGTTAACACGTCGAGTGCCCTTGACGGGTGAACCCCGTGTTGGGCCCATGTTGTCAACTCAGACTCGTTGGTCCCTCACAGGCACTCAACCTGTTAACGTTCCAATTTTTTGGTTGCTCTGGCACCTGGACTAAAAAGAAACACAAAGAACCGAACCAGTTTCCCACTGGAAAACCAACCGCGGTGATATATATAATATATATATTTTTTCCCCTCTAACACTCCCCACTGTTAGACTGCAATCATCTGCTGCCCCCCCCCCCCCCACCCCCCCCCCCACACACACACACACACACACAGATAACATATTTTATTTAGATTTTTTTTTTTTTTATTCTTGGCATTTAACAGAAATGACGCATTATAAATTGTGTTCCTCTACCCCACACAGTGTTGAGGGGTGGGGGGGCACTACTTGTTTGTATATATGTGTACACTTGTATTTGGGTGGGTGGGTTTGTGAGGTGAGGTGGGGTATCACGGTGAGTTTCTATTTTGTGAATGGGAGTCGTTCTATTTCATCCCTCCTGAACCGCCAGAGGGGCGGAGCTTTAAGCTCTGAATGGTTCTAGACTGTTCTAGTGCTTTAAAGCGTCGCTCTCTCCGGCGGTCATTCGGGGATTCATAAAACAGCAGGTTACATACGTAACTTTAATTTTAACAAGGAGGGAAGGGGGGGATGGGGGGTGGAAACTCGACACCCCAGCCACCAGCCGAATGCTGGCAAATTTGAGCTGTGGCTGGAAAAAAATGTTTTGGATAGGGTTCTAGTCAAATTTTTCGTTTTTTGTTTTGTTTTGTTTCGTATAAACGGCACTATGGCTGGTGGACAAGGTCGGTTTTCCTTTTTCGCGTCAAAGCCCCGATTTATACTTTTTGGTCAAGGTGGCGGCGAGGAGCTTGCACAACAAAGCATAAAATGAGGCTTTGTGGTGCGTGTTTGAGTGTGAGTGCGTGAACATGAACGTTTTGTTTTTATTACGTCATTTTAATTAGGATTAAAAAAAAACAGAAAACGTCAAAACGCGACAGTAATTATAGTCAGGTTTCCATTAACTAACGTGTGTTTATATCGGATACGGTTGCACACAAAAGTTATTGTGTCTCGAGTCGAATTATCAATTGACATTTTTTTCCTTTTTTTTAAATGGGGCCAATTTTCTTGTAACCAGTTGAAAAATGCAGTGTTTTTTTTTTTCTTCTTTCAAAAATAATTCATGAATGTGTATTTGGTTTTTAGGACTCAATATTTTTGGTTTAGTCATGGAAGCCCACGTTTCTGTGAGCAGTGCTTGAAGGCATATTGCCAAATTACCCACAAATATTATGTACCTACAGTCCTCTTCTGAAATACAAACGGCTTGTCATGCTTATTTATGTGCTTTTTTCCCCCTAGCATTCATTTTTTTTATACATGTAATATGAAGTGATGTGTCTTTTTTGGTCCACATCAGTACAGTTAGTCTTTCCCTGTTTTTTTTTCCCCCCCACTCTTTTTCCCGCTCTTTTTCTCAGATCAAATGAATGGAAATGTGGTATTTTATCAGATTTTTTCGTTTTCTGTTAATGAAAACCTGACTGTCGTGTAATACTGGACTAAAATATATATATATATATATATATATATATATATATATATATATATATATATATATATATATATATATATATATAGACTGACCATATCCCTACAAACTTAGAGATGTATAATCTTGTCCTCCGTTAAAAAAAAAGTAAAACAGATTCCGGGCCGTTATGAACCCATTCAGGACGGGAACGACCCCTATTTTGTAGGTCTTTTTTTAAGCATTGTTTTGGAAAAAATAGCAGATCTACAAGCTCACGGTGAGACCTATAGATCTGCTATTTTTTGGAGAAGCAAAAAAAAGTTCAAATGTAGGGCGCGAATCCTTGAGGATGCTTTCATTCAGAGCGAACGTTTTTACCTTGGCTCTTGGGAGGGGGTTCCATGGAACAACATATTTTGTGACTGGGGTCCTAATAGTATGGGAGGGGGGGGTCCTTGACATGAAATTGTTCGTGAACCACTGATGGAAACAGAAGCTTTGTTTGTTTGTTTTTTCATAAATCTGTCATGTTTTTTGGAAGACTTTTTCTTTTGTAGAATCTGTTTTTCCTAGTCCTCAATGGGTTCAAAATCCTCCAACCCTGACTTTTAAAAAACCAGACCTCTCCGGTTGGTGAACAGCGCATGTGCGAGTGCCTGATCATACCGGCATTACTTATTTTAAAAATGCACCGTCAAGGGCACTCAATGTGTTAACCCGAGCGCCGCCCTCGGCGGTGCGAATCACAGGTCCCTCACAGGCGCTCGATGTGTTAAGTTAAATATGGCACTGGACCTAGCAGGGGTAGAATAGGGATTTTATCAGGCCCTTTTTGAACTTCAGTCAATGTCTGGTGCCCCCCCACCCCCCACCCCCCCAGTCTTATCCGTCTTTTTTTACTTTGCAGCCGCGTCATTCCTCCTCCTGCTGTTTTTTTTTTTTGTGGTGCTTCTTAATAATTGCTTAAGTGAAAAGCGTCGGTAGAAAGTGAAAAGCGACAGAATTGAGGGAGTTAGGGAGCTCTTCCCTCTCCCTTTTTCTTTTTCTCGTTTTTTTCCTTTTCTTTTCTTTTTTTCCCTTTTCTTTTTTCTTTCTTTCTATTTCTTTCTTTCTTTCTTAATCTGGGCCGTGCATGTCAAAGTGTACAGTGTGTGATTTCTTCAAAGATTGCATTACCAGAGGAGCTTCGTTTGGGGAAAACTTCTGCTGGCCTAAAAAAACAACAAAAAAAGAAGAAAAAAAAACAACAACAAGGGACTGGACCTATTAGCTGGGGCTGTAGAACCAGAGGAAAACCAGAGGACAGTGGACACATAATAAAAAGGGTCAGAAAAGACTTCTTGGACAGCACTGACCCCCCCCCCCCCCCCCCCTCCCCTCCCTCTCTCTCTCTTTAGGCCAGAAGACGTGAGACTGATTTCACTATAAAGACTGAATATTATCCCTGGTCAAGGGTTTTGGACTACCTTCAGCCTGTCTGTAAAAAAAACAACAACAAACGTCTTCGCCTAAACTACAAATCATGGAACCACGACACCCTCCTCCCCTCCCCCTCCCTCGCCTCTCAATGGACATGGAAATATATATATATATACATATATATATTATAAATAACTGAAGCCGTTGTTGATAACAATTTAAAAAAAAGAGAGAAGAGAGTAAATGAATAACTGCTATTTTCATTTTTTTTTTAATGGAAGATCTCTTTCTTTTTATCCCCCTCGTTTGTATTGTTTGTTTTTTTGTTTTTGTTTTTTTCTTAGTGCTGTAGATTTAGGTTTTTTTTTTCTTCCCCATTTTATACTTTTTCTTTAAAAAAAAAACGACCCCCCCTCCCCCTCCTCCTCCGACAGAGGGGCGTCGTTCTTTAATATAGCTCTGTCGGGGTTTTGCGTCGACATTACAGCTGAATGGATTCTTGTATAGAATAAAACGGAAAAAACGAAGAAAAAAAACGTGAATAAATAAATTAAGAATTGTGTAGTGAAATATGGATCCTGAAGTGCTGAATCTAAAAAAAAAAGACAAAAACACTTTTGTGTCCTTTTAACTTCCTTACCCTATATTGCCCTCCTTGCCCCCCTATCCCTCTCCAGTCAGGATTCTGCTGTAAATAAACATGACTCTAACTGTATCCCCGGTGTGTGTGTGTGTGTGTGTGTGTTCCTTTTCATTCACTCAGCTCGATCGTCGTCCAATGACAATCTTTGCGGCAGCCATCTCGCCATTGGAGTTTGGAACACTCAGGCCGTGGCTACACCACAGCGGCAAAAGTCCGGCGTCTTTTTCGCCATGTTTGGAGTTTTTGAATGGATGAGGTACTATGGGAAATGAAAATGGCCGTGGCGGTCGGAAAAGTGCCACAAAGACCAGCGTCCTTGGGACGCCCGGCCTGGCGGAAAAAGGACGCTGCCTACAAATGCGTGTCACCCGGCAGTGATAGACACCAGCCAATGGAACAGAAGCAGCTAGCAGCTTCTCCACCGTACGTCCAAGAGTTGCGACATTGATGGGTTGGACATTGATGGGTGGAAACTGAGCGCGCAAGCTGCTGTTCATGCAGCCTGAATAGGGACAATGTGGAGTTGGAAATACAATTTGTTTTCAACGAGGGCGGTGCAAATAAGAGCTGTTTTAGGCATGTGTGAAACATTGCAACTGTTTTAAAGTATTGTACAGTAACAACTAAAGATGCTGTACTATAGCTCCAAAACAATCTAAAATCAAGGGATTTAAGATCATTAAAGCTGGGCTGTTGCCTGAGTTTAATGCATTCTGCCAAGTTGTCATAGTTCAACAGAGGTCTATGTGGAGCAGTAGCTCAATACACTTTTGACCGGTGGTGTCGTAACTCTGTCCCACTTCGGAAGTATTTCAAAGAGCCGCACTTTAGAGCGTCAAAAGTCCGACGTCCATCCTGTAATGTACCCAGCGGGTCAACCGGGAGGAGTGTGACTGAGGAACCAGGGGCGGATCTAGGCCTGGGCACGCGGGGGGAGCAATGCCCCCCTAAATGCCCTGACTGCCCCACCAAACATGAAACAAACCCAAATTTCAAATATATTTCTAATTAAAGTGTTTATAATTAAAAATGATTTGAAACACTATGCTACTAACCAACTACAATTGTAGCCCCACTAGGCCTAAACCACCAGCATTTCATCATTGAAACCATCACATCACATGCTTGTTGCAACTTCAACAACAAAGTTGTTCAACAACGAATGTTGTTATTGATGCTTTTCTTGCCTAAAATAAGTCCTGTAACCGAAAATGTTATGGGTGCGACTTCATCGCCCGTGGTGCGAATTCATTTCGTAAACACAAAATGAATTTCAATTGATGAAAACAAATCTTATATATATGCTTTTATTGAAAGGATAAACCCCTTGAGATGTCTCATCTCATTTTCAAGGGGGTCCAGGGTCCTCGACATAGAATACAAACAAATGCATACAATGTTTAGACAATACAACAGTAGACTCATACCAACAAGACAGACTCAAACGAACAAGACTGAACCAAATGAATGCTCTCCCAAAAAGCCACTCCCGTCCCACCAAGTCAACCCATCAATTAACAAAGGATACATATGACAGTACACTCAATCATAGCACATCATGCAGTATGACAAAAGGATAAAAATAATAAAAAGGAAAAAAATTGAACTATAGGTGGAACTAGAAACATGAGCATGGCCTTGATAGGTAAGTGAAAACCTCATCTCTAAAAGTATTAAACGATGTGATTGATCGGAGTGAACTAGGTAGGCCGTTCCAATCAGAGGGGGCTTTATATTTAAATGCAAGGCGACCACCTTGCCTTTTTATTCGACTGGGAACCGTAAAATAGTGATCAGTGTGCCTTAGATTATATGATGGTGTGTAGGGAACCAGAAATTGTTTTAGATACTGAGGGTTATGGCCCACAGTAGGCTATTATTACTTTACTCTCTCCATTCTATGGATAGTGGTCTAATCGCCACTAGATGGCATTGCAGACCAAGACATTCCAGCGACAGTAGCATAGCTATATGAAAGGCTGGTTGACTGAAGGGCCTGTGGCTGTGGCACACCACCAGACTCTGAACTGCGTCTTTTGGGCGCAGTTGGAGGCTTGGCGCTGTCCCGAGAGGAGACGCACAGGAGCAGAGCCAAAGTGAGACAGAGTTACGTTCACTTCCATGTAAAAGTGTAATGAGCTACTGTTCCACATAGACCTCTACTGTGACAACTAGGCAGAAACGCATTGAACTTAGGCAACAACCCAGCTTTAATGATCTTAAATGCCCTTTATTTTAGATCGTTTTGTAGCTATGCCCCTCCCGAACTACTATTGTCGAATAGACCTTTAGATAACCCCCTCCCCAAACTACTGTGGTCCAAACACGGCTAAAGCATAACATGTGATAGACAAACCTTTCCACCAAATAGCTTTCCTGTATGATAAATCATTGTTCTTTAAAAAAAAAATGCCAAACACATTTTTCCACTGCATAGAGCATGCCCTGTTGATGGATTTGGAAGAGAGTTTGAAGGTCTGGTTCCGAAAATGAACCTGTATTTATTGTGTAAAGTCCATGATATTATATATATACATTGGAATGAATGAGCCTGGCTGGAAAGTGTCCTATAGGGTGGACAAGAGGGCGGGGCTTAGCTAAAGGTCCATAGTACAACATCTTTAGTTGTTACAGTACAATATTTTAAAACAGTTGACAACATGTTGCACACATGCCTAAAATGGCTCTTATTTGTGCCGCCCTCGTTTAAAACAATGTATTTCCAACTCCACTTTGTACTATTCAGACTGCATGAACAGCGCTTGAGCGCTTAGTTTCTGACCCATCAATGATGGATGTGGATGCACAGTAGAGGAGTGACTGACTGACTGACTGACTGACTGGCTGACTGACTGACTGACTGAGTGACTGGTGACTGAGTGAGTGAATGAGTGAGTGACTGAGTGACTGAGTGACTGAGTGACTGAGTGACTGAGTGACTGACTGACTGACTGACTGACTGACTGACTGACTGACTGACTAGTGACTGAGTAAGTGAGTGAGTGACTGAGTGACTGACTGAGTGACTGAGTGAGTGACTGACTGACTGACTAGTGACTGAGTAAGTGACTGACTGACTGACTAGTGACTCAGTGAGCGAGTGACTGACTGAGTGAGTGAGTGACTGACTGACTGACTGACTGAGTGAGTGAGTGAGTGAGTGACTGAGTGACTGAGTGACTGAGTGACTGACTGGTGACTGAGTGACTGAGTGAGTGACTGACTGACTGGTGACTGAGTGAGTGACTGACTGACTGGTGACTGAGTGACTGAGTGAGTGACTGACTGGTGACTGAGTGACTGACTGACTGGTGACTGAGTGACTGAGTGACTGACTGACTGACTGGTGACTGAGTGACTGACTGACTGACTGACTGACTGACTGGTGACTGAGTGACTGACTGACTGACTGACTGAGTGACTGACTGGTGACTGAGTGACTGACTGACTGACTGACTGACTGGTGACTGAGTGACTGAGTGACTGACTGACTGGTGACTGAGTGACTGACTGAATGACTGACTGACTGAGCTTTGAGGATAGCTGGGGGGGGGGGGGGGCGAGGGGGGTCACGGGGTCACGGTAGGGCGGTCCACCCCCCTTCGTTCATTGGTCAGAGCATCCGACGTGTTCTTTGCCGCTTTGTGGTCCTCAAGTGTCCAGAATTCCAGCAGGGCCATGGGGATTGTAGCATGTCATTTGTAAAAAACAGTTTGGCGAGGTGCTCCTTAGAAACCCAGAGGTTTGCCTACATTTTGGAATGTATTTTTCTTTTTTTTTTTAACCCCTTTTAGAGCAGTGTGAGTTCCCAAACATTCTCCTGTCAAGGAGAACACCTCTAGGGTATACTAATGACATTAGAATGTTGAAAATCGGTGGACTTCCCCTTTAATAAGGAACCATGAGAAGGTTAATGTTTAATTTGAAAACGTTGCCACCATGGAACACTTATAACGTTGTAAACTTCAACTTTTTGGCAGTGAATGAATGCAGGCGACCGACGCAGGTATACTGTAAAATGCTTGTCGTTAATGGCAGAGCAGAGGCATTCCAGGGCTTGTTTAAATAAGGCTTGCTTGCCTGGGCGCGGGTGGATTCCCCTCTGGCCCTTTGCCCTTTGACCTAAAGTGCATTCCGTATGTAAAGTGTGGAATTCTTCTGAAGTTCACTTAATGGGGTTGAGTTTTTTTTTTTTTCCTTCTTTTTCCATCCGTTTGGACTCTGCTCTTCTGCTCTAACACTCGCTGGAAGGGAAAAAGCGATCTCTCGGCGTGTGTACACAAACGGGACAGCTGCTGCTGGGTTGGTTAACCGCTTTTGTCCCGATTGAGAGCCGATTCTATACAGAATGTCTTTAAAAAAAATCCCTGACGGTTTTCTGCGTCAGTGGTCCTCAATATTTCATGTCACGGAAGACCCCCCAAAATCGTCAGTATACTATATGCCATCTGAAAATGTGTCGTTCGAGCGACCCTCAGCTAAAAACATTGGTGGTTAGTGAATATTTAAAGGTATGAGGCAACCTTTAGCCATGAATCTAAATAGATATATAGCTCTGCCTTTTTCCTCTCTATGTTGCTTCAATTTGATGCAGCAGCTGTTTCCCTGCAGACAGACACTTGCTTCGTCATGCAGACTTCGTCCTGAACTTTGTTGTTGTCAACAAAGTCCATGGCAACAAAACATTGGCCAGGCTCAGTAAAAGCGGTGCTAATGTGTGAGGGGTGAGGGGGGGTTGTGTGGGGTGAGGCAGCGTTTTAGCCAATCACAGCACAGTAGATTCATAATGAGCCAAGGAGGTGAGGTGGAGTTAGATTCTGTTTTTAAACAAATCTGTTTACAAACACAGTGTTGGCGCACAAGTTGCCCCTATTGCCTTTAACCTGCAAGCTTGTAGCGTGTAGCTTGTAGATCTGCTATTTTTCAATAGCTAAAGCTAATGCTAGCTAATGTTTAAAACACTCAAAAGTAGTCCCCACACTGAATGGATTAAGGATGAGGTTTTATTGTTAGTCCCCTGGTTAAAAATCAATTCCTCCCAAAGGAGGAGATTGTGATTTTTCAAGCCTCCAATAAACTTTGACAATTTGATGCAACATTAACAGTAGAGTTACTTCTTTTAATGTATTTGACCCATTCTGACCATATCAGAGGTTACAGCTGTGACCCCGGTATGTTTAGGTTCACACAATTTATTGCACAGACAGTGCAAATGTATGAACTCATTCATAAATAAGCTAGTTCAGGGCTGCCCAAAAGGTAGATGGTGATCTACCAGTAGATCACACAGGCCATACAGGTAGATCACATGACAGTCCCCCCAGCACTTGGACCCTTATGGATTTGTAACTCTTGAGAGCTCTCAAAAGTTAAATTATATTTAAACATCTGAATTATGTAATTTTCAAAAGTCCACACAATTAGAAAATGGAGAATAATTGTTATTTTGACCAACGTTTTGACAGTTCTCCTACCCAAATGTGGACAAAAGCAAGAAAGTTTTTCGTTTTGGTTGCAAGAAACATAAACTCAACATCACAAACTGTCAACTCAAACCTCAAATACTGTTTTCAAACGTCAGTAGTAGCATATACAAGAAAACCCTTCAACCACTATTTTGATTTTATTTCAGTTAATGATGGTAACATCAGGGTCCGATGCACGCTCTGCCCTGGCGAGAAAGTACTGTCAACTTTCAAAAATACCACGTCTAACCTAAAGAAGCACCTTGATAAACAGCACGCCACAACATCTTAAAGGAGCGAGCACCACCCGAAGCGGCAGAAAAGGACATGGCAGGTCCCAATCCTAAACAGACGAAGCTTGATTTTGGAGCAGGTTAGTTAGAACAGGTTAGTTGGACGTTATGTGGTTGAGGAGATGCTGCCTGTTAGCACAGTCGACTCGCCATCGTTTCGTGCCATTCGTTTCTAAGATTCCTACCAGTAAAGGCGCTCACAGAACATCGTTTGCTAGCTACCTGGACAGGGAATACACAACGATGGAGGAAAAGCTTAGAACCGCAGGCCAGATGTCCATCTTTTAGGCCGGACCGTCTTTCTTTTCAATGTCTTGCCCAGGCTCAGGGGCAGCATCAAGCTTGACATCTAATTCATTAAAATGCAGGAATTTGCATCTAAAAGTTACAAAATGTATCTACCCCAGAACCCCTGTTTCAAAAATGTCTTCCTTTTTGGTGCTAGTCCTATATGCCGCAAGTAACAAAAAGTAATCTAACTTAGTCAGGGCTGGATTTAGGAAGCCCTACTCAGGTGGGCTGGAAGAATGGCAGGGTGGGCAACTCCAAAGTTTTTCATATGAAACAGGAGTTTTCAATCCTTTTGACACGAGGCATTTGAGCCACGGACCACCATATGATGACATTTTAGCCCCACAGACCCCAAAACTAAAGATTTCTTTTGCGTTTGTCCACAATTCCAGGCTGGATTTGGGGGGAAAAACAGTCAAACATACAGATCGAAATGACCATTAATCTTCTACATTCTCTAGTTGTGTATAGTATTGTGTATTCACATGATGAATATTTTAACTTTTGAGAGCGTGAAAATGAAACCAAATGGACCCGCAAGGGTCCATTTGGTTTCATTTTTACGCTCTCAAGACTTACATCTGGTTAACCAACTTTCCACCATTTAGCCTCAAGGACCACTAGTGGTCCCTGGACCACTGGTTGAAAACCACTGATATTACCTTTCATTTGGTGGGCATACAGGATGCACGTTTGGATGAGCTCTGCCCAGTGCCCACCCCTGTCCCCGGCCCTCTAGATCCGGCCCTGGTGTGTGTGTGTGTGTGTGCGTGCGTGCCTGCGTGCGTGCGTGCGTGCGTGCGTGTGTGTGTGTGCATTGCCACCCACACAGCTGGAATGTCATGCATGCGGTCCATAGAGTCTGTTTCAAGAGGGGCGGTGGGAAGGGTGGATGTATATGGGGGGGGGGGGGGGGTGGAGGTAGTAGCAGCAAGGGCCCCCCCCCCCTTCCCTCCCTATGCCTGGCTGGGTGAGGGAGGGTCTGCATGCATGCATGGGTGGGTGGGGGGCTCTTTGACAAGGGTTGCAAGGGGGGTTTGGTTGGAGGTGGTGGTGGTGGGGTCTATACCAGTCCATGTAAAAGATAGGGAGGGGAGAGGGGGGGGGGCACCCCCAACTATAGGGTGACCAGATCCAAAACTGTTCATTTGGGGGACAGAAGAAGTATAGAGCTGCGCAGTGACGTCACCGCCCCTGTTCCGGAAGTATTTTCCCCATTCATTTTTCTCATAGACTTTTCGAAAATAATTTATATCAAGACGATTACGCCGCGGCCAAAGCCAACTCAGGTCGTGACAAATAATGACAACAAACACAATATCGTCATATAATATATAATTGGGAAGAAGTAGAAAACAGCATGATACAAGACATTTTGTTTCGTTTTTCATCTTAGAAATTATTTTATTGTCCCAAAAGTTTGTGTGTGTCATCATGATTCGTCACGACTCGAGTTGGCTTTGTCCGCGGCGTAATCGTTTTGATATAAATTATTTTCGAAAAGTCTATGAGAAAAATGAATTGGGAAAAGACTTCCGGAACAGGAGCGGTGACGTCACTGCGCAGCTCTATTGCGCGTCTGTGCAGAGGCGGATCTAGCCATGGGCAATGCCCAGTCTGCCCCCCAAACACGATGGCATGCAAAGCAACCCCTGCAGGGATATTTCAAATGATTTGAAACACTATACTACTGCTACTAACTAACTACAGCTGTGTCACCACTAAACCAACAGCATTTCATCATTGAAAACAGAAAACTCTCTGAGTCAGACCTTTAGCTTTATGCATGCTGCGTGTCTGTTGTAACTTCAACAACAACTGATGTTGTTATTGATGCTTTACTTGACTAATAAAAGTCCTACTGAAAATGGTATATGGGTGCGACTTCATCGCCCCGTGGCGCGAAACCACACGGGTGATGAAGCCGCCCCCATACCCCCATATTTTGGTATTTTTGAAAATACCAAAATAATAACAAGATGTGCACGTGCACTCCCTCTACAGTGGGGTGGAAGTGCACCAGGGCAGCAGCGCATTCACCAAGACGGCAGCAGCGCATTCACCACCCTCACCCCCACTCGATCCTGATTGGAGGAAAACCTCTCTCATCCTGATTCAATATCGATTCACCAGGTTCAAAATCGATTTTAGTGATATTTATGTAGGGTCTATTCATACACATCAAAACAACATCAGGCTGCTTTGATGTGTATGATTGAACTTTTTTTCATTTATATTGACATCATCAAGTTGTGTTTGTGTTGTGTTTGTTAATGATTTTTCTTGAGGGCGTACGAATGGAACCAAATGGACCCGTCAGGGGCCATTTGGTTTCGCTTGTACGCTCTCAGAAATATATCGATATATCAAATCGAATCGCAGCATAGTGTCAAGCCCTGTAAAATAATTAAAATCGATTCAGAACCCCAAATATCAATATTGTATTGTATCGTGAGATAAGTGAATTGTCCCACCCCTATTGAACACTAAAACCTTAAAGGAGAATTCCACACCAAAACACATTGGGCCTCAATCTACCTTGATTCCTGTGACATGATTCATAATGTCCTTGATTTTTGTCACAGATGTCCCCTTTTCTACATTTCACCATGAGGTCAGTTGCAGGTTGCAGCTTCTGTTGCTGCTGCGCCAGTGCAGTTAACATGGCTGCAGGTTGTCTTTATTCTACTGCGGGTATTTCTGTAACTCCAAACTTAGGTTTTTTTTTCACACATCATATCAAGCCACACACTACAACATAATTGGACCACTATGACTTATCATATCATGTCACAGGAATCAAGGTAGATTGAGGTCCAATGTGTTTCATAATAAATAATAATATATAAAATGTCGTCAACGGTCTTGTAAATGAGAATGGGTGACTGCCCCACGCAAAGATCGAGGGACATCTGGTCACCCGACTCCCAACCCCCCACAACATCCCTTTTCTCTCAATCTCTCTCTCTCTTTCCCTCTCACACACACACACACACACACACACACACACACACACACACACACACACACACACACACACACACACACACACACACACACACACACACACACACACACACACACACACACACACACACAATGAAAAGGAATCCATTAACCCTTCCTTCGTCCAGTGGGAAATGATCAGTGATGATCCATCAGAGCACTGGATGTTTGTGGGCTCCAGGGGCGGATGTAACATTTCCCAATTTGGGGGGCAGGAGAAAATGGTATATGGCGGCAGCTTCATCGCCCGTGGCGCGAAGCGACACGGGCGATGAAGCCGCCGCCATACCATTTTCGGTTACAGAACTTTTATTAGGCAAATAAGCATCAATAATAACATCAGTTGTTGTTGAAGTTGCAACAGACACGCAGCATGCATAAAGCTAAAGGTCTGACTCAGAGAGTTTTCTGCACAGCTGTAGTTAGTTATACTGTAGTAGCAGTAGTGGTGTTTCAAATCATTTTAAATATAGGTACTTTAATTTGAAATTATCTCGGGTTGTTACTTGTTCTGCATGGCATCGTGTTTGGTGGGGCAGTCAGGGGGCATTTAGGGGGGCATTGCCCCCCGCCATGCCCATGCCTAGATCCGCCCCTGCTCCTGATGAGAGAGAGGGTGGGTAGGGAATAGTCACCAGAGACGTGAGAGGCTTGGTCAGCAGGGGCGAAATCCAAAAGCGACCTCGCCCGCGGGCGCCCGCTTTTGAAAACGGGCGCCCGTTTTTGTGAAAGCGGGCGCCCGGTTTCACAAAAACGGGCGCCCGTTTTCAAAAGCGGGCGCCCGTTTTCACAAACGGGCGCCCTTTTCAAAAGGTTATGGTTAGGGTTAGGTTAGGTTTAGGCATAGGTTTACTGAGGTTAAGTTTAGGGTTAGAGTTAGGTTTAGGCATAGCCTAGTTTGTGAAAACGGGCGCCCGCTTTTGAAAACGGGCGCCCGCTTTTGAAAACGGGCGCCCGTTTTTGTGAAACGGGCGCCCGTTTTTGTGAAACCGGGCGCCCGTTTTTGTGAAAGCGGGCGCCCGCTTTTGAAACCGGGCGCCCGCGGGCGAGGTCGCTTTTGGATTTCGCTGGCTCTCGGCTTGGTGGTATGATGGGGGGTTGGGTAAAGGTGAAAGGCCACAGGAAGAAAGGCAGGCAGGCAGGCAGGCAGGCAGGCAGGCACACATGCACACTCACTCTATATGAACCCTCCGTTATAGTCCCATTGGACCACAACAACGCGTAGGCTATAGCCTATATAACCGAACCTGTACGGGCTTTCTAAACTCTCAAGAGTTTATAAACGGACAAATCGACAATAACTACGGTCATTTTTTGGTATACAATTTTGGGGAGGTGGGCTAAGCTCTCTCTCTCTCTCTCTCCCCCTCTATCTCTCCTTCTCCCCCCTCTCTCCCTCTCTTTCTCTCTCGCACTTTACCCCACACACTGCGTTTTCCCCCTTCCCCGGACAAACACTTCCGAAAAGATGAAAGCTAAGGGCTTTTTTTTTTACACCCCTCCCCTCCTCTCCCTCTCCCTCTCCCATAAGGAGAGTGCACAGAATTGTTTCTCGTTCGTTTTTTCCCTTTACTATATGTATTCTCCAAATGTAGGTCCAAATGTAGGCATATACCTTTCAGTGAAAATGTTAAGGAATAAGGATGCATGCTCAGCATGGCCATTTTAAACACGACAGAAGTTATTTGCACTGCAACAGTTTCCCTCTGCACCAGTGGTTTTCAACCTTTTTCAAACCAGGGCCCATTATTTATTCAGCATTTTACCCACGGACCACCATTTGATGTTGAGTTTAGTCTCTTGGACCAAAAACTAAGGATTTTCAAGTTTTTGTCCACAGTTTAGGAGATAACTGGTCAAAAATAACAATTCTTTATACCTTTTCGAAGTGTGCAGATTCCAGAAAATTAAGTAAATTCAAATGTTTAAATATAATTTAACTCTTGAGAGTGTAAAATGAAACCAAATGGACCCTCACAGATCCATTTGGTTTCATTTTACTCTCTCAAGAGTATACAGATCTGTAAGGGTTACCAACTGTCCATCATGCACTTAGCTGGGGACCACCAGGAATCTTCTCAGGGACCACTGGTGGTCCCCGGACCACCTGCTGAAAACCCCTGCTCTATACACTGCAGCCACATATGTTCTTGTAATACATTCTCCTGCTTGAATTAATTCTGAAATAAAAACATAACATACTGTATAGGACAACAAACAAATCACTGATATATCCTTTTGTCCCCAGATTGAATATAAACTCACATTTGAGAGTGTTCAAGTGTCTTCACCTACAGAGCTACAAACTCAATACAGCTATATAATCAACAATAATAATATTGAATCCTGCATGTTAAAGGAGAATTCCACCCATTTCCCACATTTTATTGTCACTGATATACCCTAGAGCAGGGGTGCCCACACTTTTTTGACTTGAGAGGTACTTTTAAAATGAGCGGCTCAACAAGCTGTTCCATTACTGAAAATCCATTTCAAGGCACCCTAGAAAGTTTGAGCTTTAAAATTGTGGTGATGGTGTTACTTACTGTTATAGCGTTTAAGAATAATGCATTTATCATGGATGAATTTCAGTTGACAGTTTGAGATGTTGAGTTTAGTCTCTTGCACCCAAAACTAAGAACTTTCACATTTTTGTCCACAATTGGGAAAGAGAACTGGCAAAACGTTGGTCAAAATAACAATTATTCTCCATTCTCTAATTGTGTGGACTCTTGATAATTACGTAATTCAGATGTAAATTACGTAACTGCTGGGGGACTGTCATATGATCTACCTGCAAGGCGATTGTGATCTACTGGTAGATCACAATCTACCTTTTGGGCAGCCCTGCCCTAGAGGTGTTGTGTGGAAATAATTAAAAAGGCCTGCACAACATCTCTACTAAGGAGAACAAACATATATTGTTGTAATTTTTACTTATTTGCACACTTTTTTTTAAGTCTTGTATGAAAAAAAATAATTAGACTAAATATAAGCTGTTATCAGAACAGTTGTGATGTCATTGAAAAAACACAATTAGGCTATACCCTGCTTTATTTATAATATCTTGATCTTGACAGCTAAAATTGTATGCCTTTAATAAAGGATCTTTGTGCATGTGCGATGAACTATATAAGTTTAACAACTTGTACACTTGAAAAGCATTTTTCCCCAGTACAGATACTCAAATCAGTGTAGTCAAAGTATATATTTTGGTTTTCTGCAAACTTTTAATACAGTCAACAGCAATATTAATCGAGAACATAATCACATTGCACTTATATATAGTTACAAACTTTAACATGTTTTAATAACAAATGACTAACAATGTCACCACTGAAAGAAGAATTACATTGATTACATGTTGAAATGTGCTGATGGGATAGGAAATCCACAATTTCACTCATGTCATATAAAACTTGAATAAATAGTTATATTTAATAAACATTTAAATGTGTTTTCATTCAATTGTATCCTGATAGAAATAAATTAAATTGATGCCATATGTTCACTATATAGAACACAAATGTTTACATGAAATTCACACAATTATTGCAAGTTCATTAATGGGAATATATCCATCTCTCAGCAATATGATAATAATGAAAATAACAATAATAGGATAATAATTATACGTCACCACAGTTTGCTTTATCTTGTTAAATGGTGTTGAGTGCTAAAAAATATATATTTCAAATGCATCCATTACTTTTGAAATGCAATGTGATATACCGTACATTTGATCTTAAACAAATATTTCTAAGCTATATAGGCCTATGTAGCAATGAATTTGTATTTTGTATATCCAAAGTGATCACTTGATTGAAACATGTATATGATATCTGACAATGTAGGCCGATCATTTTATGTTTGAATGTTTGGCATATGCTTTTATAGACAGCATTTTACAATAGGCTACAATTAACTTGCTCTTTGTTAATTGACTTTTCCGTTTTTATTTTCATTTTATTGGTATTATTTTTAAATTAATTAACATATCAAAGTACCTTTTTCTTTAGGCGCTGCATTGAAGTCAGAAAATTCAAGTAAAATTCATATATAGGCTATAATAGGAAATGACTCGCCTCGGGCTGCTGTGTAAACTTCGTCTAGTTACAACCTAGCATAATAGAGTTAACCCATCAAGGGTTATATAGGCTACTATAATAAAACAACGGTTCGGATTGGCTGCCTAAATAACATATAGGCTACAGATTCAGTCCAATTAAGTGAGAGTCGATGAAACGCGGCTCTGGAGAGGGGGATATCCTCCTCCATCTCCACACCCCCACGAAAAAAAAACCCTCACCGAATTCAATTCATCAAGCCCCGCCTTCACATCAAACCTTTTTTTGTCGACTGGCTGCACAATCTGATCTCCTCGGAGTGGGTGGTGTGGGAAGCCGGGCCGGATCTAGAGGGGGCGGGCAGGGGTGGGCAGGGTGCCCTACCCAAATGTGCATCCTGTATGCCCACCCAATGAAAGGTAGTGGTTTTCATCCGTGCTCCGGGGACCACCAGTGAGAGAGGTCCAGGTGGTCCCCAGCTAAATGGTGGACAGTTGGTTAACCAGATGTAACTCTTTGGGAGTGTAAAAATGAAAGCAAATGGACCCTTGCGGGTCCATTTGGTTTCATTTTTACGTTCTCAAGAGTTAAAATAGTCATGTGAAATTGTGAATGTAGAAGATTAATGGTCATTTTGATCTGTAGCCTATGTTTGACTGTTTTGTTTCCCAAATCCAGCCTGGTATTGTGGACAAAAGCTGAAGAAATCTTTAGTTTTGGGTTCTGTGGGGCTAAAATGTCATCAAATGGTGGCCCGTGGCTCAAATGCCGAGTAAATAGTGGGCCCTGGTGTCAAAAGGATTGAAAAACTTTGGAGTTGCCCACCCTAGGGCTGGCTAAATCCGGCCCTGGTGGGAAGTGAGGAGGGGGGAAGTGGCTCTCTCTCTCTCTCTCTCTCTCTCTCTCTCTCTCTCTCTCTCTCTCTCTCTCTCTCTCACGCACGCACCCCACACACACACACACACACACACACACACACACACACACACACACACACACACACACACACACACACACACACACACACACACACACACACACACACACACACACACACACACGGACAAATGGGACAATGCCATTATTTCAGCTCCTCTGACCAGGAATGCCAGATTTCACAGCCCGCTACTCTTCTCTGCGCGTCAATCAAAAAGCCTCGCATGGGGTTCTGGACGTAGACCTGCATGGGAAACGCCCCCAGTGTCCACTACTGTCCACTGTCACCACTGCCCACTGTACACCGTCCACTGCCACTGTCTAATGCCCAGTGTCCACTATGCAGCAGTAGTTTTCAAACTTCTGGGCCCACTATTTATTCAGCATTTGAGCTTCTGGACGACCACTTGATGACATTTAGCCCCACAGACGCAAAAAAAAAAAAAAAAAAAAAAAAAAAAAAAAACCAAAGATTTCTTCTGTTTTATCTACAATTCCAGCCTGGATTTCTTATGCATAACAGGCAAACCTAGATCTGTAGTTGTGTAGCCTAGATTTGGGCAATTTATACACTAAAAGGCTACAGTGCAAAGCCTCCGGTGGCCAAGCCCAATAATAATAATAATTTATCAAACTAAAATTGTTGCGCAAAAAAATAATAAAAATGAAGGCGTATATCATGTATATGAACGTAATCCTTTAGTTTACAGTGTACAGATGATGAGAGTTGAGAAATTTGTGAATGGAAGACAGATAATCCGTGTTGCCAACGCTTGTGAGAGAAAGAAGCCAACCCACCTAAATAAACAAGCTCAACCCTTAAACCCTAATCTTCCCTCGAAAAACAAGCCCTATAATATCGCCAGTAGTTGTAGTGCACCTTTTAGAAGTGTGTGTGTGTGTGTGTGTGTGTGTGTGTGTGTGTGTGTGTGTGTGTGTGTGTGTGTGTGTGTGTGTGTGTGTGTGTGTGTGTGTGTGTGTGTATAATCTATGCAAATATGTATAATCTATTTAGATTTTTTTGTTTTAATTTTTTTCCTGATGAAATGGTACAATAAAAGGTGTGTGTGTGTGTGTGTGGGGGGGGGGGGGGGGGGGGGGCTTAATTGCCAAAATTGTCAAATTGCTTAGTTGTCAAAAATCATTAGGATTCCTCCAATGTCCAATAGAAAAGTCAGATTTTGGAACAAATCCTATAGGATTTCCATGAGGAACCCAATAGGATTCCAATAGAATCCAATAAATTCTTCCCCAAATCCTATAGGAACCCTATAGGATTCTTATAGGAATCCTATTGGAAATCCAATAGGATTTGTTCCAAAATCTGATAGGACTTTTCTATTAGAATCCTATAGGATTTTTTTGACCAGGGTTTGGCTGGAAACATACAGACCTGGCAACCCTGCAAGTTAATCAGGTATTCGTCGTTGGGGGACGTGACGCTCCCAGCGCGAACAACCAATCACCTGTCGCCTGGGCGCATACGCCGCGTCGTACGGCGGTGTCCCGCGGCGGGAAAAAAAAAATAGCCCCGACCTACAAGCTCACAGCTCACCGCGGACGCGTCCGAACGCGACGGCGCGGCGAAGCTTGGAGATCGGGTCCGTTTTTTGGCCGCGCGGGACACCGCCGTACGACCACGACAGCGGCGCGGTGTTGCCAACTTGGCGCATTTGTCGCTATATTTAGCTCCCCTCCCAGACCCCCCAGCGCCAAAATTAGTGGAAAAACTCCTGGTGGAAAATCTGGTGCCTTTTGGCTTTTTCACCATTTTCTTCCTATGATGATAGAGTCCTCCTTCGTTCCTAGAAAGGACCCTTGGTAACCAAATGGACCCTTTTAGATCTGCAACTCTTGAGATTGTAAAAAATTAAACCAAACGAACCCGAAAGGACCCTTTCCGGACCCAAACGGACCCGAAAGGGTTAAATCATATTTAACCATCTGAATTACCTATTTTTAAAGAATCTCGACATTTAGAAAATGTAGAAGAATTGCTATTTTGACCAACATTTTGTCAGATATGTCTTCTAATCTCAACATCAAACGGTGGTCCTCCGTGGCTAAAATGCAGAATAAATTAACAGTGGACCCTGGTATGAAAAAATGGTTGAGAACCCACTGCTCTAGCGGCATTCTAGTGCATTTCTCAAAAGTGCCACTACTAGTGCATTTTGGATTTTGGCGGTTGGCAACACTGCGGCGGCGGCGGCGGCAGCCACGTCGGGGAGCGAAAAATGTTGAACCAACACGCCGAAAGCAAACCAATGGCTTATCGCACGGCAAAGACTAGCGCAGGAAGAAGCCAATCAGTGCGAGGCATGCAAAACGAGGAATGTGGCTCCGGCAAAAGGCTCTGAATGTCAAGTAGTCAAAGATGGAGTCTGGATGGTGGAAGCAAGGAGGCCGTACGTGTGGGTTTGTTGCATGGGAACATTTTTTTTCTTCTTCTTCTTCCCCTTCCCCGATTTTGATCGTCCAACGCTCCGGCAAGAAGAAACGTGATTTTTTTTTTTTAGACGCTCACCCCCTTCGGAATGACTTCCACGTACGGTATTCCCCCGATTACTGCAGGATCTGTAAAAGAATGCTCTGTTGGAGAGGGTTTGGTTTCTTTGTTTTATGTATGGACAACTTTTTTTTGTTGCTTCTTCTTGGGGTTTCTTTTTTTTTCTTTCTCGCCTATAACGGATCGTCCCTCCCCGTGGCTAGATAGCATACTATTCATGAATCGGGGAAGGGGGAGAGGAGGAGAAGGAGAGGTGGGGGGGTTTGAAGTGGGTGCGGAGGGAGGGGAGGGGGGGGTTTACAATGTGATAGTTAACATTTGGCGGAATTGTCAACAACAATCGGCTCAGTGTGCAAACTTGGAAGTTGGTAAAAGAAGGTGCGGAAGGAGAGGCAAGTATAGGCTATACTTCTGTAGGTTGATCATGCGATTTTTTTTCTTAGATGGGGAAAAAATGGGCTTGAAAACACGAAAGAAGGGGGGCTGTGTGGTTGAGTGTGTGTGAGATAGATCTCCGTGTCCGTCCGCGCTGCTGCTGGCTGGCTGGCTGGCTGGCTTTAGCTCCTGCTTCGAAACTTGATCACTGTGATTTAACGCGACGTATATCTTTATCGTATAGCCCAGGCCCCGAGCCAAAGGAGTTGAGGCTGAGATCGGTGGTTTGGTGTTTATAGTCTTGTCTTCTTCTTGTGCAAATGCATCGAGTATAAGTCGTCCGTGTGTGTAGGATAGCCGACGACGTTTGCGTGAGATCTGGCACGAAAACAGGCTCGCTATTCGCTAAAGGATCCGTGTGTTTCCAGTCGGAAAAGGGAAGGCCTGTTCCCAGCATATAGATAGAGATGCATATGGCGGATATACTCAGAAGCTCCACAACAATTTTATGCTGTTATCTCGCGGACCAGGACTGTGGAAAGATTCGAGAAAGCACACATTGTTCCTTTTTTATGCCATGTTAACCCTGCTTGCGTGTGTAGGCTAGAATACTACACGTGAATTATGCAGAACCTACCTACCTACCTACCGCTTTGGAATTCTAGGCTATGCGTTTGGTTGAATTATACTGTGTAATAGGCTATAATATCCTACTGTAAGTGTAACTCTTAAAGGGGAATTTCACCCATTTTCAACATTTTACGATGGCATTAATATACCTTTTGAGATGTTGTGTGGACATGATAAAAAAAAGTTCCCCCATTCTGTGTTTCCTTGAAATGGAGGTCTGAAAAAATCATTAACATGGTGAAACACAGCTTGATGACATCACCAAGTTGTGTTTTCACCATGTTAATGATTTTTCTTTTTTCTGAGTGTAGGCCTACAAATGTACACCCAGAAAAAAAAAAGAAAATAGGGGGACTTCCCCTTTAACTATGTTTTGCTTTTCTATATCTGTCGATTCCGATGTTATTTCCTGCTAAATGGTATTATGTTGCTTGCTGAGTTGAAGGAGCTAGTAAAAACCTAACCTTTTTGGAAGTAGACTAGCTATTAAAGTGGTATTCCACTCATTTTCGATACTTCTTGAGAGTGTAAAAAGTGTCAACTAAAATCATTAACACTTTCTTTATTCCGTCCACATAACAACTCTTGAGGTATATTAATGACATGGTAAAATGCTGAAACACAGTGGAATTCCCCTTTAAAGGTACTACGGTGGGTGGGTGGCTGGAAAACGTAGAGTAGTATATATATGCCCCCACCTCCCACCCCCCATCTCGAACCTCCCATTTCCCTCCCCAAAATTAGAATGCATGTCATTCACTGGAAAAAGAATAGTAGCCTATAGACTCCCACATGGTGGGGAAATTCCCCTTTCCCCAGAACAAGAGTAAGCTCATGGGCCCATTGTTTCGCTATATATATATATATATATATATATATATATATATATATATATATATATATATATATATATATATATATATATATATATATATATAAACTTTGAAGTAGTCTAGAATAATTATACTCACAGAGCAGGTGAGTTAAAAGTGTTGTGTTATACCTTTTTTTTTAATGGAAATTGCATTAATGGTGCGCGTGTGTGTGTGTGTGTGTGTGTGTGTGTGTGTGTGTGTGTCTGTCAGTGCAGCAGTGGTTCTGCAAAGTGCAAACTTTTCAGTTGCCTTTGCATTATTACTCAACTAACCCCCTCCACCCCCGCCCCCCCAACCCCAGCAGCATTGTGTAATCTTCAAACGCTGAGCCACTCTGAGTAGGTAACGTTTTTTTTTCCTCTGTGCCATAACTTTATAGTTTTCATCAGAACCACATGTTGAAAATCCCACCTACCCCCTCCTCCCAAAAAGTGACAAAACAGGGTTTAATAATAATAATAATAATACACTCTAGGCTCATTACTGACTGTGATTTGTTTATAGTATTCCAAGTAGAATAATCTCTTCATTCATGTATGTATTTATTTATTTGTTTTTTTTCCGGTGTCAGTATAGTAGCTAGAATCGTCTTTCTACTTTTCTGGCTTAGTTTGTCGATGAGGAGAATGCCATGTATGTAGTCAGAGAGAGAGAGAAAGAGAGAGGGACACCAAGCATGAGGCCGACGGTGTCCATGTTGTCGTCCACTGCCCTTTTTCTGTTGCACTACTGGGACAACTGAGATGAGCAGTGCAATATTAAAAGGGCATTGGCTGATGAAACGGAGACCCCAACACTTGCCCTCACACCTACTACTACTACTACCCACCCAATGTAACCTCCTGTCCCCCCTATAATGTGCAGTCAGGTTATGTAAATGTCACTTTTTGGAATACAAAATAACTCGTACAAACCAAAAGATACGATGACCCTCGTATTCATTTGGGCACCGGTGGTCAGCGAACAAACAAGCAGTTCTGAGGTATTTCATGTTTTCTCAGAGTGTGTGTGCGTGTGTGTGTAATGTAGGGGGTACGTTACTATTGTGGCTTTATGGAAATGGGGGATTCTAGTTTGGCAATGGAGAATGGCAGTCTGTCGCCTGTCCACGTGCTGACACATGCTGAGGTCAGCTGCTTTGACAATGTTGCACTACTGTACCATCCATTCTAGCAGTGCAATAGTATTGTCATAGCATTTGGCCTCAGTCTCAGTCTGAGCTGCTGTTTTAAAGGCGTGCTTTAAAACGAAACAAACAAACAAACCTGTGGAAATTCGCAAAGATCGATTCAGATGGGTGTTTTCTTTTAAAACGACGACAATTCTTTTATAGTGAAGTGGAATAGATTTAAATCATTCTGTACTGTACTTTAAGTTTTATTGAAAAAAAGCAGGTGTGCACTGTGCACGCCCCATAGCACGCCACAGAGTGGCGCGCTATGGGGTGTGCACAGTGCACATCTGCTATGTTTGGGGGGGGAAGTCATGAAAACACAGAACAAATCTTTGAATATTATATGTTCTTTCGAAGCAAGTGGTTTTGTACAATCTATAGTGTTAGCTGGTCAAATGGGTTAAAACTGTACCTGTCTCCCCTTTTCATTTTCTACATCTCTCTTAAAAAAAAAAAAAAAAAAAAAAAAAACGTAGCCGATAAGCTCACATGTCGTTGTGAGCTTGTAGATCTTCTATCTTGGGGCTGATGCTGTCCCGATGCACACCCGATATGAATGCTATATGGAGGTTCATCGGTTGTTATCACTATACACTTTTATCCCAGACAGCTGATCAGTATTCTAACCAGAGTTGCAAAGGTACAAGTATAGATCAATTGAAAACTAAAGTAGATGGCATTGTTGGTACAAAGTTTGATCGGATAGTACATTTTCCAAAAAAAGTTGTAATAGTCAAATCAAATTGGTTGCTGCTCTCTCTGCATAAATTGAATACAGCCAACTTTGTCATGAAGACATTTGGTAGGCTATAACGTATGCATGTGTGCGTTTCCCTGAAATATATATACTGTACTTTTGGAGCATTCGTTCAAATCTATGCTAAATCCACATTCGACTAAGTCCAAGTCCTCTCCCTGTCGAGAGAAGTTTTACACTTTCTATGCTGTCGTTTAGCTGGTTCGTTCTGTTTCGGGGTGGTTAGATCCATTAGTGGTTCCAGTGCAGACAGACAGACAGACAGACAGACAGACAAGTGTAATAATACCTGTATGTGGGATTATTTGACATGTCAAAAGTTGCAGCCCCGAAATGCAGGGGGGAGAAAAAAAGCGAGAGTTGAAACCCGAATGTGTTTTTGAGCATCCTCTGTGGTGGCAGGTCTATGGGGGAGGGGAAGTTTAGGCAGGAATGTTGGGAACCAGGCTCTCTCTCTCTCTCTCTCTCTCTTGCTCTCTCTTCTATGGCCTGCATTACAGCGCTTCACCTTTGCTCCTATGCGTGTGTGTGTGTGTGTGTGTGTATTATGCTTGAAACTATAAGAAGTTCTATGCCATGAGGACGTTTTTTTGGGGGGTAGAATATACTTAACCATCATCTATGGTTGTTGAGCTCTCAACCGCATATAGCCATTAGAATCCTGATGCACACGATGGCATTCCTATACGACGCTTCACACGATGAAAGCAGTTTGTTCCAGGCCCCACAGCTATACGTATATATTGCACTTTTTTAGGACCATAAAAGTTTGCGGCATGTATACTGTATGTAGTGCACGAAATGACTCTCGAGGTTAAAGTTCATATATCTGCGGCGGTGCAACCGTGAAGGGAGGGGAGGAGAAGAAGGAAAGAAAAAAAAAAAAAACCTGCACCGAGCAAATCTCCACCACTTGACTGTGTGAAATTCTTCCTGAGCAAGAGAACGTGACTTGTTTAGGCTTGCTTGCAATGCTTTCTGGGAAATCCTGGAATGTGTGGAATGGGGGGGTGGGGGTGGGGGGGTGCTTCTGCAGTTATCTGACTGGAGCCGAGCGGCACAGTAAAAAAAAAATCCTCGGTATCCATTTAACTCGGGGGAAGGCGTGCACCACCAGTGGGTTCCATTCGCAACACTCTTCGGCAAGAGTTAAATTAACAGTAAAGGGGACTTTATAGCGCAAGAGAACCGTGCAAATGAAATGTTTTTGACGTCTTCAGTGGTGGTTTCTGAAGGAGCGACTTTGTGCGGATCGGACGAGCGCCTGCTGCAAAAAGAAAAAAAAAAAAAAAAAAAAAAACTAAACTGCAGAGAATATAAGCTAATGAGTTAATGAGAAACAGATTTTTCCTCTAAATATGTGAAAGCACACCACATTCCAATTGTTCCACATAAAACAAATGTATTTGCCTGTATAAGCCGACTCTCTTCGTTTGCATGCGTTTACGGTGTTGTTTGTTCATGAAGATCAGTTTGTTTTTTTGTTGTTGATTAATCTTTTTGTGGGAAATGTGCAATGTAAAATGCAAGTCCATGCCGGGGAGGGAAAGTATTGTGAAAAAACAAAAGATCTGCTTATTATACAAAGGTGATGTGTGTGATTAAAAAAAGAGAAGTTAAACTGGTCTATTTTAATCTTTTGTCCTTGTGTCATCTTGGAAGTTGTCATTAAAAACAAATTGTTAATTTGTAGAAATATCTTTTATATTTATATAGGCTGAAGTTTTAAAAGATGAAATGTCTATACCCAAAGGTTGTGACGCAGAGCTACACAAGATCTTCTAAAAATATATAAATATATATCTCATATCTGTATTTGGTTATCTCAACAAGCATGTACATTTCATTGTTTCAGGCTTTTGTTAGAGCATTTAATAAAATGTATTTCCACATGCTGTCAACAAATGTATGTTCATTTAGGCGGTCTCACATTGGGTCTGACTTCAGCAGGTATAGAAGTTTAAACAGGAGGCTGAGCCTGTTTCTTTTTGACCCCAAGCTTCAGGCAGAAATAACTTGCTAAGCTTGTTTACGGAGTTACAAAGTTGCATCATGATGTGAACGATTTGGTTTTAAAATCTGTATTGGGCACTGTGCAAAGCTGAACTTCATACCATACCAGTTGAACCAACAACAGAGCAGTCTTGGAGAACTTATAAAGAATTGCTATTTTTAAACATTCTAGGTTTTGGTTTTGGAGAGGCTAAAAGTCATCAAATGCCCAACAAAAAATGGTACTTGACATGGTAAAAGGTTGAAACCCGCTGCTCTATACAATACAACTAAATGTAATGCACATGTTCAGCAACTCTTGAGAGTGTAAAAATGAATTATACGACTCTTAAAGATCTATATATGGGTAAAATGTGCTTAACAACTCCCCAACATTTAGCTGGGGACCATCTGGAGCCACTTCCTTGGACCACTGGTTGGGGAAAAAAACAAAACAACCTTTTGAACCAGTTCAACATAGGCATGCTTTTGAAATGAACATTGGTCTCTGTTCCAAGGCTGGTACCTATAGCAGTAGCCTGTGTTTTCACCCACTGTTCCACCATCTCGAACACTATATGCAGTGTTGCCAACTTGGTGCATTTGTCACTATATTTAGCTTTTTCCCTGACCCTTCTAGCACCAAAATTAGTATTAAAAAAAACTCCTGGCGTGAAATCTAATGCTTTTTTGCTGGTGAGTTGGTGCGAAATTGGTTGACAGGCGCCAGAGATAAAGCCCTCGTTTCTCACCATTTTTCCTCCTAAGTCCTGACTTCCTAGGAAGGGCCATGGGTAACCAAATGGACCCTTATAGATCTGTAACTCTTGAAAGCGTAAAACAAAACCAAATAGACCCGCAAGGGTCCATTTCGTTTTACGCTCTCAAGAGTTAAATTACAGTATATTTAAGCATCTGAATTACCTAATTTTCAAGAATCTACACATTTAGAAAATGTAGAAAAAATGCAATTTTGACCAACATTTTGACAGTTATTTCTAAATTAGTCTGAGGGTCTAAACTCAACATCAATTGGTGGTCCTCTGTGGCTAAAATGCAGAATAAATAGTGGGCCCTGGTATGAAAATGGTTGAAAACCACTGCTCTATAGCACATTCTAGTGCATTTTGGAAGTGCCACTAGTGCATTTTGGAAGTGCCACTATAGTGCATTTTGTATTTTGGCAGTTGTCAATGTCAACACTGTCTATATGCTCCCCTTTCATGTTATTGTCAATCAAGCAAGTAGCCTGGTTGTTTCAGGTGTGACTAAAGTCAAGCAAGCTATGCTTCCTCAGAGAGAAATTATTTTTTTCAAAGGCTCTATATGCCGAGGGTAACAGACAGCTATAGTGATAGTAACAGGGTTCTTGCCAATCTCTCCAGCTCTCATAAGCAAAATGTTCAGGTTGCATGATTTATTTATTTTTTTTCAGCAGGGAAAACTACTCGTACAGTACAGGGTGAACAAGTCATACGAGTCCTGAAACTAAACAAGAACATGAAAAAGTGCAGTTATTTGACAGATTTTTGCCTATTTTTTCTGTTTACTGGAGAGGATTATGTGGACGAAACCAGCTGAACACTTTTTCATTAAAACTTAAAACAAATGTATAGCATAGCACAGTGGTTCCCAAAAAGGGGTCTTTCAGGGATCAGGGGCCCCAGTGCTAAATGATAGTTTGTAACCAAATGGGCCCTTATGGTCAGTAACTTGTGAGCATGGGCAGGCGATGTACAAATTATGCACTTTCAGAGTTAAATCAGAGTTCAAATTTTATTATATGGAGAGTCCCAGAGATAGAAATGCCCATTAAATGCATGGGATCTGCGGGCTAATGATGTTACAATGGTGGTAGCTTGAAATAAAGAGCCCTTTAAATTTTCTAGGGGGTTCCCTGGCATATCTTCATATGTGGGTTGATTGTAAATGTGGGGGGCATGAAATGGTTTGGGGAGCACTGACAATCAGATCAGGGTTCCTTCCTCTAACTAGTGCAAAGAATAAGGAAATAAACTCCACAATCACTGTTATCAGCGGTCATTAAACAGCTACCATGAGGGCAGAGCAGAGCGAATGTGACAGTAGAAGACTGTTAAGTGTAGCCTAGACTAGTATGTTCCCTCGTATTTTACATGGCGATGTGTTGCGCGCAGGAACGAGCAAATAGCAACTTTACAAGCCATGCGGCGAGCTACAGAGTTCAGGGAGGGAGAGGGGGAGAGAGAGTCACACGGAACGTGCTTGGAACTTGATTTGTTTTTATGTTGAGACGTTTAGCCGTCGTTATCAATCTCCAGTGAACAGGGACAGTCTCGGATTTCGAACGAGGGTATAGCCTAAGCCTAGCGAGCCGCGGCACATTCTGCAACAGTGCAACAGAATGTGCTGTGGTGGAGGGCGAGAGTGGTTCTCTCATATGCGTATTCAACGAAAGGCTGGATAACAGAAGTCGGGATATGTGTGATAATAACATAAAACTTGGTAGAATAGAGTAGAATAGGCTGCGTTCTCTTTGAGGTGAAGATGAAATTAGCTCAGCTGGGCAGACTGTGTACGGTAATAGGAAGGCTCGGCCCAAATAATACTCATCCCGGAGTATAGACAGAGTTACGCCGTCGTAAACTCTGTTCACTTCATGGGAGGAGTTCAATAGCGGCTCTATCATCAAGCTGTGTTTCACCCACGGCCCCAGATAGTGGCTCTAGGCTTGAAGCAGGGGGGGCCCTGGTGGCCAAGTTTGGTACTGCAGGCGGGTAGAATTCATGCACGAACGCCGGAGAGCACGCACGCTCGTTTGCTTTGTGCACGCGGACAGGGCAGTTTGTGTTTAAGTTGTTTTCTGAATAAACCAGCGGTCCTCACGTCATATACTACCTCTCAAAACATAACATATGTATTATATGACAGATAATAAGCTCAATGCAAACCCACAAGCTTGTTTTTTGATGCTTTTTGATGTTTTTTTCCTTTGCTCGTGCGCGACGGCGCTCGTTCATGGTTCCCATAATCCCTTGCGTCGGGCGCGTTCATGGAGAAATACTTCCGCATTTGGACACCAAATTTTGGTGTCCAAATGCGGAAATAGGCGCACTTCCGGCGGTCTTCCGGGTGCTTCATGCGCCAATGAGCAACTTGTATTGAAATGAACGGCAAGGGGGCGGGGCTGTCGCTCCAGTCCGGCCTCTGTTATTTTATTACTCTATGGTTTCACCATGTTAATGTTTTTTTTTTCTTGTATGACCTTTTGTACACTCTCAGAACATTCACATTTGTACACTCTGAGGGGAAAAAATGGAAATGTCCCTCTTTTATCCCTCGTTCACGCTGCAACAGCCCTCACGAGAGTTTTCTGAGCCCTCAATGTCGCAACATTTCGGCTTGTCCGAGTATTACTTGGGCCGAGCCTTTATGTATTCATCCCAAACCAGCAGCGTTCCATACTGTGGTGTGGAAATGTAAGGCCATCTAGTGGCCGAAAGATGCAGCGCAGGCAGATACATGTTTGACTCACAGTAGGCTATTGTATGATAGGTTGTACAATTGTCGTACAATGGAAACATTTATCAAAGTCAATACAAAAACTGCTACGTGGATGAAACAATTTAAAATGCTTGTTTAGATCAGCCCCCATTTTCAACAACAGAACAGACTGATGATGTGTAGGTTTAACAATTACAATTAGCTCCCCCTGGTAAAAAAAAAAAAAAAAAGTTAGGTAATATATCCCATAGAAAAGTCCTATATATAATCCTATTTATAGAATTCCTATGGAAGAATCATATGGGATTTTATAGGATCTTATAGGAATCCTATAGGATTTTGGGGTATTTTAATTAAACTGTATACAAATGCTACCAAGTGGTTATATGACATGCTATGTGAAAAGTCTACTTAAAAAAATCTATCTATGGTACATACGTTGAGACTTTTCATACACCTGAAGGAGGTCGAGTCTAGTGCCAGTAGGTTGCTACTGCTACCGGTATGGGCTAAGATGGAGCCTCTGAAGAGGTGTGTTTAAAATTTGTGGCAAACGATTAGGAGTGGAACTTCAATTCTGATTGCAGTGGGTATTACAATTTAGGCATTTCACAGGCACTCTTAACCCAGGGCGATTTAAGCATGGCGTTACAAAAAGTATCACACCATGAATCATACCCAAGCAAAAGACATAACGGTGGACGTGTGGAGCATTTTAGTGAAGGCACTTTCAGCGTCCATGTGTTAGCTGATGGAGAGTTTATATCTGTTGCAAGATTTGGCTGTGCCATACAGTGCATTTGCTTGCTTTGAATGCCAGTCATCAGAGTCGCTGGTGATTTGAAACGTGGATATTGTCTCATTGAGTATTAAGTGTTGCATTGTTGTGGTTTATACGTAAACCGACCCTTTGGTGTGTTTTGGGCTTCATACAGCTACCAGTACTGGTTTGTCTTTGGAACCAGTCCTGCAAAATCACTTCTGAATCTGTCAACAAGGCCTGCCATATGCTGTGGGAAAATATGCGTGTGACATTTATCTTTTAAAACACAGACTTATCATATAGAGCGGAATCACGGTGCGTCATAGAACCTCCCGCTCTGGGGCAAACTGAACCATAGTGGAGAGCTGCACAGTATTTCCCCCAGAACAGGGATCGGGGCTAGAAGCGAAAATGTTTACACCCATTAGGGGCGTTTCTGTTACTCTATAGAAAAATATTGGCGGCGAGGTTTGTCTATCACATTATGCTTAGCTCTGAATGGACCATAGCAGTTTGGGAAGGGGCTTAGCTAAATTGTCTATTGTAAAATGAGTAATACCATCTCTAGCAGCATGCATATTCCTGAGAAAAAGCCAACATTAATATAGAGCAGGGGTGGGCAATTATTTTTCCCAAGGGGCCACATGAGATTCATAAAATATTGTGGAGGGCCGAACTAAAGTCGCCATAGTATTAATTTAATTTCCAGATGAAAGTAAGAGCAAGACCAAACTTTTTGATACCGGGGCGCTCTATGTATTCAGTATTTGAGCCACAGAGGACCACTGTTTGATGACATTTTAGCCCCACAGACCCCAAAACTAAAGATTTATTTTGTTTTTGTTCACAATACCAGGCTGGATTTGGGAAACAAAACCAGCAAACATAGATAAAAAAAAATGACCATTATTTTACATTATCGGATTGTGTTGATTTTAGGTAATTCAGATGATGAATATTTTAACTCTTGAGAGTGTAAACATGAAACCAAATGGACCCGCAAGGGTCCATTTGGTTTCATTTTTACGCTCTCATAGAGTTACATCTGGTTTAACCAACTCTCCATATTTAACTGGAACTATCCCAAGGACCACTGGTGGTCCCCGCCGGGCCGGTCAGAGTCAGCCAAAGGGCCGTATTTGGCCCCCGGGCCGCATAATGCCCAGGTATGATATAGAGGGTGTTGTTTTTGCCTTTCACGATTGCTCCAAAATTCCTCTTTCTCCACCTTGGTGTGGTTCCCTTTTAAATCCTCTCTGTGGCACCACTGCATCACACATAACATAACACGGAATTTAAAATATCACTTAAAAGCAAGAGTATCTAGAAGTAGGTTTTGAGCTGTGTTTTAAAAACGTCTAACCAGGTCTGCCTGTCAAAGGTACAGTGGGAGTCTGTTCCATGCCTTCAGCCCATAGAAGCAGAAAGCTGGACCTGCATTTGTTCTTCCAATGCATCCAATGTCGTTTTCATTTAGTCACAAGCTGTTTTAAAAACAAAAATAAATCGGATTTTATGTCGTCTGGAGGCTTTCTGGTTAAAACAAGTGCTTTGATTGTTGTTGCCACGTTCTGCAAATCCCATATACTGTATGTATATAATCTTTTGCCTGTTTTCGTTGCAGCTCAGAAGGCTTCCAAACACCAGAGAACAACAAAAACAAAACAGACCACAGAGAACCCACTGAATGTTCAAAGTTTGTTTTTTTCTGGGTGTCATTGACGTCATAAGACCTAAATAAAATAAAATAAAAACAATATATTAAAAAAGGCTAATAAAGGTATTATAGGCAACTTTAGTGTGTACACAATTGTAAACGGTGATATATTGTAAAATATCTAACTCCACTTCTCCTCCACTCTGTTGGCTCATTAGGAAACTGCTGGAGACCTCAAATGGAGGTCTGAAAAAAAAAAAACATTGTGAAACACAACTTGATGACACTGTCAAGGTGTTTTACCATGATTTTTCTTGATTTTCTTGATTTATCTTTCTAGGATCTATTTTTCTGAGATTGTATGAATGGAACCAAATGGACCCATTTGGGGTCATCCACTGAGTGGACACTAAAGCTTACAGTTGTTTACAATGGTGAAATTGATATCAGATATCTTTTTTTTGGCTGCCTATAATACCTTTTAATGTCACAAAATCTTTAATATGATGATGTATTGCACCTGAGGGAGCCATCTTGTTGCCTTGCTGGGACAACCGAGGCGTCACAGCCCCGCTCCGGCGCAGCTGCGGTCTCTTTTCGCAGTCGCCGCCAACGACGAACGGGAGAGAGAGTGAGAGTTCTTTTCAACGAGGAGGGTCATCTACTTGGTGTTTTCGGGTGTTTGAGGTTTCAGGTCATCGGTTAAAACAACACCGGACCACCACCACCATCGCTCCATCGGCCCAGCCGAGGGGGACCCCCTGCAACGTCCGTTTGAGTTCAACCTTCAGATGTTTTAGAAAGTGCCGAGGGGAGATCGACCGATTGAGGATCCACTGTAGACTCGTGGGGCATCTGAAAGAGGCGTTTGATAAAAAAGGAAAAACATCAAAATCTGAACCAGCCTTGATTTCGTTAAAACTTAAACCAGTGGTTTTCAACCTTTTTGATACCAGGGCCCACTATTTATTCAGCAATTGAGCCACGGACCAGCACTTGAGGACATTTTATCCCCACAGACCCCAAAACTAAAGACTTCTTTTGATGTCCACAATATGGATTTGGGAAACAAAACAGGCAAATATACAGATCAAATGACCACTAATTTTCTACATTATCTAGTTGTGCATATTTGGTGCATATTGGTGCATATTGGATTTTGGCAGTTGGCAACACTGTATGAATGTGAGTTACAAAAACCCAAGGTCAGGGTCCGGGATCAGCAACCCAAGATGTTGAAAGAGCCGTTTTCGACCCAAAATTAAATTCAAAATCTGTCTGGAGCCACATTTTATTTTATTTTTTTTCCTGAGTCTGTGCAAATGTGAACCAAATGGACCCTGGCGGGTCCATTTGGTTCCATTTGCACACTCTCAGAAAAAGGTCCTCAAAGAAAAGAGTTTCTAAAAAAGAGTTTTACAGAACTCAATTTCTAGTCCACACAACATCTCTAAGGTATATTAATGACAGTAAACTGAGTAAACCTTTGAAAATGGGTGGTTCAGATTGAAAGATCCACCTCTAATAACTGCTGGGCTTTTTTGACACGGCCAAGTGCTATTTTAACTGGCAACTGTCAGACAGCGAGACACGTTTTGGGTGACTGTAATGTTTATATTATTTTGGTGTGGATCACCCCAGTGTGTGTATGGAATAATGCTACAGCCACTGAGCCACTATAGTGGGGTCCCACGACACACCGTCATTAACTGGATTTCAAATATTAATGTTTGGAATATGATATGGAAAAAATGGACGCCCATGTACATCAAATTACTTCAAAGGGCACCTACTTTAAATTCTGTTGAACCTAGAAGGATGAAGTTAGTGCCTACCTATATTATCATGAATGAGTAATGGTATGAATTGTAAATAAATAGAAACAATACAGTATTGGGGGGACTAAAGTTAGACATACCCACTTATAGCCCAGCCTCTATGTGTGAAAATTGTGCACTTTTCAATGAAAGCATGACATTTGGCACAAAGTTAAAGCCTGCCATAAGGAATTGTTTTGGCTATGGGTCTGTGATGACAGCTATGGTGGCCACCATCTGCTGTTATCTTACCAATTCAGCTTCTACAAGCATACAATCTTGATTCTGATGACAAAACGTTTTCAAGGATTATGATTTTTTTATATATATATATAAAATGCTAGATAATAGTCAAATCATCAAAATGTGTAATATTGATGTATTGCTGTAGGCAGTAAATTCATCTACCCTATACTGTATGTGAAAATCAAGTGAGCCCATGAAATCAGCTGACATACTCTACTCACTACTCACTCCAACTCAAACCAGCTCTACCCGATTGACCAGTACCCAGTGAGGTCAGAACACCAGTCTCTGTACTTCTAACCAGATCCCCATCCAGATCCAACACCAGTCTGTGTACTTCTAGCCAGATCCAACACCAGTCTGTGTACTTCTAGCCAGATCCCCATCCAGATCCAACACCAGTCTGTGTACTTCTAGCTATATCCAACACCAGTCTGTGTACTTCTAGCCAAATCCCCATCCAGATCCAACACCAGGGGCCTATTTCACGAAAGGTGGATTAGGGGAAAAGCCAGGATTTAACTGATATCCCGGTTTATTATATCCTGGATTAGCGTTCATTCGGTTTCATGAAAACTGGTTAATCTTGCCAGATTAACTTGACCAGTTAACCTGGATATGTTGAGGCTTGATTTGGTTTCATGAAAGCAATGCCACATTAGTTCCCATGGAAACTAATGCTATGGACTTAGCCTGCTCCGGACCAGGCTAACAGTCAGGTTTACCCTAATCCTGATGTCTTTACTGGGCATTAGACAGTCAATCTGATTACAAACCAATGAGTTTTAACACTTCTTCAATTATTAAAGATTTATGTTGCCTTATTTATCAGTCTGCAGTCATATTGCAGATCAATAAATAACACCATATTGGTCATTAAAGAAAAAAAAAGTCCTATATTCCAAAGTACTGTGAATGCGGATTTGGCAGTACTCGGAAAAAGGAGAAGTTACATATGTTAATAATGAGACAACACACCAGAGCTTAAATATGAGTGATTCTATTTATGATATCATAAGGTTTGACAATGACTTACATTCATGTATGGGAAACCGTCCCTTAGTCAAAGCAAGACAAAGATGCTGGGAAAAGCACGTTAACTTATACCCAACCAAAGCCAACCCCCATGGTAGGAGGTGACAATCTAACTATAGACACAGTCAACAGATGGTTACAATGAAACCCCCATCCCTAACAGGAATGGAGCATTAGACAACTGAAATAACAAACAGTAGGGACGTTTTCAAATGTTTACCAACAATATTTCTTTAACAGTACATACAGTACATACAGTACAGTACAACACAGTGTGGTACAGTATGGCACAGTGCAGTATGGCACAGTACAGTATGATGCAGTACAATACAGTGAAGTACAGTGTGGCACAGTACAGTATCGTACAGTACAGTACAGTATGATACAGTACAGTACCACCTTGTGCTTTCCTGTACTGCATCATACAGTATACTGTACCACAATGCTCTGTACTGTACTCTATGCACTATACTGTATCATACTGTATTGCACCACAATGCACTGTATTGTATTCTATGCTCTGTACTGTATCATACTGTACTGTACTGTACATACTGTACTGTACTGTATTATACTGTACTGTACTCACTGTACTGTGAGTACAGTACTGTGACATACAATACTACATATTGTACTGTGTCATAAAGTTCATAAAGTTACTGGTATAAATAATTGCATTGAATATAAATAAAAAAATGATTACTTTTAAGGATTCCATTTAAAAATATGAGGATTTCAATTCAAATATAGCAAAAATAGACACTATACAAGCTCTATTTTTGGCAATAGCAGTAATATGCATTGTGGCCCCTCTTGAGTGAGTGTGAAAATACATGTATCTATTATGGCATCAGTATTTGTCTTAGAAGATTAAGTCATTGTATCAATGTAGCAGTAAGTCTGTGGGATAGATGTTAGTTCTTCTACTAAGTAAAATATACAGAATAAGGAGGCGGTAGTGCAACTATCAAGGATGCCGGCTTCCATAACACCCCACGAAGAAGAAGGATCAGTGATTCTGCCTTCTACCAAAGGGGTCTAGAAAGAAAAAGCCAAGCTGTTTTTTTAGCCAGGCTTGACTATCCTGGCTTGCTAAATCCTCCCATTTTAAGCCTTGCTTGGCTTTAGTGGAACAGAATAAACCAGGCTCTACAGACCAGGCTCTAATAAGCCTGGTTTTGGCTTAAATCCCCGATTTGCTAATCCACCTTTCGTGAAATACCCCCCAGTCTGTGCACTTCTAGCCAGATCCCCATCCAGATCCAACACCAGTATGTGTATTTCTAACCAGATCCCCACCCAGATCCAACACCTGGGTACTTCTAGCAAGATCCCCATCCAGATCCAACACCAGTCTGTGTACTTCTAACCAGATCCCCATCCAGATCCAACACCAGTCTGTGTACTTCTAGCCAGATCCCCATCCAGATCCAACACCAGTCTGTGTACTTCTAGCCAGATCCAACACCAGTCTGTGTACTTCTAGCCAGATCCCCATCCAGATCCAACACCAGTCTGTGTACTTCTAGCCAGATCCAACACCAGTCTGTGTACTTCTAGCCAGATCCCCATCCAGATCCAACACCAGTCTGTGTACTTCTAGCCAGATCCAACACCAGTCTGTGTACTTCTAGCCAGATCCCCATCCAGATCCAACACCAGTCTGGGTACTTCTAGCCAGATCCCCACCCAGATCCAACACCAGTCTGTGTACTTCTAGCCAGATCCCCATCCAGATCCAACACCAGTCTGTGTACTTCTAGCCAGATCCCCATCCAGATCCAACACCAGTCTGTGTACTTCTAGCCAGATCCCCATTCAGATCCATACAGTAAAAGCTGTCTTGTGAAAACCACTGCTGAAGTTCTGTACCTTCACACACAAGCTAGTTGACAGGAAAATAGTCATACTCAAAGTAGTTACATATTGCACCATGGTGACCATTCTTTTCGACTCTCATGTCCTTCTTGAAGATGGTTCGGAATGCATAATGCTTCTCCCCATGAAGACTCAACAGAACACCTGAAGATCTGCCCTCATAACTATCAGGCAGGATGTGCATACACTGGAGTGGCCTTAGTGTCATTCTCATTGTCCCTATCATGTCAATTGAAGGAGCCTTCACCTCATGACACCTGGTGCTGGAGAGCAACTGTCTCCTCTATATAGCCTCCAAACCAAATGCAGACACTTGGCTAGACTGCCACAGTTTGAAAGGGTCAAGCCCCTAATCCTGATTGCGGCAGTCAACCCCACCTAATCACACAAACTGGGGCCGCCAGATGAGCCAGCAGCCATCTGCACAAGTCTGGGTTGGACCTTGCAGGGCTGAGCTAGAGACTTTGAAAGAAACCTTCAGCAAAGACAATGGCATTGACATAGTTGACATAGCCCCAGAACACTGAGGCCATAAGAAGTGAGGAGAAGCTCTGGCTGGAAGCCCTCACCCCACCTCATCCTTTAGACCTCGTCCTTGAAAACGTAGGATTAGTTACCAGAATCAGGATCAGACAATTGTAATTACTGTTAAAATATCAGCAGGTGGTGGCCATTATGAGAAATATCTACCATGGTCACAGGACAAATGTAAATAGTACCACTGAATTCCTCATCATTGACAATGTGGGACTATTTACTAGAATTAAGATTTTTAGAAAATAGCTGTCAGGATTACCAAGGGACAAATCTGTGATGGTGCCATAGCCAACAATGCTCCTAATGACATGCTCCAACTGTGTTCCAAAATTCATGCTATTATCATCAAAATACTGCACATAGAGGCTGGAGTACGTGCTATTTTTGTGGATATACACCAGTTTGTGGGGGTGGGGAGCGGGGAGGGGGGGGGGGGGGTAATATGGTCTAAATGACTAAATACTACTTCTGAATTTGAATTCATACATATGTCATATGTTCAGATTGGATAAGTTATGACAGTCATATATCATATTTTGGAAGGCCCCCTAATAATCTTTATCTGCGTGCTGGCCACTCTAACCAAAATGGTTCTGTAGACCTCACCTAGAATTTAGTACTGAAAGTTAAACTTTTAAAGTTGTAAACGACAACTAAATTTAACATGGAGATGGAAACTCACTTCGGTCTTAGCTAATTTTAGCTTGTTTTGCTTGCTATTTTTGTGGATATACACCAATAATGGATGAAAAAATATATTTTATTATATATTAGGTTTAGGTAGCAAATGCTACACCTGATTGTGAATTCATAGATATCCCATATGTACAGATTGGACAATTTGATCAATAGTTACAATAGTTTACATGTTTTGATAGGGTTGGCACCTTGTTACGCCCCCTACAGGCCAATTATGTCATTTGTGCGCGGGCCACTCGAACCAAAATGGTTCTATAGACCCTCACCAACAAATTAGGACTGAAAGTGAAACTTTTACAAGAGTTGTAAATGACATCTACATTTAACATGGAAACGAAACCCCACTACTAGGGCTGTGTTCTGGAACCGCATGCGGCTCCTGAGCCGCAGGTTGCTGACCCCTACCCAGTGCCCAAGGTGTTTAGCACACAAACGTCAGACTGACCAGGACGGGCGTGGCGGTGAACAGGTAGTTGAAGGGGTAGTGCAGCAGGTTGGTGCAGGAGGACGAGTAGAGGTCTGCGTAGCGGTTGAGCTGGCTGGCGAACAGCGTCTGCCTGGTGCCGCTGCGCAGCAGGCTGCCCATCTGGCCGTACGCCATGTCCATCTTCAGGGTCACCACCTGTAAGGCCACACCGATTTATTTTATGGGTCACCTCACCCGCCGCCTTGGTTGAACGCAGGGCCGGGGCATCTAGGCAGGGGCATGGGGGCGTGCCCCATGCCAAAATGGAGTTTTAAGTTTTAACTGAATGCAGTAACTATTCACACGCGCACACATACACACACACACACTCACACTCACACACACACACACACACACACACACACACACACACACACACACACACACACACACACACACACACACACACACACACACACACACCCTTCACCCCTATCCACAAGGAGTTGCAGTGCACCAAAGCAGCAGATCAAATCAAGCCAGAATCATAACTTCTCTGCCCTTTCACATCTACCGAGGTTATAATAGTTAACTAAAACCAACTAAAAAACAGAAACTAAAATTCAAAAAACATTTGAGTTAACTGAAACTAATAAAAACTAAAAATGAATGCGAAAAACAATAACTAAACTAAAACTGTAATGTGGGTTCAAAAAACTAACTAAAACTAACTTTTACACCCAAAATACCCTTAGTTTTAGTTTTTAATCCGCAATGTGTTGGTGACCAGCATGAGGAGGAGATGCTTCTAGATCTTCTATCCACTAGTGAGTTCCATAACACTGGGGGTAAAAGGGTTGAATAACAACCAAAAGCACAGAAAAAAAAAAAAAAAAACTAAACTTAAACTAAATATTTTCATCAAAATAAAAACTAGCAAACTAAAAAAAACAACTAACTAAAACTAACTGAATTAGAAAATAAAATGTCAAAACTAACTAAGACTAAACTAAAATGAAAAATCCTATATACTACTACTACTATAATAACCCTGACCGAGTCTACCGAAGTGATTCGGTCAGAACTGTGACGCACACAGACACGGGCGTAGACACGTGGGGAAAAGGGGACAATTGTAGGGGGGCCCAAAGTCAGGGGGGGGGGGGCACTAAAAGCTTGCATTAATAAGGTTTTATTTGTATTGATTATATTATGAAACATATTTGATCTCAAAGTGCACCAGATTGAAGCATTTTAAAGGGGAATTCCACCCATTTTCAACATTCTAATATGTCATTAGTATACCCTAGAGGTGCTGGGTGGACATGATAAAAACGTTTCCCCCCATTCTGTGTTTCCTGGAAATGGAGGTCTGAAGAAAAAACACAAAAACATGATGAAACACATCTTGATGGCATCATCAAGATGTACAGTATGTCATCATGTTAATGGATTTCTATAGACACTTCTTGAAAAAAATGTTGAGTATGGGTGAAATTCCCCTTTGACGCCGCCGGGAAAGGGGGGCCCATGTGGAAAAGCTTTGCAGGGGGCCCAGAATTGCTAGCTACGCCCCTGCACACAGACACACACAGGTTAGGGTCAGTAGGAAACGATGCTGACCTGAATGATTCGTGACTTGGAAGGAATGGAACTGTTGGGATGATCTTCAATGCCACTGTCGACGTTCCTTCAGGAGACAGAGACACAACATGTAGGAGGTGTTATACATGGGTTGACACTAAGGTCTCCGAGGCACTTGCCCATCGGGCAAGTGCAAGTCAGGTTCTACTTGCCCTCAGGTCATGGTCACTTGCCCCCCAAAAATATATTCTAAATTTTGCATTTAAGTTTACTTCCTACTTGGGTGCTTTAAACCAGGGGTTTTCAACAGGCGGTCCGGGGACCACCAGTGGTCCCTGAGAGGGTTCCAGGTGGTCCCCAGCAAAGTTGGTTAACCAGATGTTGGTTAACCAGATTTTTACGTTCTCAAGATGTCTTGAGAACGTAAAAATGAAACCAAATGGACCCTTGCGGGTCCATTTGGTCACAGTCCCAGTGGTCCCTGACCCCAGCAAAATGAACCAAATGAACCTGGGAGAGAGATAGGTAGAGATAGCTAGAAAGCAGGGAAAGACACAGAGGCAGAGTGCAATGACTGCCTTCAAGACAAATTTATCTTGTGTTGTGTTATAGTGCACTAAGTTGCACACTTGACCGATCGGGCAACCAGGTAGCAGTCTTCACTTGCCCCACCATTTTTTTTTACTTGCCCCGGGCAAGCTATTTTTCAATAAAAGTTAAAACACCAAAAGTATCCCCCCCACCCCCAAAAAAATAAAATAAAAATAAAAAAAAAAATAGGAACTCACGTGTTAAACTTGTCTGTGTCAGCGTGGAGGTGCTGCAATTCGGCAAATAAATCTGGAAAAAGCAAAAGAGAAATCCACCTTTAAAACCCTCTTGAAAACCCACCTTTATGCCAAAGCGTTCTCCTTATAGCTATTTTAATAATTCGTTTGATATGCTTTTCTGTACTGTACTTTTCTGTACATTGTTTGGTAACCTATTTATTGTATTTTACTTTGTCATATTGTCCACTGTTCTCTGTATTATTTTATTTCATTTTTGTAAAGCACATTGTGACGTGTCTAGAAATGTGCTATATAAATATAATCATTCATTCATTCATTCATTCATTCATTCATTCATTCATTCATTCATTCATTCATTCATTCATTCATACATTCAATCCACAAGCCATTAGAAATCTCTGTAATCATGCCCACTTAGACCCTATATTTGGTGGAACGGCATTAGGGTGACCAGATGTCCCTCTTTGCGTGCGACACTCCCTCATTTCCAAAGACTTTTCAGGTGTCCCAAAAATCGAGCCTTTGTGTGTCCCACACTGTGACAGACAGAGTTAGTTACAATGTCAGTGTTCGATTATTTGTCTTTCTGTTGTCTCTTTTCCTGCTATAGATACATTGCATGTGCTATTGTATCAAAAATAGCTGATCTACAAGCTTGTATGTGGTTTGTAGTAATATATGGTTTTCCTTCTAACATCAAATTTTCACTAATTTTCTAACTCTGAATTTGAACCAATTCGGTAGGATGGCTCAGTGAGTTCTGTTATCACTCTGCAAGTCTACATTAACAATTTAGAGTTAAATCTGTAGCTGTCCCAATGGGCCAGCAATGGTAATTTATTTGTTTATTTTCCTAAAAATATTTGTGGACATTTGTATTTTGATTTGGGTAACAAACTGTATTTTTTTTTGTCGTTTGTATGGTGAGTTAGTGCCATCTTCTGGGCTCTGTACCAGTGGTTTGTTCCATGGGCAGCTGGAATTGGGCTCACTTAATTAAGTAGTTAATCAGCCCCTGACTTCAATCACCCGTTGGGTTTTGGGCTAGCCTAGGCAGAACATACAGAACAGCATTGAACAGAGGAGGAGGACATGAAGAGCCAGAGAGACTCCACAAACTAAGAAAGAAAACAAGTAACAAGAACTTAACTGTACTCCTAAAAGTTTGTGCAGAAGACGCATACGGTACCTGTTTTTTTTTTCTTTGTTTTTTTTTAGGTAATATAGGCAACTTTAGTGTGTACAAACACTGTGTTTGTAAACGGAAATGTTTAAAAACAGAATCTAAATCCACCTCAACTCCTCTCCATTGGCTCATTATGAATCTGCTGGAGACCACTGTGCTGTGATTGACTAAGACGCTGCCTCCACCCACACAACCCCCCTACAAATTAGCCATGCCTGTCCTGAGCTCGACTAATGTTTTGAAAAACAGAAACAGCTGCAGCATCAAAGTAAAAGCAACGTAGAGAGGAAAAATGCTAAAAAGTTATATAGCTATATATCTATGTAGATTTTTGGCTAAAAAGTTGCCTCTATTACTTAAGTTATGTGGATATTTCATTTGTTTGACATATCAACACTTAAAAGGACAGTATGATTGACTGACACCATTTCTTGGTGTAATAAATAATTCATTGTGGTTAAAAAATCTACCTAAAAAATCTACCTTTGTCCAGTTCATCACGAGATTTGATGTCTTGACGTTTAAGCCATGAATCTCAGAATTTTAATGGCAATTTTTTGTTCTTTTTCGAATTTATTTTAGACTGGTCATTATTAGATCACTTCCTGAAAATATCTAATAATTACGACAACCACAGGAGCTGCAGTGGCCCTTTAAAAATCATAGTCCTCCACCATTCCTCCCTTTTCCCCTTACTTCCAGAATAAGTCCCGCCGGGACTTATTATCAGTGAGCTTGAAGATCTGCTATTTCCTGTGAAAGCCTTCTTTCCGCCAGGTTACAGAAGTGGGTCCGAGGAGAATAAACTCTTAGCGATTCTTACGCTTCTTCTCCTCCCAGACCTGCAGCTCCTTGGTGAGCTCGGGGACCACCAGGAACGTCTTCCATCCCTGGCGCTTCTTGGACTTGAGGATGTCCCCGAAGATGTGGTCCGCCACGTAGAGGATGTTCTTGCCTTTCACGTTCAGCAGGTCGCACATGACGTCGGAGGAGCCTGCGGAGCAATGGATAGATTTGTTTATGCATCATTACAGGGGCGTTTTTGCCATTAGGCAGACTAGGCAGTTACCTAGGGCGCCATGAGGGGGGGGGGGGGGCGACCACTAGACATGCTTTAAAAGGATCCCAGGCTAATAAGCCTCATATGGATAAATACATTATACCTGTCCTCTAGCTCTGGTCCAGAGCTCCACTGCTTCTGAGTCTGACTTGCATTGGAGCTCTGTTGGTCTCCGTGCATTCGGCCATTACTGCACCCGACCAGCCTCTCTTCTCTAGTGGATATATAAAGAACGTTTTACCTACTCACCAAAATAAACACGTCTTGTGTCATTAGAAAGCCTACTTACCTTAGTGGTCGCACTCTTAGTCCCCCACCACATGGATAAATTGGACTTTTTGGCCAGAACGCGATCGTTTTTCACCGGAAAAACAACCAGGATTTGCGCCCTCTACCGATATTGCCAATAGAAAAGTTCCATAGGAAATATTTTTCCTTCAGTGAAAAACGATGGCGTTCTGGCCAAAAAAGTCCAATTTATCCGTGTGGTGGGGAGCTAAGAGTGCGACCACTAAGGTAAGTAGGCTTTCTAATGACACAAGACGTGTTTATTTTGGTGAGTAGGTAAAACGTTCTTTATATATCCACTAGAGAAGAGGGGCTGGTCGGGTGCAGTAATGGCCGAATGCACGGAGACCAACAGAGCTCCAATGCAAGCCAGACTCAGACTCAGTGGAGCTCTGGACCAGAGCTACCTGTCCTCTACAACTAGAATTGAACATTTAAAACACATACTGTATGATATGTTATTTTAGTTTAAAAATGGTTCATAATTTTATCCCTTGGAGGCATTTTACAGGAGATTTTCCCTGGAGCCCCCCATTTGGTAAGGGGGGACTCCAGGGAAAATCTTGCCTAAGGCTCCAAATTGCTTAAAACGCCACTGCATCATTACGGCATGCGTGAACCCACCCTTCCAAAAATAAATAAATAAATGTACGCAGACATGGTAAAAAAAAACAAAAAAACAAAAAACGGCAGATCTTCAAGTTCGCTGGATGTTCTTGATAGGCGCACAACATCACAATGAAGTTTTTTATAAATTACCTCCAGAGTATACATTTTCTCTCTGGAGGTTTCCTGTGTATGTTCCAATGCGGAGCTTTCCGGTTTCCTGTATGCAAGAAAGACAGAAAGAAAGAAAAAGGAAAGGAAGCAATTAGATGTTTTGAACTAGCAAAAGAGAATGAGAAATGGGTGGAGTCTGGCTTAAGACTCATTCAGAGAGATTTAGAATTCCGGTGAGCACTGCGAGCACCGTGACCACCACTATCCATAGTCCACTACCAGCACCTCACCCCCAGCACCGCATCAAAATAACTCAAGTTTTACTATTTCAGAAAAATGTTAAATTCCTGTTTATTTTAGCGTTTTATTAGAAAGACAACTGGACTGTGGTTCCGGATCCAGATCTTAAATTGTAAAATCAACCATTTTTTTTTTTAATGAAAAAATAAAATTACATGATCTTTGGTGGTGCTCTAATCGTGTCTGAATCGACTTTGTGTCTATGTACTAAAAGAATGACTTTGAGAATTGTATAGTGTACGTTGTACATCACTGGAACATTGGAACACTGCAACAGATTTTGAACAAATGTTTTCTAAAGACGTATAGAATGTCCAATAGCACTGATTCATGCAATGAATGAATGAACAAATAAATAAATCACAAAGAGAAACACTTCATGTATATGTGTGAAATGAAATGTGCTAATACCGTGTCCACTTGTCGAAGCACAGAGCCCTCTGCGAAGAACTGAGGCTTCCTGGAGTCCACGACAATGATGTCAAAGAAGGACCGCCATGATGCCTTTGGACCCCCAGCGCCAGTCTGGACACAACCAGCCTTACAAGGAAAAGGACCAGTAAAGCTTTTTCTTTTAATTTTACAATAATTACAAAACTTTTATATGCACAATAAATGATCCTTATACTAAATGGAAATTATATACAGTATACAGGATATTAGGGCTGTTGAATGATTAAAATGTTTTAATCAGATTAATCACAGCGTCAAAAAAAAATCAATCATTATTAATCAACCTTTTTGGATTTGAACATTTAAAAAAAGAATCTGGGAAGAAATATCTGTTTATTTAAAAAAATATATATATTTATCAAAATAGGTGATTTACCAGACTCCAATGCTTGTAAATCCCTCAAGCTATACTCAATGGCTCTGGTTACAGGGAGACACACAGCTATATGTCTCCGTAAAACCACACTCTACCCACTAGCTAGCTCCTTGTTTGGCCTGAATATTGCAATTATTTGTAATGTGCATTTTTGACCCAAAGACATCGTGGCTTACCTTAGCAGCACTTTCAAACAGGTATTTCATGATGGCCTTGGTAAACAATGGAAAACAATTAGTCAGAATGCATGTCAACTTATCTGATATTGGCTTTCAATTGATTTTGAACTCCAAACATAAGTGAACCAAATGGACCCGCTAGGGTCCATTTGGTTTACATGTGTACTCTCAGGAAAATGTTGAAAATGGGTGGAAATTCCCCTTTAAGTAAAAAACATTTGAGTACTTTTTACCACCACTGATGGACACTACTAAACCAGTATGTATCTTTGTGAATACAAGGTTACCCACCCCAAAGTTAATGTTGAAAATCATGGTAGTTGGCCACTAATAACTGAGTAATGCGTCATGACACACTGGTTCGAAGGTTAGAAGTTTAGAAGCTCCACTGTACCTCGGTGTACATATAGTCACTGTTGGTGGCGAGGAACACTTTGGCCACCTTCCTGATCCGACTCAACAGTAGGGGGAGGTATGGCTGTGGGGAAGGATTTAAAGAGCAGAATCCATGTGTTTCTAAGTTCATAGAGACATGTTCACACACACACACACACACACACACACACACACACACACACACACACACACACACACACACACACACACACACACACACACACACACACACACACACACACACACACACACACACACACACACACACCTTACCTTCTGTCCAGTCAGTGTTGCCATGTCTACTTATTATAAGCAACATTTGACTTGTTTTATTCTGTAAAGTCACTTGCAAATATTTGCTGGTTGGTGTTTTTGGGCATGTTTCTAAAGTATACAGTACACTACAAGTAGACATTATTTGGGCTTGCTGCTTAATGTTGCATAAACCAGTGTATCCCACTCTTTTTTTTCACATCAAGGAATCCCAGACTGACATGTAATTGTCCACACTCATCCAACTAAAAAGTATTCGAAATATCCCAATGTATTCAAGGTGGTTTTAAATTACAGATGCACCACCTCGCTGTGAGCTTGTAGATGAGCTATTTTCATTTGTGCTTGATTTCATACACCTGGTCAATTGTTTCTCTTGCAAATCTGGCAACAAATCACAAGCTAACAGAAACTTCTGCACACATAAATGCAAGGACTTATGGGTTGTAGTAAAGTCGTGGATAAGAGAATGTTTTTAGTACCACTCACATTTTTAAGAACATATTTATCCAAATTCTTGACCGTGTAGTCTTTGAGAATGCCCTGTAGGGAACAGAATCATTGAAGTTATTATAAATTATTACACTGACAAATTTGTGACATTGCATAGCTGAATTGGTGTAACTTGGCCACAGCTGTAGTTGGTTAGTAGCAGTAGTAGTGTCTCAAATCGTCTTAAATATAAGCACTTTAATTTCAATTTGAAATATCTTGGGTTGTTTTTTTGCATGCCATCATGTTTGGTGTGGCAGACTGGGCATTTAGGGGGGGTATTCCCCCCCCCATGCCTAGATCCACCCCTGGAATGTGATGTTTATTACTAACCGTTTCATGAATATAGTCCATTGCATCTCGAACATCCTGGAACATGCTTCTGTAGGACATGAACAAGTCGCCGTGCTGGAAACCCTTCTGGAGGCTAGAGGACAACAGGAGAGAGTAGGAAATGAAATAATAATTAAAGGGATATTTCAATTTCAAACAAACTTCATTTTATCATCTACTCTGCCTTATGTGAACACCCCAGGACAGTTAATAAGTTACTTGTCCCGATATTTAGATATTTGACATTCATTCCCCTTCCTATATAAATCTTAAAGCTCCATTTTAACCATGATAGATTCATCAAAAAACATGCGTCTTTTTCCCCTGGTGACTGATATTGTCCTAATACGTGAGGTGCTTTTTTCATTTTTTGTTTTCATTTTTTTTTATGTTTAAGTTGTTTGTATAGGAAGAAGTTGGGGCAGCTAAAATGAATACCAATTGTCTAAATACTGAATCAAGTAACTTATAAACTGTCTGGGGTGTTCACATGAGTGGTAGTATTCTCTCTGACGCTGTTAAGTTGCTGCAATTAAGACTACATTTCCTGTCAACAATAAGCTGCGTATGATGTAGTTTATTGGGTTATCACAGGATAGGCTTTATTGTGAAGGGCCTTTTTATACACTGGGCTGCTTAATAGTGTTTGTATAGTGTTTACTGGCGCACATACAGGCGTATTTGCTCTGGTCTATTTGGTGTTGCAATGAGCAGTTTTAGAACTGCTGGGTTTTGAACATTTGAACACTCAAAACAAGACTTAAAATGAGTACAGACACTTACAAAAGAGAAGAAGATATGGACGTAATGGAGTAAAGGTGAAATTGGAAATTGAACCACACAAACGCAACAGCACCATCCACATGGGTAGCGGAGGAGAGTGAAGTCGCATGAGATTAGGGTTTGCTGTTGTTTATTAGGGCCCAGCCTGTCAATCTCACTTGACTGTTTCAGTGTACAATGGACATCAATGAGTATATTTTTAATTATCAATTTCTAATCACTGGAACATTTTTTTCCCCACATTTTGTCTGAGAGAGTGAGGACAGAAGGTGTCCACTTACTTTGTGTATCTGGTACAGCGGGTGAAGAAGTCCACAAGGCTGGCATAGATATAGGTTTCTGTAGAGGTCGAGCATAAGCATTAGAGCAGGTGGCGGATCTAGGCATGAGTGTGGAGAGGCAATGCCCCCCCTAAAGGGGGGGGGGGGCATTGACTGCCCCACCAAACATGCAAAACAACCCAAGATATTTCAAATGAAAGTGCTTATATTTAAAATGATTTGAAACACTACTACTGCTACTAACTACAGTTGTGGCAGCACTCTGGTTCCTGGTGTCTTGGCGTGGGAAACTGTGGATACACGATACACGGTGGATACATGCAGCGGATTGTGGATGCATAGGTTACATTTGATTAATTAATGTGGGCAGATCATTGATATGCGCCGCGGATGGATTTCGGATGGGGGGTACTTTTAAGCTGTCATATGTATGTTGTTTGTTTATTTCACGTGTTACCGTACATTATAGTGATTATGGTTGGATTCATGGCCACTGTGTGTGTGCATCATGGCCGATGAGAGGTTGATACTGTAACTCACATGTGTCAAAGTCAAGGCCCGCGGGCCAGATCCGGCCCGCGAGATGATTTAATCCGGCCCCAGGCTTGTAGAGCAAAAATGTCTGAGTCTATTAAAAAAAAGTAAGTCTCTAGCACGTTCCTATCAAAAGTTATGATCGTTTAAAGAAATGCTTTTGAGCTCTCTTCTGAACGGCATGTAATGCATGTTGTCCAGCAGGGGGAGTCGTTTTACCAGGCTAGGCTGCTGGCGCTGCAAAGTGAGAACTATACTTCAGCAGTACAAGGGTGTGTAACCGAGAGAACTATACTTCAGCAGTACAAGGGTGTATAACCGAGAACTATACTTAGTTAACTATACATACTAACTTAAATTTAGTATTGGAAATTTAAATCCTATTTTTGTATGGTTTATTGATGCTCTGTAAATAAAAATAGCATCTTTCATAGCAAATGTCTTAATCTAGGCTACAAGTATAAAACCAATAATGAAAAGTCATTAATATATATTAATAGCTATTCTTAATAATAAATATGACTTGTGTGATATACTGTAGTGTAGAAGTAGACATGCGTGTGCCGTGCATGCTTGCGGTCTGCGACTGGTTGCACCGCGGCGCTCCGGCCCCCATGAAGTCACATTAAGTCCAATGCGGCCCCCACCCCAAATGACTTTGACACCACTGCTGTAACTCTATAGCCTACCTGAGAGGTTAAACAGAGTGTTAAGGACGTAGAAGCGGTCGGTGTCGTCCCTCTGAATGAACTTGTTGGGGTAATACTCCACGATGCCCTCCCTGCAACCAAGAACACATTCATTTAGATCAGGTTTTCAACCAGTGGTTGAAAACCTGAGGATTCCAGGAAACCTGAGGATTCCAGGTGGTCCCCAGGCTAAATGATGGACAGTTGGTAACCGAATGGATCCTTCTACATCTGTAACTCTCCAGAGTTAGATTATATTCACTCAGACATCTGCATTACTTCAAGAATCTACAGAATTGGAAAATGTAGGAGAATTGTTAACATTTTGACAGTTATCTCTCCTAAAATTGTGGACACGAACTTGAAAATCCTTAGTTTTGGATCCGAGAGAGAATAAACCCAACATCAACTGGTGGTCCGTAATAAATAGTGGGCCCTGGCATGAAAAAAACAACCTGATTTAGATAATAAGGTATAGTGCCAGCCAACAGCATGGCTGTGTAATTGCAAACTGTTCATAGAATAATCAGTCAATCAATCAATTAATCTTCTGTAGCACAGCACAATATTATTATTAATAATAATACCTTTTCATTATATTCCGTGGGATTTTTTTTTTGCCTTTACCTGTCAAGGAACCGGAAGCCGTGGCTGCAGAGCAGAATATTTCCATTTGAGTCGATCTTCAGGAGATTCCCGTACATGTTGTCAAACACCAGCCCACTGAAAGATACAAGTGTGCCAACATTCATGCCATCTCATTATTAAAGGCAATGGAGGGAACTTTATAGCCCAAAATCAAAATAGATATACAGCTTTTCCCCCACTATGTTGCTTCTACTTTATTGCTGCAAATGTTTCCCTGCAGACAGACACTTGCTTCGTCCTGCAGACGGTCCAGAACGTTGTTGTTGTCAACGAATTGTGAAAACAAAACATTTGTCTGGCTCAGGAAAGGCGTTTCAGCCAATTTTAGCCAATCACAGCACAGCAAATTCACAATGAGCCAATAGAGTGGAGGCGAGGTGGAGTTAGCTACTGTTTTTTTTTTTTTTTTTTTTTTTTTTTTTTTAACAAATCTGTTTACACAGATTTGATGTTTACATAACGATAAAATCGGTAGACATCGTCAGCATAATTGCCAATACAGATGTCATTAAAAACACAAAGCCCAGAGATAATTGACATCGTATTGGCCAGAATGTTATTGTCCTGGCTCTGACCCAAGAAGGCCATCAGGGGAGAAACGTTGCTGTGCGTCATCCGTTTGGACGGATACAATGATGGAATATGTGTGATGCCTTTCCCAAATGGCCTCCCCTGGGTCCACGGACACTGGAAATAGAACTCACAACATTTATGTGGCCTTATAAACTCTGGGAAAGAGGATGGTTGGAGCTCTATATACGCACTGTTAAGACGTCCAGTGACACGTCACATGATATCGTCGTTGTTGGGCAAAAAAAACGTATGACTTTTGTTTATCAGGGGCGGATCTAGGCATGTGCATGGGGGGGCAATGCCCCGCTAAATGCCCTGACTGCCCCACCAAACACGATGGCATGCAAAACAACCCAACGATATTTCAAATTAAAGTGCTTCTATTTAAAATGCTTTGAAACACTACTACTGCTACTAACTAACTACAGTTGTGGCACCTCCAAACCAACAGCATTTCATCATTGAAAACAGAAAACTCTGAGTCAGACCTTTAGCTTTATGCATTGCTGCGTGTCTGTTGCAACTTCAACAACAACTGATGTTATTATTGATGCTTACTTGCTTAATATAAGTTGTTGTAATGTTGTAATAAGATCCATTTGGAACACACAAGTACTTCCCTGCCATTTCTTAAAACGTTATGGACAGGTTTTCAACGCCGCAGTTAGGATTTGGTGACTCATTTCGTTTGAAGCATGGAAGCCTTTAACGGTCTTATATGTTGTCGTAGCAGGAGAGTTTTAAGTGAAGGTCAGAGAACTCACCGTGTGGGGAACGTGTAGTCGTACGTGTAGCGCAGCAGCTCATGTGGATAGCCTATGGACACCAGCCTGTCTCTAAGCAGCTCAAAGCCAAGGCTCTCGTAGTCCGGAGACTTGTACACTACACACACGCACGCACGCACAGTATGCACACACAAACACGGCGAACAAATGCAAATGTCAAAACTAGAGGAACAAGAATAGGAAATGTAACCCTCAACTTTGGCAGTATTGAACAACAGTGAAGATGTGAGGGTAGGTACCCTCACTAGTGTCCCCTATAGTATACCCTATAGGGCCTATAGCAGGGGTGCCCAAAAGGTAGATTGTGATCTACCAGTAGATCACACGGGCCGTGCAGGTAGATCACAGCACTTGGACCCTTATAGATCTGTAACTCTTGAGAGCGTTAAAATGAAAGCAAATGGACCCTTACGGGTCCATTTGGTTGATTGACATCATTAATAGCATTTACAGGGAAACCTTCCAATTCTCCCCCTATAGTTTTCATTGTAAGTGCATTATTCTTAAACACTAAGAGTAAGTAACATCATCACCAACTATTCCAAAGCTCAAACTTTCTAGGGGGCCTTGAAATGGATTTTCAGTCATGGAACAATCACATTTTTGATGTGTAGATCTTGTTGAGCCGGTCATTTTGAAAGTAGCTCTCAAGTCAAAAAAGTGTGGGCACCTCTGGCCTATAGGGTATACCCTCACATGTTCTCCCTGTGTCCCCTAGGGTAGCTACCCTCACATGTTCTCCCTGTGTCCCCTAGGGTAGGTACCCTCACATGTTCTCCCTGTGTCCCCTAGGGTAGCTACCCTCACATGTTCTCCCTGTGTCCCCTTCGGGTATGTACCCTCACATGTTCTCCCTGTGTCCCCTAGGATAGATACCCGCACATCTTCTCCCTGTGTCCCCTAGGGTAGCTACCCTCACATGTTCTCCCTGTGTCCCCTAGGGTAGGTACCCTCACATGTTCTCCCTGTGTCCCCTATAGGGGACACACGGATAACTGTGTGCAGGATGCGGCGTGTGGATGGATCTGCAATCTACTGCACATACAGTATCTGTTGTTACAGTACCTGTCGAGAGCTTGTAAATCTGTTCTATTTTTGCATGCAACAACAAGCTCATTTCAAAAAAGTAACTTGGCGTTACTTGCAAAGTAATGTGTTACTTATTACCCATTTTTGCAGAGTAAACTCGTTACTTTACTTTTTGGAGCAAAAGTAATAATATTACAGTAATATGTAATCTAAAATTAGTTACTGCCCAACACTGCCCCTAGGGTAGGTACCCTCACATGTTCTCCCTGTGTCCCCTATAGGGTAGGTACCTTCACATGTTCTCCCTGTGTCCCCTATAGGGTAGGTACCCTCACATGTTCTCCCTGTGTCCACTAGGGTAGGTACCCTCACATGTTCTCCCCGTGTCCCCTAGGGTAGGTACCCTCACATGTTCTCCCTGTGCCCCTTATGGGTAGGTACCCTCACATGTTCTCCCTGCGTCCACTAGGGTAGGTACCCTCACATGTTCTCCCCCATGTCCCCCCAGGGTAGGTACCTTTAGCTATTGGTTGGTTTTATACATACTTGCCAAAGTGTAGTCCATGTCAAAGCCATAACATTTGATGTGTTCCAGGGTTAAACTCCTGTTGACAAACACCCTGTAATCAGACAGCACAGAACAGAACAGATGAAGACTTCACAGAGATTATCAGCCACACCATAAGAAAAGCTATGTATCTAACAAGATGAAGGGATTGAGAGGGAGGGGGGGACCAAGTACAGACCCATGTGGTACCCATGCGGGTTCTTTGTTGTTCTACTCTTTGTTGGGTTGTTTGTACTGTAGCTTGGTCATTTGTTTTGATTGATTTGGATTGTAAATAGTATTGATTTCCCATAAGTGCTGCATTGACAGGCTCCACGTGTAGGTCCGCTGGAATGCTCCCTTATCCAATCACTTTCCTTTTGAATGGCTAGAGGTGATCCTCTAATGCAGACAGTGTCCCTCATAAGAGTCCATATAGATTTCTTCCAAGTACAAGGGTGCAGAACCATGTGCTCTACATGCTGTAAGCACTTAAAGGGATACTTCACCAAAAAAATGTTAAAGGATCATTTCACCATTTTTCAACGTATCTTCATATAATGTCCTCACTAATGTATTATGCATGATAAAATCGTGTCTCACAGGAGGGCTGCAGGCAGTTCACAAACCAGTCTTCCATGTGCATCATGGTTCGGTAGACAATATTTTAAAAAAAAAAAAAAAAAAACAATACTTATATTCTTATCGGGAGAACGGTGGCTTCCGTTTTCGCATTGTAGCTTTTCAGGAATAGAAGGACTGCCGTTTCTATTAGCTTGGATTCCTGATGTGCATGGAGATTCTGAACTGCCCACAGCCCTCCTGCGAGACACAGACCCGAGTACAAAAAAAACCCAAATATCAAGATACGTTGAAAAGTGGTGAAGTGGTCTTTTTTTCCCCCTCAAAAAATGATATAGTGTCCCTTTAATCCCCAACATATTCTGGGAGGAACACTCTCCAATAAAATATGTTTGACAGACCTTTGGTGTAGGTCAGGGGTTTTCAACAGGTGGTCCGGGGACCACCAGTGGTCCCTGAGAGGATTCCAGGTGGTCCCCAGGCTAAATGATGGAAAGTTGGTTAACCAGATGTAACTCTTGAGAATGTAAAAATGAAACCAAATGGACCCTTACGGGTCCATTTGGTTTCATTTTCACACTCTCAAGAGTTAAAATATTCATCATCTAAATTAGCACCACTTAATTAAGAAGTCTACTCTGTTTTGTTTCCCAGACACAGGCTGGAATTATGGACAAAACCAAAAGAATTCTTTAGTTTTAGGTCTTTAGGGTGAAAATGTAATCAAATGGTGGTCCGTGGCTCAAATGTTGAATAAATGGTGGTCCCTGGTGTCAAAAAGGTTGAAAACCCCTGGTGTAGGTGGAAAAAACGTCTTCCAAATCCAGTGGTATAGCTCATAAAATCAGCATAGTGACATAGCATTTTACTAATAAGAAGTGGTTGGTCTTTTATTCAAAGGGATTTTCCTCATTCCGTTGCTCGGTAGCTGCTGCTATTTACCAGGGCCGGATCTAGGCATGGGCATGGGGGGGGGGGGGGGGGGGGGGGGGGGGGGGGCAATGTCTCCCCCTAAATGCCTTGATATGTCCCGCCAAACATGATGGCATGCAATCAACCCAAATTGATTCCAAAAGTGCTTGTATTTAAAATGATTCGAAACACTACTGCTGCTACTAACTAACTACAACTGTGGCACCACTAAACCAACAGCATTTCATCATTGAAAACAGAAAACTCTCTGAGTCAGACCTTTAGCTTCATGCATGCTGTGTGTCTGTTGCAACTTCAACAACAACTGATATTGTTGTTGATGTGATATTATTGACTTGCCTAAGATAAGTTAATAAGCGACACAGGCCCCTGGGAAATGCTACATCCAGGCCTGTTGTTTACTATCAGTGACACCCTGCCTATCTGCCGTTCAGTGTGCATGGCCCTATGTAGGCTCCAGCCAGGAGCACTTAGGTTCATACATATTGGGTTGCTGTTAATAATTTACAGACGGACTCTTGTTTTGTAGGCTAATTATGCTTTTGACGGAGACACCTGCGTGTAATCCAGCTCATTCTGACAGAAGAGGGGAAGGTTAGAGGCAAGCCGACACAGGACGCATCGAGGCATTTGAGCGCTCAAACTTATTCCTGCCAAGGACGCCCTAGATCAGTGGTTTTCAGCCTTTTTCATACCACTATTTATTCAAAATTTGAGCCAAGGAACACCATTTGAGGACATTTTAGCCCCACAACAGACCCCAAAACTAAAGATTTCTTTTACAATTCCAGGCTGAATTTCGGAAGAAAGCAAAACCGTTAAACTGATCAAAATGACCGTTAATTAATCTTCTACATTGTCGAATAGTGTAGACTTGGGCTAATAATATTTTAACTCTTGAGAGTGTAAACATGAAAGTTCAAATGGACCCGCAAGGGTCCCTGGAATCCTCTCAGGGACCACTGGTGGTCCCCGAACCACCTGCTGAAATGATGAATGTAAATGTGTGATATGCCAGGACGGGGGCCGTCGGCCTTTCGCGGTCCTGGCGGTTGGGTTCGAGTCCCGATCACGGTGTTTTGTCTACTTTATATCTGGCACAGTTTATTCTAGAAATTATTCATGGAATCGTGGAAGAGCCTAAATATACATTTTGTGAAAAGATAACATAATCATACATAAACCGATTCCACTTTAGTGCCTGCAGCACTTGCCATAGCACATGCCATAGCACATGCCACAGAACTTGCCATAGCACTTGCCATAGAGCTGCGCAGTGACGTCACCACCCCTGTTCCGGAAGTCTTTTCCCCATTCATTTTTCTCATAGACTTTTCGAAAATAATTTATATCAAGACGATTACGCCGCGGCCAAAGCCAACTCAGGTCGTGACAAATCATGACAACAAACACAATATCGTCATATAATATATAATTAGGAAGAAGTAGAAAACGTCATGATACAAGACTTTTTGTTTCGTTTTTCATCTTAGAAATTATTTTATTGTCCCAAAAGTTTGTGTGTGTCATCATGATTCGTCACGACTCGAGTTGGCTTTGTCCGCGGCGTAATCGTCTTGATATAAATTAATTTCGAAAAGTCTATGAGAAAAATGAATTGGGAAAAGACTTCCGGAACAGGGGCGGTGACGTCACTGCGCAGCTCTATAGGAGGGAACTTGGTAAGATGAACTATGGCAAAATGAGATTGCATGTGAAAATCTAAAGATCTACCCTTATTACATCAAATGAAATTGTAACTAAGCGTCTAGGACAAAGGGCCACACATGGAAATATGAATTCAAAACAAAGGGGTCGTGTGTCTCAAATCGCCCCGGGTATAAGGAAGGGGTAAGTTGATCCAAGTCAAGGTGTTAGTAGCCTCGACACCCAGGCTTTCATTTTCGTCCGCCTTGCGCGAAGACGGAAAGCCTGGACTAACGCGTGTTGGAAAGTGGCCTTGAGGGGAGTGTCAACCTTCCGGGGTGGGCGTCGCTCTAAATGATGTGACGTAGAACAGCAGTGGACGGGAGGGGGAGGGGCCGGAGATGACGACACGTTAGTGAGATCAAATCAGAGCGCAGCACTTCCGCCGTGGGGATCCCACGACACCCCCGCCCCCCAAGGCCAAAATCATTGAGGGCTAGACCAGGCTAAGGTGTTAGTGGACCCACATGATATTTTAATGGTAAAAGATTAGTGTTAGCGCAACACATATCAGTTTAGAGCTCACATATCATAAAATATGTATTTATTTCTTGCTTGGCTTTTTAGAGATGAACAGCAGCTTGAGGAAATGGGGAGAGAGATGGGGGGATTGGGACTAGAACCTACGATGTAAAGGAATGCTTTCTACCCCTCAACATGTTCCTCCCATGTTACCTCTGGTTCAGAGCTTCACTGCTTCTGTGAGTCTGCCTTGTACTGGTGCTCTGTAACATACAATGCAATCTGCCATTACTTGACCTGACCAGCCTCTCTTCTGGAGTATAATACAGTATATATAAAGAACGTTTTACCTGCTCCCCAAAATAAACCCGTCTTGTGTGATTAGAAAGCCTACTTACCTTAGTGGTAGCACTCTGAGCCCCCCACGACACGGTTAAAATTGACTTTTAGGCCAGAACGTGATCGTTTTTCACCGGAGAAAAAAAAATATTCCCTTTGAAGGGTTTCTCTTGGCAATATCAGTAGAGGGTGCAAATCCTGGTTGTTTTTTCCAGTGAAAAAAAAAAATCATGTTCTGGCCAAAAAGTCCATTTTATCCGTGTGGTGGTGGGCTCAGAGTGTTTCCACTAAGGAAAGTAGGCTTTCTAATCACACAAGCCGTGTTTATTTTGGTGAGTAAGTAAACCGTTCTGTATATATCCACTCCAGAAGAGCGGCTGGTTGGGTGGAGTAATGGCAGATTGCATTGTATTGCATTGTTACAGACTACAGAGCTCCAATGCAATTAAGGCAGAGCTTTTCTATGAGTCTGCCTTAATTGCATTGGAGCTCTGGACCAAAGCTAACACCAGGTGTAAATGATGGATGCTTATAGCTACTAGATTTAAGGTCACATGACAACACATTTTATTAGTTTTCTATAGATAAAGAAAGAGGGTGGTTCGACATACCCACTGGCATCTTACCTCTTCCCCCCTGCTTATATTAGGTTCTTAGTATACTATTGTCCTAGATCAGTATTTATTAGGGCTATCTGTATGTTGAATGCTGTATTGCTCTGTGTTGTTCTTATACTTGGCTTAGGCATTCGCCACAGTAGGGTAAATTACATGGAGCGCATTTTGCCCTAGAAACAGTTTGTGGCCGTGGAGGTGGCAAGTTGCAAAAGTTGCATGTAGGCTAATCCATACAAGTTCTGTCTTAAAGGGATAGTTCATTATTTAAACTGTATGAAATACTTGGGATTAATATAGTGGTTGCTGTAGAGTCCCGTGGTGAGTTCTGCTCTGGTTTTGGTGAAATATGAAGTGGTTCCAGTTATTTTGTGGGGGTCACTGGCACTGGGGGCCACATAGTAAAAGTAGGCTAAATGACTTCCTTTGTTCATCTTGACCCCTCTATCACAGGGAACTATGTTTTTCGTGTGTCCATATCACTACGCCAAAAAAAGAACTAGCCTATGTGATGGAGGGTCAACATGTGCTACTTTAGAAATAATTCAACAATACCGAATGGTAGTGGCCAATGGTAAGTAGACTATTTCATACATCTTAACTTCTGAAAAATCTGAACTATCCCTTTAAAAGCAACCACACAGCACAACAGGTTCTTGCTTAAAAACGTTTTTAATCTAAAGAACCTGTTTGCACGCAAGAACTCTCACTCACACACACACACACACACACACGCACGCACGCACGCACGCACGCACGCACGCACACACACACACACACACACACACACACACACACACACACGGTATAACTTCAACAAGTCCGTGAGGTCAACATACAGCACTATAGCCTACTGTAGGCTACGTAGGCTGCGGTTAGCTCTGGTCCAGAGCTCCACTGCTTCCGAGTCTGACTTGCATTGGCGCTCTGGACCAGAGCTAGGCTACAGTCAAACTCTGCATTCTTCTACATTCTACCCAGATAGGCTGTTCTTAGTGACTCACTTTTGCTGATCCGTCTTCATCGGGAGGTTATAGTCCGAGAAGTTGGTCCCCTCCTCATCCGTGTCCATCTTCAGTCGATCTAGTAATATCCGAGTGTTCTTTGCATCCAGACGATCACAGCAGCAGTATAACGACACTCCACTTCTTCTCCCCGTGAGTTATGATGATCTTATCTATGGCACATGTTTACGCGTAAGTCGGCCCTAAAAGGGTAATTTCCCTCATTGGTTTGGTCAAACCCTCCCTTATTCTTCGCTCAGTGGTGCTGCAAATGGGCTTTTTGTGAGACGCACATCATCGTCAACACCATTAAACTCCGTCCAGTTTTGGCTGGCTGCCTGGCCTGGCTGGATGATGTTTGCCACACACACAAAAACGAACGTCGCACTCGAAAATCCGCTTTGAACAGCGAGATTGCTGTTATCAGAGGCGCACACGCATGCGATGGGGTGGAGGCGCGCGCGTAACTACCGTATGGGGTCTCCGCCTATTACGCACGTAGACAGTGACGGAGTTATTTTGGTCAGTAGAGTATGTGGGGGAAAATACCCCGCGCCAGCAAACAAACAATATAACGTCTACTGGGACCCCCATAAGAGAACAGGGCCGGATCTAGGCATGGGCAATTGGGGGAGCAATGTCCCCCTAAATGCCTTGACTGCCCTACCAAACATGGGGGAATGCAAAACAACCCACATTTCAAAGATATTTCTAATTTATGTGCTTTTATTTAAAATTATTTGAAACCCTACTACTTCTCTAACTACAGCTGTGGCACCTCTAAACCAACAGCATTTCATCATTGAAAACAGAAAACTCTCTGAGTCAGACCTTTAGCTTTATGCATGCTGCGTGTCTGTTGCAAGTTACCTCAACAACAACTCATGTTATTATTGATGCTTTACTTGACTAATAAAAGTAACCGAAAATGGTATGGGTGCGACTTCATCGCTGCAAGTCATTTTCAACCATTTTCATTTCAAGGATCCTCCCCTCAGTAGTTTGAGCATGCTATAGCCTATATACCCTATTCCTCATTTAATGACATTTCTATGCAGGGACCCCCAATTTCTATTGTAAATGTATCGCTGAGAGTGTACAAAAAATGGGAATTGTGCTGCAATTAGCTGCATCATTTAGCTTCTGCATCCATGGAACTCCCCCCAAGTACCCTCCACCAGATGTCCCTCTTTGCGTGGGACAGTCCCTCATTTCTGAGACTTTTCAATTTGCCCAAATTGTGCCCCATTATTTGGCTTTCTGTTGTCTCTTTTCCCGCTATAGATGTGTATTTAAGTCTGTTAAAATAACCAGAGTATTCCCCTGCATGGTGCCACTTTACTTACACACTCACCCCAGAGGAGCCACGTTGCATGTATTGTCGTAGAAACAAAATAGCTGATACTGCGAGGCGTTTTGAGCTTGTAGATGAGCTATTTCTGCTATATCTGCACTGAAGCAACACGTTTTCCCACTTGTCCCCCACACACATGCAACACTTCTGTCCCTCAAAATAAATTATTACATTTAATAATCAGATTGACCATCCTAAGCCTATAGACTACGGTACTATATATATAGGCTGTACACTGGCAATTCAAAAATTAGCCAATCTATAGAAGCTTGCATAACCGTTACAGTTGTGAGCTTGCCCTGTAGCTCAGTGGTTTTCAACAGGTGGTTAAGCAGATGTAACTTTCATGTTCATACTCTCAAGAATTAGAATATTCATTTATCATCATTTTGTGTCTGTGTATCTGTATGTTTGACTGTTTTATTTCTCAAATGCAGTGTGTGTGTGTGTGTGTGTGTGCGTGCGCGTGCGCGTGCGCGTGCGTGTGTGCGTGCGCACGAATGAGTGATGTGCCTTGAATAAAGGTACTCTGTAAATGCACCATTTAACACTAGTAGCAATAAAGATATAATGTACAGACAGTCTCAGCCTGGAAATAGACCAACAAAAACCTTTTATTGAGTCTGTGTTTAAGCCATGCCGTGTTCATTCAGATTCACGCTTTGCCTATTTAGTATTTCAGTTTGAAGACTTGCTGAAAAATACGGAATGTTAACAGTTTCGACGCGTTCTCTTGTGATTGCCTTCTGTCGAGAAACGCCTGAGTTTTGGCCACCAGTGTCTTGTTTGCCAAAGGCCAGACCATCCTGATAACCTGCTCTAACAACCCCTCCTTCCATGGCAACATCAACACACCCCTGGTATAACTGCTGTTGCCTGGCACCCTCCACATAGGGTAGCAATGTGGTGCAGAAAGTATAGGGACTTAAGCAGGGGCGGATGTAAAATTTCCCAATTGGGGGGTGCAAGAGAAAATGGTATGGGGGCGGCTTCATCGCCCGTGTCGCTTCGCGCCACGGGCGATGAAGCCGCACCCATACCATTTTCAGTGACAGGAAATAACATCTGTTGTTGTTGTTGAAGTTGATACGCTGGATGCATAAAGTTAAAGGTCTGACTCTGAGAGTTTTCTGTTTTCATGGATGAAATGCTGTTGGTTTAGTGAAGCCACAATTGTAGTTAGTAGCAGTAGTAGTAGTGTTTCAAATCATTTTAAATATAAGCACTTTAATTTGAAATATCTTGGGTTGTTTTGCATGCCATCATGTTTTGTGGGGCAGACTGGGTATTTAGGACTAGATCCACCCCTGGACTTAAGCCATACGATGGCGACGTTTCCACTACGGCAACCAGAACTCGATCCGTGCTCGATAGATAAACCTGCTTTCCGTAGCAGCAGGGGCGGATCTAGGCATGGTCATGGGGGGGCAATGCCCCCCTAAATGCCCAGTCTGCCCCACCAAACACGATGGCATGCAAAACAATTTTTCAAATTAAAGTGCTTATAATTAAAATACTTCTGCTACTAACTACTGCTACTGCTACTAACTATCTACTAATTGTGTCACCACTAAACCAACAGCATTTCATCATTGAAAACAGAAAACTCTCTGAGTCAGACCTTTAGCTTTAGGAGAAAATGGTATTTAGGCGCACCCTTACCATTTTCAGTTACAGGACTTTTATTGGGCAAGTAAAGCACCAATAATAATATCAGTTGTTGTTGAAGTTGCAACAGACACGCAGCATGCATAAAGCTAAAGGTCTGACTCTGAGAGTTTTCTGTTTTCAATGATGAAATGCTGTTGGTTTAGTGGTGCCACAACTGTAGTTAGTTTAGTAGCAGTAGTAGTGTTTCAAATCATTTTAAATACAAGCACTTTAATTTGAAATATCGTGGGTTGTTTTGCATGCCATCGTGTTTGCTGGGGCATATTGGGCATTTAGGGGGGCATTGCCTCCCCCATGCCCATGCCTAGCTCCGCCCCTGGCCCGAAAATTCTTCAGAGATTGCAAGTCTAAAAGGACCCCATGCACCTTGAGAATGACTTACTGCAAGCTGCTAATTAACTCAAGCACGTTTGGCTTATTTGCCAAAATTCATATTGAACAGTACGGTGGTCACACGGGAACAAAGGACTGAACAGCATTGACCTGCCACTCGCACGCACAGTCAGACACAGTCAAACACAGTCAAAGACAGTCAAAGACTTATGTTCACACATGGAAGTCTCCAAACCAGATGTTTGGCCTGGGGCAGATTGGGATCACATTGGTTTTATCAGGTCTGGGTGAATCAAAAATGAATAAAGAAAGAAAAACACACAGAAACTTTTTTTCCTCATTAGATTTAGACCATGTTCCTCCTAGATTGCCTTGAAATTCATTTCGAACCTGAAGCATTATACTTGTACTTTGGGTTATTGAAAAATAGCAGATCAATAGCAGGTCTGATTTTTTTTTTTTTTAATTGTGAATATTCGGTCACAGAAAACTTTTCCAGGTTCTTCTCAGATGGGGGTTGGTGGCACTGGTGTGCATTAATATTACTTATTACCCCTTTAGAAGAGCAATACTATTACATTACTTATTACTTTATATTACGCAAGAGTAATCTGTAACATATTACTTTTGTCTTGCAGCAACCCACTCGCTCAAAAAAAGGCAAGTACAACAACACAATGTTTTTATCCAATCCACTTTACAATCCTTTATAATCCTAATATAAGGAGGATACACACAAGATCTTTATTTATGTTTCAATGTCACAACAGTTGCTGTTCATTTTGGGTCAAAACGGCTTCAGCTCATCTCCCTTAGCCAACGCAATACTGTCGAAAGCAGCAGCAGGACGAAAGTAACTGTTAATATTAGTAGATGTGACTGTAATATTGTTACTATAGGGCGTAATCTCGTTATATTTCTCGTTGCAGAGAAAATTAATAACATTACTAGTTACTCATTACACCTGAAACCACATGAAATATTTAGGAACACTGAGAAACAAGGTTTTTCAGAAAACGGTCAGGATTTAGAGACATTTAGGGTCCTATTTTGATTGTCTCAGTATCAGGTCTTGAGTCTAAAGTCAAAACTTGGAGGTGTGGCAAAGCTGTGGCCACTCAGAACAGCCAAACAGCTTTGCCACACCTTAAGTTTTGCCTTAAGACCTGATACTTAAGACCATCAAAATAAGGTCCTTAGAGGCATTTGTAGAACAGTTCAGTTCTCAGGTCAAAAAGTGCATCTCCAGCGGACCAGTGCAGCAGTGAACCAGTGGAGCAGTGAACCAGTGGAGCAGCGAACCAGTGGACCAGTAGACCATTAGACCAGTGGACCGCATACAGATCAGATGGGTGGACACAAAGTGAATGCTTTTGAGATTTTCAACTGGGCTCTATTTTTCAGCCCTATTAGAGTCGGGTCTGACAGACATGCGCGTCGTTGGCTGCTGCCGGCATGTTGACTTTTCTCCTTTGCAGCGATCCTGTCTCGGGGTGCATCTTCTGGAACTCCACGGCGATCTCCAGGGCCGTCCGGTTCTTGGTCTCCGGAACGTTGAACCACACGAACAGCCCGGAGAGGAAGCAGAAACACAGGAATATGAGGAAGCAAAAGTAGTCCAGGTGTTCCTGGAAAAATAAAACAAGGCAGAGATGGAGTAAGGATAGTAGAACGGGGGAACGTACAGCAAGCAGCAGAATGGAAACTTGATGAACTGATTCTGACCTGATACCTACAGTATAGTTTAGAATTTTTCATAGTCCTAAATCAGTGCTTTTCAACCTTTTTGACACCAGGGCCCATTTATTCATCATTTGAGCCACACACCACCATTTGATGACATTTTAGCCCCACAGATATATCATAATTCCACAATTCCACAACAACGCGGATTGGGGAAACAAATCAGTCAAACATACAAATCAAGATGACCATTAATCTTCTTGCCTGGCCCCTGCCAAACCCTCCACGAAGGAGAGTCTGGGACTCTCTGATTGGAATCTCTTTACCATGACGTAGGTCGTCTGTTTGACAGACAGATTCCTCTAACCATCACTAGCCATCAGCGCACCAATCAGGAGTGCAATCAGGAGACGTGAGGTGGGATTACTCAAACGCAGCCATTTGATTGGTCTCCAACTTTGAAAAACAACAACTCGACGAGTGAGTTCTTTGTAATGAGAGTCAACGGGTGCAAAACCAGACCAAGATGGAAGCACAATTCGTTGTGATGACGTATCTGGGTTGGGCGGGGCCAGGCTATTAATCTTCTACATCCTCTAGTTGTGTAGACTTTGGTGCTAATTCACATGATGCATATTTTAACTCTTGAGGTTAAGCAACTGCCCATTATTTAGCCTGGGGACCAGCTGGAACCCTCTCGAGGACCACTGGTTGTCACCGGACCACTGGTTGAAGACCTCTGTCCTGAATAAGTCCTAAATAAAGATGTTCTCACCACTATGAGAGGAAACAGCATGCCCAGCAGGAACAGGCCGGTCCAGTTTAGGGTACAGGCCACGGTGTATCCGGCCGATTTGAACGACTGGGTGAAGATTTCCCCTGGAAGCGGAGCGGTCACCCCGGCTGTTTTAGGAAGAAAATAAGAGGCATGTTAATTCGCTGAATATACCCTTTCGGAACGGGATCCAAATCCCTTTCGGCGTTTTAAACGTACCAGGTCCACTGGAGAAGAAGAAGATGAAGACGAAGATGAGAGCCAGGCTGCAGTACGGCATCCAGGTGACCTGACCCTGTGAAACAAACATGGACGACACGGATGGGAAATATAGAGCTGCACAGTGACGTCACCGGCCCTGTTCCGGAAACCGATTCCCCATTCATTTTTCTCATAGACTTTTTAGAAAATGATTCATATAAAAGCGATTGCGACGCGGACAAAGCACACTCGGGTCGTGACAAATCATGACAACAAACACAATATTATCCTATAATTTCTAATTAGCAGGAAGTAGAAAACGGCAAGATACAACACTTCTTATGCGCAGGTCTATAAGACGACGTTTGAGTCTGTCACAGTGACACAAGTCAGTGGTGTCCGGCAGTGGTGTGTGTGTGGGGGCAGTGTTGCCAACTGCCAAAATCCAAAATGCTCTATAGTGGCACTTAATGCGCTAGAGCAGTGGGTTTTCAACCATTTTCATACCAGGGTCCACTATTTATTTTGCATTTTAGCCATGGTGGACCAACCATTTGATGTTGAGTTTAGTCTGTCGGACTAATTTATTAGAAATAACTGTCAAAATTTTGGTGAAATTAGCAATTCTTCTACATTTTCTAAATGTGTAGATTTTTGAAAATTAAGTAATCCAGTTGTTTTAATCAAATTTAACTTGTGAGAGCGTTCATTTTAACGCTCTCAAGAGTTACGGATCTATAAGGGTCCATTTGGTTACCAATATATATTTGGCCAGCAAAAAAGCAGGGGTCTAGAGAAAAGCAAAATATAGCTACAAATGCGCCAAGTTGGCAACACTGTGTGGGGGGCTGGCGACTGACCTGCAAGTACAGTGTGACGGTGAGGAGTCCGAGGGCCGTGGCCATGCCTATGTAACCCCGGAAGAGCAGCACCTTCTTCCCTGTGCTCTCAATGACGATGAACTGCAAGGACAAAGGCCAAAACAAAGAAGAATTAATAAAATATAACCAGAAAGTAATAACTCTTCCAAGATGTCACTGAAAATGTTAAAGTGGAATTCTCCCATTTTCAACATTTTCCTACTGTCATTAATATAGGCCTACCCTAGAGATGTTGTGTGGACATTATGAAAAAAAGGTCCCTCCATTCTGTATTTCTAGAAATAGTGGTCCGATGAAGTCAGTGAACCACACGGGGGTGCTGGTAGCATATATACCATAATATAGCCTGTAAGTGTAAGTTCACCGGGTGTTTATATTATTTAAGACAGTGCATGGTTTTCAATCCTTTTCACACTATACAGGCCCATTCATTATTCAGCATTTGATCTAGGGGCGGATATAACATGTCGCATTTGGGGGGGCAAGAGAACATGTTGGAGGGGCAAGAGAAAATGGTATGGGGGCGGCTTCATCGAAACCGCACCATTACCATTTTCAGTTACAGGACTTTTATTTGGCAAGTCAAGCATCAATAACATCAGTAGTTTTGAAGTTGCAACAGACTTGCATAAAGCTAAAGGTCTGACTCAAAGAGTTTTCTGTTTTCAATGATGGAATGCTGTTAATTGGTTTAGTGGTGCCACAACTGTAGTTAGTTAGTAGTAGTAGTAGTGTTTCATATCATTTTAAATATAAGCACTCTAATTTGAAATATCTTGGGTTGTTTTGCATGCCATCATGTTTAGGGGGGCAGTCTGGGCATTTAGGGGGGCATTGCCCCCCCATGCTCATGCCTAGATCCGCCCCTGATTTGATCCACGGGTCAACATTGGATGATGTTTAGCCTCTTAGGCCAAAGACTATGGATGTTTTTGTTGGCGTTGGAGGGGACTTTGCCCACAATTCCATGCTGTATTGTATTGACGGTAAAACCGTATGTATGAGATAACACTAGGACAGATCTATAAATTCTCTAGTTGTTTGGACATGTTGTGATTTAAAGGGGAACTCCACCCATTATTTTCAATATTCTACTATGTCATTGATGTACCTTCGAGGTGTTGGATGGACATGATAAAAAAAGTTCCCCCATTCTGTGTTCACAAGAAATGGAGGTCTGAAGAAAGCCACTAACATGGTGAAACATCTTGATGACATCATCAAGATGGATTTTCACCATGTTAATGGATTTCTTTAGACGCTTCTTTTTTCTGAGAGCGTACAAATGGAACAGAATGAACCCATTAGGGTTCATTTGGTTCCCCAGTGGGGCACACTGGGCATTTAGGGGGGGGCATTGCCCCCCTCATGCCCCTTTCCTAGATCCGCCCCTGGCTGTAAAATAACTGTAAATAAAAATAGAAATGGGACTTACACAGGCTATAGAGGTGACCACCTCACACAGACCCGTCCCCAACGCGGCGTAGCGCAGCTGCTGAGTTTGGATCCCCGCAGCACTGAACACTTCAAAGGAATAAAAGTACACCTGAAGAGGACATTCAACAGACATAATAAGATAAAAGATCAAATAGTTGGGCCTATACTGTACATATACAACACTCATCGCAATCACACATATTGTAATGCATCACTTGCAGCAGGAGTTTTCAACAGGTGGTCCTTGAGAGGGTTCCAGGTGGTCCCCAGGCTAAATGATGGAAAGTTGGTTAACCAGATGTAACTCTTGAGAGTGTAAAAATGAAACCAAATGGACCCTTGCGGGTCCATTTGGTTTCATTTTTACACTCTCAAGAGTTAAAATATTCATCATCTGAATTAGGACCACTAAATTAAGACGTTTACACTGTTATGTTGGCAAAATACAGCCTGGAAATTGTGGACAAAAGAAAGAATTCTTTAACTTTAGGTCTTTGGTGTGAAAAATCAAATGGCGGTCTGTGGCTCAATTGCTGAATAAATGCTGGTCCCTGGTGTCAAAAAGGTTGAAAACCCCTGACTTACAGTATAGGCCTAAAGGCCTCTAGTGAATAGAATTGAATAGAATGTCTAATAATTCTTAATTGGATTTAGTTTGATTAAGCACTCAATGGTGGAAAATGACTCCATCATCCCCATGCATTCCATTCCATTAATGCTGAGGATTAAGACATTGTAAGGCTAACAATTATTTGAATGAAAAGTGCATGTTATTATTAATGAATCAATGAATGAGTTCATGGTTGAGTTCCTGTTTCACAAATCCCATCCCCTGCTTGCTGTGCACTGTAGGGTGTTCCACTAAATTGTTCCGCGAAAACAATTTCAACTACATTTTTAATAATACTTTGTGCTATAAGATTTTTTTCAGTACAGTTGTATAACCAGACCATCATCAAGTTGTGTTTCACCATGTTAATATTTTTTCTTTCATGCTCCTTTTTTCTGAGAACGTACAAATGTGAGCCAAATGGACCCGCTATGGGGTTCATTTGGTTCACATTTGTACGCTCTCAGGGGGGAAAAAAGGGTGTAGGCTATTCCCCTTAATAGGAGGCGTTGCCTGTTGCCATGCGTCTCATCATGTTGCCCGTTGATGTTGTTAGTTGATATTGATCAAAACATTGCTAGTGTAATGCAGGGCCTTTACAGCAGTGGCGTTTCTAAGCAATTTAGAGCCCTAGGCAAGATTTTCCCTGGAGCCCCCCCTTACCAACTCTATTTGGTAAGGGGGGCTCCAGGGAAAATCTCATATAAAACATATATGTGTTTTAAAGGTAGGGTAAGTGATTTGAAATTCATGGTGTAGTACCAGCCTATTGCACTAGGGGCGTCCAACAGTAGCTACACTATGTGAACCTGCTGCTCGATCCTGATTGGAGGAGAATTCGCCACCACCTGGGGAACTTTTATTAGCTCCTCTGCTAACGTGGGGGAGGGGGAAACTCCATATATGGTTTCCACACCTTATAATAGAGCATTTTAACATTTTTTTTTTTTTTTTTTGTTTTTTTGGGTGATATCTGACAAAAGTGAAATCACTTCCCCTACCTTTAAACGTTCAATATCCATATTAGTCTAATTAGCCTGATATCCTTTTAAAGCATGTCTGGTGGTCGCCCCCTTCCCTCATGGCGCCCTATAGGCAACTGCCTAAGTCTGCTTCTTAATGGCAAAAACGCCCCTGCTTTTACAGCGATCATCCACTCACGGCGTTGATGCCGCAGAGCTGCAGCGTGGTGAAGGCCACCACCACGGTGAGCAGCTGCCAGCGCGTGGACGGGTCGCACAGCAGCTCCCGCACCGTGTGGTCGCGGCGGACGCCCTTCAGCGCCGCCACGTGCTCCTCCAGCATCTCGTCCACCTCGCCGCTGTGGTCTCCGGCGTGGCCCCACAGCATCCGGATCGCTGGAGAGAGGGGAAAGAGAGGAGAGAGGAAAGAGGCCGAGGCATGAAAAGAACGGTAAATACTCGCGGCCCAAATAATACTCTGCCCCAGGGGCGGATCTATAGGCATTGGCATGGGGGGGGGATGCCCCCCTAAATACCCTGACTGCATGCCCCACCAAAACATGACGGTATGTAAAAACCCCCAAGATATTTCAAATTAGATTGCTTAGGCTATATTTAAAATGATTTGAAACACTACTACTGTTACTAACTAATTACAGCTGTGTCACCACTAAACCAGCAGCATTTCATCATTGAAAACAGAAAACTCTCTGAGTCAGACTTTAGCTTTATGCATGCTACGTGTCTGTTGCAACTTCAACAACAACTCATGCTATTATTGATGCTTATACTTGCCTAATATGCAAGTCCTGTAGCCGAAAATGGTATTGGGTGCGGCTTCATTTCCCGTGACGCTTCACACCACGGTCGATGAAGCCGCACCCCATACCATTTTCACATGCAACCCCCCCCCCCCCCCCCCCCCCCCCCCCCCCCCCCCCCCCCCCCCCCCCCCCCCCCCCCCCCCCCCCCCCCCCCCCCCCCCCCAATTAGGAAATCTTACATCCACCCCGCAAACTGTTTCACCATGTTAACGTTTTTTTTTCTTTTAGAACCTGTTGTGTACAAATGGAACCAAATGGACACGCTATAGGGTCCGATCAACTTACATATGGAATGAGACTGACACTTTGAATAACGGGTTCCCACTAGGTCCTGACCTTTCTCGCAGGCGGGCCGGTCCCCCCTGGCCAGCAGCAGGTATTTGGGGGACTCCGGCAGCAGGGGCAGCGTGAGCAGCTGCAGCACGGCAGTGAAACCACAGAAACCCAGAAGCCACGGCCAGCCGTCCTCTGTCCCCAGCAGCTCACTGCAACAACAACAACAACAACAACAACAAGAGAACACACAGCCTGGGGTTGGACACAGCTTATAACAGGGCTGCCCAAAAGGTAAATCGTGATCTACCAGTAGATCACACAGGCTGTGCAGGTAGATCACATGACAGTCCTCCCAGCATTTGGACCCTTATAGATCTGTAAGGGTCCATTTTGGTTTCATTTTACCGCTCTCAAGAGTTAAATTATATTTAAACAATTATGTAATTTTCAAGGGTCCACACTATTAGAAAATGGAGAATAATTGTTGTTTTGACAGTTCTTCTTTTGCAATTGACAAAAATGTGAAAGTTCTTAGTTTTGGGTGCAAGAGACTAAACTCAAGATCACAAACTGTCAACTCAAACCCCAAATACTGTTTTCAAACGCCAGTAGTAGCATATACAAGAAAACCTTCCAATTCTCCCAGTCTATTTTTCCATTATAAGCGCATTATTCTTAAAGCTAAGGGAAGTGATTTGAAATTCATGGTGTAGTAGGCCTACCAGCCTGGTGCACTAGGGGCGCCCAAGAGTAGCTACACTATGTGAACCTGCTGGTCGATCCGGAAAATTAGGTCATTTAGATGTTTGAATATAATTTAACTCTTGAGTGTTTCATTTTACACTCTCAAGAGTTACAGATCTAAACGAGTCCATTTGGTTACCAATGGTCCTTTCTAGGGACGAAGGAGGACTCTATCATAGGAGGAAAAATGGTGAAAAAACGAGGGTTTTATCTCTGGCGCCTGTCAACCAATTTCGCCCCAACCCGGCAGCAAAAAAGCACTAGATTTTCCGCCTGGAGTTTTTCCACTAATACAATAAGACAAATGCGCCAAGTTGGCAACACTGCTCTCCAGTGCTGGCAGGCTCCAGTTGATTGGGAGGTGCCAAGTGCTGTGGAGGACAGGGGTGTTTGTTCTTGTTTTACAGTAGAATATTTCTAATTATAGGCCTAATGTGTTTGGTAAAGTGATGTGAAATATGAACTGTGAATAGTACATGGTTTCAGTAATGTCTTATAACTTAAGGGCCTTAGTTTGCCTTGTTTTAAGTCGATTGCTACTAATTGCTGTGAGTGCTCTTGGTATGACCCACCTGATATAAAATGGTGGCTGAATCTACAGACAGGAGTTTAGTTTTGTCTCGGCAAGAAGCATTGAGTAGCGCAGGAAGAATGCTGCAATGTCTGTGTTATTTTGGAACGTGCTCCATTTTTGGACAGTCGGCTGCTGTTTATATTTCACTACCTGGCTGGTGTAGGAAGACTTTTGGGGTAAATAAAAAACAACAATTCTTTCTTGGACATTTTGGGTTCCATTTTCGTTGCACTCTTAAGGGCTCCATTTTCGTTACCGCTAAACCCCTTATCCCTTAACTTCTCTGCCTTTTTAAACTATATAAAAAAAAAACATTTTTCAGTAGTTCACATGGCCAGTCTACAAGCTCACAACATGTTGATAGATTGACATGTTGAACCAAAAAAAAAAAAAAAAAATCCTGCAAGGGACATATTGGACCCTTGCGGGATTTTTACACTCTCATGAGTTAAAATATTCATCATGTGAATTATCCCAAGTCTACACAACTAGAGAATGTAGAAGATTAATGGTCACTCTGCCATTCTTCCAGCCCACCACTGAACAAACACCTCGAAGGTACAACACCTGAATGAATGACTGAAATGTGACTAAAATGAACAAGCCATTCATCCAAAAGACTAAGACTGTCTAAATCTAATTAGTATACGCTGACTTCATTAAAGTATTTTAAATACACATTTTCGTTTAGTTTCTTTTACTAACATGGGACTAAAGGTTTAGATTTTTTTTTTACAGACTAAAACTAAAACCTCTTTGAGTTCCCGTCGATTAAAACTATCAAGGGTAGAAATGATACATGTGACTAAGGCTAATTAAACATTTTGTCCAAATGACTAAAGTGTGACTATAATGAATCGGCATTTCGTCCAAAAGCCTAAGACTGACGAAATCTAAAAAAAAAAATGCCTGTCAAAAACAACACTGCAGCCCACCCTATAAGGCTGGCTAAATCCGGCCGGACGGACCTCGCCCAGGGGCGGATGTAACATTTCCCAATTGGGGGGGGGGGGGGTGGTATGGGGGCGGCTTCATCGCCACGGGCAATAAAGCCGCACCCATACAATTTTCGGTTACTGGATTTTTATTAGGCAAGTAAAGCATCAATAACATCGGTTGTTGAAGTTGTAACAGACACGCAGCATGCATAAAGCTAAAGGTCTGACTCAGAGAGTTTTCTGTTTTCAAATGATGAAATGCTGTTGGTTTAGTGGTGCCACGACTGTAGTTAGTTAGTAGCAGCAGCAGTAGTAGTGGTTCAAATAATTTTAAATATAAGCACTTTAATTTGAAATATCTCGGCTTGTTTTGCATGCCATCGTGTTTGGAGGGGCAGACTGGGCATTTAGGGGGGGGGGGGGGATCCGCCCCTGACCTCACCTGATCCCTAGCAGCTGTCCGCAGAGCTTCCCCATGGAGACGAAGGTAGCGATGCTGACGCCCACCATGCCACGCAGCCTCTTGGGGGCGCACTCCACCAGGTACAGGCTGTGGACGGTCAGGCTCACCCCTATAGAGGAGGGAGAGAGACACCAGAGCCATGCAGAGACATTTAGAGCAGGGGCGGATTGGCCATCTGGAGTACAGGGAGTTTTCCCGGTGGCCTGGACAAGATCCAAAATGCACTAGTAGCACTTCCAAAATGCACTAGAATGCGCTAGATGCTCGGCTGGAACATACAGATCAAAATGACCATTAATCTTCTACATTCTCTAGTTGTGTAGACTAAGTTGGGCTAATTCACATGATGAATATTTTAACTCTTGAGGGTGTAAAAATGAAACCAAATGGACCCGCAAGGGTCCATTTGGTTTCATTTTTACGCTCTCAAAGAGTTACATCTGGTTAACCAGCTGCCCTCCCCCAGGGTGGCCTGGCAAAGGCAAAATTGTCCCGGTGGGAAAATATGTGCCAATCCGCCCCTGATTTAGAGGACCATAGACCAGTGGTTTTCAACCATTTCGATACCAGGGCCCACTAATTTATTCAGCATTTGAGCCACGGACGACCATTTGAGGACATTTCTAGCCCCACAGACCCCAAAAACTAAAGATTTCTTTTGCTTTTGTCCAAAATTACAGGCTGGATTTGGGGGGAAAAAAAACAGTCAAACGTACAGATCAAAATGACCATTAATCTTCTACATTCTCTAGTTGTGTAGACTTGGAGCTAATTCATATAGGTATATTTTAACTCTTGAGAGTGTAAATATGAAACCAAATGGACCCGCAAGGGTCCATTTGGTTTCATGTTTAGTCTTTCTATCATCTGGGGACCATCTGGAACTCTCTCAAGGACACTGGTTGAAAACCACTGAGGGACCATAGAGTAGACGGTAGACCATAGACTCTCCTATAACAAACATTTTTAATCTACACATCTGCTTGTATTAAAACAGCATTGAACTCGCCAACACTGCAGTTGTTTGGACAGGTTGAAATCACCAATCCACCATAGACATGATAGTAAATTAAAGTTCTGGACTTTGGAGGAATTTGTATTAAAGGGGTATTTCCACTCAAAAAAAAACAACAACAACAAAAAAAACTTTTGGTCATTTTATGGTCTACTCAGTCTCATGTGAACACCAGATAGTTTATAAGTTATCCATTCAGTATTTAGATATTTGATGTTCATTTTAGCTCCTCCAGCTCCTTTCCTATACAAACCCTTTGTAACTTAAAACTCCATTTAACCATGACAGATTATTCGAAAATCAATCCATCTTTTTTCTGGTGACTGATGTCCTCATTTTAAAAAAATAAACTGTAAATGGAATTCCACGGTCCTCTCACGTATTCCGAGGACAATATTAGTCACCAGAAAAAATTGGTTGTTTTTGCATAATCTGTCATGGTTAAAATGGAGTTTTAAGTTACAATGGGTTTGTATAGGAAGGAGCTGGAGGCGCTTAAATGAACAACAAATATCTAATTACTGAAAGGAGTAACTTATAAACTGTCTGGTGTGTTTACATGAGAGGAGTAGACCATCAAACGACCAAAAGTGGAATTACCCCTTTAAGTGGTCGGGCCGGTGCCTCCTGCAATATGTGTACAAATTCTAAACAGGTGGTACGGGTTCAGTGACTGATGTGAGCGCTTCCAAATTGATGAGCGCTTCCAACTCCAGTTGCCGAGATGTATCGATCCATAATATGTCTATGTCTACAGTGGATTTTTTATTAAAGAAGAAACACTATGAAGAAAGAGGAATATTTAAAACTTTCCATACAGCTGCAATGTTTGAGTTGAATGTCGTTTACTACATGTTGCAGATGTGTTTTCTTTTTTTTGTTATTACTTATTGTTATTGAGAGGTCGAAAGAGGGTATTGCAACTCTAGATTCTCGTCATTAGCTGACAACAGCAACACAAGCCACCGGGAGTGCCATACATTACGTGAGCCGTCCATAATCAATAACCAGTTGACTAATGGCCTATATGGAGACTATAAGCAATATAATATAGCCACACGTTTAAATGGAAATTGATTGTCTGTAAAGGATGGCCAGGACTAAGAGTGATGGAGGCACTCACTGACCATCCGTGTGGACATGAAAAGAACATATAACCAGAGCCATAGCTAGAGTAAGACAGAGTTGCGAAATTGAGGGGTTAGAAAACGGAGCGTTCCAGTGTTGTTCATGATGCAGCCTGGATAGGGGGCAAGCTGGAGTTGGAAATGCATTGTTTTCAACGCAGATATCAACCATTTTAGGCGTGTGTGCAACATGATAACGTAAAGTACACTAAAGACTCTGTAATATCTATGTTGTATTATTACAAAAACAACAACAAAAAGACCAATTTAATGGTCGTTAAAGGGGAAGTCCACCCATTTTCAAATTTTTTCTGAGGAGCGTACAAATGCAACCAAATGATCGTTCATTTGGTTCATTTGTATGCTATCAGAAAAAGGAAGCGTCTAAAGAAATCCATTTAACATGGTGAAAATGCATCTTGAAGATGTCATCAAGATGTTTCACCATGTTAGTGGTTTTCTTCAGACCTCCATTTCTTGCGAACACAGAATGGGAGGAACTTTTTTTTTATCATGTTTACCCAACACCTCGGAGGTACATCAATGACATAGTAAAATGTTGAAAATGGGTGGAATTACCCTTTAAAGCTGGGCGCTTTTTTTTTGCCTGAGTCCCAATGCTTTTCTGCCTGTACTTTCGTTCCAGGATCTTGGCCAAAAGAAGCCGCCATTGGACCATTGGGTCTTCCAGGTCTACTCGTACCTGCGTTGATGCCACAGAGGAAGCGACCGGCCATGATCATCTCGAAGGACGTGGCTGCCTTGCTCAGCAGCAACAGGACGGCTCCGCTGATGGCCACCAGGTTGTTCAGCAACAGGCACTGCTTTCTGACAGCAGCAGGTGCAAAGGAAGGTAACGTGATGAGAGGCAAAGCTATATATATACCGGTATGTCTCTAAATGTATAAGAAAATACTGAATAAACAGTGATGGGCAGTAACTTGTTACAAGTAGCTAAGCTATATAGCTTAACTACATTTTTCCGTAGCTTGTAGCTTACTACATTTGTTCTGGGAATAGCCTGTATTGAAGCTAGATTTTTTTTTTTAGTGAAGTGTAGCTTACTATACATTTTTGAATGTAGACATTCAAAAATGTCCATGGAATGGAATGGGGACGAGGGAAGCACTTTTAATTTAAAATATCTTCGGTTGTTTTGCATGCCATCATGTTTGGTGGGGCAGTCAGGACATTTAGAGGAGCATTGACACCCTCACCCCCACCATGCCCATGCCTAGATCCGCCCCTGGGATGGTGATGCTCTATATAAGGGCGATTAGTGCTACTCTTAGGTGCTCCACAATGGGAGCCTGAAGAGGTGTGTTTTCAGACCGCGGCGTAAGATTGCGAGGGAAGTCTGCTGCAGTTCTCTGAGTGCCACCTACTCACCTGCCGTAGATTGCCGACAGCGGACTAGCACACAGGGACCCCACCAGCCCCCCGATGCAGAAGATGGAGACCAGGAAGGACCAAATGATGGAGACGTGCCACTTCTCCAGGGCGAGGCCGTACCGCTGCACGCATGTCCTGTTCACCAGCTCCTTTATGAACTGCACCAAAGGGGTCAAAACAGTGTTGCCAATCGCCAAAATCCCAAATGCACTAGTAGTGGCACTTCCAAAATGCACTAGAATGCGCTAGAGCAGTGGTTACCGTTTTTCAACCATTTTCATACCAGGGCCCATTATTTATTCTGCATTTTAGCCACGGAGGACCATCATTTGATGTTGAGTTTAGTCTCTCTGACTAATTTAGGAAAAATGTGTAGATTCTTGTAAATTAGGTAGTTTAAATGTTTGAATATAATTTAACTCTTGAGAGCGTAAAATGCTCTCAAGAGTTACAGATCTATAAGGGTCCATTTGGTTACCAATGGTCTTTTCTAGGAAGGAAGGGTTTTATATCTCTGGCAACTGGCAACCAATTTCTCTCTAACTCACCAGCAAAAAAGGTCTGAAAAAAAGCTAAATATATGTGACAAATGTGCCAAGTTGGCAACACTGGTCAAGTGTTGTGCAATTGCATAATCATTGGTGGATTCTTGATTCGGAGTCACCATAGCTTCTGTTACAGAAATGTGTGTCACAATCCATATACTTTAGCAACTGTTGGTATCCAGGTCAAGCTTTCCTGGTCAAACTTTCCTTTTCCAACGTGCCTATTGGATAAGGCTGGATTGGGGAGGGGCTTAGTGAAGAGCTAATTCCTGCTCTTCAGTCTTCAGTTCCAAATTTGCATGGAATGAAAACAAGTCTGGTTTTATCCAGCATTAGTTTTGTAATGGCAGTGGGAAAAAAGCCTGGTTTTATCTAGCATCAGTATTATAATGACTCATATTAAATAATGTGCATATCAGCGCCCCCACCACCTCAGGACATTGTGATACTGCAGCAAAACTGCTTTCAGGAAGAAATGACAAGACGGGTTATATCGGAATGGTGATTGAGTCTCAAACCATTATATACTTGAGGGACATATTAGTATTAAAAAACAATTGACTGAACAAAAATGAACTTGAAGGTTGTACTTACAACAGAAGGTGAAGTCATAACGGATATATGAAAGCCATATTGGAATGTGCCTCCGATGCCACAGATGAAAATGGCAGCAATTATGACAGGGCACTGTAACTGTGAAAATTAACCATAAGTCCCCACCCATCACTGCTAAAATAAACATTGGAACATATATTTATTAAGGCTGTTGCAAATAACTAGGCATTTATTCATTTTGATCAATCCGATTCTGGCGATTCAACTCAAGCCAGTGAGCATTTTCTCATTGTAAAAACTTGGGAGACACGGTTTTACGGAGACATATAACTGTCTCCCTGTAACCAGAGCCATAGAGATCTACAAGCAGTAGGGGCGTGTAGATCACCTATTTTGATAAATGGGTAAAAAAATAAACAGATCTTTTTTTTTTTTTTAAATGTTCAGATCTACAGGAAAACATATATTTTTAATCATTCAACAGCCCTAATATTTATAAATAAAATATCAGATTTCTAGAAAACACACTAAAGCAATGTTATCCGTCAGCGATAGGATTTACAATATTGGTAAGAAATCTTGTAACACGTTGTCTTACAATAGCCACTACTACAAGGCAGAATCTTAGTAGCAGTGGAGCTATGGACCACCAGAGCTAGGAGATTATCGAAGACACTCTGCCTGCGTCACTCACCAATAAGCATAACCCTACCGGATCCATTATTTAACCATTTAAATTATGTCTTACCAGAAGTGCCAGGGCCTGTGACATTGCGGTGCAGTGATTTTTGGACCAGACTCCGGGGCCCCCTTGACAAAAATCATTCAAGTGTCTAACTGGTTCGGCTGAAAATTAACTCTGTGCCGAGTTAATGATGATACTTTGTGCTAACTGCAAGGCCCAAGCAGGGCGGAGACACAAAATTGGAGACACAGGTCTCCTTTTGTTTTTTTCCAGATACAGCTTTCCCGGTGAGGATCGATCCACGTCGGGGGTCTGGAGAAGGCGTTGGATTTTTCAATGATTCCTTCTCACAAGAAGGGCTCATTGGGGGGGGGGGGGTCAGTCACTGTCAATGACAACTGTTGTGGTCAAGCTTTCCTGGTCAAGCTTTCCTCTATGCCTATTGGACAAGGACGGATTGTGGAGTGATTTAGTGAAGGGCTCATTCCAAATGTGTCGGGTATACTGTACGGTTCTATAGCTTCCTGATTTTTATTTTCATTTTTTCATGGGACCTCCTTGAGCCGATTTTAGTTTGGATTGGCTGTACCCTGACCAGCTCTTTTGTATAGGTGGGACACCATCATCCCAATGCAAAAGATTTACTCTGAGCTCGGCCCACAGGTCACAATGATTATATCAGCACCTGATTTCAGTTATTCGTAATCAATCATGATAGATTAGCGTAATCGTGTCATATTAGAATATTCATGAGCATGCAGAGGACCTTTGGTTTTAGAGGAAAACGGAGGGCTGACGCCAAACCCACCACAGTGCATGAAACCATGGATCGTAAGTAGGGCTGTTGAATGATTAAAAATTGTAATAAAATTAATCATTCGTAAATCAAAATTAATCATTCGTAAAACGTAAAAATGAAACCAAATGGACCCTTGCGGGTCCATTTGGTTTCATTTTTACACTCTCAAGAGTTAAAAAAGTATATTTTAAATATCTTAAGTAGCCCATAAGTCTGCACAACTAGAACGATAAATGGTCATTCATCATGGTCATTTTGGTCTGTAGGCCTATGCTTTGCCTGTTTTGTTGCCCAAATCCAGTCTTGTATTGTGGACAAAGGCAAAAGAAATCTTTAGTTTTGGGGCCTGTGAGGCTAAACTGTCCTCAAATGGTGCAGGTCCGTGGCTCGAATTCTGAATAACTGGTGGGCCCTGGTATCAAAAAGTTTGAAAACTCTGTCCCTGTCTTATAGGATTGAAATGCTAAAGAATGTGATTAAATTTAACTTTGTTGTTGATCCCTGAGGGGGAAATTCAATTACAGCAGGCAAGATAAAATATGGATACAGAGATTGATACCAAAAGTCCACGCCGTACAAAAGGATGAATATTTAATCACACTTTATAGATGTCACGTAATGCATTACCTACAGAGGGAAAAGCTTCCTTGGCGCACTCACATTATAAGTGAGTGTATAGCAGGCTTTTTTAGAGGTCATTCCATACTAAGCTTGTAATGGTGTGTGTATGAAGAGACGCTTCACTGAATTACTAGGGCATTAAATCGATTGTTGTCTTGTTGAGATAACACAATGAAACAATGAAGCCTGATAGAACGGGGCAGCAATATGGTTCAGGTTGTGGATAGGTTTCTGTTAGGCTAAGTTTTACAAGTTTTGACCTGTTGTTGTGGGTGGCAAACTAACCCTAACCCAGCAGTGTGGGGTTATTTCTCAGAGATATGGCTCAGGGCTGATTTCACCCAACAACACCCTCACTTCCCGCACGAGAGTGAAATCACCCCCTCAATGCTTTCTGGCAGACATCAGGGGCTGGAGTCACTTTGAGTGGCATCACACAAAGCCATGGGTGAACCTGTGCGTGTATGTTGGACCTTAGAGACTTTAAAAGGATCCCTGCCTAATTAGACGAATATGCCTTCAAAACACTATACTTGCATTCTATAACTAAAAAAATACAGATAAAACACCTCCAATACATAAATAGAAAATATTTCACTCAAATATTTCACTCAAATATTTCACTCAATCGGGTCAGTTTGGTTTCATTTTACACTCTCAAGAGTTAAATCGTATCTAACCACCTAATTTTCAAGAATCTACACATTTAGAAAATGTAGAAGGATTGCTGTATTTTGGCCAACATTTTGTCAGTCATTTCCCCTAAATTAGGCTGAGACTAATATCAATCTCAAACGGTGGAACTCTGTGGCTAAAATGCAGATATTAACAGTGTGCCATGGTATGAATATGGTTGCTCTAGCGCATTCTAGTGCATTTTGTGCCTCTAGTGCATTTTGGATTTCGGCAGTTGGCAACACTGCTCTTCTTGGTCATGTCTTCATCAGAAACCCTGCAACAATGCACTGCAAATGTCGGCCACGTGGTGGCAGCAGTGGCAACTGAATGCACATACTTGTTTAACAGCACATGTGTGTCCACCTTGACCAAGGCTTTCTTCAACACAACCATGCACCAGCTTGTAGAACTGCAGGCTTCGAATCCCTGATGCTGCCCGCAGCTGCAGCAGTGGTTCAGATGGAACATTATATTTCCTGGCAGCGGATCCCGGGAAGTTTGAGTCATGCCAAGCACACAAGGTGCTCGTCGTCGACCGCGAGGCATGGCAACACTTGACTACCATGAATAATGGATGACTCACAGGTTCACTTTACAAGGACCTTTTCAGGCTGAGTCGAGCACGGAATATCGTCTTGTTATTGGAGTGTGAAGTGGAGGCTGGGAGCTGGTGTCATTTAGAAGGCAGAGAGACTCCCCCTTTATTTCTGCTTGGACCTCCTTAACTATCACTGTTGGGGGATGTTGCAGCATTTAGCCCTAGTAGCCCCATTTTCCAACATTATATGATGTCACTAATATAGCTTCCTAGCTTCCCTCCTAGCTTTTGAACAAATCCTATTGGATTCCTATTGGAAATCCAATAGGATTTGTTCCAAAATCTGATGGGACTTTTCTATTGGAATCCTAGAAGATTTTTGACTAGGTGTTTGTAGATATAGGCTACTGTATATATATATTTTTTTTTTATCATGTGTGGACATGATACAAAAAAACTTCCCCCATTCTATGACTTACTAGAAATGCAGGTCTGGGGAAGCACTGACATGATCATGGCAGGGGTTGACACTAAGGTCTCCGAGGCAAGTCTACTTGCCCTCGAGGCAAGTCTACTTGCCAAGGTTCTACTTGCCCTCAGGTCATGGTCACTTGCCCCCCAGGTCCAGGTGGTCCCCAGTTAAGTTGGTTAACCAGATGTAACTCTTGAGAACGTAAAAATGAAACCAAATGGACCCTTGCGGGTCCATTTGGTTTCGTTTTTTAACTCTCAAGAGTTAAAATTCATCATCTTATTAGCCCAGGTCCACACTGTAGAAGATTAATGGTCATTTTGATGTGTTAATTTGCCTGTTTTCTTTCCCAAATCCAGCCTGGAATTGTGCATATCTAGAAAGCAGGGAAAGACACAGAGGCAGAGTGCAATGACTGCCTTTCAAGACAAATTTATCTTGTGTTGTGTTATAGTGCACTATGTTGGCACATTTGCCGATCGGGCAACCAGGTGCAGTCTTTACTTGCCCACCATTTTTTTTTTACTTGCCCCGGGCAAGCGGGCAAGTGTTAGTGTCAAGCCCTGCATGGTCAAACACAACTTGATGACATCAAGTTTCGCCATGTTGCTTTTAGGGCCTATTTTAATGAGGGTTTGGGTTGCATGCCATCATGTTTGGTGGTAGTTGTTTGCATGACGGTTTGGGATGTTTGCACAACTTAAGGACATCAAGTTGTTTCACCAGGTTAATGATTTTACTCTTTTATGACCTATTTTTCATGAGCGTTTGGGTTGTTTGCATCATGTTTGGTGGGGCAGCCCCACCAAATGTTACCATGTCCATGACCATAGATCCAGCCCTGCTCTAAAAAACTGTCACAATCACGAGTCCGTTATAGACCAGGAAAGATGCATAATAATAGGCTAATATGAAATACAAAACCCCGCGACGGACCGGAAAATGGAGTGAAAACTCCTCACCTTAACACGCCGTTTTTCAGCGTTACAAATGACAAGCAGCGAACGAGGCGCCGGAGCGGCAGTACATCATTCCACTCGGGTGCGGTGGTGCGAGGAGGGCGGATCTAGGCATGGGCATTGGGGGGGGGGGGGGGTAATGCCCCCCTAAATGCCCAATCTGCCCCAGCAAACACGATGGCATGCAACCCAAGATATTTCAAATTTATATTTTTATTTATATTATATTTTAAAATGATTTGAAACACTACTACTGCTGGCCTACTATACGACAGTTGTGGCACCACTGCACCATGACAGCATTTCATCATTGAAAACAGAAAACTCTCTGAGTCAGACCTTTAGCTTTATGCATGCTGCGTGTCTGTCTGTTGCAAATTCAACAACAACTGATGCTTTACTTGTCCAATAAAAGTAACTGAAAATGGTTTAATGGTGTGAAACCGCCCCCATATCCCACCGCACCCCCAATTGGGGGAATGGTTCATCCGCCCCTGGCCGGGTGGAATTAAATGACGAGGTAACCTGAGAGGTCAGAATCCCAGGTGGGGGGTGGGTGGGTGGGTATAGTGCCGTCGTGCCCTTGAGCGAGGTTCTTAAACCAGATTGCTTCAGTAAATCTCCATCTCAGCAGAAAATGGCTTGCATGTCGGAGAGTGCAGAGTGAGGCATCCACAGCCTACAGCTCTCTGGATCGGGGGATCGGGGGTATCTGCAAGTTGATTGCAGGATTACGGCAGGGTTTTCAACCTTTTTCATACCAGGGCCCACTATTTATTCAGCATTTGAGCCATGGACCACCATTCGAGGACATTTTAGCCCCACAGACCTCCAAAACTAAATATTTCTTTTGCTTTTGTCCACGACTCCATGCAGGCTGGATTTCGGAGAAAAACAAAACAGGCAAACATACAGATCATAAATGACCATTAATCTTCTATACCTTCTCTAGTTGTGCAGACTTGGGGCTAATTCAAATGGTGAATATTTTAAATCTTGAGAGTGTGAACATGGAACATTTTTTGTTGTTGTTGTTAATGACCCTCTGGGTCATCCAAATAACATTCCACTTTGATTATTACATGAATTGCAGATCATAGTAAATTAAAGGGTTCTCCGATGAGGAATTATTAGGCTTTAAAGGGCATTCCACCCATTTTCAACATTTTACTAAGCCATCAATACCTCAGAGTCTGTATTTCCTGGAACTCAAGATGTACTTATTTTATTATTGTACATTATTTTTCCAGACTTCATTTGTACTAGAAATAGGCTATTTGATAAAAAAAAAACATCTTTCATGGATGGAGCGATTCCTTCCTTTAAGCCCCTTTTCATTTTCATATGTGCGACGATGATTTATAAGGCCCATAAAGTCAATGGACATCAAGGGAGCGGCGCTAACAAGAGAGATGACTAATGCCTCGTCCAACAACATAACGCAAAGTCACCTTGGTTGTCACGTCACCGTAAGAGGATAAATCTCGTGTTTTTAGGGAGCGTTCGTTCATTTCGTCGGAGGGCAAGAAGATGGCATCGGGCCGTAAATGTAAATGTTGTTCACTGAAAGCTAACTGCGTGCGTGGGCACCTCATTATTCATGAATGATTACACAGTGGTAATTGTAAACCCGGGGGAATGGTTTCTGCTCGTGTTCTGGTTACAATTCTACGAGGAAGTGAAGAGCTACGTGTGCATTTGCACGTCACGTGACCTGAGGGAGAGTTGCATGGTTGCCACGGCCACTGTCAGTACTGCTGTTAAGTGTCACGCCTGCTTTGGTGTCCCGGATCAGGGGCGTTTTTGCCATTAGGCTGACGAGGCAGTTGCCTAGGGCGCCATGAGGGGAGGGGGGGCGACCATGAGGGAAGGAAGGCGACCACCATGTGCTTTAAAAGGATCCCTGCATAATGAGATAAATATGGATAATACATTATACTTGCCCTCTATGACTAGAATTGAACATTTAAAACACATACAATAAGCTCCTTAGTTTAAAAATAGTTAATGTTTTTATCCCATGGTGGCCGCCATTTTACTAGCCTGTCACATGACCTGTCACTGTGATGACGTCACAGTGCATTGCTCCGCAGTAGAAGTGAATGGAATGGAATGTAAACAACTATACATTTTCCTCTTCCTATGGTCCATTTTTTACAGTTCTTTATTTCACCAGCGGGGGTCGCCAATCACCATTGTCATTACAAACAGAACAGTTGATGTTTTACGTTTTAATCCTGTATAATCATCTAATGTGCCATACTATGTTCTATACAACAGATCTCCTGTGATGTCATCACAGTGACAGGTCATGTGACAGGCTAGTAAAATGGCGGCCACCATGGGATAAAAACATTAACTATTTTTAAACTAAGGAGCTTATTGTATGTGTTTTAAATGTTCAATTCTAGTCATAGAGGGCAAGTATAATGTATTATCCATATTTATCTCATTATGCAGGGATCCTTTTAAAAGGACCCCAGGCTAATAAGCCTAATACGGATAAATACTTCTCCTTTATAACTAGAATTGAACATTTAAAACACATAGAATATGTTATTTAATAATACCGACTGCTCCTCTGGTTGTTGTTCATCCACCTCCTCTTCCTCTTCTGTCTCTGCAGGTGTGTCTTTGCTGCAGGTCGAGTTGGAGGCGTGGGCCGCCCGCGACCTTCTTCATCAGCGACCTCCTGGAGGGTCTGCGGACGGCCTCGCTGGTCAGGCTGTGGCGTAGGCTGGCCGCCGAGTGACGCAGCGCCAGAGAGACCCTGGGCCTGGTGGGCGTGGCCACACTGGTGGGCCCTTGGTGCGGATAACGGGGGAGGCCACGTTGACGGGGGAGTAGGAGGAGTGAATGAATGAATGAATTTTTTATTGACAGAGATGAGAGTTACAGTACAAGTACACACTGCAACAAAACTGATAACAGCTTGGAGAATTACAGTACAATTCAAGTACGACTACATCAAATCTGACAGAGCTGATTGGACACACTAGTTAAGCATACACTTGTTTACAATAGTGGCCAACTTAGAGTATCAGAGTGCTGTAAATCCTGAGAATTCCTTTCCTCTATCGCAGTGGATCTCCGCTGGTCCACGGAACCCACAGCGTTCCTTCAGGGAGTTCACAAATGTGACCCTTAACGTGTCTTCTTGAGCTCTAAGGAGTGTACAAATTGAACCAAATGGGCCTGTTAAGGTGCATTGGTTTTTGATTTGTACAACCTCAGAATTATGGGTGGGTGAGGAGGGCTTGAGATTACAACAGTTTGAAAGGCATTGCTCCGTTGGTAATGACAAGAAAAGTGAAGTACGTTGAGGGTTCTTCCGCCTTTGCTGTTTTTTTTTTTTTTTTGTTTGTTTTTTTTTAAATATAGTTTTTTCCCACGATTTTGTAGCCCATTTTTTCACCCGGTGCCAATTCCTAATGTGATCCTGGGCTCTACACACCCTCCACCAACCCGGGGAGGCAGCGGACTGGCCTCATGCTTCCTTCAATGCATGAGGAGTCCAAGCTGCCTTCTTTTCACCTGACACCTCACCTGACAGGCGGGAGTTTCCCTGGTTGGACGTAGCGAGTGGAAGGAACACGTTATTCCAACCATTTCCTGTCCCCTCCATCAGGCGCCCCGGCTGGCCAGGGGGAGGCAGTTTAGAGTCCAGGATTACAGCATGTTTTTGTGAGGGTATCTACCCTAGGGGACACGGGGAGAACATGCAAACTCCACACAGAAAGGCCCTTTCACCAACCCCGCCTCGGGTATGGGCACTGATGATGTGGAGGAGCAGACACGTCGCCAGCACCCACAGCAGCGTCCCTAGCGGGAATCGAACCCAGGACCTTCTAGCTGTAAGGCGACAGCACTAACCACTGTGCCACCGTGCCCCTTTTGCTGGGGTTTAAGTGCTTCTGTGCAAAAAACAAATCATTGTCATAAATTCAACAGCGGAGCAGTGGTAAGTCCTGGCTCTGCACCGGGGCTAGGGTTATCTGGGCGAGACAGGGGAGGAGCTGGAGGCGAAGAATGCCGGGCTGCGTGGTGACTGGAGGCCGAGGGAGTGGGAGGAGGGGGAGACGGGGGAGGCAGTCCGCCGGGGGCTGCTCATCGCGCCCAGGTCCCCGTTGTGCAGCTTCCAGACTAGCTCCTCATTCTCCCTGGACAGGCGCTTGTTGACCTGGGACTCCTTCTGCAGGGACTCCTGCAGGACCTGAGCCTTGTCCCACTCCTGTTGGTAGGCCTCCTTCAGCCGCTTCTCCAGCGCAGAGAAGTCCTCCTGGTGCTGCTGGTTCAGCGTCTGCAGCCTCTCCTCCAGACACCTCCTCATCTCTTCGCTCTCCTCCTCCATGCACTGGCATGACTGCATAGAGGACACCAGCTCTCCTTGTAGGGTGACCAGCTCCTGGGACTGCTCCCTGCACTGCCTCACGGCCTCATCACGCTCAGCCAGGGTTTTCTGCAGAACCACCGCTAGAGCCTCACATTGGACCTGCAGCTGCCCGTGCTGCTGCGGATCAGCAGCAGGTACCAGGCCCACCCATAGAGTAATAAAATAACAGAGACCTGACTCGAGCGATAGCCCCGCCCCCTTGCCGTTCATTTCAATACAAGTTGCTCATTGGCGCTTTGAAGCACCCGGAAGACCGCCGGAAGTGCGCCTATTTCCGCATTTGGACACCAAAATTTGGTGTCCAAATGCGGAAGTATTTCTCCATGAACGCGCCATACGCAAGGGATTATGGGAACCATGAACGAGCGCCGTCGCGCACGAGAAAAGGAAAAAAACATCAAAAAGCATCAAAAAACAAGCTTGTGGGTTTGCATTGAGCTTATTATCTGTCATATAATACATCCGTTATGTTTTGAGTGGTAGTATATCACGTGAGGACCGCTGGTTCATTCAGAAAACAACTTAAAAACAAACTGCGCTGTCCGCGTGCACAAAGCAAACGAGCGTGCGTGCTCTCGGGGCGTTCGTGCATGAATTCCACCCGCCTGCAGTACCAAACTTGGCCACCAGGGATCGTTGCCTCAAGCCTGGAGACACTATCTGGGGCCGTGGGCCCACCGCCGCTCCATGACTCCCAGTCGACTTAGGCTTCTGCTGCTGCTGCTGACGGAGCGGCTGCTGGCAGCTGGTGGCTTTGTTGGGTCTGTTCTTGTCAGCTGCTAGAGTTGTGGTTTGATGAGAAAGCCTTGAAGAAGGTGGGGAGGCAGCGGACTGGCCTCATGCTTCCTTCAATGCATGAGGAGTCCAAGCTGCCTTCTTTTCACCTGACAGGGGGGAGTTTCCCTGGTTGGACGTAGCGCGTGGAAGGAACACTTTATTCCAACCAGTTCCTGTCCATGACAGGAACTGGTTGGAATAAAACTGGAGCTGGAGCTGGCCTGACTGCAGAGGCCCGGTGAGGGTTCTGCTAACTTCATAGGGGGTCTTTTGTTTCCTTGAGACTGTGTACTCCAGCTCTGCGGCAGCGGCCGCAGCCACCGGCCGTGGAGGGAGGGTCATGGCAGCCTCGGCGGAGCGTCGGTCTCCAGCAGAGAGCCTCACGGTGGCTTTGGGCAGCACAGCGGCAGCAACGGGGGAGGCAGTCCGCCGGGGGCTGCTCATCGCGCCCAGGTCCCCGTTGTGCAGCTTCCAGACTAGCTCCTCATTCTCCCTGGACAGGCGCTTGTTGACCTGGGACTCCTTCTGCAGGGACTCCTGCAGGACCTGAGCCTTGTCCCACTCCTGTTGTCAGACTGGGTCTGGGCCTGGGGCTCCACGGAGGTGGAGGTCTGGGGCTGAGGAGCCATCACCTCCTCCAAGACCAGTTGTAGTTTCGACACGGAGGAGGAAGCAGCTGCCAAGTTGCTGCATCTCCCCTTCGAAAACCTTGAGCTCTGGCTCAGTGTTGGATTCACCAGAGAACATGCGTGTCACGGGACTGAGTCTCGTGTTTTGTTTTGTTTTATTTATTTGTTGGTAATTGGTTATATATATATATATATATATATATATATATATATATATATATATATTATATATATATATATATATATATATATATATATATATATATATATATATATATATGGAACATATTGTATGTATATACAGTATATTTATGAGGTATGGTATTGTAATATAAATATGTATTTATATGGTACCTATAATTTATATATCTATATGAGGTTATTATGGAATGTATATTTGTATTATATATATATATACGGAATATCATAGATATCTCTTTATGTATATATAATTTATATATATACACATATACCTGTACATAGTGCTAGGTTGTGTTGAACTCCTTTCTAGAAAACGCGCGTTCTGATTGGTGTTCTCTCTGTCCATCTCGCCCAGCTACAGGTCCTGGTTGGCTGGTTCACCAGCGGGGGCTGGCTTGAGGACAAGGGGACTGATCACCCCTCTGTCCTCATTGGCCGTCGGTCATGTGGCGGCCGCAGCCAGCCTCTACAAAGGCAACCTGTCAGGCTGAGGCAGGTTGGGGAACGACGGCCGACCGTCCTTCCCCCGACCCGCGGCACGACTAGTTGATAGCATACCAGTGTTCCGTGTTTAGCCCTTTGTTCTATTGTTTGTTTAGTTTCCGTTTATTGTCTTTTGTTTCTGGTCATCTAAAATCCCGTATCATTGTAAATATAATCTCGAGCCTCTGGCATATTATAAAATATAAACGCTCAGTAATATTTATTATATATAGAATATAAAATAAATATATGCATTTATACCTTTGGTGTCCGTCTACCCTTGTACCTATGTTCGGTCCAATATCCCCTATATATATATATATATATATATATATATATATATATATATATATATATATATATATATATATATATATATTATATATATATATATATATATATATATATATATAAACAGTGATGTGGGGAATGTGCACAGATATATTTTACATTGTGGCGTTTTTGTTTTGTTCTGATGTCAACAGATTGTTATAGTGCAAGCTGTGTGATGTAAGCAGTGCTGTAAGCTGGTTCTTGGAGTGTGGGCACTACGTGCTGAATTCATGTAGGTTTTAATACCCAAGTACTGTATATGACATATACAGTACTTGGGTATTAAAACCTACATGAATTCATATATATATGCCTATACACATATACACACACCGTATATCTAGGTGTGCCTTGACGTTTAGGGGCTATGAAAAGTGTGCCTTGGGACAAAAAAGGTTGAGAAACACTGGTATATGTTGTATGGAGTATGGACTATTTTGTTTTGTTTTAGTTCTGACAATCTGCTGTTGGGATCACTGTTTCATCAATCACATCAGGAACCGTTTCTGGAGCCCTAAATGTGGACATTTTCAAAGCGTACATTCAAGGCATGCAACCGTGTTTTGAATGTACCCTGGCGGGTCCAGTTTGGTTCCAATTGTATTCTAGTTCCTCAAAATGTTCAAAGTGTGCACAAAGGGAGAGAATAAATAAGAAAAGGACCACAGCTCTTATTTTGCCATTTTGGTGGAGAGTGCCAGACGGCAGAGCTGGTCCTCTTGTTGAAGCTACGTTTCTTGGTGTAGAACAGGGGAGCCCAACCAGTAGATTGGGATCTACCGGTAGATCTCGGCATAATCTCAAGTAGATCTCGGGAGATGTGGGGGGGAAAGAAAAAAAAGGCGGTGGATAAGAAAATGCAATGGCAGTGTTTGTCCATGTCTGTTGTACTTATGTTGTACTGTTGTAGGCCTATTTATGACAAGTCTGTTGTACTTTATGCTTATATGGACATAAAGTAAAGTGGTAAAACAACGTAGTGTTGTGTTGTTGTGAAGTTACTGCAGGCTGGCAACGATGCGTGTGGTTTGAAATGTTGATATTGGACTGGTAGATCCCGGAGGGGTTAGCTGCTGAAAAGTAGATCTTGGGTCAAAAAAGGTTGGGCACCCCTGTTCTATAGAAACATTTCAGCACCACAGACAGCTCCCTGTGCTTTTCTATAGAAACACTTCAGCACCACAGACAGCTCCCTGTGCTGTCCTATGTTCTATAGAAACATTTCAGCACCACAGACAGCTCCCTGTACTGTTCTATGTTCTATAGAAACATTTCAGCACCACAGACAGCTCCCTGTGCTGTTCTATGTTATATAGAAACACTTCAGCACCACAGACAGCTCCCTGTGCTGTTCTATGTTCTATAGAAACATTTCAGCACCACAGACAGCTCCCTGTGCTGTTCTATGTTCTATAGAAACATTTCAGCACCACAGACAGCTCCCTGTGCTGTTCTATGCTATATAGAAACACTTCAGCACCACAGACAGCTCCCTGTGCTGTTCTATGTTATATAGAAACACTTCAGCACCACAGACAGCTCCCTGTGCTGTTCTATGTTATATATAAACACTTCAGCATCACAAACAGCTCCCTGTGCTGTTAAGATCTCCAGGTTGGGAGCAGCGATGGCTCCAAACAGACCATGGAGATCTGGAGGTTGAAGTACTCTTTGAGGAGAGTCTGCTGCAGCGCTTGACCTGTCGCCCAGGATGGAATGGGTTTCCGTGGCGCCGACTCGTCGTCCGTCGAGTCGTCGCTGTTTTGGTCCATCCCATAATCGTCAGGGTTCCCTGTCAACTTGACCGTCTTGTTTCCACCTTTAGGTGTAATGATGTAGGTCTGTGGAGACTGCGGAACATCCATGGTAGCATTCAGTCCAGCAGGTCCAGCCTTGCCCGGGGGACTCTTCATCATTGAACTAGCCTGTTGAATCTTCTTCAGTCGCGTTTCCTTCTCTAGTTTCCTCCTGCTGTCGATCTCCTCCTGGTGTTTTAACGCCTGCTGTTTCTTCACCTTCTCCTCCGCCAGGCGCGAGAAGGAGGACAAGCTTCGCGCTGAGCGCTTGGCGGAGGAGAAGGTGAAGAAAGAGCAGGCGTTAAAACACCAGGAGGAGATCGACAGCAGGAGGAAACGCAACTGAAGAAGATTCATCAGGCTAGTTCAATGATGAAGACTCCCCCGGGCAAGGCTGGACCTGCTGGACTGAACGCTACCATGGATGTTCCGCAGTCTCCACAGACCTACATCATTACACCTAAAGGTGGGAACAAGACGGTCAAGTTGACAGGGAACCCTGACTATTATGGGATGGACCAAAACAGCGACGGCTCGACGGACGACGAGTCGGCGCCACAGAAACCCATTCCATCCTGGGCGACAGGTCAAGCGCTGCAGCAGACTCTCCTCAAAGAGAGGTTCCTGAGGGTTTAATCCTTCTTGGTGCAAACGACCCTAAGAGTGTCAAATGGTTTCATTTTAACTCTCTCAGGACATTGTGGTAGTGCTGCTAAACTGCCCATGAGGAAATGATAATGAAACGATTTTAGAAATCCATGTTATTTCCGCTTTAAACAAAAGAAACCTTTTGGCTGCCGACTACCCTTTGATGCACCCAAATTCCTTTTCTAGATACCCCCCCCCCCAACACACAACAACTACTAAGGCTAATAAGACAATCCGTTGAAGTCACTCAGTCAGAATATTGTCACACCGTCCTCAACGTTGTCTGCACTTGAATGTCGTGACCTGCCAAGTTGCCCTGATTGCTAGGAGAATTATTACAACATGTCTACAGTAGCCGACTTTTACCGAGAAAGACATCCGGGGCACCCCAAAATTAAAAAAAAGCAAGGACAAGCAAAAGAAAAATCTTTATTTAAACCCAACCACCATGTTTCGACCTGTATATTCATCAGGGCCCAGCCTGGAGCTCGACTTTTTACTGTTGCAAAACATCAAACCGTCACTCCTCATTCCAGGAATTAAGGCTAAGGTCACATTCACATGACATGATGCCAATGAAGGCATGAAGGCACCCGGCCGTCACTCCCGATAAAAGTCTTTGAGTGTACACACCACGGCACTATAGCAGAGTGCACTTAAAGGTCACCTCCACAGAGAAAATCACTTAGTGCATAATGCATTACATGCACTCTTGAATAATCTTAGACCTGTCCTGGAATTACTCCTCCCCGACTGCTGCATTATGTGTGAGAGCCCCATGCAGCTGGTATCGACGTATAGGTTGAAAGTTCCCCTGCATTCGTCACCGAAGTGCCGTAATTATCTCTGGCGAGGAAAAAAAATGTGCCGCTATCAGGCCCGGATGTAAAATTTCCCAATTGTGGGGCAGGCGAAGATTTTTGGTCACAGGACTTTTATTAGGCAAGTAAAGCATCACTAATAACATCAGTTGTCTCAGAGAGTTTTCTGTTTTTAATGATGAAATGCTGTTGGTTTAGTGGTGTATATGTAGCAGGTGGCTACAGCCTCTGTCATGATGGCCTCCAAAGTCTAGTATTTGCCCCCGGACCAAGGGGGTGTCCTCTTGGTCTAGTGGTTAAGATGTTGGACTTTCATGTGGGAGACCCGGGTTCGAATCCCAGGCGTTACATATAGACACTAGTTAGAAGCAGTAGTAGTAGTGTTTCCAATCATTTAATAAAGTATAAGCACTTAATTTGAAATATCTTTGAAATTTGTGTTGTTTTGCATGCGTGGTGCATGGGGCAGTCAGGGCATTTAGGGGGACATTGCCCCACCATGCCCTTGCCTATAGATCCACCCCTGGCCGCTATGGCTTGACATAGACCTCTCATATGGTGCTGTATGTAGTCAAGATATCCTGACGCGTATAAAAGACGTACTTGAGAGAGAGAGAGATAGAGAGAGAGAGAGAGAGAGAGAGAGAAAGTGTCCTCAAAGAGAAAGCCCTGGCAGAGATGCCTGAGAACTTATAGCTCTGCTGCAAAGAGATGTGTACTGTACATATTGCCTTATACAGATGCGTAATGCAGGCTGGCCTGTCTATTTAAAGCCAACACATTTCCACCCTCCAGAATGACAACATACTGCTTTATTTGGTATCACCTCTCCCTGTAACGGCAAAATATAAGGACACAAGGTTTTAAAGATGGTGCCGTACATTTTTGTACATCTACCCTAAAATATGATCATCAGGTATTAATGTTATATGAAAAGTAAGATTTTCTCCCCAAAAGTGTACAGTGTTTGTTAAACTGTCAATTTTATGATTCCACCCTACCAGTTCATTAAGTATGCCTGGTTTGCCTGGTGGGTGGTGCTGGGTGCAGTTCCAGCTGAACTGAAGCCACACCTACAGCTTTAGTTGTATGATAAAGGGGGAGGAGTTAGGGGAGGGGCTGAGCACATGATGTCACTATATTGAAGTTTTTTTCATTTGGCACGTTTGACTGGAAAGGTTCAGCCCCCAGGAAGAAACCCTAAATAGAAAGGGAAGGCATCATTCCACATAAAAAAAACACACCAAGGGCTCTATTTACATACTGTCACCTCTTAAACATGTACAAATGGAAAAAATACAAAAATCACGGCCCCCCCCCGGTGCATGCTGCCTGTTTCCTGCAGGACA